>JAWWEW010000112.1:26873243-26929311 GCA_035583185.1 Anabacerthia variegaticeps | reverse complement strand
GGGGCCGCGGCCTCGGCGGGGCCGCCTGTGGCCGCCGGGGGGCGAGCGGGTCCCTCCCGCGCCCCGACCCGAGCGGAGGCAGCACCTACCGCGGCGCCGTGCCGGCGGGGGCAGCGGCGCCTCAGCGCCGTGCCGGCGGGGGCAGCGCCCGCAGCATCCCCGGCCGGGCCCGGAGCGACCGGACCGAGCGCCCTCCTTCCCTCCCTCCCGCCGCCCAATGGAAAATAGGTCCCCGGGCCCCGGAGCGGAGACACCGCGAGCGACACCTCGCCGGCCAATGAGAGCCTGCCCGGCCGCCCGCGGAGCCAATGGGAGCGGCGCGGCGGCGGGGGCGGGGCGCCGGCCAGCCAACCCGGGCGAGGCACTCGCACTGACCCGCTAGGATGTCTCCGGCAGCCTCCACTGGCCACCATCTTGGATGCGGGCGCGATGCCCGGGCAGGGAAGGCGCTGTCCGGGCGGCGGCCATTTTGAGTGCGGGCGGGGTGACGCGAGGGGCGGGGAGGGGCGGGCGCGCGGAGCCCCCGCCCCGCCGGGAGGCGCGATTCCCGTGGGATACGCCGGGAATGGACCATAGCCGGGACGGATAGCGCCACAGCCTGCGCCCTGCTACCGCGCTCGGGGGTCCGGAGGCAGCAGCGTGGAGAGCCCGGAGAGGCGCGGGTGTCGTGGGCAGGCAGCAGTGCCCGTCCCCGGCGGTGTGCGCTCCTCCCTGCGAGGCACATCCCGGCTGGCCGAAGCACAGGCGGAGCGGGACCCGCTCCCGCGGGAGCAGCGGGAGTGCCCGCGGAAGGGGAGCAGGCCGCTGCGGGAGCGGCCTCGGGGGTGGCGCCCTGCGAGACACGGCGGAGGGCAGAGGGAGGGAATGCAGCCAGTCCGGCCCGGGGTGGGGGGAGAGCCCTGCGGGGCAGTGCGGGGCTGGGCAGCAGCTCTGCGGGAAAGGACGTGGGGTGGCCGTGGACAGCAGGCTGCCCGTGAGCCCCCAGAGTGTCCGGGCAGCAAAGCAGGCCGAGAGCACCCCAGTTATACCTCCAGAAGTACAGCCAGCAGGCCAAGGAAGGTGATTATCTGTTTCTGCTCAGCCACGTGTGGAATAGCGTGTCTAGTTTTGGGTCCCCAAATGCAACAAAAACCTCGAGAAACTAACAGTGGAGGCCACCAAGTAGTCCAGGGAAAGGTGCAGCACTTGCCCTGTGAGCAGTCTGAGGTAACCAGCATGGTTCACCTTGGAGGAGAGACAGCTTCAGAACACTTCATCTTACAGAACATCCCCCAGCACATCATTACCAGCAAAAATCCCAAAGATTAAATAATGCACTGTATAAGCAATGCTGCACCTTGGAAGAGGATGAAAAATATAATGAAACATACATAATTGATGTTAGTTGCATTCAAAATGATACTGATGAGGCCAACGTGTGAATTTACATTTCTAGAGCAGGGCAGCACTCATGAAGGATTCATGTGCACCTCGCACAAATGCAGCTAAATTGCCATTTGGCAGTCCTATGTAAACAGCGCAAGAAAGAATGAGCTAACAAGTAGCAACAACAAGCAGAATAAATACATAGCCAGCATCTAGTCAGCCCTAACACAGGGAAATGCAAGGTCTTGCGGCTGTGGAGCAGCCACCCCAGACACTGGTCCATGCTGGGGACTGACCCAGCAGCTTTGCAGAGGAGGGCCTGAGTTTCCTGGTGAGCACCAGATTGAACATGAGCCAGCAACATGACCTTGCTGCAGAGAAGGATAACAGTGTCCTGGGCTCCGTCAGGAAGGGTCAAGGGGGCTCATCCCCTCTACCCACACTGGTGAGGCCTGGAATGTGGTGTCCAGTTCTGGGCTCCCCAGTACAAGGGAGATACAGAGCTACTGGAGAGAGTTCAACAGAGGTTCACTAAGATGATTAGAGGATTGAAGCACTTCTCCTATGAAGGGAGGCTGGAAGGGATGGGACTGTTCCAGCTGTAGAAGAGAAGGCTCAGAAGAGGATTTCATCAATGTATATGAATACCTGAAGAGAGGATACAAAAAGGATGGAGCCAGGCTCTTTACAGTGGTGCCCACAGGGAGGACCAGAGGAAATAGACACAGACTGAAAAACGGGAAGTTCTGTGTGAACATTAGGAAACACTATTTTACAGCAAGGTGATCAAGCAGTGGAACAGGTTGCCTGGGGAGATTGCGGAGTTTCCATTTTTGGAGATACTCAAACACCATCCAGACATATCTGCCCTGAGCAGCCAGCTCTAGCTGATCCTTATCAGGGTACATTGGATGAGGTCACCTCCAGGGTACCCTTCCAACCTCTACTATTCTGTGATTCTGTAACATTTAATATCACTGTATCATCTGAGAGATTTTGCATCAAAAGCATCTTATCCTTGTGCTGGTTTTGGCTGGGGTGGAGTTAATTTTCTTCATAGTAGCAAGTATGGGTCTGTGTTTTGGATTTGTGCTGGAAACAGTGATGATAACACAGGGACATTTCATTATTGCTGAGCATGGGTCAAGTTCTTTTCTGCCTTTCACTCCACCCCCCTAGGGACGAGGCTGGAAGTGCACAAGGAGCTGGGAGGAGACACAGCCAGGACAGCTGATCCCAACTGACCAAAGGGATATTCCATACCATATAGCATCATGCTCAGCATATAAAGCAGGGGACCAGAGGGAAGTGGAGGGATGTTTGTAGTGATGGTGTTTGTCTTCCCAAGTCTCCATTACGTGTGATGGAACCCTGCTCTGCTGGAGATGGCTGAACACCTGCCTGCCCAGGAGAAGTAGTGAATTAATTCTTTGTTTTGCTTTGCTTGCACTCGGAGCTTCTGCTTTACCTCTTAAACTGTATTTTTCTCAGCCCACAATTTTTCTCACTTTCAACCTTTTGATTCTCTCCCCATCTGACTGGAGGGCAGTGGGGCTTAGCTGCCAGCTGGGGTTAAAGCACAACAGTCTTATCTGCAGTTATCCAACAGTGTCTCCACTTGTACAGAAATTTCATACGTCAGTTTTAACTTCAACTTGTAGGCTGTTTCACTTTTTAATTAGTTCTGTAGCAAACTGTAGCATTTTCATTTGCAGTATGTAGTAAATAATTTTATGCAAAATACCTGAAATCCTCTCAGAAGTAAAAAGTTTTAGGAACAGAAACCTTCATCTTTTCTTTGTATTTCTAGAGCAGGTCCTCTTGATGTTACAATTTTTGTCAGGATTAAGCTTCAACAACCGTCTTTATCTAATGAAAGCACCTGCCATTCTGGCCTGCTACCTGGGCAAAGAACTAGTAACTGGATAGAGAGAAATAGTCAACTGTTTTGTTCTTTTTACCATGTTTCATTTTGGGGGTCTGATGATAGGATGGAAGAAAAGAAAGAGAATAGGCTGCTACTTGCTATGAAGAAGAAGAAAAATTCCTAATACCAGGAGAGCTATGCTGTAGCCAGAGCTTAGCAGGATGGAGACTGCAACTGATGGTTATCATGCCCAGGCTTCACCAGCCTGACCCACACAGCTGTGGGATCTACTTTGATTTTGTGAGGGAGCATTGGTGCAAGGGACCAGCACTGAGACCTCATATGCATGACACTACTTGCTGTGATTTTTCTGTACTAATGTGCTGGTATGAACATCTGAAGAGCCTTATGAGTTAGACTGAAAAGGAGATTAGAAAGCCACGGGCCTTTGTGGGTGCTCCAGACTACTACGATGAGCCTATTGGAAGAAATCTGATCACCTCCTTTCTCAGGATGTGCACACCCTCTTGAATGAAGAACAATTCTTTTGGAAAATATCTGGGCAATTCCTTCTTTCATAAGGCAATTCATTTTCCCGATGGAGGGCAATGCTCCATTCATTGTGGGAGGACAAGGGGAGGCTGTGAGGAAACACCACTTGGAAGAAGGTGATCAGAGGCTGGAAACTGAGCAGGCTGCTACCTCCCACATTGGCTTGCTTTCATCTTTCAGTGTTTGTTTCCCAGGCATGCCGCCAGCCTGGGGTGTGTGCTGCCAACAAGCAGCACAGCACTGCTGGGCATGCCGTGCACAGTCCCCCCAGCCTGCCACTCCCAGCTAACGCTGCCCGCTGTCTCTGCTGTTGGCCACCGTGGTTGCTTCACCAGCCCCGAGCGGCCACATTAACTGTGTTTCCGTAGCCCAGCGCTACAGGATCATTGCTTCCCAGTGTGTCCCTGGCTGATCTGCTTCTGCGTTGAAAATTGTCTGACCCTGACAATCGCTGCAGCTCTGACCCTGAGCACTTTCTCCCACTCCCTTCTCCAGAGTTTATCCTCTTTGCATTTGTTGCTGCCTCCTTACTTCCAGGCTTTTTCCCTTCAGAATAGAACACTCCTCTCTCCTTCAGCCAGGCAGAAAAGAATAATTAGTGATGGAAAATCTAAGATAATAGCACGTCAAGAGAGCTAGAGTAAAATAATAACAACTTTCATTGTCCTGCTGAGGAAATCCTGGTGTCTGTGGATAAATCCTGTCAGCAAAGGACACCTTGAAGCAAAAGGCTGATGAGCATGTACTAGAGAAACCACAAAATTTGGGTAGAGGGACTTGCAATAGGGACAGAGATCTCTGCAAAACAGAAGTGGACAATCCTTGGAAAGGTAGAACAATTGCAGAGTCTTGTCTGGTGTCTAATCTAACAAAATTAATCCCAACATGGCACAGATTCAGCATCAGGAATGGAGGAACCTCCAACAGCAGGCCAGCCAGCTCCATGCTGCTGGGCACCTTCACCTACTGCTTTGCCTTCACTGACCTCTGATGGGTTTGCTTGCATGTGAAATCAGTGTGGTGATCTGGTTATTTGCCAATGGACTCATTGCTAATTTTACAGGACCAAAAGTTTCATCTTGCCTAAATGAATAGAAGGCAAGTTTGCACTTGAAAACGTGAGAACCTCAGGTGTCAGAAGAGAAATGTATTTTTGAAATGTTGACCTGAACATCCAGCATGCCTGTCTTTTCTAGGGACTGCTCTTCAAAGAAGAGGCAAGGCTTCTAAAATGACTAGACCAAACTAGAAAACATGGGTGCAAACAATTTTTATCTGGACTAACTGAACATGACTAGAAGTAGAGGGGCATGAAATAAGAATACCCTGGTGTAATCACTGTGGTGGAGGAGGAGCTCAGAAGGAGTTACTTGCTTTCTCCTTCAATCCTTTGCTTTCCTCTGCCTGCTTCTCTGCAGTTGAGCTGGGGCAAAGACCTAGAGCCTCTTTAATTTTTTTGTGAAGCTGAGTCATTTGGGCGGATGAAATAACAACTATGATGCTCTTTTTTCCATCTTTCTGTACCTTGAATAAGCCTTGACACCAAGGCTGAAACATCGGCTTTCTGATTTGTTTTCAAGTTCTCCACTTTCCACAGGTGTTAGTAGTAATTCCTCCTGCCAGAAAAAGGACAGCCAGGCTCCAGGACAGCTTCAGGCAGGCACAATGCATGTAGTGACTTTCAAAACTACTCTTGACATGTCCAAGCACCACCCAAGACTGTAGTATGTGGTCTTGATCTTTCTTTTACTGAGTAATACAAAGCAACTGCTAGAACCGGTCCCTAGCCTCCCCTCCTTTGCTTATATGTTTGTTCATTAAGTAGCTTCCAATCATCCCAAGAGTCGAGAAGTCTGTTCTTGCAGGTGCAAGGAAGGTATCATTTGAAAATATTTTCCTTTGAAATGGATTTATTTGTGATCTACTCTGGTGCTTTATTACTAATTTACGAATTGACATACTTTTGCTACCGGTAGCTACCGTGATCTTCAAGTGACACGGTATGGAGGTTTTGAGAGGAAGGTACACCGTTTGCAGAGAGTCAGCACTTAGCATTTTCTGAAAACCAGGTCCCTCTTTAAAAGTATTTCAAACTGAACACATAAAAGCAAAGAAACCCCAAATCATTAGTTACTTTTGAAAATTTTAGCCAGGGAACATTTTTTTTAGTGCTGGTTGTGGAGTCATTAATTATCATTGCAGAAAATGTAATAACAAACCAGAGCTCCCCAATGGGCAAAAGCAAACCACTTCTCTTCTAGTTCTTCTATTTTTTTTTTTTTAACAGCAATAATAAAACATATTATTAAGTACTTCCAACCATGAATGTTCTCCAAAGCAACTTGATATTAAACCCCAAATAATCTGACTGGATGAGTTTTTACAGATTGTTACAGCAGGGCAAGCCAGGAATGTTATTACAGTGGCCTGAGGCACAGTGCTCTTTCATGGAAAATGAGGAACAGTTAAAAATTTAAAGTGTTCCAAAATTCATTTTCTCAAAAGGGATTTGTGGCACTGCTGACATTAAAGCTGTTCCTATTCAAGCAGCTATATTCCCGATGAGACCTTTGTTTGTGCCTATTTAGCTGAAGGATCTGGTTTATTTCACCGGGGCAGAATACTAATGTGAGCTGGTGGTTCTGTTGTCTGGACTTGTTTAGTTTTCCTTCCTTTCTTCAGCAGCAATGCGTTTGCATAATTTTTAAGGCTACATGAACAGAAGGAAAAGACTGGGTTGAAACCTAGTTAATTCCACGCAGATGCATTCCAGGTTTGTATTTTTGGTGCTCGGTCCCCATGATTGTGCAGTGTCCTGCAGGATTGGCAGACTGTGCCTTCTGTGATTCAGCATGGAAGACTGTTTTTCAGCACTGATGATGAGCACTTTTCATCAGCAGAAGTCATCATTAGTTAGAAATAGGTGAAGTGAAATGATGTGTATTTCTGACACCAATAAACACAAGTTATGGGAAACCAGTGTCATTTATAAAAGGGCAAACTAGGTTTATGTTAAAAGCAGAACCTATTTCCTGTATCAGGGTTGTCTGGATTTACTACAGATTGGACATTAAAAGATACTGTTCTTGGAGCACAAACTCAATAAAGGCTTGAAACTTTCTTTTCTTGAAGCAAAGTCACAGAACAACAAAGTCACATAATAGTTGAGGTTGGAAGGTACCTCTGGAGGTCTTCTTGTCCAAGCTCCTGCTCAAGCAGGGTCAGCTAGTACAGGCTTCTTAGGATGTGTCCTGTTTAGTTTTAAGCATCTCCAAGAATGGAGACTCCACTAGTCCTCTGGCCAGCTTGTGCCAGTGTTCAGTCAACCTCAGAGCAGAAAAGTGTTGAGGCTGAATTTAATGTGTTTGAATTTCTGCCCATTGTCTCTTGTCCTTGTTTCTAAGTGCTATTGAAAAGAGTTTGCCTCTTTCTTCATTCCCTATCATCAAATATTTGTACACGTGGATGAGATCCCCCGGCACCTCCTTTTCTCTGGGCTGAACAGTCACACCTCTCCCAGCCTCTCCTCTTATGAAAGAGGCTTCTGTCCCGTAATTACCTTTGTGACTTTGTGCTCGCTGGACTCTCCCCAGTAAGTCCCCATGCCTCTTGTACTGGGCAGCCCAAAACTGGACACACTACTCCAGTAAGTAGGCCACCTGGGTGTGGCTTCACCAGGACTAAGTAGAGGGAAAGGATCACCTCTCTTGAGCAGTGTTCCTCCTCATGGAGCCCAGGATGCTGTGGAGTGCTGTTTCCTGGGCGCAGTGGTGCACACCTGCGGGCCCAGCTACCTGTGAGTCCGAGTCTGCCCGACGGCTTGAGTCCAGGATGATCGAGCTGTGGTGTGCTATGAGGAGCAGGTGCCCACACTAAGGCCAGCAGCAGTATGCTGATCCCCAGGGAGCCTGGGCTGCCTAAGGAGGAGTGAAACAGGATAGGTTGGAAATGGAGAGGGCCAGAATTCTTGACAATAGACAAAAAGTTGAGAAAGTTCTAGATGTGAATTTTAAACCTAGAAAGGAATTAGATGGTCTTAAACATGCTGTATTTTGAAAATATTTCATGATAGTTTGACTTACTTTTTCAATGAGGGAAAATTCTCACATGTTCAGCTAACTAAATAGTAGCTAATAACCTTCTAAATTAGTTTTCTAAGCCTTATCTCCTTGGACAGAACAGATTGTATTTATTACCCTACCTACCTTGCCATTGACACAAAGGAAGCACAGGTGACTAGTTTAGGCAAGTTACCTGGTAACAGAGCCTCACACACCCACATACACACACACACTGGCTTGTCACTGTAATTAGCATGGAACAAAGCGCATCTGTCAAGAACAAACCTCTTCCCAAGCCTGCACAGTTGGGCAGCAATACACTACCTCTGTGGCTTTACTTGCTCAAGGTAAGACAAGGGACCGCCTCATTTACTTCTGTGTCACCCTGTTCTGGTGGGGTGACAGTGAAAACAGTGAGCTTTGAGGCACAGTTGTTTTCTACAGGCATGCCACACTACTGGGGATCTTTTCCTGTTGCTATTCTGGACATCAAATGTGTTCTTGTTTGGTTAAGTCACCCAGGTTGCAAAATGGGCTGAACAATAAACTGCATGTCTCATCAGACCTTCACTTCTCTGAGTATTTCTGTGAGTGCCATGCTTCGTTGCCAGCTACACAGACCACTTTTGCATCTAGGACGGAGTCTGCTTTTGGGAAATGTCCGTCAGGACCAACATGGACTCCAGGAATGTAGACATATGTCTGAGAAAGCAAGCAGAAAGTTATGGTTGTTTTCAAGCCTCTCCTGAGGTGAGAGGAGGCCTCAGGAGTACATCTCAAAGTGTAAAGCAGTGACCAGATTAAAGGAGATTTAGAGCACAGATTAAAGGAGCCCTTATTAGACCACACATTAGAAGAAGTAGGACAACTAGAACATTTTCTCGGGATGCACTCAGAACCATGCAGGAATCATTTCAAAAAGCAGTGGCTTATGACTAAAAGAGACAGCTTAAAGTGCTTTTGGACTTCATATGTCTCATATTTACCACAGGTTTAGCCTTGCATGGGCAAACAGTCCAATTCCAGCACAAGGGGCATTTCATTTCTTACTAAATTATGCTGTTTAAATGTTGGCAGTTTGAAGCAAGGAAGCAATGCTAGATTTTTATGCTCTTACTCTTATGAGTCCTCCCATCTTCTTTGGCCTGTTTTGGAGGTTAACCTGCACCTATTGCCTGGCTGAGAGCACAACTTATAGTCAAATACCACTGGTTCCAGTGCTTATTTTCCTAAGCAATACTATTGTCTCCAATTGGGCTATTTCCATTGATAATGACCATTCTTCTTGTGCAGGAATGTACTAGTAGGTTTTTTTTTTTAACTGACAAGTAGGTGGCCTTTAAGGTGGTAACATCCCTAAAGTGTTTGTAGCTGTGTGACTGGAATAAGATTTACCTGAAGAAACTCAAACACTCATGCTGATCTTGCCTTAAATATCAGAGTTTTCTATCTTTGAAAAATATAACTCCCACCAATTTCAGTGAAATGGATACTAATTACCCTTGAGAATTTGAACCTGCAGCATAACAGAAGACAAAATATAACTTAGAGAAATTCATAATAGAAAAATAATTATGTTAGAAAAGTAACTTGTAATGCTATTGCAGTGAATATTCTGCACTTGGATGTTTCCTTTAAAAAGATTTACAGGATTTATAAATCTGGTTCTACAATGTTTTAGAACTCAAATCTGAGATAGACGATGTTTTTTTTAAATTGCCACAACTGCATGAATTTAGTTTAAAGTCATTCAGCTTACAAGAATGAATACAATTTTTTTGACAGGTTCTATTTTTTCCTGGATATATTTTGATAATATAAGATACAGAATCACTCAGTTATTCTTTTTAAGGACTATACCTCTGCAAAGTTGTAAAAGTGGGCTCTCAAATCATCTTGTTGGAGACAACAAGCTATATTGATTCGTAGTAAGAATGAGGTATGTATTAAGCTTTGAAGTTAGCTACCACCTGTGGGAAACATTAAAAGAAATTGGCAACAGCCAGAATTTAACTCTGTCTGACAGGAAATGTAAGCTATGAGGCTAGTCCCAAAATCTAGGTGATTTTGGTCCACTAAGTCAAATTTTCATTTTTAGGCACAAAACACTGTAATTATAACTAGGCGGTTTATACCTGCAGACAGACAACACACTGTCCAGTTGCCTGTATGACACATAACACTTCTGGTGTGCATTTGAGTTAGATGCTTTTTGATGTACTGAATCTGGATATGCTTCCCTTGTGTTCAATAGAATATAACAGGTTTTCGGGTGCCTTTGTGAAATTAAAACATTCAGGTAGCTTTCCACTTTCACCATCTGTATTATATCACTTATTAACCAACTCAAGGCTCTATATTTTAATCCCTGGAAAGATTTCTACATCTTAGATTCCTCAGAATCTCCCCAGGACACCCAGGTAAAATTTAGATGGTAAATCTGAGCTGCCCATTCAGAGCTGGACTTGGTTCCATCATTCCCTGGGCTTGGCCTATGTTTACTGAATGAAAATTACTGTAGTGCCATCTAGTGCTACTCTGCTGATCCTTGCATTTGCTGTATAGTTTCCAAGGTCTTTGCTCTGGATTCATTACTTACAGCTCTAAATACTTGAAAATGCAATTAACTTTGGCAACATTCCCCATGCCCCCTTTTTTTTCCTCAGGCAAGTCATAATACATATTATATACATTTCTATAACAGACCTTTCAGCAATGCATTAAAATTGGCTCTGAGCAGTGTGACAGTGTGGGGTGAGGAAGGAACTGGAGATTACCTTGCAAAGATCATGTGTTTCTGTATCTTCAAAATGTGCAACTCTTAAATACAGGAATGCAGAAATTGCTCACAAAAGTATGCCTAGAGAAGGGAAGGAATCCTTGCTTGCAAAGATGATTTTGAAGCAGCAAACCCAACCAAGCTGGTGAAGAAACTATTCTTTCTCCTGTATATATGAGGGTGCTATCTCTGTTGAAAAATGCACAGGGATTACCACACCTCAGGAGATGAAAAAGACTTCCGAGACTTTCTATGCAACTCTGTTAAATAAAATGTGCCTAGTTCATGTAGGAATTGTCCCTGATAACTCATACAGGTCTTCTGCATTTCTAGAATGGGAGCACTAGAGGATTTTGGTATGGATATGGGACAGCTGCCCTGAATGTAGCTGTAGTTGAAAAACCAGTTACCCAAAAGACAGTCCTAGTGAGAAACCAATGGGAAATAAGCACTCGGGGGCTTGTGAAGATCCTGCTGGGTTCCTGTCTACATCTGCAGAAGTTTTTAAATCTGACCTCAAGACACCTTGTGGTCAAGTAAACGTACTTGGCTAAATGTGACGCTGATTTTGTGAGCTGTGGTACAGTGTGACCTGTGGCCTGTGTGATTAAAAACGTAGTTGCTGTTGCCAGATGTTCCACGTGTCTCCCTAGACTGCTTATTTTAAGTGCTGGCAGCATCTACCCCCAAGCAGTCCAGCACTCAGTGGGCCATATGACTATTTCTGTTTTCTTGAAGAGCTATAATGTCAAAGCATTTATCTGAAGTAGTTTGAGAGCATGCCCATGATAGCAACTAGGGGGTGAATAATTTCAGGTATGCAACGGGTTTCACTTAAACCAGTAAAGCCTATTCCATGATTTCTTTTATCTCACAATCATTATATAGTTCAAGAAATATATCAGGCTTGCTCTTGAAAAGTCCTACTGACACTCCCAGCCTTTTCATCACACCTTCAATATGGATCTAAAATTAGACTCTGTTCCTGAAATGAATATATTGCTTTTCAATCCGCAAGCTATCAATTGAACAATAAATTCTTGTCTTAGTGTTGCATTAGCTTAAGGTAGGATAGGAAGTTTTACATTTTGACACATCTAAGATAGTAAAGTAAATAATAGAAATGGTTTTTCAATCAGTCTGCTTGAAAGGTATAGCAATTTATTAGCTAACAGAGCAGATTTTGCCCAATAGTAGAACTACAGGCAAGATAATAAAGTAGGTAAGAGAGGGAATATTGTAAAACTCTAAGTAAATATTTACCAAGAATTTAACCCAGTATACAAATCTAGAAGCATTATTGCTATTTTTTTTAAACTTAGGAATAGGCACAAACTTCCACATACTTGGTATAAATGTCTAGACCTTATTTTATTTGAGTGAATTCATGTCTATTTAATAAGCAGAATGGTGCCAACAACTTTATAGAAAGCCCCACATGTATTTTTTCCTCTGGAATGTCTCCAGGCAAGTCACACTCTTTAAAAAAAATAAATTTGGCTCTCATCCTGCAAAGGCTTGTATATGTGTCAAGTTTTACATGCTGTGAAGAGCCTCATTGATTTAAATGGAGCTACTCACAAAGTAAAATTTTAAGCCTCTGCACAAATTTCACCAGGTTCAGGTTTTCAGTTTGAAACACATTTATGTATTCTCAACCATCCTTTTGAAAAGGCCCCTAGTGCCCATTGTTCAGTTTTTATGTATCCAACACTTTCTGTAGCTGTTCTAGTATTACTCCAGCCTGAATTTGCTGGAGCATATCAGAGGATCCTGCAAACTGTGCAGGAGGAAACTGCAAGAAGAAACCTACCCAGGCTATACTTTTCACAGACCAAGACTGCAATAAATGATACTTTGAGCAGTATTCATACATCTCTGAGAGTTAGTGACAGATGGAATTTGATCCAATTAAAAATGTCTAAAATCCACTCAGCAGGAAAAGGATGCCCCCCCCCTCCACCCCGCCCCATGAATGCCAATAACTTTCATATTTTATAAAAGTTTCTAGTACTGTTCCTGAAAAAAAAATTCAAATGTGATTTGAGAATGCCACAGTGGAGTCCACAGATGATACTTTCAGAATCTCCACTGCTGTCCAACACCTTCTCAGATTGCAAAGGGGTGAAAAAACCTGATGAGAGAAGACACTACTCAGATTTTGCCAGGTAAGTCCTACAGAATGACAGCAAACCTAACATCTTCCTGAAGTCCTTGAGGTGACTGTATAAGCTATTTCAGAGGTGTTCGCTGTCTATCTTGGATCATGCTCAAGTTAGAAAACTGAAAGCAGTGATTTATAATTACCATCTGACTGCCATCCATTTGGAACTTATCACAGGAACTATGGGAAAGACTGATACAGTTTAATTTAGAAATTTTACTTTCCATTTTATGTTAGTTCTGATAAGAGTTTCAGTTTTAAGACTGTGCTAAATATGTCTTAGCAGTAAAATATACCAAATGTGCAAATGAACTATCTAAATTTTACTCTTTTTTAAAGGTCAGGATTACATTCCCACTTTATCTAGAAAGCATTTCACACATTTTGTGAGCACAGCATATTAAACAAAATTGAGTTGATTGACAGTGTCAGAGCTCAAGACAGTACACAACTGTCTCGTTCTTTTAAAATGTCAAATAGATGCTCTACTCTGGTACACTTCAAACTGGGTAAGAGATTTAGATATAACAGGTGTAGATCAGTTTTTCACTGTCAAGCAATAAATATAACTCAAGAAACAATATAGAAACAGAAGGCTTTAAATGCAAATACTACCTTCTCCTAGGAGTTGTACACAGGATGCCAATACATGATTTCTGAGGTGACATCTGGCTTCACATTTTTACCCCATATGATGTGCTATTTGGCATATAAATTTCTCCTCTCTGATAATGTTCCAACTGCTAAACCTTTGACCTGACCTGATTTCTGTCTGAAAAAGTTCTTGTCTGCTTTCTTTTGCATGTTTTGGTTGGTTGGTTTTTTCTTTTTTTTTTTTTTTTTTGTGTGTGTGTGGTTTTTTTGTTTGTTTGGTTTTTTTGTTTGTTTTTTTTTTAAAAAATCTTTGTTGCTTTTACTCTTGGGACAGAACTGGTCTAATTTGTACCTTCCTTCATGGATGATTCTGAACATCATATCAAGCAGCAGAGTAGAGAACCAACCACTGGTCCAGTACCAGTCCTTTCCAAAGAGCAGATACCTGTGTGAGTAAATTATGTCTCTCTGCTCAACCTGATGAACGAACATAACTAAACACTGACTTCTATATTAAGCATGTATTTAATACATAATGGGTGTGTATGCATGTGCATGGAAAGGTGAGGTGCTGCAGGGAGGCACTGAGGTTTAAGGTGAAGAAAGGGAGGAGCAACTGTGTAGGAAGGAGGCTGGAGAGAGGAGGGCACGAATGAAAACCAGGATGTGCAGAGAGAGCAAGGTGAATGAATTGAAAGAGATGTGGCAAACAACAGCAATGGGCCAGGCAAATGGACACTGGTGCAGAAACAGCAGGACCCAAAGTTTGGAGTTCAGGACATGGTTGTGTCCGAAAGGACAAAGCCCTTACCAGTTGTTGCTGTGCATGCCTTTAGACAATGGGAGAAACAAAGGCTTCGACTCCCTGATCTCAGCCTTAAATGGATGCTTTGAGGAACAGTAATATTTTAAAATGCTAAGGGAGAGAGAAAGAAACAAGGGAAGGTGAGACATGAATTGAGCCTCAATATGACTTGTGATTTTGTTTCAGGCTGCTTGCCAACACATATTTTATTTATTTTTCTGGTTACTATTGGATAATATTAAAATGTGTGTCAAGCTGTGACCTGTCAAAGGTGTTCAGAACATATCTCAGTCCTTAGCAGGGAAAAGATTTTGCCACTCCTGAGGTTAAATATTTAATATGGCCAAGGATTGTCTGTGAGTGCAGTGGAGGTGGTCTGTGGTAAAGAGACCAGATGAAGTGAGAGCAAACTGGGAACTCAGCAGTGCAGAAGCCTTTGTGAATGTCATCTGTAGCCTAGCATGGCACTGAAATAAAATACATTTCTAATGAACTCTTCCAGCCTTAAGAAAGATTCAGATACCTTTATGCCCATGAGTATGGCAGATCATTGCCTGGGATCGTCCTCCCAGCTGCTGCTGCTGCTCCCCCCATGGGAGGGAGGCTGTCTGACCTGCACTGACTGGACAGCTGAGGCACAGAAGTTCAGAAACCCTACTAACCCCCTGAGACCATGCCTCTGGCTGTGCTGGCAGCAGGGAGCCCCTTTCTAACTCTGTCACCCCAGATATCTTCTTTATCCCTTAACTCAGCACCTTTAAGAGGGAAGGGAAAATTGCTGAATGCTCACTGGATCCTGTCACTAAGCTTCAGGACTTAGGGCTCAGGTGCAAAGGTGCTGCAGCACCCATCTGCCCGAGGCATGAGGTCCTCTATCAGCCTCCACTACTACAGCAGGAGACTCTCAGAGTCAGTACTAGAAGGCAGATTGGCTGGCCAGCCTATGGAGCAAGGGAAGGATGGAGAGAGTCATTTTACCCATTCTCTGTTCCTTGTCGTCAAGCAATAGTGCATAGGCAAGTCAGTTTTCTTAACCCACTACAGGTTATTTGATATTTAATAAGAGTTGCTGGATTTGCTTTGAAAAGAAGTGACATGTTGCAGGATTGTCAGCTCTGGAACCAATCTCTTGCAAAGAGTATACCATTTCGTGTTGCTGACTAATACACCCATCTCTCAGTGGCACTGTTTCCTATCCCCTCTGTTTAATAGTCAGATTCATTTTCATTCTTTATTACCATTTCTTTCATTTTACACAGTTCACTGCTGTAACTCCAAATAATCTCCATCTGGAATATCACTTTGGCTCTCTTTTCTCATATTACTGGGAACTCATTTAGTTTTGTCACTGTTTCAGTTTAACTCTGCCTTTTTTTTTTTTAATTTTGGTAGTGAGTTGCTGGAAAGTTGTTAGCTGAGAATCTGGGTGGATTGCATTAGCTTCTCATTCTGACTTAAAGGTACCAAATGCTAAAAATTAACAGATTGTGTCACAGCAGAGATTTCATAAATTCTTTGTAAAATGAGGAATAATTCCTTTTCTTGTGCTTTTTTGTGCTTGGGTTGAACAATATCAAGATAGCAAGTTCAGTTGTGTTCCCAAGTCTCTGCAACTCCTTCTTGGCAGTGAAATGTCTTTTTCTGCCCTCCACTATTTATGTCATTTCATGTCTCAATAAGTCTAAATGTATCTTTATTTAATAGCAATAATGTGGACTTCTATATAACTTTACTTGTCTTTTTGGTAGATTGGTTTCTTTCTACTCTTCTTTTCTCTTTTATCCCTACAAAAGTAAGAGGTGTGTTAGAACAGACTTGCCTCTTTATGGAGTGCTCAATTAAAATCAGCTAAATGCTCCTCTTTATGATTGCTGCACATGCAGACCGGGTTCTGTCCCCTTTCTCACAGGAGTAGATCCAGAGATCTTGACTGACTGCTCGGAGTTGTGCTGCCTCAGTTCACAAGACCAAAATTTCTGCTTTAATGAGTATAAATATATAAATGCTCTCATTGTCAGGAAGATGCTAATTCCTATGGGTGTTTAAGCTTTGTTTTCAGAATGGTTACAAAGTGGTCATATCTTTTTTCAGCACGCTCTGAACTTCCATTGACAATTAAGGTGTTTTACAGTACTGCAGAAACTTATTGCACCATGAATTAAGACAATCTATTTTTTTTTTCATTTTCCCTTGACATCTGAATGCATTTGAAATCGCTTTGATTTTCTTGGCCATCCTTTCCCACAGCATTGAATTATGGTGCTTCTGCAGTGCCTACTGGTGCAGAAATCAAGCTCTCTCTGATCTGAGGGATTATCTGTAGATCTCAACATTTTTCTCCTTCCTTGGGCCTAAAATCTGCCACATTCATACTCTCCTCAAGGGCTTTCTGTAGTGTGACTGAAATGTGTTTTATGATGGAGTGAGTTAAGAAAAGGACGCTGAATTTATTGTTTTGCTTTTCTACTCATTTAGCACTGCTGTGTGATTTGAGATTCTCTGGCAGAAAAAAGTTCCTCAGTTTGCTGATGGGACTTCTGTGATCTACAGCAAATATTGTCAAAATTCAAAAGTTTGAAAAGGAGTTTTCACTCTCCCTGAATTTTCAATAGTTTACCCTTATCCAACACTGTAGGTTTCACTCTAAGCTTCTATACGTAAGTTAAAGAAATTCTGCCCCAATAAATGGAGCTTCCCTTAGCAAGAGGGACACTGAGAGAATCCTTCCAACCAACTCCACAGAGGTAAGATCCCCATCTTTTGTGGGGCCAGAGCTCCTGGGCTTACCTGGAAGGTTTCAGAGAGACTGGAGAAGGCTGGCTTGTGGATGCCTTTGCATTTGCCATTTCAAAAGCCAGGCTGGGTATCTTTCTGGAATCACTGGAAGTGGTGGGCTTGATTTGTGAAGTCCAGCTGACTGTATTATGTCAGAATAAGACAAGATGATCTGCAATGACTCTTTCTGGCTGCAGGGCTTATGAATAAATGAAGAGATGAAGACATACAGAAAAAGCTAGTGTTCTTGGAGAGACCTCTTGCACATGAAGAACAGTAAATATGTTCATGTGGACAAGAATCAGAGTTAGGGAGGTTTAAATGACCTTCAGATTATTATTTCCAAAGATCTTCAAACTTTGTTTTCTACTTTTTTTAAGGTAAAGGTTTTTCATAGAATTCATCTGTAACTTGAAGACATCTGACACCTCTATTGCTACACTTAGGAAATCTGCAAATATTTTTTTTTTTGTGTAGTAATTGCCTTCTGCTCCTGACAGAGCAGCCCTGACAGCACTGTAACAACACTGACACTGTGGCTGCAGGATTGTCACGTGTCATTCATTTTGCTGCAACACATTTTAATACCTCTGAAATTTTTTTCAACCCTTCTTGACTGATCTCATCTACAATAGAGAGATGCTGAAAAACAATTGCAGATTCTGGTATGATATGTTGGCTTGCTAGAAAGATTTACTCTTTTTGTTGAGTTATTTACTAAAACTAACTAAGTTTGTTTTAGAAAACATATGAGTTTCATTATTGTTTTTTAAAATTGCAATGATTTCAAGAAAGTATCTTTTTATAGTCTCTAGCCTCTTAAGGAGCATAAGTTTTCATAAAATAATGTTTTATTTTTTCAAAAAGAGTTGGCTTTACTCCAAATGCCAAAAACTAAGACATTTGAGAATGTGAAAATCTTTTCTATTTTCATTGGCAAAGAATTCCCATTTCTGATGATATACGATCTTACAGCTTTGTAAGGTGATATGAGCCTCTATTATTGCTAACATTTATTTTGGTTTAGAGAAAAAGTCAGCAGGGAAGACTACTGGGCTTTGCAAGAGAGTAGAGAGCATTATAACTATATTAATTATCCTGGCACTCCAAATATTTCTTCAAATAAATTTCTCTAAGCATTACAGCTCCATTACAGTTAAATGCCAGTCAGCTTTTCAGTGTTTTAACATGGTCTCTAGGATTTAGAATGCCATCATATGAAATTGTTTCTAAGCCCACTGTAATTTTCTTTCAATGATGCTCATTGTTTAGATAATTGTTTACTTGTCTACTTGTCTGTTCTTAATCATTTGCTTTCCATTAAAAAAAAAAAAAAAAGAAAAGAAAAATCCAGATCATTAGTTGAACTAATTATGTTTGCTTAACTGGCATATAACTTCCATAGTTCTTTTTAGATGTACAGATCCTTGAGAGTGACCTAGTGACAACATTTAGGTGCACAGTTGTTTCACATGCCTGAAGCTCACATCCCGTGTGTTGTTCAACCCATTTGTGCAACACATTGTTTCAGTGTGTGCTCCCTCTCTCCTCCCCTTGCATGTCCACACAAGGGCTCTTGGTCTCACACTAACAGTGACCACCGAGGGGGGTTTTGCATGCACCCAGATGCATTTGCCCTTTTGGAACACCTGACCTTTGTGGTCATATATAGCAAATTCTGCATTGGAGAGCTAAGGATCTAGAAGAACAAAGCTGCAAATAAAGCAGGAAACATGTAGAAAAAAGACTAGAGGCCTAGCACTCACCTCTTTTAAATTTATTCCACAGATTCCTGCAAAGTCAGTCTTTCATACGGATTCAAAAGGGGCCAAAACAAAGTTCTGAGTTTGCAGAAGTCTGCGTCCTTCTGAAGTAAACAATTCTGCCTGCCTCCAAATGTCTTCTCTATTGTCCTGCCCTCATGACCTGTTGTCCCCTCATTCCCCCTGCTCCCCCTCTATTCCTTCAGTAAATCCTTCAATTTTGCATGTCCTTCTCTCTCCAGGCCTGTTTATGCCCTTCCCTTCAAGAGAGAGGGAGCTTTTTGAGAGAGAAAAAAGTGTATACACATGCTACAAAAGGCATTCCTGGTCCTAAGGAAGCCATTCTGTAACTTTAATATAAAAAATTTCATTGCAGATTCAAATCCCAAATTAAAGGAGAACCCCACTAGTCTGACATAGTATGCATGACTTGAGGCACAAATAAACAAGTGCAAGACTTGCTACTTTTATCATTCTTCTTGTGTACACTGCTGTGTGAATCAGTGAATAAGGATGTGAAAGTCAATTAAGTGACTCAGAACATAAGCTTCCAGAGATGTGAAGGCTGCAGAATTAGCCCAGATACATCCATGGCTTGAAAGAGTGCTCTCACCTCACTTTTCACAGTCGAAGTTGCCATTTGTCCACAAGCAGTCCCAAAGCCACTATGCACTCAGACTTGGGTCTGGCACAGCCCAACTGACTTGCTCTGCACTGAGAAGTGAGGTTTGATCCAGAACTCATGAAACTGCATACCAGAAGTGTGCATGCCACATACATCAGTCTAGCTGCACCCTCAGCCTTCCCTGATCCTTCTGTTCCGGGCATGTCCACCCAGTGTGACCAGACTTAGATGACAATATATTTGGGCAAGCCCAAAGCCCCTTCTGGAAGGCAGAGGGTGAGAAATAGCCTGGTTCTTCTGCTCTCTTTTCATCTGGGAGTCCACAGCCCATCACAATGCCCATCAGAGTGTTCTAAATACCGCATAGCAGCACATCTCTTCTTTCAGTTCCTATTCCGGGGCTCAGTTCTGGGTGACAATTTTCAGCTTTTATATATAACAAGCCAGGTTTTTATTTTTTTCTCAAGAGTTACATACTCTTCTAGGCTTGTCATAGTGTGTACTATAGTTTAAAGAATGCTTAATTACCTTACAAGCATGCTCTCTTGCCAAATCCTTTGCGTTTTACTCACCTAAGACCATTTGAGGTGGAAGGTTCTCAGTCCACCTGGACTGGAGGAAGGAAACCAGGACAGATTGGGATCCCAGTGGGAAGGTGCTAGGGCAAGTACAAGAGGTTACCAAATTTAGGTGTGCCCAAGACAGGATTTGTCAAGAGTGACAAAACCCACAAAGCACAGCAGATGTGACACAGGACACATAAGCCTTGATGGAAAACACAGAAGAGGTTGCAAAAGAACTGAACAGGCCTTCAACTAATTGGTGCCTCCCTGTGTCCATTCTTTATAGTCCATACAATAGATAACCAATATAGGTTTGCTAGCTGGCCAGTTAAAAAAAACCCAAACAAACCACAACACAAAACGACCAAACAACAACAAAAGCCCCAAAACACCAACACAAAAAGATGTAAATTCCAGACACCCATGCAGTTGACTGCTACATGTGCATTAGTTTTGGCCAGTCAAGGCTACAATTGTAAAATATATAATAAAATTATGTGCTCCTAGAGCAAGGATTAAGATTTCAGGTTCTTTTCATTTTATTTCATTTCACTTCTTTTGAGTCATAAGGCATGAAGTATAATTAAATAATTTCTGGAAAGAAACCCATAAATACAGAAAACTGTAAAGAAGCATGCAAGTCTCATAACCAGTACATACTTCTCATCACACAATAACTTGGATTCTCACAAGAGTCTACTCATGCTTAAATAGTTACAGTCTTTGGTGCCACTGAAATCTCATAAATCCTTAATCAAACAACCTCAAAGCCTTTGATTACAGGAAAACTGTCAGGTGATATCAAACCCAGCATTTTCACTGTAGTTCACATACAGATTATAGACACACTATTTACTCACAGTTCTTCATTGCATGTGACAGCTCATGACCTTCTGGGTTTCCTTTCATGCACAGAAACATGGGGAGCTTATAGTCCTCCTGACAATTCACTTAATTTAGACAAAGGAAATCCTTTTAAAAAGTATAGAAAATACAAGCTTCAAATTTCAAATGTGTCCCTTTTTCTCAGCTACATAGACATCTTAGGAGTGATCAGTATAGATCTGAGCTAGGCTTCTATGCCATTTTAGATGACCTCGGTTGTCCAAGAAATCTGCACTGGTCTGGCAGGTTTGATAAGGAGATCTAAGCACTTTTGTAGCAGCAGCTGGAGGCTGCTCAGGATCAAAGAAGATACTAGATGCTTCTAATTAGGCAACTGAACCTTAGTGGTTCAGCAGTGGGTGCTCAGGACGGAGCCTCTCTTTCCTTGAAATGATGGATGGAATTGGCCAGAATCTGAACTATTAAGTCTGGAAAGTTACTCCTGAACTTTGAATACATCCCTCTCAGTCCTAACTTATTTTTTTCACCAGATACAATCTTGTTCTGTGGACAACTTGAAATAAAGGGCATAGATTTGGCCACATGTAGCCACAATCAACCCTTTGTTATACATCTGTATTATTTTTTTTTTTACTCATGGACATTCAGATTGCCCGTACAGTTGACATACCTATCCTAAAGTGCTGAATTCCCTGAATGAAACACTTACCAAATATTCTGATTGTAGGGGGCAGGGGGAATGCTACAGACTTCTGTGGTTGTGATGGAAGGAGTTAAGTACTTTGCTCTGACTTCAGTTTCCTGATGACAGGAGTGGAAAACAATTACCATTTTTCCAACTGAATTCTAAGTTTATTGTCTTGGGAACATTCTTTGCAGATGACAGAAAGAGAAGAAATTATCCTACCAGATGTACTTCTAGCTGTTCCACTACTTATCTCTACTGCCACTTGGAAGTCTGTTTATTTGGTTTATTAAATATTACAGCTTACTGTTTGAAATAACATACAGCAGCACTGGAAGAACTACTATGTTATCCTTCTTTGTTCATCTCTAATCTGACAAGGTCATTATTTAATGACTGTAGGCACATACAACCTTCACATATAACCTTCAAGACACAATATGGCAATAAACTATCAGCCATAAAATCTGCAGGATGACTGACAATTATAAACACCTTAGGAAGTGGTGTGTGAGATCCTTTTTAATATTGAATTCTGATACCTATATTCTGTGTTGGAGGTCTTTCTAGCAGGAACTGCATTAAACAAATAAACGGGAACATACAAAAAGTTTCGTTCTTAAGGCTTCATTGCATCTTCCTCTTACTAAAGGATACTCACCATTAGTAACTTCCCTCCCCTCCCCACTTCTGTTTCTGCATCAGAGAGAAAAAACTAATTGTTGTCTTTCAGATATTGGGGCTAGAGATCTTCTTAAGTACTTCACAATAAAGTACAAACTCTCACCTCTGTGGTTCCTAGATGGCACACACGATTCAGTGAGGAATGTATCTTTCACAGGACCTTATATTCTGTATTGGTCTGTACTTTAATAATATATGTGATACAAATATTTAAATAGGTTCACTGCATTTAGTTTTTACTATCTCTTTACTGAGACAAAACATTGCATTGATTAAAGCCCTTGCCACAGTCTGTGTATGACACAATACAGAGTACAAGTGCCCACTTCTGGATTAGCTCAGATTACCTTTGTCCTGACGAGAATGAGTACAGTGATCCAGGATAGAAGCGGGAAATGCATGCAAAAAGGCAGCACAGTCATTGTCCAAGATAGGTATTCACAGGTTGGTAGTCAGGAACAAGAGGGTTCCTGCCTCCACTGCAGTTTGTACATCCAGAGACAGCCAAGGAATGAAAGCTCCAGGAAATAAAAAAGGTAGGTTTATCCTTACATGGATAGGAAAGGTCATGCATATCTGTCACTCCATCTAAGCAAAGTAAATTTAGGTTTTCCTGAATTTTGACAGCATTAACAAGACTGGAAATCTATAGCTGGAAGGGATTTCCTAGTATCATTTACTCCATTCCCCAGCACCAGCACAGAGTGACACCTATCATGCTATTCCTGACAGATGCTTACTTTTTAATAGCTTCTAATTAAGGTAGTTCCACAATGATCACAAGTAGCATCCCCCATGCTACTTCATTGCCCTTCTAATTGTATTTTTTTTTCCTAATTGATTATCCAAATCTCTTTTGTTACAAACTAAGGTAATTATTTCTTAACTTTGTAACTGCACTGGACATAGCCAGCTGTTGAATCAGCTTCATAAGGAACTGAAAACATACCCTCAGTTTCCTTTTTTTATATTTATTTTTTTGCAGCATAAATTCCATCTATCTTTTCTCAGAGCTCAGGATTTCTGAACTGCCTGTCAACTTTTCTCTCAGTTCTCACTAGTTTTTCATTCTCTTAAAAACAGTCCCCACAATGGGACTCCCTATTCCAGCTGCGGAAGGAAAATAGAGTGTCAAACAGACCCCAAAAATTATCTTCTTTGGCTTATGTGTGCTCCTGTTATTAAAACTCCCCAGAACATCATCTGTCTGTTTTGCAATCCTGCCATGTAAGTGACTCATGCTCAGCTTGTGACCTGTGTAACTCAGGGTGCTTCACTGCAGAGAGAACTGTGTCAAGCCCCGCTTAAGGGTCTTGAGCTGGCTCTGGGGGACAGATGAGGGTAGATCACAGAGTAGATCATGTTATGCTGTGACAGCTGTGAGGAAAGACACCCTCAGGGTTGTATCTACAACCAGACCGGACACAGCTCAAGTATAATGATGTCAAATAGTTTGCACAGGGACCTAGGTGCAATTAGTCCCAGAGAAAGGCTTGTTCCTGCCTTTGGTTTTATGAGTAGATCCTTGCATTGCACTGCATTTTTCAGACAATGCAACACAATAAAAATGGACTGAAACAAATGTAAATGGAGTCCACAGGCAGAGGGCAGTGGGGATAAGAGATGTCAAGCACATGCAGGGCAGTTTATATACTTACAGGCCATGGGTCTCAAGACTGTCACCTCGCTTCTACCTCCAGCTTAGTAGAGGACCACCACCTAACTGGTCTAAAACTGGTGTCATGTCTAAGCCCCTTTTGGTATTCTCCGGAATCTTGGAAAAGAAGGCCTACCTTTTGAGCCCTGGATTCTCCACATTCCAAAATAAATGTCTTAGAGACAAGGTATAAATGTTCTGACTGTGCTGCCTCTCTCAATTGACCAACAAGGGAGTAACTAGGTCAGCCTTAGGCCAGGTGTCAAATTATTTGACAGCCATGCAAAAGCAACCACAATTATTTCCTTAATGATGGGCCGAACTCTTTATTCCAGCTGATTACTTTTCCAGGAAAGCACTCATAATCTGTTCCATGTATAGCAAAATTCACTGTATGTATGAGAATCCATAAAGTATAGTTTAAATGCTGAATATCCTCTCTGTTCTCTGTCTTCCACACATCCTCTCCCTCTAGTTCTAGTTATCTATAGCAGATTGTCTTTTCCCAGCCATTCCTGGCAATACCTCAATAACCAGCAGCTGGGTCTCATTCATGGAGTCACAGGAACAAGACAGAGCTGTCAGTTAAAAATTGTGTCTCCTCTCCCTGGCTCTCATTTGGCCTGGCATAAACTGACAAAGGGATGTCATTTTTATTTTTTTTTTTTTGCCTGCTCACATTTTTCATAGCACGTAGAAGGAAGTGTAATTTGCTATCACAGCAATTTTTCCCTTTCACACTTGGCTAGCCACACTATACAATTCACACAGACCTTTTCACTCAGCTGCTGCAAGTAATGGTCCCGAGGCACCAGAAATCAGAGATTGTGCTGTCTCAGCTTTGTTAGAAGCCATAGAATTCTATGCTAAAATGATACACACTTTACTGATCTTATTAACACAAATACTTTTGTAGCAAACTCATGAAATGCAAATTGTTGACAGAAAGGTTTTTCTGGTAGATTTTTGGAGAGTAGCTCATACATATATAAGTGGGTTTGGTTCATTTTCTGCCAAACTTCATGCAGGAACTGGAAGGTCAACATCAACACACAGAAAGGGATAGTCAGCAGCTAGATGTGGAATGCAAAGCGCTGCTGTTATGGTTGGGTCAGAAGCTGCCACTCCTACAGAGCAGGAGTACAAAATAATTTTCTCCATCCAGGCTGTGCTTGAAGATTTATCTAACACCTTACTTATTTCTATGAAAAGCACTGTGCATTTGCCACTAGTGGACATACAGATGTCCAATTCTGACGCTGAGCTAATCTATTAGTTCCAGTGTAACATCATGGGAGACACAAGGGATTGGAAACCATGAGCATAGAACGACTTTTTATATCATAGTCTGCTATATTCATATTTTGTAACTGGAAAAACATATTTGTGTGAAATTCATTAGGTGATGGTTCAGAGCACCAATAGCTTTTATTATGGCTGAGTGATGGTCTGTATTCAGTGGTGTAGAGTTGGTCTACATTTTCAAACACTAGATGGTGCCAAGGGTCCATACATAGAGAAAAGCTAACTTTCAAAGCAACAAAAATATTCCATTTACTGGCAATACTGGCAGTTTGGTCTTTCTGTAGTTCTGTGAATTAGTTCAAAACCTATTGTTAAAATGTCTCATTACCAAGGAAGTGACAGGAAAAAATCACTTTATACAAGATGATACTAACCCAAGTAACCCTAGTCAAAGGTATAGTTCTGTTGGAGTCCCCAGAGAGGACAGCAATTCAAAAATGACATTTCAATACAGGGATGTTATCAGCACGGGCACGTCCAGATTCATCTGGTTCAAAACATGTTCTCTTACAGTGACTGGTATAAAGTGCTTCAAAGAAAGTTGGCTGTGATGTCTACACAATGTTGTCTCTGTCTTTTGTGACAGGATCGTGCATGTAAGCAAATTAAGTTAGTTCCACATGACTGGCCTGCAGCATCACAGGTGTCTCTTCCCAGTAGGCTTACAGGTTCATAGAGTGAGGCCCAGTCCGTAGGACTTGACAACAAAGTGCACACCACAAAGCAGACTGAGCAAAGAGAAGGTACTGTGTCTCTGTTATTTGTGCATCTTGTATTTACCAGAATTATGCTGCCTCAACACACTGGTGTACACACACTGTGGTGAGAGGGTGCATAGGACAGAAAAACATACCCAAAGGTAAACAAGAGCTTATCTATGCCCAACAGAAGGCAATGTGTAGAGGTACAACAAAGTGTAGGGAGTTATGAAGAATGAAGACAGATCAGTAATACAGAATAATCTGGGTGGCATGGTCAACTGGACAAAAACAGAAGATGTAATCAAATATAAGGTTATACATCTAGAATGAAGGCACAGTCCTCGTGTTCAGACAATGGGTGAAAGCTGAGCAGCCTGTCCTGTGAAGATGTGACACTGGAAAGGATTTGGCAATGAGTAAGGTGAATTGTCTGCTGAGTATTCAGCTTCTGCTCTGATTCGGTAGCCAACAGTACTAATGGAATCCATAAATGCACTCATAAATCAAAAGTGAAGGGGCCTATTTAACGTTAGTGTGATTGATCCCCACTAATTTCAGTGTGGAGGCCCTGAGAAGTTTTAGAGAAGACTAACAATTGCCATTAAAAATTGAAAAGCAGTTTGTAGTGAAATATGTCAGGAATTTGCTTTGCTTATGAAACAAATGTAAGTTTATAACTTCCTGTGCAGTTCCTCTGCACACCAGCTGACTTCACATGCCCACTGGGTGCTGTGTCACTCGTATAGCATGTGCATAGATCAGGTTCCTAGGGTGGGGTTGCTTTCAATTTCATTTTGACACCATTATATTTTGCAAAGCTGGGTTAAGTATTCTTAAAGAAAGAGATGGCCAGTGACAGGAGATGAATCTATCACCCATTCATTAGGCATCTACTGGGAATAAGAACTTTGGTTAAAAACTCTGTTCTCAGAATTAGCTAGTTCCTATTGACCTAAATAATACTGCCGCAGTGCTCAATAAGCAAAACTTTCCCACTAGCAAACAAAAGACCAAATAAATGGTTTTAATTTAACCCTTTTTTATGGTAGGCAAGAGAAAGGAAAAATAACAAGAGATCCACTATATGGATATGCCTGAATAGTACCTAATGCATAGGTCAATCACATCACTCTCTGTATAGATCCATCGTAACACTTCTTCAAAAGCTATCAGGAATGGAGGACATAAACAGAGATTGCTCACAGACTGATGTTCAGGCTCAAAAGCGATGAACTGGTGAGTACATCTATGAGCAAGCTGTAAAAAGGATGTTCATTCTCTAGACTTGCCAAGGAGCTTACAGAAATAAAGACATTTTTATGGTACAGACATTAGTATTTTCAACCTACAATACAGCACTATTATAGATCAGTAAAATGGCCATGGGTATCAGAACTGTGTTTCCTAACTTTCTAACTTAAAATTAAACTGGTTGTGTGATACAGACCATGTCACAATTTTCACTTCCAGAAGTGTGAGTTTTACATATTCACCTAAGAAACTCTGGTTTTGTACCAAGCATTTAGGAGTTAGACTCAGGCTAAGGAATAAAGAGAGATTTAACCAGATCACGGCTAAGGAATAAAGTTATATTTAACCAGATCACAGCTCACTTACCAGTTTATAACCATTAACAAATTTTATAAACTATCCATATCTGGATTTTTCATTTGAAAAAAAAATAAATCTTAGTATTTACATGCTTCATAGTGAATTTGCAGGGTCTATTCTATGACACAGTAAAGTGTGATGAAGTCCGCAGCTGGAAGATGTTAGGAACAATAAGATTTATCTGAAAGTACAGAAAATGGTCTGAACAATTAATAGGAGGAAAATATTAACTCTATTAGGCTGAATGGCATTTTGCCTGGAATATGAGTCATGGAGAACATTATATTCTGAGTGTAAGACATGGCTAGGCCAGAAGGAAAGGGGAATAGTAATCTGTAGGATAAATTTCAGGAAGAAATAACTAGGAATACACTAATAATATTACTGCATTAATAACCAACTCCTTTAAGAATAAAAGCTCAATTGTACCTTATCACTTTGAAAGCCATTCAAGTTAGAAGGCTGAGGGAATGAATCAGATCTCAAAGCCTGGCAATACAGTGAATGAGAGCGTAGGACAAAGCATTCTCAGTCTGAGAGACCTGGCTCTGGAAAGAATTTTCAGCAGAGGTTAGATGAATCACATTCTGAACTTTCATGAGTCACTGCAAAATCTTCATTAACACTTGCAGACCCGAATAAACATTTACAACACTAACTGAAACTCCCAGCTTTCCCACAGAACAATGAAGGATTAGCAGAAACAGCCTGGTCCAAACCAAAGCTTTGAAGAAAGTGAAATGTGAGAAAAGCCAGAGACTCAAAATGTATGTCAGGACTGAGATGGGGAAAGCTGTGGGCATATCTGAGTGACAGCGGTACAAAGCAGACAAACCACCAGTGCACAATCCCTACATTTCATCTGCAGTGCTTGCCAAATGCAGTCCTATGCAGTGTCAATAACAGAATTCAATGTTAATAAATGTCATTTGTGCAGAGTTCTTGCAAACCCTGATTTGACACATCTCTTACTGACATTACACAAGTCCTGCTCTGAGTCATTTTTGATTGAATGTCCTGATACAGACTGCATCTAGAGCTGCTGATATTATTTCTATAGGACTTTCAGATAAATATTTCTTGTAGCAACAACCTGGACAAAAGAGGCATCTAGTATTTTTTACACATATTATAGCTTAAAAATACATTTGATAAGTTTGATTTACTGCTATATTTAAATCTACTCATTTATGCTTTCAGCATCAAAGTAACTCTCCCATGCACTTAGATGCACTCTCCTTAGATTTTTTGTATTGCTGTGCACATACTGTTTGAATTTTGGCTTGACAAGGTATGAAGCTTACTACCTAGGATGTCTTTCCATGGCTATCAGTTTTATTTAGATTACATATAGATTTTACATTTATGGCTTTGATTTAGCTGGCTTGATTCAATGCCCAGTGAAGTCAATGGAAAGTTCCTATTGACCTAAAAGCAAGTTGATTGAGGCACTTTCGTGTGCCTGGTTTGATTTGACATTAAAGTTCTTTTCTTCCACTAGGTCACCCCTAGTTAAAATGGGTTAGGAACTGTCACAAAGTACTGAACTGTTTTCTGAATGAAGAGATGTGACTAAAGAGCATTAGTATGAGGGTCTGCCATAGCTGTCATTGAAATCAGCAGACGCTGTTTCATTTACTGCCATGGAAGCTGAGTTGGAGCTGAAGATCAGAATGAGATTTATTCCAGGATTTATTCCAGAAAGTGAAAACCTAATGTAAAAAACAGATGGTTTTGCCCTTTCTGGGTTTTTATTGAGTCAGACAGAAGGTAGGATCCCAGAGCTGGTCACAATTGCATGAATTTCATTAAATGAAATAGATTGATTTAAATTTCCAGAGTTCTGTGAAACACTCCACTTCCATCTTAAAAAAAAGTTAGCTAACTGCTTTTAAGACAGTGGAAAACCATGAATCCTAGGAGCTCAAAAATAAGAAGGCCAAGTCCCTCCTCTCACAATGAGCTGTGGTAAAATGTTATGATTTTGAAATCAACTTCATATTTTGAAGGGCTGATTCACTTTAAAATGCTGAGTATTGGTAATGCCTCTGTCTCACCATGCTGGATAATTATTCTCTGTGCCATGTCATTTCTCTCAACAGAGTCAGCACTCCCATCATACCAGAGGCTGTCCAAAAAGTCAAAATTGAAAAAGGGGAAAAGTCATGTAACCATGTCAGTAAAATTAATTTTACCATGAACAGATATGCAAGTGAATTAAATATGCTGTTTAAACTACAACATTATAGACTGCCTTGTTCCTTGTATAAAACCAAAGTGGAAGAGATTTTAGAAGACCTTCTGCAAAAATATCTAAGAATGCACCAGGTCATGTTTTTTTCTCGAGGGAAACCCATGTCATATCCAGAATGTAATATATCTTTGGCAAACATTTATATATGCAAATGCATATGCATAAATGGATAGCTGTTTGAAATTCCAAGACTCTATTACTGGTACAAAAATGCTTACTGACAGCCACGTTGAATTCTGTATGTCATCAGCTGCTCATCCACTGTACCCTGATTTCTTCAACACAGAAACTATTGCAAAAGCAACTACATCATATACTGCTTATAAAATGTCTAGGTACTTTATTAGTTCTGCATACACTGTCATCTTATGCTGCTCTCCTGTTCCTAAGAAAACTGCTTGCTGTTTTCAAAGGAATGAATTCGTGGTATTACCCGGGAATTTCCAGTGTATTCTGATCTATAAGGGCCATGCAGACTCTCCCACCACATCAGGGGTCTATGGATGAAACTTCAGGGAATTTCTTTTGTGTTACTTATGTTATTCTTTATCTGATTAACACCTAAGTGTGCAAGTCCTAAGACAATATTATAGGTTGATCTTTGCTGGAAAACTTTAATGCAACACTAGTAGAAAAAGGTTTTCATTAATGTTTTCAGCTGTGAAGTCAAAACAGACAATAGTCACTGTACTAGAAGTGCACTCCTACAGCCCACTGCCAGCTGATTTCACTGTCTGACCACTGATAAATGCACAGAGAATGGCAGTACTGTCTAAATGTTCATCCATGCCTTACTTTCATTTTCTGTACGTCTCTCTCTACCATCTGCAATCTAAAAGGCATCTGGTTTTATTTCTCAAGCCAGGCAAGGAATGAGAAGGGAACATAAGCTAAATTCATGGAGGTGTAAAATTTCAGTTTGAGTGTTCCACAGAAACCACAAGATCCTCATTTCAGTTTGCAGTGGGTGTCTGAGTTTCAGCCACTGGCCATGCACAGAGCCATCTCCTTGAACTAGTTACATGGGCACACTCACACTCTGTGTTTCCAGCCTGCAGAAGCCATGCCAGGGGGCGATGTGTAAAATGCACATCTAAGATGGCATGAATCATGATCTGGAATTATATATTTCTCTCCAATGATGGTAAGGAGACCACAAGGTGATTACTCAAAGTGGACACCAAACTTCCAGGTGATGTGTGATGAATCACTGTATGGAGTTTGCATGACAAGAGGGGGTGGGAAAAAGAGCATGGGCTATAGGGGTGGCTTCTGCAAGAATCTGCTAGAAGCTTTTCCCTGTGTCTGACAGAGCCAGTGCTGGAGACTTGCCACTGCCCAAGGCTGAGCACATCAGTGATTCTTGGTAGCACCTCTGGGATAACATAGTTAAGAAGAAGAGGAAAAGCCTACATAACTGGAACCAGAGAAAGAAGTGAGACTATGTGAAAGAAACAAGTCTGGGGGCACCCAGGTCAGTGGAGAAGGAAGGGGAGGAGGTGCTCCAGTCACTGGAGCAGAGACTCCCCTGCAGCCCGTGGTGCAGACTGTGGTGGGGCAGCTGTGCCCCTGCAGCACATGGAGGTCTGCAGTGGAGCAGAGATCCACCCACAGCCCATGAAAAACCCCACACCAGAGTAGGTAGATGGCCTGAAGGAGGCTGTGACCCTGAGGGAAGTCTGTGCTGAAGCAGGTTTTCTGGCAGAACTTGTGACCCCGTGGGGGACCCATGCTGGAGCAATCTATTCCTGAAGGACTGCACCCCATGGAAAGGACCCATGCTGGAGCAGTTCATGAAGAAGGGCAGCCCATGGGAATGACCCATGCTGAAGAAGTTTGTGGAGGGCTGTCTCCTGTGGGAGGGACTTCACACTGAAATAGGGCAAAAGTGTGAGGAAGAAGATATGGCAGGGACAGCATGTGATGAACTGGCCACAGCCCCCATTCCCCATCCCCCTGCACTGCCAGGTGTTTTAAGATTTGGGGGTTTTTCTCATTACCCTTCTGATTTGATTGGCAATAAATTAAACTAATTTCCCCAAGTCAAGTCTGTTTTGCCCAAGGTGGTAATTGGTGAGTGCTCCCTCCCTACCCTTATCTTGACTCACTAGCCTTTTTTTTCATATTTGCCTTCCCCCTGTCCAGCTGAGGAATGGAGCAACAGAGTGGCTTTGGTGGGCACCTGATATCCAGCCAGAGTCAACCCACCACTATCACCGCAAAGGAAAAGAGATAAAAAGACAGTGCAGCAGTCTATTGAATATCTAGGAAGACTAGTTAGATAATTCTTGTGTATACCCCTTTTGATATTTAGATGTTGATATCCCTAGTTACTCAGGTGCATCCCAATTTTCTAAACAAACAAAACTTCCTCTCCAACTTACTGGCCAATCTGTGACTCTGAGCACAGGCTCTTGTCTTAGCTGGATTTCTGCTTGGAGGTGAAGATTTGCCTCCCAGAGCAGCGTCCACCTCTTGAACAAGGCTTCCACGTGCTCAGTTTCCAGATTTCACATGCCTGTCAGAGTGGCAAGGTTTGTGTCAACAGTTCTTTATGCAGGCTTAGGACTTTACACAGCCTCTGCAGGCATGCAGTGAATCTAGCTCTTCATGTGACTTTTGCAACTCCTTGCATTTCTGAGTTTGGGAACACCCATACCTCTGCTTAATTCTGTGATCTAAGCCTCTACCTGAGTGGAAATTTTAGTAGAAATATTAATAGGTAAGCAAGAAAACTTTTCTAAAACAAACGAGCATCTGGTAGTCCAGATTCATGAGGCCAAAATCCCCAGGCTAGCAAGCCTAGTAGGCCATGCTTATTTGAACAGCTAGACATGAATTGTTGATGGGTTGCTCTTCTTGTGGGCTGTCAGGTTCTCCCTATCTGTCTTTCCAACTGCCCTGCTGTAAGCACTTTCTTACATTTTTATTTAGAAGGTGACACCCAGCTGGAGGTGACAACCAGACTCTTTTAAAATACAATAGAGGGAGCTTCAATATGCTGGGCTGTTGAAAGTAAAAGAGGCATTTCTACACAAGTACCCTTCATCCCATGTGAGTGCAGTAAGCAAGAAGCTGTTTGGGTGTTGGGAAAGGGACCTACTGGAGCATGATCTTCCTGTAGGACTAAGGGTGTTTGTGGTTAGTTGGTCAGGGGTTTTGGTTTGCTGTGAAATCTCATGGAAGTTTCACTATTAATAATAATACTCTTGTAAGTTCTATGAGGCAGGAAAATTCTCTGTATCCAGCTTTAAGCATATGAAATTAGATCAAAGGCTCTAGGAAAACTTTGGGAAAATTAGAACAATTTTTTTTTCCATAGCATGCCAACCAATCAAACAAGACTTTTGCAAAAACATTGTTCAGAGTATTATGCTAGCTAAATGATGATGAAGCCAATAAAAAAAGGGTTACACAGATTAAGACACTATAATATAGAGAAGATCTGTATGTGTACACATCCAAATCAGAAAACATAAGCAAATAAACATAAATACATATCTTACTTAGATAACCATCCTAGGTATATACACTTCACCTTTTCTAGTATATTTCTTGCCATGACACTGGATTTTTTGATTTGCAACATTAATTGTTGACTACTCTCTAGACAATTCTGTAGAGACATGTCCTATACAGACATCATTGTTACAGACAGTGCACAAATACAATGGTGACATACTCTGCCTCAAAGAGTTTTCTGTCTAAAAGATGTTCTAGAACAGTTAATGAAATGTAAGACTGAAGAGCTAGAAAAGACTTCAGGAGATAGTATAGTCCAAGTCCATGTATTAAAGGCAGCAAAAGTGGGGTTAGACCAGCCACAATGGTATTTGTACATTTTCTTGAAAAGCTCTAGTGAAGGCAATTATACAGCATTCCTATGCATATATGTATTTTATATATGATATATATATAGATACATATGTATATAGATATAGATATATATCTCCAATTACAGATTATCTACGGGCTGACCCAGAATAGTCACTGCTAAACACATTTTTTAACACGTTATGTAATCAAATTATGAAAATAAATCCATCTAATTTGCAGCAATGAAGATATATGTTTAACATATGAAATATGTTATCTATTCATGCATAGGAAAATTGTTAAACTCTCTACCTGTAACATTCTCTTTTTAAGTGAACATATTAATTCCTTAAGTTTAGCTTTAATTTGTGTTTTCTAAAATCTGCCAACAGGCCAAAGTTTTCAAACTGAGCCTTTAAAAGGATCAAGTAGAGCAGAATAATTACTTCCCTTGTTCAAAATATGACAGGCCTGTTCATTCATCCCAGAATGACACCATTTAGTTGAGTCATCTGCAGTTTGTAAAATACTTTTGTTCCCACATACTTTTCTGCTGCATTGCTACATAGGTGGTTATTTTCTATCTATACATCTACAATTTCTTCCTCCCTTGCTAGGCTAGTTATCCTCTTGAAGAAGAAAATTAAACTTGTTTGTGTAATGATAGACTAGGGGCAGGAAGGGGGCATTTTGTGGGTGGACACTTATGAGTGTTTTATCTCAGCCCTCACATACTCATTCTCTGGTGTCTTATGCCAAAATTCTCAAGGGCATGAAGTTAGGCTGCTGAGCCTGTCATTTCTGACTTTTCTTTGGAACTGAATGCATACAATTTTTCTTTGTAGAAATCTATGAGATGATCGCCAATAATTTGGAGATTAATTTCAGCTAACTTCTTAAGTAGAAGGAAAATCAATGATGTCATAGTTCCGGTGAGTGGAAAAATCAGAGAGCAATTGCATATTTTCTACTCTTTGATCCAGAACAGCCACTGCTATACACAGAATCACAGAATGGTTTGGGTTGGAAAGGACCTTAAAGATTATCTTGTTCCATCCACCCTTCCATGGGCAGTGGCACATTCCACTAGACCAGATTGCTCAAAGCCCCATCCAGCCTGGCCTTGAACACTGACAGGGATGAGGCATCCCTAACTTCTCTAGGCAACCTGTTCCAGTGTCTCACCACCCTCACAGTAAAGAATTTCTTCCATATATCTAATCTAAATTTCCCCTCTTTCAGTTTGAGCCTTGTTCTATCACTACAGTTCTTGATGAAGAGTCAGCTGAATGGCTGCTATGAGGTCTCCAAACAACCTTCTCCTCTCAGTCACAGACAGGCCCATTTGGCTAACACCTCCACTGCTCTCCTACTGGTGATTGACTATTCCTCCCCTGGATTTTCCTCTTCCTAATTTCTCCATCCTAGACCATATTGAAAGAAAATGTTACTTGTAATGGCAAATTAGTTGTTGAGATCAAGGGTGTTTGGATTTTCCTGGCTCAATTTGCTGCAAATAACTCCACAAGATCTACGCCTTCTGACAGAAAGTTCTGAGAGCCTTGTAAAGACAGCCTTTTCCCAAAAGAGACAAATTTCGGTGAACTAGGAGAAAGTTGTGATGTGATTCTTTTCTACTTCCTCCCTTGCTAGTCAGGTTGCTGTAAACAATTTTCCCTGTCAGAAAGTCCTAAACTTAGACATCCTGTTCTAGCAGAGCTGTGGAGGAAGGCTCTCAAAGCCTTCTCTGGCATTGGTTTCAGGGTCAGATGCAAAAAGGAGTGAGCCTTCTGGGGCTGCTGGTGCCACCATCCTGGGGACTCTCCAAGGCTCAGCAGGACATTCAGAGCAGTTATAGCCACTGCCTGCAATGGGGCAGGAGGGCCTCAGGGCAGTAATTGTGATTTCCTGGCTACGAACCTCTTCAGGACCTTCTCTACTCATCGTCTTCTGCAGTAGGTGAAAAATGCCCTACAGGCCTGAGCTGTAAGATTTTAACATGGGCCTCCTAAAGCTAGGAAAACCAGCCACTCCTGATACAAAGGATGCAGCCAGGGGCTGGCTGCTTTCCTCTTTTCTGAGCAGCACCATATTACCACTTCTTGAGAAATCATTTTTATTTAATGACATATCCTCTTGCCATAATGGCCTATTAACACTCATGGGTCTGCCATATCAGATGGATAAAGAATCTTTTTAATGGAAAAGAAGCTTCTTTTTTAAAAGGTGCTGCTTCCAAAAGTGGGAGGGGTTTTACATTTTTATGAATCCCCGAGATTTTATTTCTTTTTCTTAATTTTTAATAACATGGATGATGAATAATCTGACCTTTATTCCCACAGATTAAATTTTTTATCTCTAAAATCTTCATTTTTCTTTGCACACATTAGTTCTACCACTGCCACTGCTATTTTTTTAAATTCTGGATATTCACATAGCAGTAGGTTGGAAACTCCTCCTATTATTTCTTTTGTTGAAAGTACGTTAAGGATAAGCCCTTCAGTAGAGGACTTTTATAAGTCAGTATTTAAAGACCCATTAAAAAAGCTATCACCATGCACAGAGAAAAATCATCTAGATTGGTCATTAATGAAAAGAAAGAACAAACACCAATGTACACAATTTTTTTAATCCTCCACTCTGACAATCTGTTCCAGATCCACCTTTTAAGATGCTTCCCCTTCAATTACATATGAAAATTCAATAATACCAAAACCAAAGGCTAGATCTTGAAAGTGTTTACGTGTAGGTATTATCTCTGTTTACATGGAATTTGCCTGGGCTAACATAATTAAAGTGATAATAGTGCCAAAGTGTTCACTGAACCAGGCCATATATCAGGTCAGAAAGAACTCATAGACAGTGATCTTAAGACCAAAAAACAGAACTAGGAGCAGGGTTTTTTTCAAAAAATAAACATTTAGGGTATGATGAGAAGAGAGATTTGCAGAGCTCATCCTTTATACTTAGTCTGACTGTGCTTCCCCATTCTTTTGTAAAGGTCTTCTGGCATTTATCTCTGTTTTTCTCCTGGCAAACTGCTCAGTTCTTTGGCCTATTTAAGGCTATGACATTACTGTAACTTTGCTAATAACTGGTAAAAGCATTTTTTAGGGAGCACTGCAGCAAAGACTTAAGGGAAGGACTTGAACCATGAAAATGGGAGACAAAATTAAGAGGAAAAGTGTGTACAAAAAAAAGGCACATTATGGAAAATATGAAAACTGCTTTACTCATAAAAATCTCCTTCAATAATTTACATCTTCTTCTGCTTGCTTTCTCTAATACTGGAAAATTTCTGTCTTTTTTATCACTGCTTTCTGGGCTGCACCCTTTTATTTGTGAAACTGAAAATAATGATTTATCCAGTGTTTTCACTGTGACTTCCATTTCATTTGGGGATCATGGCTTCATTGTGTCAATTTGATTTTGCTCTCACTGTAATTCAAACACTTGGGAAGAAGTTCCTTTACTGATGTGTTGTGCACAGAAGACCTATTTTCTCCTCCCCTCACCTCAGCACACTCACTATTTGTAAACTCGGGATTCTAGTTTGATTTTATAGAACTTATTTGTTTGGGTTTTTTTCTGGATAATAAATTCATGTCATTTTTTCTATATTTTTATTATATTCTGAGTATTCTAAGATTTCACATTTAGCAGGGCCTGTTATTGTGTCTTGATTTGCAATCAGTAAAACAAACAGTTAGACAAATCAAGCTTAATCCTAGAAATTGGCCAGAACTCAAATTTTGTGAAATCTCAGCAACATTCAGATCAGCTGAAATTCTGAAGACTGGATATGTACCCGAGTCACAGATTTGAACCCAGACTCTCACTTTCTTGAATGGTTGGAAAAAGGGGAAAGCAGGTCTGGATGCAAAGCCCCAGTTCCTCTTATAACATCTGTGTCTTCAGAGTAATTCCATAGGCTAACTGCAGGTTTCTTCATTATGGTCATTTTCCAGGGCTGGAATATACACCTGTATTCCCCATTTGGCAAACTTATCTTTGGCTCTTTGGGCTGTATAGCTCACTTGTTGCATTACAAGTGTAAATCACTTTAGAGCAGAGTTTTCTGCTCTGAAGTCAAGTATTTCCTTTCCAGTAAAACTTCATCTCTGTTCCTTCCATGTACAGTTAGTGATGCTGTCTTGATGAAGGTCATGATGAGATGATGACCACTAAGGATACTGACAGGTTGTCCTTTTGTAAGTTCCACTTACTACCTTTTGTTAGTTATTCTCCAGCTGTTTATGGAAAAAACAGTTTATGCACTGCCCAGCAAGGTAAACCAGAATAGAAAATACTCATCCTTAAAGGGGTACTTTAAACAGTAGCTTTTTAAGAAGATAGTTTCGGGAGCATGAAGTGTGAAAGTAGTTATATCTGTGGCATAAAGCAGTCCAGAGCTGGTCACTCTAGATATCTACCAAGAGTGACAGAGTTACATTTATTTTTGTAGCTAGAAAGATGAAAGCTGACGGCCTTGTAAGGGGTAAAGCAGCTGCTCTCCCTTAGGCATTCATAACTCCCACTGAAGTTAACTACTACAGTGCAAGTATTACTCATGTAAACACTATCAAACTACACCAAGGAAGTATGTCTACCCAAAGTCAGAAAAATTGAGTCCAAATTTTACATTCACTGGCTTAATCTTGAGATCCTTCCACAACTGAAACTCCTGCTGCATTTATTTGTTATTTGCTAGAATGATATTTAAACTATTTTTTTTCTGTCCAGTAGGACTTCTTTTTTTTTTTTTTTTTTTTTTACCTTCAGACATACACTTTTTCTTCATAGAGGTTTCTTAGCTAAAGCTTTCTCTGTTGATGGCCCCAGTACTTAATCTGTGTGAATCCTCAGCAGCTCAAATGATTTGGAATGTGCAAAGATATACCTGTCTGCCTTCCTTCTTACCAAAAATCTATGCATAAACCACATCTCAAAAAAAAACTGATTGATAATTTGAATCACTGTTTTAATTATGAAATAGCTGACGAATAATTTTCATTTCCATGTTTTAATTACTTCACAAAAAAAGTTGGATTCCCCTTAATTGGCCATGCACCATTCATTTGCAGCAGAACATAGCCTCTACATTAAATTAGGCCTTCTCTTTGACAATCAGTAAGACACATTCTCTACATGCACAATCACTTACTTAACATGGCATATATTTATTCAGATTGTTAATGTGTATATTTTATGGTGCTAGAAAAAAGCAACTGATATTGAGTCAATCTATTTTTGATTCCTGATTAGTCATAAGCTATCCTTACATGCAAATTGGAATTCAAATATATTACACACATTCAGAATATTAAGGTAGTGTTTTACTAGCTGAATAAAATCAAGTTAAATACCCAGCTATAGGAATAAAAAGGCTTGTCAAAACAAAATTTCCATTTAAAATGTCGCCTTGGCTTCATGAACTGGATGATTGTTCCCGAGCATTCCATCCTTCACAACGTTGAAGGTAATTTTATAATGAAACTGTAGAACACTGAATTTCTCAGCTCCTTAGCATCTCAGTTATAAAGTACCTCTACATGTACACTGTTTACCTGTACAACTGCTATGCTTGCTTCAGACACAGTTCTGAATTTCTTACTGGTATTTCTAAGAAGACCTGCAAGCTTGAAGACCGCACCTAATAGCTCAGTGTTTACAGTTTCTGATTTGCACTTACCCTGCTGTGGTCATGAGCAACCCCCTAGACTTAGTTGTCACAGAAATCCTCTTCAGTAATTACTTTGTTTAGATTTCACCTTTCCTTCTAGGATCTCTCCTACTAGTCTTTCAGCACTTACACCCTCTTTTAGCAGGTGCGCATCAGATACTTAGGAAAAAGTGGTTGCACCACGCAAGTTTGTGCCATAACTGCATATATATAGACAACCAAATTTTGGAATACTGTAGTTAAGGTGCAAGAGGCAAGCGTCTTTTTCAGAACTGAAACTGTGAACCACTTCAAGGGACAGATTCATAGCTAGGACTGAAGTCTTGATATTGTGGTACTGTTGTGCCTCCTCTGAGTCATGACAAAACTGGCAGCTAGGTCTGCAGTGCCTCCCAACCTGACAATTAAATAAGACCTTCAGGGAGCAGCTCCAAGATACACAGGTGAAATTCCATCTCCATCCCAAGTTCTGGGAATACTTTCCCCTTCTCACAGCAGCAAGGGTCTTTCACAGACAACAGGAACTGTGCCAAAGACAGATTGTGATTTGTTTATACCAGTAACAAAGATTATGACAGCAATATCAGAATAATTATTTTAGTAGGAAATTAGGGTTTACATAACATGATTTTATTATAGTTTTTGTGGTTATTTGCAGCTTTTCAATGGCAGGACTGTTTCACACTATAGAAATGCTATCTTTTGTGACAGCATTTCCCAATTAGACTTCTTGAAAGCTTGGACACAAAACACTTGCCATCATTACAAGCAGAAAGAGATTGGCAAGAGAATGTTCTCTGTGAGAGGTACTTAACTGAGGAGTTGGCACCTCACCCTGAACTGAAATGCATTGGAAATAGATCACAGTGGTAAAATAAGATCTCTTTGTTTTGGCTGACAGAAACCTCACAGAAAAAGCAGAGATTTTCATATACTTACCATAGGAGATTGTAACAACATTTATAAATGGCATGTATTAAAATCAGTCAGTGCTAGTATAACTCTGGTTTCATAAAGGCCGGACTGGAGTGGAGGAGCAAATGGGCTCAACCATAGCTGAACTACAGACTGTGAGGCACGTACTTCACTGGCTTATGTTAATGGGACGGGGAACTTTCTCTGAATGCATCCCAGAACTGCCGTAACATTCACAGAACCTAAACGATAAAACCAGCTGAGTATTCTTAAAGCAAAAATATTTTGAGAGACAATTCTACAAAGAATATAGAAATGGTAAATAGTACATAGACTATTATAAAAAGGCCTGAATGCCTTTTTAGTCAGATTATAGATAATGGTGGTGTACAATCATTTATATTCACTAATAGTCAGGATAACACCTTTTTAGATACTCAGAGTTTTAGAGCTGCCAGCCCAGCACTCCTCATTAATATTGCACTTACTGGCTTTCCAAAGCATTAAGTAAATGATTTTAGCACAAGAGCTCACTTCATCACTTGGTGGTAGAATTTGATGGTGTGTACCTGGAGCACAGTAGGGCCATCTCAATGCTACTTCACAAGTACAAGCTCCTGAAGCTGATTTTGGACCCAGATTCCACGACCTTGGTGCAGTCATTTGGAGCTAGCTCCTCAAAAGAGACATAAGTTTTCCAGTGCTTCTTCTCAGGCTAACTCATGTGCAATGGGATCTTCAGCCTTGAGACCAGCACTATGGTTTATCAGCTCAAAAGCTCATTTCAAAGCTGTTCTCAGAAGTTAAGAATGATGCTCCTGTGAACTTTTATCCAGATAATATTTTAGAATATTAAACTAAGGTTGAAGATTTAATAAATCACTTTGCGGATATATATGCATTGTATTGCTCAGCATTGACAAACAGCAGGACAGTCACCAGCACCATTAAAGGAAGATGGCCTCAAGTTCCACCAAGGGAGGTTCAGGTTGGATATTAGGAAAAATTTATTCACTGAAAGCACAATTAAACATTAGAACAGGTTGCCCAGAGAAGTGGTGGAGCCATGATTCCTGAAAGTGTTTAGAAAATGAGTAGATGTGACACTTTGTGATACGGTTTAGTGGGCATACTGATATTTGGTCAAAGGTTGGACTTGATGGTCTTGGAGGTCTTTTCCACCCTTAATGGTTCTATGATTGTTTTTGCAGTCTTACAAGAAGATTCAAAACCCAAGGAAGAATTTTCTCACTCTGATCAAGAATTAAATGGGAACAGATTCCATATCACAGCACTAACAGTAAAAACAATTGGCAGACACTGGTAACCATATGTGGTGTTTGTGTTATGCTTGGAGAATCTGCATCAGAGAAACAGCTACTTCACAGCTTTGTTCTCACTTCTTGTTAGCACCCTGCAGCCTCCTAAAATTATTGCTAGAGAATAAAAGTATTTAATTTATAGCTACCCAACAAAAGACAGACAAGATAGTCTCTCACTGTTTGCAGAATAATGCCACTGTAACACTCTACTACTAGTGAGAATCTAAAATGACTTCTTCATTCCCATAGAAGAAATCAAAACCAAACCAACTCATCCCAACTACAAAGACTACAGAAAACAAACTTAGCTACATATTCCCAAAGACACACAGGCATTATCCAGATTTCAGTAAGAGCTGAATGACCAGACATCTTCAAGGATTTGCATCCCTACACCTTGCTCTTGTGGATTCTGCCCCATTTCAAAGGATTCAAAGAGTTACTTTCTAAAAGATGCCTTGATCAAAAAAACCCAGGTCTCCTCAGACAGCCTAGGAATAGACAGAAGATACAAGATTGATGGAATCTACTTCACTGTCCTCTGTCCTTTCTGGCTGGCAGAATAAGGGTGCAAGCTAAAATTCCCAGGTGGCATGGCAAGGCAAACATGCCACAATTCTTCAGAAACAGCTGTCTGATAGGCTGCCCTTTGGAATTCATGGCCTACTAGAAAAACAGTGAGGCAATTATGTGTCCAGACCTAAAAGTCACTAGCAGAAATTTGGTCAAGTGGACTACAATGAAATATGGATATGTGGTTGTGGAGAGCCAATCACTTCCACAACTACCCCTTTCCTCCACGCAGATGCTTCTACATCGTGAAATCAGGACTGTCTAATACACAGAAATGTTACAGGGCCTTCTGCAGGATCCAAAGAAGAGGACAACCTGTATTTATTTGGCCCTGAAAAAATATTTTTAATGCTTTTCCTTAACCTAAAGCAATTTTCTAAGACAAATTGGAAAAGTGTTGAATGATATACTGTATCATGCAGTGATTTACCATGCCATGTATATCAGTACTGCACTATCCACCCATTTCGATATATTGAAAATGTTCAGTCATCAGTTCACAGGCTGTTTAATTCCTCCAGTGAAGGTAATTCCTTTATCAATAGCTAAAATCCCTGCTCAGAAGTACCCTTTGCACCTTTTTGAAGGGCATACACAACCAACAAGGTAACACAATGCTGTTTCTTAAGACCTCTGGGACCAATCTCTTTCCAGACCTTTATGTATAGGGAAAAAATCAGCTGCTATTTTATCAGTGGCAAGATGAATTTTTATTAAAGCTTTATTGGAAATAAACCTGCAGTAATGGTAAATCAGATAGTGATGTATATAAAAAATTCTACTTGTTCTGATATGTCATGTTTTGTACCTTATTCATCCTATGCAGTACCATATTACACAGCTTGATGTGGGCACCCATTCTCAATGAAATAAATTCAATGGGAATTAGGTCCCTAACTACCTTTAGATATTTGCACCTCTAAACCAAATGAGGAGCAATACTTGGAGAAAGAGACACTATACTACATCAAGAAGAGTGACAAAATCTGACTGTTGACTTGAATTTGAATCAAAAATCTATCTTCTCTGGATGTTTGCTTTTATTCCTTTCAAAGTATTTGATTTATTTGAACACCTGCTTTTTCTTCTGCATTCTTAGTTTGACCAGTTTCATAAATATAACAGTTCTCACATGCAAATGTACTTTCAGATACAGCTGTTCTTCAATGCAGTGTAATCCTGTTCACCTATCTTTTTGAGAAACATCCTACAACAACCTAGATATGCCCTAATCTTTGGCGGAATTGGGATAATACATCATAACCCATAAGTGCCCGAATAAGAACAAATTGAACCGATATGTTTGTACATACATTTGAAATTTAAGTACATACATTTATGTATGAAATGTTCAAAAAATATCAGATTTCCTGCCTACCTTTAATCAATGTTGAAAGCTGATTAGTTATACAGAGAAAGTGTTTACACAAATCAAACAGCTCTATAGGCCAAAGTATCAAGTAGTAGTAATGAAACTTAACAAAAAGTGTTATGGAAAACTGTTTGAGCAGACCTCAAGGGGCAAAAATCCCATATGAAAACTATGCTCTACTTGTTTTTCAAACTCACTTCATTAAAGCAATTCTTGTGTCAAACTCCTGTCTTAGTCTGCCCTGGTCACACAGGTATCAAAAGTACTGCATACAAAAAAGACACAGAGAAAAGCCATCTCCTAGCAATCCACAGGTTTTTTCACGGAGTTCTAACCCCAGTCTGACACCAACTTCCTCAGCAGCCTTGGACAAATCAGCTGAATGGTTCCTATTTCTATACCTTGTGTGGCATTGTAAGGGAAAACTAATGCTTACTGAGTACTTAATGGCAGAAGTGTGCACTTGTGTTCCACACACTTTTACTGTTCCTAGTCCTACCATTTCCTCCCTCAATCCAAGCATTGATTTTTTCATTAGGACTATAAAAGCAGGAATAAAGCCAGAACATATGGCACTTTATGGTAGAGCAGTGTTTATAAAATCACATTTCACTGCTAGCATGTGACAAGCACACTTTTCACAACCTGGCTAACCCATATATTCACCTCCAAACAGTCCTCATGATCTTGCCATACATAGTCTCATACTGGAAAGGATTTGAAACTTTCAATTATTTGCTTAAATAAACTTAACCTTTAAAATAATTGTCCTATTTCAGCTATTTCTGAAAAAAAAACCCAAACCAAACTAAAACACAGAACAATCTCCAGATATATTTTATAGAATAAAAAAATGTGGAGTTTGCAAACTGGTTTATATCCTTCATATTTGCATGATCATTTGTTTTTAATTTAGCTAAGATACATAATTTAAAGTTTTCTCTCTTATAATGAATGTGACAGTCTTTAAAATCTGGCAGTTTATTCCTTCATGTATCATAATACCTGGTTGTCTATTTTTAGCTCAGTGCAACTATCCATGCTGCACTTACCAAAATTCCCCAAGAGCATATGCTTGTAGGTTAGCCAGGTGCAGAGAGTTAGTTACAATAGGAAATTTGGACAAAATAGAAAAAAAGAAAAGGGTGTGAATATTTTCAGCAAAACTTAAGAAATAAATTGCATTTGCTATTCCCTACAAAGTTTTCCTAGAAGCTTGGAAGATTGACTCACTCAGTTCACTACTTGTACTGTTTTAGAATCTGCCACAGACATTAAACGTTGACTCCTAGAGCCTGAATTCTGCTGCCCTTGCTAGCAGATACCTTTTTTCTTAGCTACCACCAGGATGGGCACATGGAGCTTCTCTGCCCAGTGTCTCCATAACATCGCTGCAGGATGACACACAGAGGGAGTGCAAGACACCCTGCTTCAGGCTGTCTTCAAATTCAGGGTGACAACATCGCACATACAAAATATGCCTGATCTATTCAAGATTTCTCTGAAACCCTAATAACAAACAAATCTGAAAATCGGTAGAATAACTGTTACCTTATATCACTTTTGCTTCCCACCCTTTAAGAAACAATGCTTTTGGAAGCATAAAGTGAAAGTTATTTGTCACTGAAATGTCATGTCATCACATTTTCAAAAGCCTCTAGAAAGATGGATTTAAGATGACAGAGTAAAATCTTTGCTTAATCCAACTGGCATTTAAATATTTTAATCAACAAAAGATGACCACTGGACTGAGCTAGATGCCAACTGCCTGAGAGCCATGCCTTTTGTCACACATATTTGCACTGCTGTGTTACTGTAGAAAATGGCAACTGTGAGTTCTGTCTGTCTGCATGTGACCTGAAACAGTTAACAATACTGATATTTAATCATCATAACGTGATAAGGCAGGAAAAAAACGTCCTCGACATTTGTTTTCCCAATGGCACTTGGCAGATGAGCATATAGCAAGAGCATTTGCTGGAAGTGCTTATGCTTAGTGAGTCACTAACGTTGCTAAGTTCAGTTTGCATCTTGTAGTGCAAAGAGAGACTAGAAAGGAATGAGTAGTTTTGAAAAGTTTTCTATGAGAAGACTGAAAATATCTGCTTAATTAGGGAGTTCTTCGGTCATCAGTTCAGCAGTGCCTGAAAAATCTATTTGCTATTTATCACAAATGAATGTCATCAAGGAAAAAAAAAGAAGTGTCAGTAGTGTCTTTGTGAACCATGTAACAAAGTAATCTTTACTAGCAATACCCATATGGAGAATACTTCACTCAGCTCTTTCTTCAGTTTCTTGGCAAGATTTCAAATTCTTCCGGGTTCCTTCAACACAGCTTTGCCCTTGAGTGGGCAAAGTAAGCACTCCTTGTCAACAGATACCATGCATTTTCTGCAAGCATTAGCCAGACCTGATGAGCCCACGTATACCTCATCCAAGCTCTGCAAAGTGAACTATGTCCCCCATGTATAAAAGCTGATGAAAAATCAGTTTCTGATGAATTTCAGACAATAACTTCTTCCATAAAAGCACACGTCTGTGAGGCAAACAAACAGTTCAAAACAACACAACCTCACATGAGGCACATCTATAATCCCCACTGAAAGAAGCTTTTGGCTCTTATTTGAAAGAGCTGTCATCATGCCTTCTCAGATTGTCCAACCTGTTCTGCTCATTGAGAGAGCAAAACTACTTTTGCTTAATAGCAAACCTTAGCTGTGATGCAGCAACGTGTTCATTCTCTTGTGGTGTTCAGGGTGAGCTTCCCTGTCACCAGATAGTGCAAAGACCTCAATCAGTCTTGCCCACAATTATGAGGGTCCTGGCCTAAGAGGCTCTGGGTGGAGAATGCTCAGCCAGTACAGACCTGGAAGATTTGTGCTGTCTGAGGCACTGCAGAGAGATGGGCTGATGGTGACAGTGATACCAAAACAAGCATGTAGGTGTAACATCTGAAACTAGTACATCTCTTATTTCGCTACATAAGAGATTTTGGTGCAAGTCTGGACCACATTCAAGAAAACCTGAATGCAATGCAGTTAGTGGCAACCCTGTACATAATACAAAGTCTTTCTTGCTGTTTTTTTCTGATAATGAAGGAACAGAATAAACCTGAGGGAAAAAACCCCATCACATTTCTACAAGTAAACAACTGAAACAGTCCTAATGCTTTGGAACACTATTGCCAAATGCCTGCCTTTGGATGGTCCTGATCCAGCTTCTGCAGCAGGAACAGCAGGATTAAAAAAACCAAAACATGGGGAAGAATGTGAGAACACTGACACAACAAGGACCCTTCAACAGTTTCTGTTCAATTTTCATCTGATTGGCTGCTATATGCACAGCAACATTTATGTAGCTAATCTGTTCTTTCCCCTCAATAATCTGCACCAAAATGTTGCTTCTACTTAGTTCAGTAATAGCTCTGGCCAATAAATACACAGGAACAGAAAGGACAGTATAGGAATTCAGCAGTACCGACAAAAATTCTAATCCTACTAAATTTGGCAGCACAAATCTCTTATGTAACCTGTGATTTAGAGGACAGGCTGATCATCTGGGAATATTACTGTGTTCTTCTCAGTACATTAAACAAAACTGGCAACTTTCCATTACAGATTTTCTTTTGTTTTTCACTGCATGATGTCTCAGGAAAGGTGTCCTATGCTTGCAAAACATTTTTTTTTAGTATCAACAATATGCTTTTATATGACAATTCAATTATACAGAGGGTGTATATAAGTTTAAAAGCTACCTTTCAGTGCTTCTTTGCCAAGACTGCCTTCAACTGTGGTACATCTCAGAGGTTCACAATCTACATTTAAAGTAAGGAGACTCCAAAACAATGCTTGGAAAATGAGCTTTCCTGAAAGCTGACTGTTACATCAGCAAATTTTATAGATCCCAGGAACCAAAACTCTCACAAGGTTAAGAAGCTTTGAGAGCTACAGATGGAAGATGCACAAACCCCTAGAAAAACAAAACAGTCTTTGTATCCCCCATTTAAAAAAGCCCACCGAAACAAAACCCGTCCTCTTTTTACAACAAAAATATATTCTAACAGTCAAAAGCAGCTACCCAGTAATAGGATACAGGTGCATAAAAGCTTGATTTACAAAGTAATTATGAACAAAGCATCACATTATTTAAATCCTCATTGTTCTTAAATCAGTTACAAGATGAGGTAAGAGTTCATTCAGTGCCCATATTTACAGAGTACAATAAACATTCAATTCATACCACATATACAAGAAGTACAATGTCATGCTTTTGATAGACATACCAGCCAGTTTCAGGAAGACAAGAAAAGTTGTTTTATTCAAAGAACAACAAAAATCAATCAATATTACAGCACATACCTTTAAAGGGTGAATCTGACAGATCAGACAATCTGCCACCTGAAACAGTCGCACACTCCTCACAAGCACTTGCTGCAAAACTTGAATTCAATTATTGACACTTTCTTTTCACCCACCCAAAGGATGTGCCATAGAGATATACACTAAAATTGGAATTCCTTGATGTGTTTGCAAACAAGTAGCCAGCACCAAGATATCACCAGCTAGCTAATCCATGTATCTCCATTCAATTGTTGCAATAGGTGAAGCTTTTAAAATAAAAAGAAGCAGCATTCCTCTCATGTTTTGGGAGACTCAGACAATTCTACTATCGTGACAACACTTCTTAGTAAATACAAAATGCTGAAAAGAATGACCTCTTTAGCAACCACAGGAAGCTAACACACTTGGAACACGAAATATTGGTGACAAATGCTCAAAAATGCATAATTAAGGGTGACAGGAAATGTCAAACAACTCCCTTTAGAGGGCTACTTCCAGTGTAATTACAGGGTGGCAGGAGGAAAGAGAGTAACTGTATGTGCAGTATTCTTCATTTTGTGCCACAGAAAGAACAGCAGTTTTTGAGTTTCCAGTAGTCAGGCAGTTTTCTCAGTAATAGATTTGAAAACTAAAGAAAATCTCAAACATATTCATAGGGAAATTCTCACTGATAGTTTTTCTGTTAGACTTGAAAATAAGTTGCAAAAGCATGACACTGTCAAGAGGAGGTTGCTGGGAGGAGTAAATGCTTAAATAGGTCCAGTTAAAAGTGCACCATGAATTAGAGAGTACCATTCTTTTTCCTTAAAATGCATGCAAAGTGAACACTCCCCAACAGAAATTGTTTTCTTATGTAGAAACTAAGCAAAGGACAAAAGAACTGGAGAGCTGTATGCAGCCTCTCATGTTCAGAGACGCTCACTTCAAACCTTGTATCAAACCAGTGCTGAAGAGAAGGTAGCCTCCTCTGAACTTTCAAATTTGATACGTATATAAGCAATTACATCATAGAATTCAAGAGCCAGTTTCAAATTAGGTATTTAAAAGCCAGACCAAATTAGGAAATTAAAAGACAGACATTTAGAAATCAATGCGCACTATTTTATTGCCTTGGGTCACCAGATACCACATGTAAAGCCTCCCTGGAGGGTAATGATCAGCCTGTGCTGGATTCAGCTGGGGTAGAGTCAGTTTTCTTTGCAGTGGCTGGTATGGGGCTGTTTTGGATCTGTACTGAACACAGGGTTGATAACATAGAGATGTTTTTGTTTTTGATAAGCAGGACTCACACAGAGCCAAGGCCTTTCCTGCTTTTTGTACTGACACACTGGTGAGGAGACTGGGGGTGTACGGGAGGTTGGGAGGAGACACGGCCAGGACAGGTGACCCCAACCAACCAAAGGGATATTCCAGACCATGTGAATCATGCTCGGTATGTAAAGTGTGGGAAGAACGAGGAAGGAAGGGATGTTTGGAGTGATGGTGTTTTCTTTTCCTAGGTACTCATTACACATGATGGAGCTCTGCTCCTCTGGAGATGGATGAACACCTGCCTGCCCATGGGAAGTGGTGAATGAATTCCTTGTTTTGCTTTGGTTGTGTGCCTGGCTTTTGCTTTCCCTATTAAACTGTTTTTATCCCATGAGTTTTCTAACCTTTAGCCTCCGACACTCTCCCTATTCCTGCTGGTGGGGGAGAGAGTGAGAGGCTCTGTAGGCTGGGTTGCTGGCTGGGGCTAAAGCAGGACAATGTCAAAGAAAGAACTGGCAGGGTGACACAGTAGATTTCAGTAGTTTAACAGCTTGTGATTTAACCAACTGTGCTGTAGGCAGAAACAAAGTTCAACAGGACAATTGCATTACGATCTGAAGAGCAGGGATGTAATAGTTTGGGCTGAGAGTAATTATAAATACTTATAGGCATAGAACTCAATGAAGATATTTTAATGAGGTGATACAAACTCCTATTTTATACATCTATAAAATATAACTTTGAAACAAGCAGAAGACTCGTGATGGGCCAAAAGAATAGAAGTGTTAATCTCAAAGATCTGTGTTATGATAGTTTCAACCTATCCACTAGGATTTTCTCATTCCCTTTGAACTGTATCAGCTGCTGCAAAGCTTGCAAACCTTTCAATATCAGTTAATGTAAGTGCTAAAACAAGAATCAAATATTATGTACATTTTCAGGCAAACAATCAGTCTTTACCTCTCATCGCATTCCAAGTAACTGAATTATCTTCCAGAAAGTAATATTCACAAATTATTTTAAAGTTACTGTACAAAGACACAGAAGTGAAAGTTCATAAAAAGACTATTCAATACAATTAGACAGAAGTTTGCTTGTAGTTCTTCGTATCCAAGACCTTCTTGCCACACATTGAGCAGATGCCTATAAGCACACAAAAGGTGTGTAAATTAAGATCATTAGTCTTTCTTCAAAAACACAGTTGCTGTTTTTGTAAAGATAATTTAAAAAATGTTCAAATGATCTCTCATCGACAATCTATGCATTTTCTCAACAGATATTGTAAATTTAGAAGTGATGTTATGACTTCTAATACATATTAGTATTTGCAGAATATGTGTAATACTGCCGCTTAAGAAAATAAGCTCTATTTTGAGAGCTTTATGATTCACAACACTGCCCAAAGCTTCTGTAATTTGCTGGAATAGTGAAAGAGAGCCAGGAAAGGCTCACATCTGGCAAACAGGTAAAAATGATGTAATTTGTTAATCCTTTTAAGTTCTGTAGCCAAACCAAGGCCTGAGATGGATAGAAAGTAGCAGGGCTAGGAAAATACAGTCACCAACAAAGCGACTGCTAAATGGGGGATTAAAAGGTGGGAGCTTCGGACAACTGAGAAAGTTGAGAAGAACAAGTTTTCATAGAATTATGGTATTTGTAGAGTAGGAGTGAGAAACAGTACATACTAAGTGTACTTGAGAATTGAAGATGACTACTGATGTCTCAAAAGACTTTGTTTTAAACCCAAAGAATGTCAAGTCAAAAGACTAGAGCAGGAACAAGTACACAAGTTTGGCAGAGGTGTGTGTTGTCTCAATGTTTCCCTCTTCTTCCAAAGCAGAAAGGTGCTAAATCTTTTTTTCTGGTAGGGCCATGTCTCATTTTACACAACCATTCATCAGCAGACAAAAAATGTAAAGTGACAACTATTCCTGTTAACTCTCCAAATCATGTGCTTTCATATATGGACATTGTGACTGGACACACATCTAGCAGTCCATAAGGAAACAGAATGGCAGGAAACATACCCCATGATTTACTTTGGAGAGCAAAATCCAGCCCTCAAAATGTTTACTTCAGGTCTAAACTGAGGAATAATTAACTTTAGATTGCCTCTCGATTTCAGAGATTTGCAACAGCTGACGCTCTAAGCCATATGACTGCATTTGCTTCAAGAAATGTGCCACAACCACAGCTTTGGTGGTCAGAGCTACAACCTAAATCACTTAGAGAGATCTGAATTTTATGAAGACAGATTCAAACTGGAAGGATACACAAGCAGATGAAGCTGAAATCCTGAAGCCTGCCCAAACCAGCCATAAAATTAAGAAAGAGCACAAGGTTCTACCATACGGGATTCAGGCAGCCATCTGGTGAGCATCTAGCAACTCGAAAAGGCAACCCTCCTACAGCAGGCTGCTAAACCACTGACTCAGTGATACAGCACACATTTATTGAACAATTAATTTCATAAACAAAACTTATGACTGGTTAGCTGTAGCTCTACATCTAAAAACTGGTTCACATCATGTCTGTGTGCTATATGGATTCCTTGATATTACGGACATTAAACCAAGCAACTGAGTTCATGATGCTTTTTTTCCCCATCCAGGAATTACATGTTTGAAATCTTTTGCTTACCTACTCAAAATCACAAGACTAATAAAAGTTTTATATCTTTAAGGCTCTCCATCAAATTTACTTAAGTTTTTATTTTTTTTGCCTTGGCAACTTTTGAACAGTTTTTAACGGCACTTAAGTCTTATTATGAATATGGGACATAGAAAGCTTCCAGTTACAAGCAGAATTCCACACATAACTCCTAAGTACAGAAAGGTTTTATATATAACATAGTGCACAGTGCAATATCTTGCTCTAGGAATGGTGATTATATTATTCTTTTTCATTTTTTAGTTTCACTTTAAGCCAAGCTTGACTTACAATGCATCAAGTATGTTCACAATTAGACCGGAACCTCCTTTTAGAATAATGAATCTTTCAATGGCTTATGTTAAGCCACTGAAAGCAAAAGAATACATGAAAGCACACAGACAATGATTTGTCATGAGTATGATTTGTCTTCAGAGACACTTTCGAAATTGAGTTGTAAAAGCAATTTTTTTCTTCTTGTCTTTTATTCAGGTATTCTACTTTTGTTAAACTAGTCTATTGCTTTACCAAGATTAAAGGTTGTTTTGTGAGGGGTTTTTTGGGGAGATGATCACTGTGGGGTGTTGGTTTGGGGTTTGGTGGTAGTTTTTGTTTGGGTTTTCAGTTCTGAGTTTGTTTGTTATTTTGGGGGGAGTTTGGAAACATATTAAGAGTTGTAGATTTAGCTATTATAAAAAGGGCAGGAGGGCAAGGAAGCAGAAAAGGGACTGCAACAAGCAAATGAGTTTCACAAAATCCAATTTTTTTTAACCTAAGAAAAATCAAACTTGCTAAATGACAATTTCCTATGCTATTGCCAAGATTAAGCTTATTCTTTCAAATCTACTGCTTCAGATAACAGAAACATTCTAGAAGCAGCAGAATCATGGAATGATACAGGTTGAAAGGAAACTCCAGGAGTCTTTAGTCCTGTACCACTCAAAAGAGAGCCAATTTGAATGAGGTTGGCTCAAGGCTTTTCGAGCCTCTGAATACCTCCTGTAGAGATTCCACAACCTCTGGTGGTGCCTGTTATTACAATATGTGATCACTCTGAAACTGAAAAATTGCTTCCCTTGTATGTAATTAGGATTTTCCACATTCTAACCTGTACATTCTATTACTGTGCACCTCAGAAGAGTCTGACTTTGTTCTGTGTGCCTTCCTACTAGTAGTTGAAGACAGCAATTAAATTACATTTTAGCTTTCTCTTTGTAAGGCAAAATAAATTCCAGTGTTCTGCTGCCTCCCTGGTTTCTAACCAAATTGGGATATTATGGTAGTCAGTGAAACTCACCTTTTTTATAGGCACATCCTTGACAATAGTGAGACCCTGGCTGATGGACAGAACTCTTACAAATCCGACATATTGCAAACTTGTTCTTTCCATAAGGATCAAACCTGCAAAACAAGGAGAAGTATTTTACTTATGCACCTTGAAATGAAGTATTTCTTCTGGCTCATCCTAAAAAGTCTAAGCCAGAGGACACAGTCAGAAATAATTTAGAAAAGGGTTATACAAGGATTATTTCTCCTAGGCTGCACAAACTATGCAGAAAAGCTCCCACTTTCCCCAGGAAGGGACATTTCTTGCATTACAGACAAAAATTTAACAAAAGCAGAACTAAAAATGTGTATTTTTATTAAGATACTACAAGCTTTAGAACTTAAAACATCTTCCAGCAGCATCTTGCCCCCTTGCATAACAGAAAGTCCATCGGACCCTAAGGAAAGACTCAAGAGATTATAACAGCAATCTTAGTAGAGAAAAAAAACCTTCCCATCTTCTCTTCTACAAAAGCACCAAATTCTAGTGATTCCAGTAAGAACAGAGTAAAATACTTGTCCACACTCTATGACTGAGCAGAAAGCACCCATAAAATATGTACTGACACATTTTTACCAACTAATGAAATATCATAATCCCCACAATTAGGGTTGTTTTAAGTGGTTTTTGGACAAGTTTTGAGCAGGTGCCCAGACAGGCAGAAAATAGGCCTCAGTTAGTTTGTTAACCGACATTTTTAGCCAAAATCAGTATTAAATACCAACCTTGCCTTCTTTGAGGTCAAAGCCTTGTTTTCATTTAATTTGCGGCCACCGCTTTCTACAGAAAGAATAAAACCATAAATGAATAAATTTCTCGGATCCAAGCATAATTTAAAAGGCTTAGTTTACATCTTTTACACATGTGCAAATAAAGTCACAGAGATAAAACATACAGCATAGCACTAGGAGACCGGACAACAGAACACTTTATACTCTGTTTAAATACTCTGTGTATTGTCATTCCATTCAGAAATAAACAAACAAACAAACAAACAAACACACAAGTTCGATACTGAAGAGTTCCGGGTAATAAATTCCCAATGCATTGAATCAGCATGGGAGGGAAACTATGGGAGTTAAGATTTAATCTGACTAGCACTGTAATGTTTTCGCCTTACTATGATAAGATAGCTGAAGTGCCTGCCTGGCTTTACAATACCCCAAAACCAAGCATTAACCCTCCCTGGGGTTACCTGTAGTGTTTCTTGCACCATCTTTCCACGTGTCAGGAGTGATCACTGTACCAAGCTTCTTCTCACCTACGTAAGGAAATATTACAAAGGAAAAAAATTCAGAATCACAGAACCACTTAGGTCAGAAAAGACTTCTGAGATGACTGAATCTAGCCAATGACTGAACACCACTGTGTCAACCAGATCGTGGCACTGAGTGCCACGTTCTGTCTTCCCTTAAACACCTTCAGGGATGGTGACTCCATCAGTCACCTGGGCAGTCCATTCCAATGTTTAATCATCTTCCCTGTGAAGAAATTCTTCCTGATGTCCAACCTAAACCTCCCCTGGCACAGCTTAAGACTCTGTACTCTTGTCCTGCCTCTTGTTGCCTGGAGAAGAGGCCGAGCCCCACCTGGCTACACCCTCCTTTCAGGTAGTTGTGGAGAGCAATAAGGTCCCCCCTGGAGCCTCCTCTTCTCCAGGCTAAACACCCCCAGCTCACTCAGCCTCTGCAGTCCCCTCACCCCCTTCACTGCCTTTCTCCGGCCCCGCTCCAGCGCCTCACTGTCCTAAAGGTTTGGGGAGTATTTGGTGGATTTTTAGAGCTTTAGAAGAATAGGTTTTCTTGCTCACATATTAAGTGGTGTTAGAAGTTACTAAAGTGATTTTCTCACATATTCTCAGGCTTTCTGAAGGTCATGGTGTCTTGCAGAGACACCTGCAAGATAACTTGAAGTTAAAACAACAGAAGAGCCCAGAAACTGTTGGAGGTGGTCCAGGGGGCATAGCCTAGGACCCTGATGGGTGGACCACCGGGGGAATTAGAAATGATGATTGGTTATAGATATCTAATATGTTAATGGTTTGGAAGGGTATAAAAACTGTAGCCTTACTGAGGGCGGGGTTCTCCGGGGATTTTTGGACGCAGAGATCCTTGTTGAAACAACGCGCGTTTTGTAGGCCCAGTGGAGGCCCAGAGCCTCCGAAATCCCAATAAAGGTGTTGTCTATCTTTCTCCATTAACGTTTCTCCGAGTGCCTACTTTCCAGGATTTCACGCATCAGCGGAATGACAGCTCCCACCACAGGGACCTTCCCGGGACCCTCGGCCCGCCCTCAGCGACCCGCGACCCACCGCGGGGAAGGGAGGGGAGGGGAGGGGAGGGGAGGGGAGGGGAAGGGAAGTGAAGGGAAGAAGGGAAGGGGAAAGGACGGGAGGGGAAGGAGAAGGGAAGCCCCCATCACTCACACTTCTCGCACACCATGGCTGCCCCACCACAACAAGCCGCGGCCGCCGCTGCCGCTTCCGCCCCCGCCCCGGATGTGGCGCCCGTCCCCGGCCGGCGCTGCGGGCCGCCCCTCGCTCAGGTGGGACGCGGGGAGCAGTGTCCGTGCCGGGGCGGCCCTGCGGCCCAGCACACCCCCGGCCAGCCCCGAGGGCGGCCCTGCGGCCCAGCACACCCCCGGCCAGCGCCCAGGGGAGGGGAGGGGAGGGGAGGGAGGAGGGATGGTGCCCGGCGTGGCGGCCCCGCGGGCACCATGAGGGACGGGCAGGGCGGCAGGCTGCTGGCTGCCAACCTGGCGGTGGCCCTGTCGGTCGCCCTCTCGGCCGCGCTGCCCGCCGCCGTCCTGCAGGGCTTCAGCGTCCTGGGAACACACCTCGCCTGGCTCTGCGTTTGCTCCGGCTGCGTCGGCACCGTCAGCCCCGCCGTGCACTTAGCCCTCAGGCCGAGCCAGTCGCACAAGAGAAGTTCCTTTGCCTACAAGGTGAGTTGTTTTTGGGGGGGAGGGGGGGTGTTGGTTGGTTTGTTTGTTTCGTAAATTGCTACCAGACAATACAGAGGGGAAGCAAATTCTCTGAAATAATCGAGTGAGAAAGGAGGAAGGAAAGAAAGAGAAAGAGAGAGAAAGAGAAAGAGAGAAAGAAAGAGAGAAAGAAAAAGAAAGAAAAGAAAGAAAAAGAAACAGAGAGAGAAAGAAAAAGAAAG
>JAWWEW010000112.1:26836031-26873143 GCA_035583185.1 Anabacerthia variegaticeps | reverse complement strand
GAAAGAGAGAAAGAAAGAGAGAAAGAAAAAGAAAGAAAAGAAAGAAAAAGAAACAGAGAGAGAAAGAAAAAGAAAGAAAAAGAGAGAGAGAAAGAAAAAGAAAGAGAGAAAGAAAGAGAGAAAGAAAAAGAAAGAAAAGAAAGAAAAAGAAACAGAGAGAGAAAGAAAAAGAAAGAGAGAGAGAAAGAGAAGGAAAGGAAAGAAGGAAGGAAGGCACTTTTTTGTGGTAAATTCTCATTTTCCGTGAATTAGCTGACTTTAGCACTTTTTTTGAAACGAGTTTTCCAACATTTTCCTGGTGTTCAGGTTACCTGCACATCACCCATTTGGGTGAGTCGGTCTGTGCTTTCCTTATTCTTGGCGATGCGCTGTTGTGTGTAGTCCTGGCAATCTGCGTGGTGGCAGAAAATGGCAAAATTGATGGGCACAGAACTCATTCCCTAGTCCAGGCCTTGCTGGTCTTGGTTAGTGGGTATACCAAAATGTCATCACATGCTTCTCGTGTGTAGCTGTAAGTTTGTAGTAACTTTAAAGGAAGAGAATATACTTCTTAGAAACTGAGATGGTAAAAGAGACACTGGCTTATTACAATTTAAAAAAAGTTGGCCAATTTAACAAGGTTACATGGAAAAATATTGAAATGCCTCAATTTCCTTGAATGATGAAATTTGCATGCAGACAAATCTGAACTTGGGAGACGTTTTTTGTAATTACAGTTTGCAAGAGGAGCAGCACACAACTTGCTCAGGAGTGGGGGAATCCATCAGAGTTTGGGAGTCAGGTGCATAGTCTTGCACTCTGATGTGATTGTCAAATATTTAAGCAAACCTCCTGGAAAGCGGTGTCTTTGTAAGCAAAGCTTCTGTGTAGTTTTGCTGGCTGAGCAGAATGTGGAATGCACAAAAGCATTGTGAAAAACTTGTATTTTAACCAGCTGTGATTTAAAAATTCTTCGTGTTCTAGGTGAGGTTTCATATTAGCCTAGCATAAGTAATAAGTATAGAAAAAAAAAGGGTTAAAGGGAAATCATGGAATTGCATTCGTGACCTGATCAGATCTAATCAGAACTGTTTATCAAGTGTGTATACTTCTATATGATACAGTGAGTACCCAGAAACTGTTGTTTAAGGTCATATAAAGTTATTTGCTTTGCGGATTTATAGAAAGTCTGAATATTTCTCAAATGTTTTTAGAATTTAAGATGCCAGTGTGCCACAAGGTAGTGTTTTTTATTTAATGTCATTTTGATTCTGTATGTTGCATATCTTTTTATATTGCAGAGTTTCTTGCTTTTGAATATTTTTTTCACTTTCTGTGAGAATTGCCTTTTAATGAATGGACATGGCAGTCAGGTGTAAAGCAGAAATGTAAAAATATCCAATAAAATTACTTTTGTTTATCTTGTCATTTCTGGTTATATTTTTTGTATGTTTGCCTTGTTCTAACAGGGTGCATGAAAAGAGTTTTAGATGGAGTCTGATAATTTTTAATTCATTATTTAAACACATGGAAAACTCTTTTGAAATGTGCCATGCTATTATGCTGTATTGTAGCTGAAATTAAAGAAGCAATTAGCATACTGTGCTGTTGCTAAGATATAGACTGTGTATGTTACTTATGTTCTCTTTTGAAACATTATTCTGATATTTTATTGCTCTTTTTTAGATATCCAGATTTCTAAAATGCTGTATGTACTTTTTCATGTCTTGCATACTATTTCATGCGATTATTGTTCTTTATGGAGCACCTCTCATAGAGTAAGTCAGAAGACCCTCTCTTTCTCTAAACATTCTAAGGGGCAGTTCTCCTTGCAGATATTGGTATAAGTTCTTGTATGTTTTCTGGTACACTGGAAACTAAAGGATAAGCTCCTGGCTGGGGGAGGAAGGGTGGCTGCTTGGGTTTTATTTTGTTGGTTGGTTTAGTTTGGTTTTGTTGTTGGGTTTTTTTGTTTGCTTGTTTGTTTTTTGGTGGTTTTTTTTAGAAGCTAGCTCTTAGAATTTTTATTTGGAGAAGTCTTGTTTAAGTGAGTTACAAACAACTCCTCTTACTTTAATATTTACATTAAACATACAGGCACATACATTTTTTGGGGTTTCATTTAGTCATTTTCCTCATAAAATTCTAAACCATGCATCTTGCATGTCTTTCATTCTTTTGATATTAGTGTTTTGACTTTTAGGAAAGTTAAAAAAAGAAAAGAAAAAAGACATATGAAGTCATCTGATTTTTGAGAGATGCACTAAGTTACTAATAATAGCATCATGTAGTTTCATTTCATGGTTTCTTTCACAACACCAAACTACTAAATTAAATTGAATAATGAAGTAAATTTCCAAGTATACTTCAGTTTAGAACTAATAATGTATATGAGGTACATCTGTGGTGTTTTAAAAATCTTACAGGTATCAGGCATTTAAAGTAATTCCTGCATTTCACTCTTGAGATAAGAGCAGAACTCCTTCCAATTTTTCTTTACTATTCTACAGTGTAAGAAGAAAATAATTTTTTCTTATACATGAGGTTAAGAAAGCACATGTGATTTTACAAGTTGACTTAGAGGGTTTGGAACTCTTAGAAAGCTAGTAACCAACCTCACTTAATTTTGTAATATTCTTTCTTTGTAGGTCAGTGACTGAGACATTTTTGTTTGCAGTTCTCCTGTCTACCTTTACTACTTTACAGTGCTTGTGTATTCTGGGACCAAACATACAAGCATGGATACGGGTATTTAGTAAAAATGGGTAAGTGCTAATCTAAAGTTTCTGATTTTAACCCTAATAGAAACCGACTGAATTGATGTAAACAATTCACAGAAATGTCACAGAATATTCTGAGTTGGAAGGGACCCACAGGGATCATCAAGTCCAGCTCTTAAGTGAACAGCCCATACAGGGATTGAACCCACAACCTTGGTGTTATTGGCACCATGCTCCAACCAACCGACTGATCTCAGGGTCGAAATATAATAGAATTTTTTGAAAAGAAAAGAAAACTTCCTGAATGATGGGCATTTTTCATGTTTGTAATTACAGGGTCATGAAAGCTTTTCTGACAAAGAAAATCGTTATCTATTTTGAAGACACTGATTTGCAAAACCAGCTTTTTATTTTTGGTGTCCAGACACTAAATCTCAATTTTTATGTGTTTTAAGGAAGTAAAGTGCCCAACACACATTTTACTGGAGTAGTAACATTGTGCAGTCCTGCATGATGGTTTTCAAATAAAGGGGAGACTTGACACTGAGCTATACAGGCAGAATCTTGCACATGATCTAATAGTACCTTTGTAAAAACAACTTTTAAAGCAAGAATAGGAGCCAAAACAAATGCTGTTTTAAACTTGACTATAATGGTGAAAATTATACATAATTTACAGTGGTCTAAAGTGTGTAATCTTTACCCGTGCTCTTTTCAAATTTCAAAGGGAACTTTTTCGGTGCCAGAGTTTTCAAGCATTAATTTTTTCAAGAGTATGTGTCAAATAAAATGAGCCTTTTAACTGCATTTTCATCTCAGTGACAGCCTTGGCATTAGCATCTATCAAGGGTAATATATTTTTCAGAAGTATTCTATCTCTTCTGCCTTTTTTCATTCAATAAATAATAGAATTGTTGAAAGACTGGGACACTGAAACATAAAGAGGCTCCCCATATGCTTGATATTTAATAAGATGTTAGTATTCATTCCCTTTTAGTAGTTCATAAGGGTGAAGTCTCATCTCAAAAGAAGGTGAAAAGTTGTATTAAGCTGCTGACCTATGGAGTTTTTTCTGGTTTGCACTCTTGTAGACAAGGACAAAACTAGACTTTTCATAGTACTTTCAGGTATTGACTTTTGGTTTATCACAGTTCTCAGCTTATAGAAAAATTTATTGAATCCTTATTCGAGTCATTTATGCTTGTTTACTCTCAGTGAATGGATTGAATAGACTGTAATAAAAGCACACAGTTGTTTAGCTGAAACAAATCACTGCTAATTCACTTAGTCATCTTTGGAGGTTTTGCAACTGGAAATAATAGTTGAATTGAAGTAACAGGTGTTTGACAACATCAGTCTGTCTTTGTGCCTGGTTAGATTTTTGAATGCCTTTCAATTTCTTCCTTTCCTAGTCTAGATATTCAATATTATTCACTGCAAGTATTGCATTGGAATCAGTTGTCTTGCTTTGACATTTTTGCTGTGATGACTTGTAGGTACTTCTTACTAGTGAGCCATGTGACATTAGCTGAATAAAATGTCTTTTATTAATGATGTTTGTTTGCACTAATTTTTGAATGAAAATAGACTACGAAGAAATATTGTAGCAAATTTTTTTATGGATTGCAGCAAGCTGCTCTTTTAACAATAATCCTGTGTTTTTTCATTTGATCTCATGAATGAGTTGGAACTTGATGCATCTAGACATGAGTGTAGACATGATATATTAAAAGGTTGTCTCTAACCACATGGAATGAGATGGGACTAGTTAAATGGAAGAAAAGGATGGTTAGGTAAGATCAACAGCTGCTTGCCTTGAAAGTAGAGCTTAGGAATTGAGTTGCAGTAAAAGAGCAAGCTTGAAAGACTGATAAAGTGTGTAGCTTAGTATAAAAAAGGAATGTGCTTTAAAAGTATCGGAATGCAATTTAAACTTAAGTAACCACTGGCATTTATTTTGGTTACTCTCATTTGCATGTGTGATATTTATAAGATCAAAATGCGCTTGTGCTATTGTGTTTGCCAAAAGACAGAAACAGACAGGTAGAAAAAGAAAGCTTCTCTTGATATATCAAGTGTAAATGAGTAACAGATATTAATTACCTAGCTGTTGCTCTGGATGGCTTTGTGCTATGATTTAGGTGGTCTAGTGGGAAAATATTGATGTTCCTCATGTCTTGTCACAGGACTATTCATAAAGTTAAATTCAAGTAACTTGTAAGCAACCTGTTGCATCATAATGGCTATGGTGTAACTGAGTAAGTCCTACTTGAATATTCTAGGGATAATCTTGCAAATTGTTTCTTTTTTTTCTGTAGACATGCTTAGCTTTTTCTGTTTCCACTTGTAGTACTCAAATGTGAGTCACTACTACTAAAATCACTTCCAATGAGGTTACAAGATCAGTCTTTAAGCGCCCTTGTCTGTAGAAGCTGGATTATATGTGCTGTCACATGATAACACGTCATCAGTGACACTGCAGGTTTATCAGGGTTATTATTTGTATTATGATAGTTTGGGTTGTTGGTGGGGCAGAGGGGAGGTGTTGCTTGGAGAGGGATTTTTTTTTGTATACATGAAACTCACAGTTGTAGCTCAGAAAATGGCACATGCTCCACGTTTTCAATACACTTTGGAATTGTCCAAAAATGGACAAAATAGATTTTTTTTCTTTAAGAAATTAGAACAATTTGTCCATACCTTCATATTTATGGTCCATGTGCACATAAAATGTGTGAGAGAAGTAAATCTGTGTATTCTGCATCATAAACCCTTCCATTCTTATTAGACTGTAAATAGGGCTCTTTTCACTAATTCTGCATTTGGGAAGGGGTGGGCCCATGCCAGCATCTCTGGACTCCTTATCAGTGTCATGACACCGATCATATGCTATCATGTGCTACTATAAGGAGTTAAAGGGAAGTAAAAGCTGCAGAAAGGTTATCAGCTTTCAATTGCTAAGTATTTTGGGCTCCTTTTTCAGACTGTTTTTTTCAAATCACTTGTCTGAGAAATTTTGTTGAAATTTCTGGTGTAATAGCAACTAGAAGATGCCACCTGGGTAGGAAATGGATTTATTTGGAGAGCACCAAAAAATATTATAAACCCATGACTTTAGGGCTCCTTCCAGTTTTCATTACACCTAATTTATCACTTGTTTGTGAATTGTATACTCTTACAGACTTGAAATGTCCTGTGTAAAGGTAGGCATCACTGCACATCAGGGACTGCTTAGAATTTTAGTCCTGCTGTAGCCAAGAATTCAAAGTCTTGTGTAATCAGGGGCCATCTTAGTAAATTATTTTATGTTAGCTAACCTCTTAATTCAAACAGTACTTAAAGCTACACTTAATGTATTGTATTATTTGAAGGGATTAACCAGTTACTTCAGGCTTCAAAAAACACTTCTGCCACTAGTATTATTTTATTATCTTAAATATTGCTAGTTTTGCCTGCAGGGTTATCTTAGTTGTGGTTTAGTCATAGTTAAAAAATAAACCTGTAAAATGCAAAGTTTATAAACATTGCTGCAGTTAGCCTCACACAAATGAGAGGTTTATGTAGTGGGTTAAAGAATACCTGCAAATATCCTGATAGGTGTCATTCCATGGAGAAAGGGGAGTAATGGAAGCATTTTTCCTTCAGGATAATGCTGGAGGGCAGGTCAGGCTGTCTTTGAGTAGCCAGTGTCCATCCGTTCTGCATAGCGGTGGAATTCGCAGCTGCAATAGTTGCCAAATTACCAATGGCTGTTTTCCATTTGGGCACTGTGCCTTGCTAATTCTGCTGATTTGCTTTTGGACTCAGCCTGATATGTCCATATGGTACAGCAGTATCTGGTTGATCTGCTACACACATAAGTCGTCTTGTGCGGTGTAAGTGTACCTCAGTCAGTCCTCAGTATGTTCTCTTGGCTCCTTCACTCCTTTTAGGCTGTAGTGAATATTCTCTTCCCCATTCTGCCTAACAGCTCTCTGCTCAATTATTTAGCTTCTCAAAAGAATTTAAAAGAATTTTCTCTGTGCAGACTCCTAGACAGTTTTACAGTTACATCAGGACCTTTCACTTTAAGAAAAAAATCTCAGGCTCATGGAATTGTGAACTGGAGTGTTGTAAGTTAAAGGGTTGTGCTTGTAGAAGGAACAGTTCTGCTCAAAATGTCAACCTTGCACTCTCAGTATTATAGTCTACTAGACCTTCGTTTTGCAAACAATGAAAAATATTTCCTTTACACTTGTGAGCTGTTTGGTCAATAGCAAATGCAGCAGTGACTTAAATATACTCTGAAGTAAAAAGAAGTTTATGAATTTTCAAAACAAGGTGTTCGTGTCGTGCAACCTAAACAGCACATGTAAGGTTCAAAGTTTACTATCCATCTAGTTTCTGAGCCATAAAAACGCTCATCTCTTTTCATCTGTTAGCTAAAGCTAGATGTGTGTTTATAATCTGAAATGTAAGCAAACTTACAATTCAGGCAGCTTACTGTACAGATTTGGAGCAGGGATTTCAGCCTGGTTCTCCTGTCTCAGAACTGTCCCCTACTGTGTTTTGAACTTCTGTTGCTCTTGTTTTGTAAATGTCACCAAGGACTGAAATGTTCATGGCTTAAGCAAAGCAAAGACATCACTTTGTAGACTGATGACAGTAAGCACTCATTTATTAAGCAGACATCCAACTTTTCCAAAACTTTTGAAGTCAGTAGTGGTAGAAGGCTATAAACTCAGAGCTGAAGTCATTTAACATCTCATAATGTGATATGTGCCATGACTGGGAATCCAAGAGCTCTTTATCCTGCTGCCAGTGTACCTGATCTTGGATGTGCTGTTGCTGAAGGGCTGCAATGTGCAGATTGCACTTACTTGCAGTAGTTCTTTTCAGTTGATGGAAGTTTGCTTGGGAATGTTCTCATAGTGGACTTCTATTTTAAATTTCAAATTGTTGTAGTCATCAATTAATAACGTCTACACTGTTGAATACATTGTGACTGTGCTTGTGATTTGTGTACAATCCCACACTACCCTTTCATTTCTGCCTCTCCCTGCAGTGCACACAATGTCATTGAGATATGTTTATTTGCTCAGCCAAGCAGTGTTTTAAGCTCAACAGGAGTATTTCCAGGTAAAATAAATTAGCTTTTGTAGTAAACATGTCAAGAAGAAAAAAAATAATCTCCTGAACGTGTGGTATAGAAAGATTGTAATTATAGCTAAAAATACACAACTTAAATTTACATATAGTTTGTGTGTCTTGGGAGAAACCTGTGTGCTATTTTATCAAATATATAAATTTTTGTATCTGTTTGTAGTCTCAAAAATCTTGGGAGAAATTAGATTTTGACACGGTAACTTCAGCTGCCGCTGAAAACTTGTAACACACTATTTTGACAGAGCTATGTCCATCTGGGAAAGCAGCCTACAGATTACTACTGTGTGCAGTATACTTGGAGCTTGGTTTGGAGCATTTCCTATTCCTCTTGATTGGGACCGACCTTGGCAGGTTAGTATGTACACCCTTATAATAAGTATAAAAATAATGCTAATTTTCTGGATTTGCACACTACACAAAATTGTTCTGAAGCTTTACAGGTATATTGGACTTCATCATAAGCTGTTCCTAGAGAGTTATGCCAAGCATTTAAAAAGTCATTGGAAGCATTTGTGCTTACAGTGTAAGGAAGTAAAGTGCAACATTTTAACTTCTTAATAGGTTTGTTACAGATTTATGAGTGTCTGTTGCATGCAAATTTTATCATGAAATAGATCTCTAAGGATTTTGATAAGAAGAAGCTAGGCAAGCAGGAGGAGAAATGTGAAATGATGAACGCGACTCCAAGTTTGCCTTCAGTCTGGTAGCTTTTATTGTTTATGGGCAGGGAAGGAAAGATACTTCCTCACTGTTTTAGCTCCCTTCTGTCTTCCATAAAAGCACTTTACAGAATGTATTTTAAATGGATTTGGATTGATTTGTGGAAATGATGTGGCCAAAGCATTGTACTGAACAGTTCTGATTTCAGAGGAAGGCAAACATTAGCTTTGTAGTTGCACAAGAAAAAATGTGAAGCTGGCATTGCAGATTCTATCTTTATAAATTCAAATGTTTGTGCTATTTTCTTAATATGTTTTTTGGCATGGAGAAATGATTCAATTACACAAAACTGAACTCTGCAATTGCCGTAAGATGATGGCACTGGTAACACTTCTTCCTGCATGTCCTCAGTGGATATCTTCTTTCCTCTTCTTACGAAACACACACTCTTAGATGAGTAGTGTCTACCAGGCCTCTTCTTAAGCAGATGGTTTCAAATGTGTCTTTCAGAAATCAGTGTAACAGGCAGCACGCTTTCCTCTGTGATATTGTAGAGATATGGCTTACAGCTGCAATGGAAATCTGTCTTTCATAGGTAGTTAACAGCCTGCTTTTATGCCTTTCGTTGCAGTAGTGTAAGTAGACATGAAAATTTCTATTTCAGAAATAATAGAGGGGTAAGTTAATACTTAAAGTAAAAATATCAGATTTTGTCCCCTAAAAGCATTTGAGTTTACTCTGCAAGATGTTTTGCCATCAAACTGACATAGGAGTGTGTTGGCACTAGTTAATTGTTGACAGACATGAGTGTAACCCAAAAATCAAGGAATTCATTGAAATGCAATGTCATATCTTCTTGAGAAGTCTTATTCACTTTCCTGTTCTGATGAGAGACAAGCACTTCTTCCTTGCTCAGCTAAAATTTTAAAATAGCGTGTGGCAGGTTTTATTTTATTCCCAAAATCTCAGACTTTGTTAATATGCTGTATATAAAAAATTCACCTTTTATGCACCAGTGATATAAGAAAAACTTAGTTATTAAGTCAGGAGGCTCTGACTAACAAAACAAGGACACTAGTAACTGAAGGCAGATATTTTAGGTACAGTTAATTTTTTAGTTTTTGTCTGTTCCCCCATCTTCCCATAGTGGAGAGACAAGTTTGGTAATGGACTGGCAGCTTTTTCTGTTTGAAAACTCTTCCAAGTCAATAAAAGCCAAACGTGACTGATGAAAGTTTAGCACTTCATCTATACTTAAGACATCTAAAAAGATCCTGACTTCTCAGAACACCAAAGCATCTGCATAAAGCTCAGATACCCAAACTTGTCACTAGCTGTTTCTGTGCATGAATGCTCCCCAGAGACTTCAAGCAGCAGTAGAAACTGTGTCTTCATTTCCCTTTTTCTTCGCCATCTCCACCCTCATTTCTGACATACTCCTAATACCAAAGTTAGCAGAAGAGAGTTTCCGACTCTCAAGTCCTGCATCAAAGCAATTTTCTTTTGCCTAGAGCTAGAGCATTTGCTGCTGTGTTCTTTCCCTTAAGTTCCCCTCATCTTTCCCTCATCATCACTTCTCAGTCTTTCTAACATGTAGAGTTTTAAACATTGGGGTGGGGGAAGAAATCTTGTGTTCCATTTTGGGTCTGGCCTGCTTGATCATTACTTTAATCATGATGTGAGCAGTTCAAGAGCAAATGGAAAGAAGTTTGCTTATTAGTCCTGCAGACTGCCACTCCAGAAGTCTTGAAAACTGCAGTTTTAAATGCTGATTTTTAAAGGTCTGCTTTATTGGGGAAGATGAAAGAAGTTCTTGTTAAAATGTAGTAATATAGTTTTTAAAAGTCCAGTTGTCTCAGGAAACCAATGCAATGGAGCACCAAAATGGTAACAGAGCTTCAAGGATCTTCAATGAACCTCTTTAAAGTAGCTCATTAGAGATCCTGTTCACATCTCTCAGAAGTTTTCAACCACCTACTGATAATTTAATAGTTTTGTGAAGGTGATCTCGTAAATATTGATCACCAAGACGTAGAAGGGGGGGATGTGTCCTGGCCAGCCATATTGCCCAGGAATTACGGCTGTTTCCCAGCTCACCCAGTTCAGCCAAGCTGAGACACATTATGAATCACTTTCTCTGGGGAAACACTGAACTTCATGCAAAAGCTGGTGTCTTTTGTCTTTCTACCACCACTGAGGAGTACAGATTCAACAACCCATGTAGTAGCTGCATTGCTGTCTCAGAAGTCTTCAGAGCCAAGAGGCATTTCTGTTCTTCAGTTCACTGAACAGTAGCAACAAAGCCCCTTTTTGCAAGAATATTCCTTTTGCTACCTGATGTCAGGTGATTACAGAAACTCGTAGTAAATTCTTTCACTGTAACAGTAAAAGAGGAGAGTTCCTTTCTCTGCTGTCTTCAGCCTAAGACAGGGGAAAGAAAAATGGTCCTCATAAAGGATTCTGCTGTTGTTGCAGATCTGTTTAGTTTGGGAAGAAAATCTTTAGTGCAGATTGCCCATCCCCTGAGTGATCTAACATCTGACTTACTGAACAGAAAAATACCTGTGCATAATACTGTTGCAGAAAGTAGTTATTACTTAAATCATAGTTTTTAAAATCACTCCAAAATACAAGGACTGATAGAACTTAATCCAGCTGGTATGCTTAAGGGAACACCTACAGATTAAGATTCAAGCAAGGTCTGAAAAAAATCACGTATATCTCAGTGTAGGCTTAAAAGTAATCAGAACCCAGTCAAAATCAAATTACTTCTAAGGCATCTAAATGAATAAAGTATTAACTGTCATGCTTCTGACATCAGCTGTTTCTTGTATTAGCCTAAAAGCAGAGAGTTTGAGGATTACAATTTTGGATTTACCCTTCTCCTATCCAAAAAGGGACTCAAATGGAACAGCTTAGTCTTTGGACTCAAGACCAGCTTTTGAGATAAGAACAGGTTTCATTAGGGATTGTTTTTGTATTTTAGAGGTTGTGTTGTAAACAGTTTTTGTTTTTTAATTTGTAGTGGAAATGGTTCTGCTCTAAAGCAGAAAATGTGGTTTAAATCCTATTACGTGAGCAAGACTAACGTGGTATTATTTTAGAGAGCAGTGTTAAGGCCCTTAAGCCTGCTTACTGCAAAATCTGTTTCTGATGTTTGTGTTGGTTATGATTAATATTTGTGGTGTAACAACATGTGATGGAAACATTTGGAACGGAAGCTGCATTGGAACCTCTACTTTCAGACACTTCGTTATTGGAGGAGTGTTGTAGACAAGGTGAAATTGGTGCTACAAGAATTGGATGGATCAGCAATAATTGAGAAATATCACATGATGAAGCAAGCCAAAGGGTTGCTGCTGCTGCCCTTGTGCTGTTTGTAGCCCTGAAATGTCAAAAGTTTTCAAAACCATGTAATACCCAGCAGGTGCAGAAATGTGCTGCAAGTTTGGGATGCAAAGTGCTATTGGTATTGATTTAGCTCTGTTAGAACAATCTAATATAACACAAAATTCACACAAGAAGTGAAGTACTGTGTCTTGAACTGGTGTATTTTTCCACTTAATTAGGATTTAGCACTTCATCACATCTAGTGTCTACACTTTAGACAGTATGAGAGTGTTTGCAGTCAACTTTTAAATTGACATAGTCTAGTTCAGAATGTGGAGTATATAAAGCTTGTTTTGTTCATAGAAATGGCTTCACATGAAAATGGCCTGTAGTCACTCACCTGAAGCAAACAAGGTTGAAGGGAGTACTGAGAGTATGGGAGTTTCAGCAGAGTATTGAATAAAGCTGACTGCACTGTTCTGTAAGGCACCTGTTGTCTGAATTGACATACTGATATATATGGCAGTTCTTCCACTGTCACTTTTGTGTCCTTCAAAGAAAAAGCAACATTAGGTTCATTTTTTGCTAATCTGTTTCTCTGTCCTCGGCTGTCTATATGGGGACTACCATCTTTTCCTGTAATCTTAATAGAAGAACTGAAAAATTTTATGGTAGTCATTCCTTTTACGTCATGGTTGAGGAGATACCAGTAGAAGCTGAGAAATCTGTTGTACTATTACCTACATCTTACCTGATCAGAAAATCAGATGTCAATGTCTTCTGTGTCTTTGACTAGAATTTCTTTTTACTTCAAAGTACTTCAGAGTTCTGTGGCGTCAACCTCATGATGAATTTTGTACTGAGAGTTCCAATTCATGTGCTAATGGCTAAAACCCAAATGCTACTTCATGCTGAGTAGTTCATAAACCAAAGAAAATATATCGGTTCTTTACGCATACCTCTTGTGACATGCAACAAAACTGAGATAAATACAGATGTCTCAGAAAATCTTCACTTTATTTTTCCATGTTTATGTTTGAAAAATAATGCATACAGGGGATATTCAGATTAGTGGGCCTGTCTACATTTAAAAATAAAGATGTAAAATGCATTTTTTTTAAGCGTACAACAACTTTATGCTAAGTAAATATTACTTATTAGGAACAGAGTATTGTTTTGGAAGTAAAATAACACCAGTTATCTGAATAATGTTTCAGAATGGACATGAAAAATATATAAAGCATTTCTGTTAGAAGTATAAAATATATTGCTGAAAGTCAGTTGATATCCTGATGATTCATTGGTTTTTATTATTCTGCTGTTGTTCTTAAAGCAACTTTTTAGCATAATCTGGCCATACATATTGCTTTTCTGCTAGTTTTAAGACAAATTTATTTTGCAACTGCAAAGCAGTTGGTCAGGGAGGCCTTGTCTATGATCATTCCTGGTAATAGGTCTGCAGAGTTCAGCCTGTCTCAGACAAAGGTAAAGATAATCGCCTTACAGGAATGCAAGTTAGTCCCTATAGTAGTTACATTTCTGTATTAAATAAAAACAAACAACTTTTCAAGACTTAATCTGCCAGACATGTTTCAGTTAGACTGGGGAAATAATTTTGCCAGTGTTTTTTAAACAATTTTTAAAATAGTTTGCAACACCTAATTGCAATCATTTTAGATCAGGCTATTCTAGACAACATTCTAAAGTTTTAAAGAGTTGTACATCTATCTCTAATTGCCTCTAGCCCTCTGATGCACAGTGGGTATGTAAGGGTTACAGTTAGTTAGGACAGTTCTAGCAAAGAGATAGAAAATCACTTTCCTTGGTACAGTTGCTCAGTTTTTTCAGATTGCCTACTTGAAGTTGATGGTGTACTTTTAATAACCACATATGATCAGGATCCTGGATTCCTGTGTCACCTGAGATTTGTAACCTTAAAGCACACCCCCGCTGAAACAGAAGGGGGCGATTTAGGTGTTACTAGACATGTCCTTTCTCTACTCAGCCTGAGGCAATTTAGTTGCAGAACAAGATGGTATAGTTAAAGACCAACACTTTATCAGCACATTTTGTATGTGGTGAAACTAGTATTCCAGACACAGCATTCATCACTGCCAGCAACTGGATTTTGCACATTGTGGAGTTCCTGGGTTAATTGCATGTTTTGATAAAAGATTTTTAAAATATGTCTCTGGGTTTGTTGTGTGCATCCCCACCCATCCATCTGTTTTTTGTAGCGTCATTTTGATTTGTAGTATCTGTTACTGATGATAAAAAGTGACTTTGAAACAATATTCTGACTAAAGTGTTATCATTGGGTAGAAGTAAAATTGCTATATTCCCACTTTATACTGGATATTGCAAACATAATAGGTAGTGCTGATATAACTCACTAGAGTTGACTGACTGCCATGTAATTTAGCCAACATGACTGTAAATATTAACCTTAGATACCTCTCAGATATTTGTACCCTGAAAAATAATCTGGAGAATCTGGGGTACAGTTCTCGGTGCTTACTCAAGTAAGCTGAAATAGGACTATAAATTTTCACACTACTTTGGTTCTTCTTAACACAGCTCAGAGAGCTTCCTTCTTGTGTTTCTTTTTGGATTTACTACCTGTTGGAAAGCTGTGTTGTAAAAGAAGTTGCTTAATGTGAGAAGTTGTTTTAAACAGAGGTAGAAAGCTTGTTCCACTTTAGTGTGGTTATCATTGTTTATTTAATAATGTGTTTTCTTAATGTAAACCTTAATGGTGAGATCAAAGGCAGTTATGCTTGCTATAACTTTAGAACACAAATCCATGAAACCAACTTCTAGTTACAAATGCCAGCCTGAAAAAAGCTCACTTTCTTCTCAGTGTATGCTTGTCAACACACACGTTCTGTACAATGTGATAAGACACTTTTAGTTAACATGTGCATGCAACCAAAATAGATTAAAGGCATGTACTGATTAAGACAGTACAGACTAAACAATCAGGAATTTAAGGCATGTTAGAAACAGGGAGGGAAAGTAATTGTGCTCATTTATTCAGTCTTAAAATGAAACAAAAATTATTACATAGCTTTCTGAATGACAGTCAGAAATGGGTATTTTGAAACAGTAAGCATACAAAAAAATCGAGTTTAGGAATATGAGAAAAGCACTCTTAAGTTTACTAAAAAGAAAAGTAAGTACAGTAGATTGCCCCACTATATTTGCATTTGTATAATGAAAGTTCCAGCAGTCAGCTGCTTACTTTATATAGTATCTTTAAAAACTTTAATAGCATGTTGTTCCTCTGGTCTATAAGAATCTGGCCGATACGTCCTTATCAATGTCTGTGTAACTTCCTTGCATGGGGTGCAGTAAGAGATGACAAAGCTGTCATGCACTCAATTCTGGTTTAACTAGCTACATGCATAGTACAGCAGAGCTAGATACCTTGCTGGGATCCTGCAATGTGCTCTGCTTTCCGTGCAATATGCTAAGCATTCTCACATCAAAACCTTAGGTGTTCTAAAGAGCGCTGAGGAAAGTAGCTCATTTGTGTCCTGAAAGGTTGACAATTCCTATTCTATGTCCTTATTCTCAAAATGAGTTCTAATATATACTAAAAACCTTGCACTTCTGCAGTGTCTACTTAGCCAGCCTAAAGGAATCCTGTGATGTCCTAACACTGCTACCCGATGAAAAGGCAAAAAGAAAATTTAAACAAATAGCAGAAGTCAGAAACATTTTGCATTAAGCACTGGCTCATGCTTTGCCCCTTAAAATGCTTTTTTTTTTGTTCTTGTTAAGATTTGGTTTTGCCAAGCTGCTGTTCAGATTCCTAGTAATCATATACAGGTTGTTAAAACTGCCCTTTTCATCATGCATTTGATATATATGACTTTTCTTGTACTAGGCTGTGAGAATGGGAGATGATGCTTCCCAGCTGCTGGGACAGACAAGGCAGTTCATGACAGTTCTGTCAAAAATGCTCTGTCCTGTCTCCTGCATTCCCCACACTTTTCTCTCCAGATCAGCCTTCCCCCTCAAAAAAAGTGCAGCTAGGCCATGTTGGCTAACATCTTATTCCCCTGATGCTGACCCAGCCCAGGCATGACATCAGTACTGGGATAGGATATGTCAGCTTCCTCAAGGCTGCTCAAGAAGGGAGCATGAACTAGGAGAAACTGAGCTGAAAAGTTCTCAGGGGATAAGAGGGATGTATTACAAGTTGCATACTTTAAACAAGCAGAATGGAATCTCTTGGAACATGCAGAGGGGTATTAACTGCTTAGATTTTTATCACTTACAGGCAGTTCATACCAAGTCAGGGAAGTTAAACCAAGTTTGAGGTAACATGAAAGACAGGGCAAAAGCAGACTGATCAAGTAAGTCAAAGTCATTTAAAAAGGTCCAGTGGAAAGTGATTGGGTCTCAAGAAATGAGGTCAGCAGCTAACACCAAATAAAGCAACCCACTTTCATAGAAAAAAGCAACCCACTTTCATAGGCAGACAAAAAGCATATGCAAGGGCCGTTATTTTAGTACACCTGATATGCTCAAGAGCGTATCTTAACCTGTCTCTGATAACACTGCTTTAGATATAACCATGGGTGCCTCAGGCTGTACGTAGCCTAAAGGCCAGCAGTCAAGAATAAAAGGTGCAAAACTGGTATTATTACCTGTTTGTTAGGGGGTTTTGCCCTGTTTTTAGTGTTAGAGAAAATAGCATAAGGACAGCAACGCTCTTAAGTCCAGGCTTCTAATTCAAGAAGCCAATCAAACTGCCTTCAGAACTACTTTGGGCCATCTGAGCAGCACGCTAAGAACAAATACCTGGCCTAGTACCCTTCTGTTCTATGCCACTAGAAGGGATGAGGTGGTGTTTCTCTCCTGTCTTGTTCTTAGACAGGGAGATGGAGTATTTAATGGTTTCTTCTCTTTGTCCCCTATCTTTGCCATCTGCAGTTGGTGAGGGTTCAGAGGTCAGAGACTCACCTGTTAAGTGAGGCAGCTTGAAACTTCTATAAGGTAACAACGCTTTTCAAAAAGCAAAGCAAAAATTGAATGTTTTAGAAGAAATACAGAGGCATAATTAATATTAAAAATTATATAACTATTGAAAAACCATGTCCCAAGTTGCAGTTCAGTCAGGTAAAAGAACTTACAACAATCATTAGAGATCCTTTTAATCATACCAATAATCACCCACTATACACAAAATACCAAAATATACAGGGTCAGTGGGTCATCAGGGATATTGACTTTCTAGTTAAAGGAACACGATCAATTCGGAGTCCATCATCTACCTATACTTCTCAAAAGCAAACAGGCAACTACAAATTCACCTAATGTAGGTAAAAATTTAATGAAGGATCATTGATCACTCAGAGAATTTGATGTAAAAAGTCCACCAAGTTAAGAAGCCTCTGTACATAGTTTTGTGGATATTAGAATGGTATTTGACTTCATTAGTGGATAAGAAAGCATAACTCATGTTCCAACTGAATACTACTGAGTGAGCAGCTGGGGTTGCAGCAGCTTAATTGTTTTGTCCTTTAAATGTGTGTAATACGCAAAATGCTAGAAATAATTACATTTCATTTAAAAGTTGAAAAGATCCACCTGAAGTGTAAGTTTAGCCAAGGCCACAAACTTATGTGAGTTTCAAATATACATAGTATCCTACCATGCCAAAGCATCTCAAGGCTTTTTATAGATGATCTACAATACATGATACCACTGTTAAATGAATGAAAACAAGCAAGTCTTTGGTTTGAAAGGCAACAGCCAAAATATTCAGCAACAAAAACAAGTAGCAGAGACAGAATGTCTGAAAATGGAAGAATGAAACAAGGTCAATAAAGAGTACCTAAGGCACCTTGTTTAATAGTCATCTTTGCTACACTCCTTAAGACCTCCAAATAACATATAAAACTGTAAATGCTAGGGAATGTGAAGATGAAACAGCTGAGGAGACTGAAGATGAAAGAACAGAGGACAAAATACATTAATCTTATTCATAGTTAAAATTCCCACGATCAAAGGTGGTGAATAAATATATTCTTTTAAGTGATAATGAAGTAAAGAGGAATCAGAGCTAGGAAAATGAATGAAAGGAGGAACTAGTACTGTTAAGAGTAAGTTCATTTGATACTCATGAATTGCAAGTCAAAATGAAGTAGAAAAGAAGGCTGGACTCTGGGATGTTTTCTCTAATATCTAGTGCATTTCTCAGTCTCAAGTAGTGCAGGAGGGGGAAATATCCCCCTTAATTTAAAAAATAAAAGGAGAGTCCAGTCTGTTCTTGCTTCAGGAATATGGACTGTACAGCAGAAATTGCAAAACTGTCCTTGCAAAAAAAAAGTATACAAAGGAGAATTTTGAAGATGGATGGAAATTCATTTCTTCTACAATAAATATTTTTAATCACCTACTTAGTTGAGACTTTTGTCAGATGCATTATGTAGTAGACTGGTAATATAAGCTACATCTGAGGACAGATTGGTTAAGTCTTGGTTTGGCCACTCCCCCCTGCAAATCAGTACCAATTTAAAAAAAAAAACCAACAACAAAAGGGCAGGGTGAGAATTCCATTACTACTCTGCCTCAGTACAAGATGGTTTGTGAGTCAGCTTTATTGAATCAGCTCCCTGTTCTCATACCAGAAAATAGGTCTTATAACTAACACTCTCTTTAACACAATCAGCTTACTACATATTTGCTGAACTAGGTGCAGGATGCTCAATTTCCACATTTATAGCCAGAGGGAAATTCATCCCTTTGTCTACTTTTAAAGAAAAAAAAAACCAACAAACCTATATCCATCTCAGTCTCTGGCCTTATTTGAATACTAGTTCATTATACACACCTCTAAAAGTTTCAAAACACCATGAGAGATGTAGGTTTGCAAATGTATGCAGCAGAACAGGAAGTTAGGTTAGCTGAACACTTCAGGGGATATAATACTTCTAAGGTTTTTTTTCAGTTTTCACATAGTTTTGGGACTATCAAACTAAGTCTGCAAGAGCCAGAAGCCTTCTTACATTTTAATGCTTATTAATTAAAAACTGTACAACAGCATTTAGTGTTCATGAAGATGATTGTTACGCTTTTGGCATTTTTAGGAAAGCACATCAAGCTTTAAAGTAGAATAAGACTACTATCTTTCAGTACCTAGATTTTGTGCTCACGAAGTACAAAAAACCACAGACATTTTCACCATTGTCTGCTTTTACCTTGTGTTCTCCCCTCAGGTGTGGCCCATTTCCTGTTCCCTCGGAGCTACCTTTGGCTATATGGCTGGTCTGATTATTGCACCTCTGTGGATACACTGGAACCGGAAGCAGCTTACATACAAAAGCAGATAACTGGAGCAAAGAGACAAGGTATTTCTTTGTGCAGATTCCATACAGACTGTGCAAAAGTTGGTTTTTATAATATATATATATGTATATATAGTCAAAGCAGAAGACTGTCCATATTCAGTTAGAATATTTCAGGCCAAGCATCTCCACTCAATAAAATCACATAGATGCCATTTCAGCATGGTGCAGTTTTTGCTTCCTCTAGACTATGTAACCCTGAGAGATTGTACCTTCCAGTCTGAATAAAATATTTGTAACAGATGTGGTGGCTTTTTATTACAAGTTTTGTTGACTGATTTCTTTTCCTCTGGATTTCAGTGTTTGTAGAAGGCAGAATCGTAGGTTTAGCTTTCAAACCTGTAACAAGTTCGCTATGTACTTAATGCATTGTATTCAAAATCAGTAGAATTTCACAGTAAGCCTGGCCATTGTCAAATGTCTCTCACGTGATCAAACAGCAGTTTATGCATCTTGAGCCTATTCTCTTCTTCACTGTGTGTTTCTTTGGAGTTAGAATGGCTATAATAGCTTCATCAAAAACGGTCTTCAGTCCTTTCTGTGTTAAAGCTGAACACTCCACATAGCAGTAGGCTCCTATCTGTCAAGAAAATAAGTTAATTCAATAGCAATACATCTCAGCTGTTCAGTTACATCTGTGCATTTCTGCTTTTTTTTTCCTCCTATGGTGACATTACAATGTTTGGCTGCAATCTAGAAAAATTGTCTGCGTAACTGATGTGCATCCCCCTGTAGGAGAAAATAAGATCTGTCTTTTAGCCAAAGATCTGGAAGGTATTTAAGTTGATTGGTTTATAAAGGAAACATAGTAAATAAGCTCTTTAGTTGGCAGTGGGGTCCTAAGATATGTTTGATAATTAAACAGCAAGAAAGAATTGCATAAACAATTTGTGTTTTAAAAATAAGACTCCACATGTAAGTGTCCTGTGGATAAGCATTATCCACACAGTAGTTAAAATGGTAGTATAACATTCTCAAATAATTTTTAAAAGATGATTCCAACATTTTGCTTGAGCAGGAAGGGTCCCTTCTGACCTCAACCAGTCTTTGATATTAATATAGCTTTTCCAAGTGTCTATGCAGAAAATTAGAACTATTAGAACAGGGAAGTGCAATTACACAGGTCCTGTTGTTACCTCTATTCAACAATGTAACTAAATATTGCTAACTGGTAACCAGTCACAAGGTTTCATACATGGACTGGTGAAAGAAATGGGTAAACTGGTAAAAAGCATCAAGTGGAAGTAGGGGGGTTTTTGTTCTTTGTTACTTGATTTCATTTAGAAGTATCCGGATTACCTCTTTTGCTAACTTCTGTCCTTGCTCCACAGATATGGGCTTCTCTTTCATATCATTCAGTCTTGCCAGAGTTTTTGGGTCATCACGAAGATCAATCTGGCAAGAAAGATTGTAGTCATGTTGGAATACTTTCGTTAAACAAAAGTCAGCAGACAATATGATACCCTATTTGTAAAAGACAATTATTTAAAGGAGTGTTATGTCTACAAAAAGGGAGTCATGTCTTGATTAAGATCATAGACCCTTCCTGATCCAAAAGCCCTAAATGTAAACTGTGAACTACTACCTTTAATCCAGAAGGAACAAACATTTATTCTGTAATTCAGCTCTTCAACTAGATATGATCATCTTGGAATACCAAACTGTATATCCAGCAGTGGCAGAAAGATTAACCCAAACATGATACCGACATGTGGGTCACTTTGTAAATAAAGCCCAGTCCAATGCCCACAAGAAGCAAGAGGAAATTGTCTCATTTCTCCCTTTGCTCCTTTCCTTCAGCAAGTATTGCATATGACTAATAGTTGTAGACCCAAGTAATTCCATGGGCACGAGCAGGCAATTTTATGCTGTAAGTCCCATGACTTTTCAGAAAGTCAGATGGAGACATGCAGCCAGTCTTGCCACCCTGTTTACAATGGGTATAACAAGGGGGTTTTTAACAAAATTGAGGTAGCTCATTAGAGAACAACACAGATCTAGATTCTTCTGGCACTTGTAAAGGTTGTTCCTCCAAAGGCAGAAGGGGGTGCTGCTCAGACCTGTTGGGCCTGAACTTCCAGCCCGAAGACAAGGCACCATACAATGATCCTAATTGTTTAAATAAAGTAGAACAGAACCAGATATACCTGTGTTCCTACTAGTAAAAAGGGAACATTAGGTGCATATTCCTTCAACTCCGGTACCCACTCTTCCTTCACATTTTGAAATGAAGCAGGGTTTACCACTGAGAAGCAGATAAGGAAGACATCGGTCATAGGGTAAGATAAAGGTCTCAGACGATCATAGTCTTCCTAAGGAAGAAAAATTCTGTTATCTGCAATATTAAATTGTTGCCTATATTTTGTTAATTTTAAAAGTTATATTCAGAAACTGTATTCATATTTCATGAACGTTGTTGAGGCAAACTTTCTGAATGATTACAACTATTCCAGGTTAGTTAGTGTAGCTGCTAGAGCAATACCTGCATATAAGGGTAACTCTACGTGAATATAAATATTTTGAAAAGTGTATTAATAGTGATGGAAATTTACTTCTGTATGGGAATATACAGAAGACTACCCTTTAAAAAGTTTTCACTTAAAAAAAAAAAAAAAGGCTTATGGTTCAAACATACTTGCAGATCAAAGGTTCGTATCTGTAGAGAAATAAGCAGATGTGACTGCTGTAGAATCATCCAGGCTAGGTTACACAAACTAGGCTAGATTAAAGCTATTTAATGCACTTAAATGTTCTATTTTGGATCATATGTAGAGGTGATATTTAAAGCCCTCCTTAGAATTTTCTTTCTTAGAAGCTTTACAGTCCTGTTGCTAGAGATCAGTGCAGTAGGATCAGAAGAGACCTCTTTTGTCTAGACTGTGCTTTCTATAAGCAAGCCCAGCAAAGGGTCAGAAGGAGCAAAAATCCAGGATCAAGACTATTAGGGGAATATTAATGCCTTTTGTTTGGGGAAGGGTTAATGTGAAAAGATTATTATTTGGGTCATTTAGAGCCACAGCATTTAAAGCCACCAGTCATCCTGCCAGGGCATACAATACTGTGGCAAGACAAGCACCTAGGAGCATCGCCCCTACTGTAAATCAGAATTCTCTCTAGCAAGAGAGAAAGTGGATTTTTGCCATACATTTTAGCTACTATCAGGAGGGAACATGCCCCATCTTCTCTCTGCAAGGCTTCCCTTGGTTTTTGGCAATGAACCAATGCCTTACCATTCCTACCTTAGGTTTTGGGGTTTCTTTTAACACAGTTAACGAAGACCGAGCCCAGGCATTGCAGAGACAGTGACAAATGCTGGATTTATGCCTTTTCTTCCATAGTAAACACCAGTTTATGATGGCTGCTGCAGCAGCGTCCCTCTTTCCCATGTAAGCTCCCCATCTTTATTAAATCTCATATTGGAACAATTTATTCATTAAATGGAAAGACAGACATGTAATTCAACTCCATGTTTGAAATGAGCGTGAAAATTTAATTTTTGTTTCACTGGCAACAGTCACATTACCAGATTATTAACCTATAGTCACATCCTCAAAAAAAAAGCCCCTCATTGATTGTTAGGTTTTAAACACGGTCACTAGAATTTCAGAAAACATCTCAGAACAGTTTCTGCTAGGCCCATCTTTCCATTTGGAAGTCAACAGCTATGAGAAGAGGGCTGTTATCCTCACCATGAACTGGACAAAAGACAAGCACAGGCAGACATTCTGCACTAACAAGGAGATGACCATTAACCAGTACTCTTCAGCGCCTGTTTTACAGTATTCTAAATTGTAATCAGTATTCTCATGTGCCATTTTGAGTATGGGCTCTATTAACAGTTTTGTATACAGGTTTATCAATAAGCTAGAGCATGTTTAGTTGTTAACAGGGGTTCCCAATTTCACAGCCACAGTAACTGATACCCCTGTGAAACTACAACATTTGACAGGCCTTTTCCCTTCTAGTGTCAGGCTCCTGCCCTGATTCAAAAAAAATAAACAGTAATCCTATTTTTCCACATCTGTGGATGTTCCTCATAGAAAGCAGAAATAACTTCAAGAACACCACAGCAAGTAGAAACTCTTCAACATTCAGTTCTTTTTTAAGCGTGTATTTTACATTTTACTTTAACTACTGAATATAGTTAGATCCTGCTCATGGTTGCTACTCTATTTTCTGGGTGGAGATCAAAATCCTAAAAGAAGCTTTCCAACTGCAAATTACGCTGGTCCCTGGAGTACAAAATCTGCATGGATGAACACACAGGGGGATCTGTCAGTTGCTCTCAAATTCAGCTCTACTAAATCATATGTGGGGTGCATAAATAAAGAGGTTTTGGTAAAAGAAAAAAATCTAGTTTAAAGCCGTAATTTGTTCTTACCACCAAAGAGCTGCCATCACTACACTCAACATTTTCTAAAAATCTCACATCTGGATTACGGTAACTAGAATACTGTCTGCACTAAATGCTGGAATGGAGAAGGCATTTCACTGTCACCAGAAATTACTGTTAGTCCATTAAGCTTAAAATAGCTCTTTAGTTAATACATTTCAAATTACAGATGGACCTTTTAGTCATAGCAAATATTAATCATTTTCTTAAAGCTGATCTCACATCTGATCTCCTTTCCTGCTCCTGCATCTGTTTATGTGCCTTTTGATTTATACCCTGTTCTATCTGCATTGGGCAAGCTGTGAGTCCCTCCAATATAATTAAGAAGTTAAACTGAAAGCAAGTACAATGTGATTGGATACATCCTGTACCAAGGCCAAAGAGATGTGTGGTATTTGTGACAGTGACTTCACTGCATTTATGCTTTCTTTAATAATCAGAGAATTTGGCTATACCCACCAGTGCTGCTGCTTGAAACATGTCAGTGCTATCAGACCCTCCTTTAAACCTTGTCTATGCTGTGATCATTAGGTTCATATTGATATTAATAGTGGCAGGTAGTTCTAACAGTCTTCTGCCACATGGCTAGACTGGTCCTGGGTTCTCCTGAGAGACACCCTGCTTAAATTTTATCAGCATCTCATAGGCCATCTGTGCCTCAAGAATCCTCCTGCCTCCCAACAGCCCCTCAGAAATAGCAATCAAACCTGTACACTTGCTCTGATACATTGGGCCTATGTAACTGCTGCATTTGGTAGAAGAATCTGAAATACCCAATTAATTTAGACTTAATATTAGAGAAGCCTGGAAAAATCTTATTGCTTCAACTATAATTTATTTCCTGAATCTAGTGTAAGGGAAATAAATGTGGCTTATTCCAAAATTAAATGCAATGGCAAAATTAATTATACTAGCCAGTCAGCATAAATTCCAATTTGAGTGCATGTACACACCACATTGTACAGCAGTTAGACTAATTATACAATATAATTGGGGGAGACACTGCATATATATTTAGGTATTAAATTATTTAAAGAATCTAACGGAAATATTTTAAGAATGAGAATAAGATGGGCAAAAAAGCCACTATGGATCAAAATATTCAATGTAAGTCTCAAAAACTCCAGGCTATAATAGTGAAACAGTTCATTCTCCAACACATCTGAACTTTAAACAAAAATTATTTGCTGTTTGCTGAAGCAGGTGACTACAGCTAGAAAAATATGCTGAAAGTACAAGGACTGTAATAAGTTTAAACAAAATTGGACATAAGTATGTTGATTAAATTAATGTTATATGGAGCTGTGATCCCTATAAAAGACATGACAGTGCAGCAGGACTGTTCATCACTTAGTATCCCTGTGGAAACCCAGGACAACTGCCAGTACACAGCAGACATGAAAAAGATGACATGGAGGAACTAATGACCTGACTTAGTTTTTCAACTACAAACTGGGCTTTTTGTTTTTAATTCATACAATGGAAATTCATGCTTCTATATTATCATGTCACCCTACTTTTGATATGCTGCAGATATGTCTATCCCCAGTTTTGATACTCTGCAGGTATGTCTAGCATTGCCTTTATCTTAGCTCTTTAAAATCTGTCCTTTAGGTCTCTTTTTCCATGTTACAGTACCTAATAATCTGCCTGAGATTTTCTGCTTCCTTGTACTTGAATACTGAATCACTGATTTTCATTGTATTTTGGCTGTTGAAGTGGATTTGCTCTAACATGTCCAAAACCTGGCTACTTGCAACATTTACCTGTTCAAAAACAGGTCTTGAGAAACTTTTTGTATGCAGAAAGATGAGTGGTATTGCAATTCTCCAGCATTATATTCTTCTTCATTTCAAGGGTTTGCTCAGACTAAAAGCAGAATGCAGTGCCCTATTTCAAGTCATACATCTGATTTTGAACTAATACTTTTTCCCAGTTCCATGGGTGTCAGCTGACAGACATATCTAAAACCACACAAACTGTATTTCTAACTGCCACTCCCACAATATATAGTCCTGAGCAAATCATTATCCTCTTTCTATTTGCATCTTCCCATCTGTAGGGGTTTGCTAGCTTAGTAATGCATTAGTTTTGCAAAGCACTCCAAAAGCTTTTCAACTACACAGCTTATGTGCAGTGGAATATTTTTTTTTTAAAAAACAAAGCAGAGTATAATAATTTCTGAACAACCTTCTTGACCAACAAAAACATTATTTCCTTATATTTATTAGAAAACTGAAATGAGAGGTGCAGGCATACAGTAATTCTGTCACACCAGAGATTCTGTGGCTTCACTGTTTCATGGAATCACACTCCCCGTGGCCCAAATTAAAGTGATGGGGACAGAGACAGAGATCCTTACCCCTCTGTCAGTAATGTGAGACCACAGGTCTTATCTGAAATGGTATTAAGGGCTCTCTATCCAATTTGGAGAGATGAAAAGCAATTGGACCTTTCCAGTCCACACTTTCCCACATCCTGACCAAGACCTTTGAGGAAATTCACACCTCTCACAGGTAGTGAAGATTATGTTACGTTAGATCTGTCTGTTTGATTTTTATTTCTTGCAAATGTGGGGGCTAGTGTCTTTAAGCAAACAGGAGAAACCAAATTCTGGTATGTCATTAACAATGAGGCAGGGGCCCAAGGTGTGTCATGTTTTAATCCACACTCGGTGTTTTGTACTCTGATGGAACCAAAGTAGTGAATCATTTTATGTGTTTTTCAGCTTAGGAATGAAACTTTAACAATGCACCTCCAGTTATACTGACATACTATTATAAACAAAAGGATAAACCTATTTCTTTTCTATTCTGAGAGGGATAAAGTGAATGGAAGGGAACAAAATAAAGCTTGCACCGCTGGAAGAAAAACTGGAGATCAAAAACTCTGGGTTTGTGATCTCTGTGTTAGCAACCATCTGTTGCTTTCACAGCTTACAACAGCAATCATAAGAGGAGGTTCTCACTCCCGACCATCTGTTTTTAGAGGGGAAGCCAAAAATAGGCATCAGGCAGAGTGGCTAGAGGAATCCAACCTTCATGCAGCAAAGGGTAATCACTACTGCTGCTCAGAAGGGCTCTGTGAGGCAGAGCCGTGCAGAGCAAAATCTCAGCTAAAAGTCCAAGTTTTAACCCGTTTCATAGTGGGGCTCAGTAACAACATTCAGAAGTCCTCTCAATGGGAATTGCCATGCTTTAATTTTCTAAGGGTGTTTCGAAGCTGTCCTTCATTTTCCAGTTTTCTTCCCTGAAAATAAATTTCTGTTTCAGAAGGCCCCTGTAATATTTTGGAAAATTTAAGAAATTAACCATAATGAATATGGTACATAACATGTACCCCAGGGACTTAGTAACAGCTCACAGTTACCCCTGGACACATCTTGCCATCTTCCCCAAATTGTTTGGAATTAAAGGCTGATCTGCAGCTTTGCCATAAGCACCAGGCAAAGCCTTTGAAAGCAACTGCCTACTCCAAAAGCACACCAGTAGAGAGACTTCACTTCGCTGAATCACTCTGTGGTTTCTGATTCTACGAGATGCTTGGTGGGGGAGGAGAGAGAGGGAAGTGGCCTGTACTGCCCCATGCCAAGCACAAATTGCTTCCCTGGCTAAAAAACACTCTGCTTTTTTTTTTTTTCAGTCTGGGCTGTGTAGCTGTAACCCTTTGCGGGGGAAGGAGGGTGGAGTGTCCCCCAGGAAGCTGGTTTCCTGGCACTGCCACTCACAAGGTACCACTAATGCAGGACCATTTGGCAGAAAGCTGCAATTTGGACTGACACAGCATTGCCATAAATGTCTGCTTGCCCAGTCCTGCAGCCCAAGCTGTGTTACGCTGATCGCTGCATTTCATTTTGCAGTTGCCTACATCCGTAGCCACTGGCTTTTGAACATACAAAATGAGATGCAGTGATTATTTCCTGGCTGCAGGGGAAAAGTGCACTACAGACCCACTGTCTCTTCACAGGCTTCTGAGGATACATCTTGCATTGCTAAAGAAAGCAGAATTGTCCTATTGTGGCTTGTTCACACAGGTTTCCCAGGGAGTGCAAAAAGCTGCTGATTTGGGCCCAGCATCTATTTTTAATTTCTAGAAAAGGCTGCAAGAATGCAGGGTAAGTGCTCTTCCATTGTATTCTAAAAATGAAGTAAGCTGATCTAAATCCATTTCTGAATTCCTGTGAGGAGGACTGTTCAAAGGACATATGAATTATACATTGAAATAGCCCAGGGTTTGTGATTTTTTTTTTTTTCCCACAAAACTTCCTTCTGGCATATTTGAGAACTATGCAACTGCTTATATGTCTGAACAACTTTTCTGTATAGACAGAAATAACCAGCTGGAAGATGGACCCTAGTAAGATGGATTTTAGAGCATTAGAGACAAGAAGGACAGAATATTTCCTTAATTATACACAAAATTGCCTTTAAGTGATCAGATTTGATCCTAGTCTTAAGGTATAATTCTATACTGTCCAAATCCTACATCTTGCCATGTGGTAATGCTAAACTATTTTCCTAGATGGTCTCAACAGCACAGTCCCTCCCTCCCTTCCATCACCACAGGAACTTCAACTTGCTGGCTTCCTCATGGTCTTCTAGAAGTGGAAGTCTCTGCATTTTCTCCATAAGGCATATTATTTTAGCATCTGTAACAACAGAACGTGGATTCAACTGACTTGTGACCAGTGTCAGCCAGCACAGTTTCACTTACACACCTTCACTTAAACCAGCTTCTTGCCCACCATGGAGCTAAGTGGCAGAGTAACTGCCACGGACAAACCCTTTCACTTCCTGCCCATGAGAAATCTCAAGGTTGTGGTTGTGTTCCTCCACCAGTTCCTTTCTCACTGTCAGTGAGTTTATGTACAGCGATCCTTCCACATAGGATTTCCATTTTCCCCAGGAAAGGAATTCACCCCAGTTGTGGTTACTGCAGACATGTACAATCAATTTCCCTTGCTTTCAGATACAGGCAATCAAAGGAAAAAAATAAAATTCGCCCTGACACAGAGTATCTGGTCAGATCCTCTGCAGAACCTGCTCTTTGGAAATACGGGTTCTTTCACTTTATTTTCAAAGAATATGACCTGTTCTCACAGGCAAAACTGCCTACAGAATACAGTTGGTTTAATACAGTTATCCATATCATATCTTATATGTCTTTTAATTTACTACCTATATAAATCCTGATCAGACAAGAAAGACTGATCAGTTAGGTGTCCCATTCCCTTTCATTTTTTACAAATAAACCCCAAAAGCATGTTCTTCAGTCCAGAGTTGAACAACAGCTTTGTAAGATAGAAGACTACAGCTTCACACTGACTCAAGATTAATTCCCCATCACACAATTTCTCAGCAGAGTACCAGTGCCATCACGTGCACATTGAATAAACATATCACGGTGAAAGAGTTTCTGGAATTACAGGAGTTGCTAAGAGTCTTCTGCACCTCATTTTACATCAAATCCCAGTTTGTCAGGGCTTAGAGCTTCCACTGAAGACTCTGGTAAAACACTTTATGATTTCACTGCAGCAGATGTTAAGGCCTACGGTTTTTCTCTCAAGTGAGGAATTTGTAAGCCACCTCATTGCCTGTGGCTGGGCTATCTGTTGGTCAGAACTAAAGATGCATCCCAGATCACACCTGACATCCACTCCTTATTGACTCTGACACTGAATCCGAACTGGAAATCAGACTAAGAAGGAACCAACATTAAGTCCTACTGATGGTCTTTAAGCATTCACGGCTACACCTAATTTAGAGAGCAAGCTGCCGGGGGCATTCTCAGTCTGTGTTTTATTCATCTGAAGCAATATACTCACCTAGGATTCTGACAGATGTTCCTTTCCGCTGGAGAATAATGCTGCCACCTGCATTTTTATATGCACACCAGCGAGTGCCAGCCATAGCAAAGAATTACTGCACACGTGCCACAGCACGGATGCAGCACAGAGCAGGATTGAAACAGACTGGGGACAGTAGCTGCTAACGTGTCAAATGACACAACCTCTTCAGAACTGCTGAAAGTGTCATGTAGCATTCAGCCACCTTTTTCTTAACACAACTTATCTAGTCACCAATCCAAACCAACAGACTGCTTATAAAACTATGGAACACAGAAGTAAAAAGATACAGTTCCCCTCTTCTCTCCCCTCATTTTGCATTTTTTTCTCATTAAAGAAGGGCAATTTTGTTAGAAATTTATCTGCTAATTTGGAGGTCTAAAAAAAAGCAATGAAAAGCCAGGCTGGGTAAGGCCTTGAACAACCTCCAGTGGGAGGTGTCCCTGCAGAGATTGGGACTAGATGATCTTTAAGGTCCATTCCAAGCTCTTAACATTACATGAGTCTATGTTTCTGACCCAAAGCATCCATTTTAGTGATGTTGGAGATTATAATTTGCAATAAAACTGCAGGATTTAAAATCAGTGTGCTATATGTTATTTCTTAAAGCCCTGCTTCCTGGCATCTTTTGAAGAAAAATCACATCCTTTTCACCTTTAAATCAAAGATAAATTTCTAATACCCCACAGATACAGAGGAAACTTGAATACATGAAGCCAAAGGTTTAAAGAAAACCCCTATGCAGCAAAGGGCAAAACCCATTTTGATTTCCTAGGGTTTTTTAGGTAGCAGTGTCTGCAGATAGGAATAGCTGACTCATCATTTTGAATGCCTAGGACTGACAAAACCTTGGTATTGCTGAAGTGAATTTATGTCTGCTTTGTCCATGTGTTCTCAATAAAGGAACTGGAACAAAGCTTATTGAAATCAGCAATCAGGATGCCTGCTAACACAGAGCTTTGGATCAGACCCTAACACACTATAAGCCCTTTTACATTGCAGGTCAGTGCTATGGAGGCAGTACTCTAGACAAAATATAAATTTAATTCGTTTTAAGATGTAGTTTGGAAACTGAATTATGAGTTAAGAAATGAATGAAAACTATGCATTTTTATACTTCTCCTATTTACCAAAATATGAAGAACTCTTTGCAAAGGAAACAGATTTCAATTGAGAAGTTTGACTATGGACCTGATGAAAAATCCCAGGGTCTCATGCATTCTCTATTAGAAAAACTCCATCAGCTCCTGCCACCTTACCCAGTTGTCCCATTCCATCATTCCTGCCTCCTGCAGTACAGCTGTAGATTATATGATACCCAACTGAGTGCAGGTGCACACATGCACACACCATCTTAAAATGAAGGCAGGAAGTAAGAGGATATGCAATAACATTGTGCTAGAAGAGCAATTAACAGTTGCTTGTGTTCAGTGTTGGCTTTTCAGCTGGTGCTGTTTGGATAGCAGCGAAACATGCCACTGTACCTCAAAGAAATTATAAATGAGTAAAATTCAGACAGAACTCTGCCACAAACTAAAGGATATCCACTGACTCAACCCAAGAAAAAGGGCTTTTTACTTGGCCACATAAGCAATGTTTAGCAAGAGTGTGTCTAGGTCAGTAGACTTCACAAAAATGTGCTTTTAACATGAAAAATTGAAGTTTCAGAAAACCTCTCAAACTTGGTTTGCTTTGGGTTCTTTATTTTGGTCTGCCATTAATTTGCTGTCAATGTGGAAAAGACATTCTGGATCTACATTTTCAAATGCATCCCTTACATTTGGTTTTAACATAATTAGGTGTTGGTGTTCAGAAAAGCTGTGGGGCTTTTGGCACTCTGAAAATGAAACATAACTCTCTTGAGTTTCCAACATCTATCTAGTGGGTGCTTCTGGGAACTCAGAGCAGCGTCTCCCATCCTGAGACTTCCCATCTGGCGATAGCAGTACCTACCTATCCTTCTAGGAAAGCTGTGATGCTTTCAAAGCGTGAGTCACAGCTCACAAGGAGGCGTTTGAATGCAAGCTTCACACTGGGATTATTATTGTTGCAAGGCCATTTTTAAAAGCAAGTTTTTCTTTTAAAGGGAAAGCCTGTCTTTACTTAAACCCTTGTCTAAAGAACCCTCAACAGAGACTGTAAGCTCTGGCACTTCATCTCCTCTTACACTGAAAACCTTCAGTTCCGAAGAGAGCATCTAGGCATGTTTTTATTTTATCTGCATACATCCAGTTGTTAACTCTACGTGGCTGGCAACATCCTGAGGCACAGAGCAGCTTCAGCGGAGGCTGAGCTATTCATAGGCCAGCACGCCAGCCGGGAGTGAGCTCATGCGCTCGCAGCTTCCCAGCGCCAGCTGCCAGCTCGGCTGGGACATGTAAAGGGAGCGAGGGAAAATGCATGTGGGAGGAGGGAGGCACAGGACTGGACAGAAAGGGGACAGGATCTTAATTGCTAATATCTCATGTCAGGATCTGCCAAAATCACGCTAGAGGTCTTGGTGTTTACAACTCTGCAGTAAAGGATGGCAGGCTTTGCATTGTGTGAGACTGCTTTGCTCCAGGCTGGCATTTGGTGCTACGGCTGCCTGGTAGGGGCAACTCTGAAGGAGCAATGTGCTCTGAGGAGGGACGTTTCTATTTCACAACAGACCAGCCCAAATGATCACCAGCTGCCTCTCCTCTCAGTAGGATACTGGAGTGGTACCTGCTAGATCAGGGCTACCTACCAAAGCCAGGACAAACAGCCACCAAGGAGTATAAAGATTACTGCTATTTATTTATAGCAACTGCTGCAAGTTTGGTGACCATCAATTTTAATAACCACACTTCACACACAGGCACATTCACAGTTATAACTGTTTGGTTTTACTCATCGCTTTAGCAGAGACCTTCCTAATATGTGAGTTAGCTTTACACACTTCAGCAGCCTGACCAGCTTTAATGTAAAATTGCTTTTAACATCAGGGCTTTCATTATGACCAAAAAATCAGTGTATCTGAATTAAGATGGCTGTGACTGCAACCCAGCGTGACCATCAGTATCTGCGCTGAGAAGTACCATGAAGTGGATTGTTCTGCTCTTGCGCTTAGAGTATTTTGTGTTACTGGTTTGGTGATAGTTGAGAAGGCACCAAGAGCTGCATTGTATCAGACCACATATTAGGGCCTCTAAGGCAGAGATCTAAGAGTGAAAAGACAAGGAACACAGTTTACCTCAGCTCTGTCCAACCAGGCCACACTAGTGTCACAATGGTAGGTGATGCTGAGCGATACAAATGGTATTGTGAAGCGCTGTACCACAGTAAGATTCACCATACCCCTCTCTGCACTGCCCAGATGCTGGCTTGGTGCCAAACCTGCACCAAACAGCCATGCTATGCCTCAGCATCTCTCTTCCCAGAGCAAGAGAAGCAGCACAGGCTCTGCTACTGCAGCCCCCCCCATCCTTCCTCTAAATCTCAACCATCCTTCACAGCAAAGACACAGCAGCAGAGCAAGACTTCCACCTGTATGTGGTCAGCACGTACTGGAGGAAAGGGACACCATGAATGAAAATCCCACAGCAAAAGGGACTGGCAGGAGGACAGACCCCCAACTGCCATTTTAAACAACGGCCTTCAATATAGAGCAAAATCCTCAAAAGGCAACTTCTGTGTGTCCTCTCACTTATCCCAATAATTTGGGACATGGCAAGGGGACACATAGCACACCTCTTTGTTAGTGCTTACAGACATTTCTCCAAAAGTGTTAATATCATGAGAGCTGGCAGTATCACTTCTGGTACTATGGAAGATCAAAAAGATAATCAGTTGTCAACAATTTCAAAAGCACTACAATACTATTACTTCAAAAGTTCAAAAGCACTACAATGTGGTGATCTTAACAGACCCCTGATGAAGCCACAGTTCTCTTCCCAAGCTGATTTTGCCACATTGAGCCCTGCTCAATGAAGAGCAGTACTGACACACAGTCTCCCAGAGCAAGACAGGCAACTAAAAAGCCAAAGGCATACAAGCATCAATATCACAAGCACTTCACGTTTAAACTTCATTCAGTGCATTGATGCAGATCGTCAGTGTGGGTAGGATCCACAGATCTCATTTTCCTGTGGAACCCAAAACCCACTCTAAGCCCACTTAGTGCAAGCAGCAAGGCTAAAAGGAGCTGCTGGTACCACCTCTGGGAGGAATTGCTGGAGGAATGGCACCAAATTCCCACCCGCCCTCGTGACATGGGAGGCTGCCTCCACAGCTGCAAACTCAAATGGGCTCCAAGATCCCAGCAGCTGTACTGGCTATTTTCTGCTGAACCAGAGCCTCCAAGAAAAGCCGCCTTGAACTCACACACACCCAAAGGCCTGTGTATAAACTGAACTTCGTGAACCACTTGTGGCATTTTTCCCTGCTATGTATAACTAGGGGAAAATGGGATTTTAATAGATTTATTCTCAACCTTCTTTAAACTCACAAAGATATGAGGCCTTATGTCATCATTATAGTTACTACATGTGATCCTGTCTGTGTTATGAAGAAGCAAGCTAGAAACAAGTACTGGATGAACTCAAAAGCTTGCAACTCCCCTGCCAAAGCAAAGTCTGTCACAAGTTGCTAAATACATAACCACGCAAGTTAAAGAGACCCACACACTGATAAGTCCATATTTCAGGGCGATGAGCCTGCTTGGCACCAGCTATGAATCAAAAGGTCTTTGATCTTTCCTCTGCCATGGACTTGCATGGATTTGGAGTAAGTCACTGCCTAAACCTTAATTTACACCCTCTCTCCTCTTCTTCATGAATTGAGATCTGTAGGTGGTACCTATACTCTGTCCAGAGCTGGGAGTGTAAATATACTGAAGATTGTGAACTGCTAGATACCACAGTGATCACGCACTACAAAGTTTTGATAAAATGATACTATCAGGCCAGTATTTTACAGTAGAACAGTTTGGGGGTGACAGAATTAGAAATGAAAGCACTGAGGTATGCTGGCACAGAATTCCCAACTCTAGGCAGCAAAGAATCTGTTCCATACAGAAGTCTATGCAAGCAGCAGGCATGAACCAGATGCAGCATGCTGTTTCCTCAACACAGAGAAGGCATCATCATGTATTTTCTGCTCTTTACTATATATATTTGAGCTTTAAAGTAAGCTTCCTATTATTGCATAGCTTTGGTAAGACAGGCTTGTCAGCCCACTCTCTGACAAAGCAGCTTTTAGCTGAATGAAGTTTCTGGACTGGCAGCCTCAGTTGTCCACCAGTTCCCCACACATGCTGAAGTGGGATGGGCATAGTGGTAAAGGTTTTATAAGCACCACAGCTCTGACTAAAAGGAGACTTTTGCCAAGACCAGATAAATCTGTAAAGTAGCCTCATTAAAACACCCTACATGAGCTGAGGTTCCTCAGAATCAGGCCAGCAAGATCTGTTCCTAATTACCTCTGTAATTCAAACTGGAGACTTCACCTTTTCAGAAACTGGGAAAAAAAAGCTTACTTCATCTTTTTACACCTCTGGATATACAACTTCACACTGAAAAGTTTTTCTTAGTAAAACAGGAACACCTTCACTTGCTGTTTGTTGTAAACTGGTCAGTTTACCCTACTAATTTTTGAGGAGGCCAAGGGTCACCTGGATTTGTACTCAGCACATTCAGGCAGAGTGGCATATCAGAAAACCACCTTAGTTAAGGTTACACAGAGCTCACAACACATACTCCCATTATTAGCAACAAGACTAGCACAAGTAGTTTGAGCTGGCATCCCCAAATAAACTATAAGCATGTTGTGCTAGTGTTGCTTTCACACTTTCCAATGCTCATTATAAAAAAAAAAAAAAAGAAAATTAGTTGCATATTAACCAAATGCTTTCTTTGTCTGAGCACTAGATCCTCATTTTGTAACCTACTTAAGCAACATTTTACAAGCTGTATTTTGAACAAATTATTACTGAAAACAGGACTGTGACAGTAATAAGAAATGCACTTAGCTGGCATAAATTTGACTAGTTTGTGTTTACGTCAGTGAGATGACAACCATGAAGTCAGTCTTTGTGGGAAGCGTCTCACCCTTCAGGGTATCAGCTTTCTGGAAATGGGGCTGTTTCTTCCAATTCTTATGGAATTAATTATATTACTGATTTCAGGCCTAACAAAGTTGTCAAAGACCAGTTAAGTGCTGATTCCCTTACCTAAGGCTATATGCAGATCTAAAAAGGTACACTAATTCAGGCAGCAGTTCTTCAATTAAGTATAGGAATAACATGGTTAAAAATTACGGCCTCAGTCTATGCAAGTTCAGTGAGATTATCTTACTAGTTGCTCTTTACAACAAGGAAGCATGTCTGAGGTCATGTGAGACCAAGGCACATGCTCACGCTGCAAGAAGAAGTTTTAATATACGGAATACACAGCTTTGCAGAAACCCACGCAGCATTTCCATATATGCTCCACAGCTCCTGGGGTCAGGCCCTTCACAAACTGTTTCCAATAAGGCATCCCCAGAAAGCTGGGAGCACTCTAACCCCCGAGACCATGCTCAGCCCCCAGCTGCAACTTAAGCTAATGAAGAGGTGACTTGAATCATGGAGACCTTTAGAAACCACTACACCAGTGACCCTTCCAAACATCCAGCATTTTATCCATCATAAAGTTACTTAAGAGCCATGCTGACATGACAGCATCTTTCACAACCAGCTGCAATCTAAACCAAATGAATCACTTGAATTGTCTGGGATACCAAAAGAAACCCAGGTTATCTCAAACGCAGTGACTGAGAATTACACGTTATTATCTTCCACCCTGGATTTGAACAACTCTTTGTAGCTGTCTGAGCGGCGCACAGCACAGACAAGGCAAGCTGCGGCAGGCTGGCTCTGTCGGACCGAGGCAGGGTGTCCGGGGGAGCCGGACGGGGCAGGCTGGCCCCGCCGAATGCCGGCGGGAGGGTGGGCACCGCTCCCGGGGCCGGGGGGCGCTGCCTGCGGGCAAGGGGCATCCCCCGGCCCCGGCTGAAATACAGCGCGGCTCCCCGCTGCCCGCCCTCGGGAGTCGGGGCTGGACCGATGGCTTTCTCTCAGATTTGGGGTGCACCAGCCGCCCGGCCGCCGCCCCGTCCCGAAGCGCGCGGCGCGGACCGCAGCCCCGCCAACAACTTGGGCGGCCGCGCCGTGCGGGGCGGCGGGGCCGGGGGTCCGCGGGCAGCGCCCGGCACTCACCTGGCCGGCGGTGTCGTACAGCCCCAGCAGGTACTGCTTGCCCCCGACGGTGACGCTGACTGCCAGAGGGGAGAAACACAGCGGGTGAGGGGGGCCGGCCGGCGGAGCCCCGCGGGGCCGGGGCGCGGGGGGAGGGTGCGGGGGGCAGCGGGGCCGCCGGCCGCTCACCTGCGTAGTGGTCGAAGACGGTGGGCACGTACTCCTCGGGGAAGGCGTCGTTGGCGTAGCTCATCAGCAGGCACGTCTTGCCCACGGCGCCGTCCCCCACCACCACGCACTTGAGCATGACGGCCGCGCTGCCATGGGCCATGGCCGGAGCCCGCCCTCATGGCCCCGCGGGCGCGCCCCGCCGCGCCGGGCCCCTCGACATCGCCATCGCCACCCGCACCGCCACCGCCACCGCCATCGCTATCGCCGCCGCTCAGCGGGCGCCCCCGCCGGCCCCCGCCGGGCGCGGCCCCCCCGC
>JAWWEW010000112.1:26808047-26835997 GCA_035583185.1 Anabacerthia variegaticeps | reverse complement strand
CCGGCGGGAGCCGCCTCCCCGGGCCGGCCGGGCGGGCAGCGCCGCGGGGGCGCCGGGACGGCAGCGCACCCCGCACCGCGCAGCGGGCACCCCGCACAGCAGGCGCCCGCACACGCAGGCACCCCGCACAGCGGGCGCCCCCCTGCCCGCACAGCAGGCACCCCGCACACTGCACAGCAGGCACCCCGCACACCCCGCGCCCCGCACACCCCGCTGCCCGCTGCCCCGCAGCGCCCTCGGGAGCCAAGGGCGGCCCCGGCCCCGCGCCGGAGCCCCCAGCATCGCCCTGCGCGCACAAGGCGAACTCCGGGAGGGAGCATCCTCTGGCGCTAGCCCCTAAACTGAGCCGGTATGCTCGGGAAGAATCAAGGGGTTGTGAAAGGATTTTGTTTATTGTCTTTGGTTCTGAAATTCCGTAGTAGGGATGGATTTAAGAACACCAGCGTGTGCGGTTTAAGCAGTTTTGAGTACATGTTTGCAAGGCTAAAGGACCAGAGGACAGGATCTAGAAAGAGTACTAGATCTAGAAAGAGATACTGCCTGAAAAATGAGTGAAATCATGCTCCCACTAGTGTCAGTGGCAAAAGTCCCACTGTTCAGTGGCACTGGGTTGTCACCCTGGCAAGCTGTATTGAACTTCACATTTTCAAACTATGTGGAATACATTTACACTCAGGCAGAAAACAGCTGCCTTTTCTAGCCGGTATTTTCTGCAGATTTATGCTATAAGCCCTATCCAGTTACAACAAAACCAGCACACTACAGTGCAAGCCACGAGGAGACCTCTGTGTTCTATAGTTTGTGTTTCTATTTGATCTGACATGCTTCAGGGAGAAAATAAATGCAAATCCCACATTGTAGAAAGCTTATCTGAATATTCAATAAAGCACATTTTCAAATCAGGACAAAATAGAAAAGTTATTACTTTGCAAGTTTTTCAGCTTAGTGAATCAAGCTTTCATGCCTTCAGACCACAGAGGGGGAGAGCAGGACATCCAAGACTGCTCTGCTCCAATGTCTTCACAATTCACCCAGAGAGCATGAAACCCATGAGCAGACAGAGTCTGTTTCAGAAGGTATTTCCTCAGCCCTTGGAAAATGCCAGCTATAAAAGAAAATTCGATTTATTGAAAAGTCAACCAGCAGCCAGCACAGGAATCAACACAAAGGTCTCCCAGACCTTTTCCTAATAAGCAGGTATGTCCTTCCTGAGCAGCTATTTCAGGATGGATTTTGGCACCAGGCCCAGGAGAACTGATTTACAGTGATCTACCTGGAGGTTCCTGGGTACCCATGAGGGACTTGAAACCATGCAGATACTCAGTGGCCCAGGTAGCATCCATTTCCTTTCTGCTGTACTTGCCAATGTATACATTTAGGAGTATCCAACACTTGCATTCCTGGACAAAAGCACCCCAGGCTGGTGTCTGCACAATCGATGGGAAGTACACTTCCTCCACTCTGCTGCTTGCTTAATTGCTAGTGTTGCTTCTCAAATCCTGTAATCATCGTTTTGAACTTGCACAATCTCAGCCAAATGATTCTCATCCAGTCCTCCATCTCGCTCAGACAATGGACAGCCAATTAGTCTGCACTAAATATTTAGAGGAAATGAAGATATGGAACTGGCAAACTGAAACTCTGCCTCTGCTCTCTCCTCACCAGCCTGGCTGGTTGCACAGCCAGGGAGTCATGTCACTGCAGGAGCGGGGCCTCGTAAAACCTAACGAGCCCCACAGCAACGTGGCTCTATGGAATCACCTGTAAGGGTGTAGGACTGTTGGTTTCATCCACAGCACCTGTACTGTGTTTGGTTTTCTCTCTTTGCAGATGTCATTTTCCAGCCAGTATCCACAGCAGTGTGATAAGGAGGGTGCAGCTATGAGGAGAATATACACACTGAAAGTTCTTCAAAATTGATGTATTTTCCAAAACTTTTCTGACTTTCAGCAGCTTAGAGCCTCTCCTTGGTGTCAGCTGACATGGCTCAGCTGTATCAGCACAATGGATACCTTACCAGAAATCACATCCTTCTTTGAGATAGATTAACAATCTCTTCTGTGTAATATGCTTCCATTTTTTCAGCAGTAAAAATATAAAAAGTGTTAAAATCATTATCTCCCTATAACAAATACTATTTTAAATATCTCTATTAAAGACACTGAATCTAGCCATTTCCCCCTAACTTCTTTCATAAGGTAGTAAAATAAACCTGTATGAAATGTTAAAAGGAAACTCTTATCATCTTAGTGATACTTAATACGTATTTTTTTCCTCCTCATTCTTTGCTATAAAGTTGTTAGGAAATGAAAAACAGTTCCACCTAATCTTGCACAGAAGGGCCAGTATCTGACTAGTTATGCACTGGATGGTTACTTTAATATCACATATGAGTACTAAACAGCCCATTTTTTCATTTTAGGAATTAACATTTTGCTTTTCATGATTTCTGTAAGACTTTTATATGCATATGAGGCTGAACGCTAATTGGGAGGAAGAAATGTAACTAGATTACCGCTAAACACTTTTTGGAAGCAGTTTCTGCGGTACACAGACTTCACAAGTAAGAACATGGAGCGGGAACATGCAGTAGAATCACAAAGTCCTTCATCTGAGTTACCAGCAGCAGGGAAAACAGAAGAGAAGGGGATGGAGCCAGGCCTTAGTATAAGCAGCAAAAGATCTGTTTGATCTATGGAACTAGGGAATAAGTGGTGTTAATCATGTAATCAACACATTTTGAAAAGACAGATCTGGCCATGTCCATTATTAACATCTCTGAATTTAACCCTGACATCACAATCTAAGTATTTTTGTCATCTGTGCTGCCACTCCGTGTTGTGAGTACTTTTCAACAATCCTCTATCCAAATCCTCCTGTTCATCCTGCCAGGTAAGCTGTGGTGGCTCACTTTGTCACTGGGTTGTTGTGCATCACTAGACGGTGGCCATGCATCTCACTGCAGAGGTGGGCATCTTCCATATTGGGTGAAATGACTTCATGGAAGTAGTCAGTATTTGAGGAAACACCCTTAAAAATGCCAAATCCCAGTCAAAGCTCAAAATGATGTATGAAAAACACTCAAATTAGTCCCACAAAGTCCATCAGAGGAGTAATTTTTTTAGGCATCCCCATCTGTGGAAGATTGGAGCCATGGTTTATGGTTCTCTAAAAAAGCTTTTAGACTTACCAGGAATGTTAAGTCTTAGGAAAGTCAATGAAAAGGGCGATGTCATCTGAATGCCCTGTTTGCAGCTTATCGTCTTTCAGACCAATCAATCTCTCATCCTCGAGCAGAGCTGTCCCTAAGCAGCAGAAGGATACACCCGAGTGGACATAACACAAGCCTGGTTTTCAGACAGAATGATTTACTGTTGTCATAAATGGTGAGAAAACCATTTTTACAGCTTTTGAATCTGATCGTTACAGTTTTGCTTCTCTACCCAAGATTATGGGTAATGCAGAGAATGTGTCTGTATCCCCACTAATACAGAGGAAACAAAACTCATCTTTCTAATATTCCAGAAATAGATAGGCAATTTGAGAGCTGTAGATCCAATTCCTTCTGAATGTCAGTTTCCACTCTATCTACCCCCAAATTTTGTAATCATTTACAAGAGCACTGGTACTAATTTCCTCTCAAAGAGTCACTGCTGTGTGCCTGCTTTCCTCATGTGTTTCAAGAACATGGTGATATCTCCGAGCAAAGGCACGCAATCTATGAAATTAGAATAAAACAGGATGACACAGTTTAGGTCATCTGCTGCAGTCTTCTGAATGTTAGAGCACGCTGACTCTTTACTCTCCCTGTAGTGGTTCTCTCCCCAGAATGGGGATGAATGTTGCAAACAGGGGAAACATCACTTGTTCTCTTCAGGAAGCCACCCAGTGTGGTCTGCTACATGGAAAGCTCCTGCACAGGTCTCTTGAACTGTCTCGTCTAATTCTGTTATGCTGCTGCAGCTTGGGATCCTTTATTAACCTTTCCCTCCTTTTCGCATGGATGTAACTGAGATGGGAGTTTTCAGTTGACTAAAGCAAAATAGTGGCACAAGGACCAAAACTAGAGCCCATTGCTGAGAATGAGATACAGTGTTTTAAAAATAAATTTGCACTAGCCAAAAAGTGTCACAATCACTACTCTTTGTGCTTTTTCTTAATAAGTGTACTGCTGGAGCTTCAAAGATGGTCAAAGAAAATACATCAGTGGAAACCTTTTCTGCAAAAAGGCAGCTCCTTTGAGAAGAATACTTTTTGAAACCATGTCAATTCCATGAAAGTGTTTTAAGAAAGGTATAAAAATGTTCTGGCAGCTTCAAAGCATACCATTTTTATTTTTTTCAGACAAAACATTTTAGTTTCGCAATCATTATGGTTTCAATTTAAGTTAGCATAGTGCTAGAATACAATGTAGCATAAATGGAAAGGTGCCATCATTATGCATTTCTATCAGGTGCCATCATTATGCATTTCTATCAGCTTCTGCTTTCTTCCATAAGATTAAGGGGTTTTTAAGGATTTTTAAGGATTTCAAATTGTTCAGATTGCATTCCCAATTAGAACAAAGCCAAATCTCAAAAATATTCAAAAAAATGAAATTTTATCCTCTGCACAGCATATGCCCTCCCTTATACACGTCATGCTAAATTATGGTAAGATAGCATAGCACAGAATCATAGAATCATTTAGGTTGAAAAATATCTCTGAGACCAAGACCAACTGTTAACCTAGAACTGCCAAGTTCACCACTAAACCACATCCCTGAGTGCCACATCTACCTGCTTTTTAAGTACCTTTAGGGACAGTGACTCCACCACTTCCCTGGGCAGCCTGTTTTAGTGCTTAGCAACTCTTTAGGTAAAGAAATTCTTCCTAATATCCAATCTAAATCTCCCCTGGTGCAACTTGAGACCATTTACCTCTTGTCTTGTCACTTGTTACCTGGCTGAGGAGTCTGACACCCACTCCTCTACAGCTTCCTTTCAGGTGGTTGTAGAGAGCATTAGGGTACCCTCTGAGCCTCATTTTCTTCAGGCTAAACAACCCCAGATCCTTCAGCTGATCATTGTAAGACTTGTGCTCCAGACTTCACCAGCTCTATTGCCCTTCTCTGGGCCCACTCCAGCACCTCAATGTCTTTCTTACAGTGAGGAGTCCAAAACTGGGCACAGCACTCGAAGTGTGGCCTCACCAGTGCACCAGTACAGGGGGATGATTCACTGCCCTAGTCCTGCTGGCCACACTATTGCTGATACAAGCCAGGATTTAACATCATCATCCAAGTATAACCACTTAATAACTGCCGTCCACTTTGGAGATGTGATTCTTTTAGATATACATTCCAAGAGTACATATGATTTTGCATCAATGCTGTATCACTGCACTATTATTAATACTTTTTTCTAATGTATCACAATAGTCTTGTGTCCTTAATAAAGGCGAATATTTGATTTGAATAGGAACTGCTCAAATATACAAGGGAAAGCAGTTTCTCTTCTGCAACTTTTACTGTTCAGTCCCTGAAGGAATTCAAGGAGTGCACAACATATAAAAAGGATAGCAAGTGACTGAAATCAGGGTTCAAACTGACAGGATCAAGCTGATACAAATCATGACTACATGGCCTTCTTTCCAGGTTTCTCTGTCCTAAAAAAGAGCTGTGAATTTGATTGATTTTCTTCAAATACATTTCTTAAGATGTAACTCAATGTTTTTCTTGGTTTCTCTAGGATTATTTATCCCATGCTGGCCCCTGTAATCCCTCCCAAATTAGTGTTTTCCACCAAATTCTTTAGCATGCTCTTTACCAGTCCCTCTTAGGAAAGTAAGAAAGAAATTACATAAAACACTACTTTTCTACAGTTGGAAAAGAAGATTCCTTAGGAAAAAAGAAAGGAAAAATGAGAAGGAAAGCTAGAGCAGGGTGCAGGATGCTGCAGGAAATGGAAGTAGATAGAAGAATGAGAAAATAATGAATAGAAAAGTAGAGGTAGAAGAGATAGTTATTTTTTTTAAAAAAAAAAAAAAAAGAAAGAAGCAGCCAACCAGAAAAAGGACAAAAGTGTCTGTCTCAGTTAATCTCTAAGAGGGTACTTAACTTCAAATATGAGAAGTCCACAGATCCAGGACCATACCTAAAATTAAGTTTGTGTTTTATTCAAGCCAACATAAAATTCAATTTTCTACACAAGGATTTAAAGCACCAGAGGGAATCCACTGGAAACTTGGTGAGATTAGGGCACCTGCCTCTCACAGGTTTTTTGACAAGTCTTGGATTTCAAGATAAGTATTAAAATATAAAATAAATTATGTCAGAGTTCTTTTGAAATTACTTCATATTCAGTGAAGGAACCTGAACAGAATTAAATTTCTACTTTACCTATTTAGCACTGGGCTAAGTGTCAAGAAGAAGCAATTCTTTCCCTCAGGACAACTTGGTGACAATTCCTTGCAGTTCACCAGACCTTTTGTTGGAAATAAAATGTGCATCATGGTGAGGCTTTTTGTACAGATAGTCACCACCATTCCCAGTCACAGGAGAGAAGATTAAGCACTTAACATCCTCAGCTGTTGTCACCTCTATGGCTCCATACATTACCATAGCATCAGAACATCCCTTTCCTGATGCTAAGAAATACACATCTCTGACTCATGCCAGTGCTGAAGACTGTGTAGTCCGGCATGGCTATTATGTGCCACAGTGTACCAAAAGGAGAATGAAATAAACCTTGGCTCACTGCCAGAGACCAGCAGAGGTATTGTTACATGAATGGGGAAGGATTTGCAGAGGGAATACTGTCTCCTTCCTGTATTTTGGAATGAAACTAATCCCCAGAAATATCTAGTTCTGGAAAGTTAAAATTGAGCATCTTTGTATGTTATAAATCATCCTCCAGTTCTGCTGGCCTTCTGGAACTTCAGGGCATTGCATGATGAATCTGTAAGGTAACAGGTTTCTCATTTTGTACTTCACTGTACACTTGACTTCCAGAGGGCACCAGAATCACTGCCATGTTGTGTCTCAGATTGCTGGTTGTGATTACCCCAGGTGTAGCTGTTAGAGGGCAAAATGAAAGCTTCAGCAATTTTTCATTTCAGTTAAATTAAAACAGTCTCTGAGGACACAAAAATTCCAAAAGCTATAACCCTTCAAATGAACTAAATCGTGCCTGAGACTATTTCATGACACTGGGACCAGCAGGCACAACCTGGCCGTGCCCATGACACTGATGTCTCACATCCTGTTGGGAGTGGTGTCCTCTCAAAGCTAACTCCTGCGTGGCATTGGTGAGTTCCCTGGGACAGTCACAGTGTTGCTGCACACAAAGCTACTGCCAAAAACAGTGTAGGGGTGTTACGGTGCTGGCAACTGAGCCTTAGCATTCAACAACATACCCTGGCTTTGTTTAATTTACTAGGATAGATGTCATCATGCAAGGTCTATGTGTTCCAAATTGCCTTTTTATCGAGCTGCACTAATTTCAATGGAACTTATTTCTCTTGGTTTGTATTAGTATTTATTATTGATTAATTCTGGTAAATCTGGTACTATTTTCTCTGTGAAAAAAAAAAAAGAACTAACCAACCAACAAATTCTCCAGCTCTAGATATATATGCATGAAAAAATACTTTTTTTAATTCCACTAATTACAAATTAATCTGTGCCAAAACTGACCTCTGGATTTTTCCCAGCTTTTGATTAAGTTTGTATTCAGGTTTGAATTTTCATGAAGTATGGACTTCTTTCATCAGTTTCTTTGAATCTGATTCTTGATCTGCTTTATATACAGAAGCAAGCCCCTAAACTAGTTAATCTTCTGTACGCCAGTAAGATTCAAGGTTAAAGCCAAATGTTGAAAAAAGCATCTTTCTTCATTTAAGAATATTTACAAAGAAAAATGTAGCCACAATTATCTGCTTTCTAGTGAAATAAAGTCTAGCATCATGTGGAGGTACGGAACAGTAGTGGATGGGATACTTGGAAATGGGCCTGGAGAACAGGAGAAGTGGAAGGGAAGTTGGGTAACCCCACACTATCCCCACTCAGTCTTGCTCTAGGCCCTGAACCCACCTTGCACTGGGAGGGAAAGGATAGGTCCTTCTTTGACTGTCTTTTTCAACAACTTGTCACGTAATCTGGAATGTGGAGAGTGCTAGAGGGGATTCAAAAATAGATCCAAGGACAGAAATCTGGACTTGGGGAATCTAGCATATGCAGGGCAGCTCGGGCTGTAAGCAGCTCACTGTGAAGCATGAGAAACTCCTTAAGTGCTAATAGCTTCTAAAAAGCTAATTGTTTAATAGAGCTGGAAGATAAGAGTGTGCTGGAAATTTTCTCAGGCAGGGTTATGTATATCGTGATGGGAAATGGAGGGGAAGGAGAAGAGACCCATCATTTTCTTCTTAGGTGTTTATTGTATTCAATGTGGAACCATAATTTCTGAGGATTCTCTCATCACAGTGTTGATAACTTCATATGCCAAAGATTTCAGTGAGTGGTAAGAACCTCCTTCCATATAGCAATAGGGAGAACAGGGCTTCAGCGTCACAGTGCCCTGTTATTTCATTTCAGTAGTGCTGTTGTTGCAATAATAACTACAAGCACCTAAAGAACCTCTAAGATCTACAAAAAATATGTCCTTATTAAAAACATTACTTTGCTGGAAAGCTTTGCTAATGTATGGTTAACACTGCTCACTTGCTTCCATGAATTCCATCTCAGTACAATTCACACCTCTGAGAAATACAGAGAATAATAAAGCAATATTCACTTCAACCTTTATAGCAATGCTAAATATACCTGTAATGGAAGTAATTTTCCTTTTCAGTTAGTGACTTTCAGAGAACATGGTATGTAACTACTATAGCACAAGCACACCTTCTCTTTGGAAAAGTGGACTGTATTCAAAGTGACACTTCCTTTTACATGCATGCTCTGACCCAATTTCCTAGACACAATTCCATAATAATTAAATTTTATCTTTCCCCCTACTCACCAGATAACAATATCTAGTCACACACATACTATTAAGCCCACAGAATATTTTCCCTACTTTACTTTGCACAAGTGCCAGTGGCTAAAATGACTTTGTTTCCCAGCACTGATTCAAGGTAAAGAACTCAATCATGAAAAGAGGCATGCAGCTATCTTGGGGTACATATCTATATCTATATATATAGATATAGATATAGATACACACACACACATATATATGTATATATGTATAATCTTTTTATCCCACCCACACGAGCAATGAGCAATATGGGGCTGAGGCCCCATCTGAAGGTATGGCCTTCCATCTTTCCTACTATCATAGTTTAGTAAGTCTTCCACTATTTGACACAGCAATAATCAGCTCAGCAAATACTGCTAGTTCCCTCTTTCCATTGCCAGGTCCCAGGAGGGAAAAATAAAGGCTGCCTGAATGTTGACCTAAACTCTGTATTTCCTGGCTTCCAAAAGTCTAAATTTTGCTGAAGCTGATATTTTATAAGAACTCCCACTACTGCCAGGAAATCCTAACCCTGCATTAATTAAGGGGTTTTGTCAGTCAGTAAGAAGGAAAGATGCTTTAAAGACCTGAAATCACTCTTTCCTTGATTCTTGAAATATATTTAGGAGAGCATCTTTAAAATGTGTTTGTCTGTGATTCAGGATGAGGAAAAAAATCTGAAGATACAGGAGTCCTGAAGTTTCTTGTAAGGACTAGATGCATTGGTAGACTGGGTTGGGTTTTTTTTTAATGTGTGTGGTGTGGTAGTTTGGTTTTGAATATTTTCCTGCTGAGTGGCTCTTTTATACCAGTGGTGGATGTTCACCACCATTTTGCTGCTTTCTTTATTGCTCTCATGGGGTCTGTTTTTAATGACAGTCAGAAAACACTGAGCTAAGGATAAGCTGGCTTCTTCAACAGATATAAACATAGAAAGAAACTTAAAAATGTGTGTATAACTGTTAGAAGCTGCAAACACTGCACCAGGTTTCAACTGAGCTCAGCTCCTTTCTCTTTAGGAAAAAAAGAGCAAAAAAATTGTTGTCACAAAATACTCAGTGGATCTCACTGTCACATTTTACAGCTGGATTTTCAGAAGTACCTGAGTGGACCCTCTGTGTGGTGCATGAACACCTTTTAAAACTCTGACCCAAGCTGTGTATGAATGAAAGATAGAATGAAGCTGAAGTTTTGACCTAGGACTCCAGATAATCTAATCCTTTAGTTCAAGCTCTGTCAAAACTCAGCCATGAACTCAAATCAATTTTTCAGTTCTACAGCTCTATAATAGGATGTGGCAGACAGTAATGTTGATAGGATAATAGATCTTGAAGGATCACTGGTATCAGTGGAAACAGGGGATGCACACCTCTCACCCCCTCCATCTTCTGACATAAACCATATACCACAGTTGTCTCTTACAGATGACTGCAACCTTCTTGACCTTGCATTTCCATAACCTGAAAACTCTCCTTCCAGGATGGCTGGAAAAGGCTGTGGTGACAAAGGCAAAGAAAAAAATGTTTTAAAGTTCAATTCAAGCATTTAAAATGAAATTTTTAAAGAGCAACATGAAGAAATGCTTTCCATTGGAGAACTGGTATTATCATGCCGACTTAGGAATGACAAAACACTTGAGCAGTTCATGTATTCATGAATACACGAGTGCAGTGCTACCAAATTCACTGCTCTGTCCACCCTTTAAACCTCATCAGAAAGTGGCAGTGGATGCTGGGCAATAAGAAGAGCTCAAGAAGATAAAACTGATGTAGATTTCAGCTTATAGTAATAGATTTTGAAATGAATTCATCAGTGGCATGAGTCACCCCAGTTGCATCAGCTCCTGTGATGTCTGAATTTGGTTGGTGGACAAATTCAAACAAAGCAGACCTTGCTTTAGAAATAAATTTTATATAGCCTTTGTGCACCTGAGCAGTGCAGGAGAAGAACAAAAGGGTTTCAGGCACAGACAACTCCAACACTCTTCCTAAGGAAGAGTTCTATGGAAACCAGTGATTAAGTGTGATTGAAGCCATGCAAAATATTTTCAGAGGGCTGTTTCTTCCCAGATCAAAATGGGCTTGTTTTTGAGTTTGCAAATTCATAAATGAAACTGAACTTCTTACATGTTCAAATTTTTGCCCCCTTCCTTTCCCCGAAATAAGTAATATGATCATCCATTCCCTAGAATGACTGCCAAAATGTTGGGAGTAATTGTTGTAAATATTTTTAATTTCAAGCTTGGTGAGTTGTTCTAGATTTGTATGTAAGCTTCAGACAAATCCTAGTTGCCTTACTCGCCATCCTGTTTCATGTTATTAAAAAAAGCCAGTAGCAAAGTCTACTTAATATTTTGAGCCAGGGAACTGCATTCCTCTAGCTGGAAACAAAGACATCACTGCTTCCTGTGTGTGGATCTGTGGATCTCCAGTATCTTACTGATGACAAGAAACCCAGAGAGACAGACATAGGGACATAAGCATTTGCAGAAAGAATAGCACATAGTAAAGAGACCAGAGGAAGTAATATAGTTCACTTTACCCCAAGACAGTAACAATGCTGTGTTTATGAACAACCTTAATTATGAATGACCTTACAGAGTACTCCAAAATTAGAGACAACATCGAGTTAAACACCTCAAGTCCTTTCCTGACAGTAGAGCTGCATATAGCACAGTTATGTGGAAGTCAGTTTTGTGCAATGAAATCTCAGTTTTGTTAATGCAATGGTGCTGCATTAACACATGGACTGCAAAACTACTGCTATCTCCATTAATTTACTGCTCTTGTAGCCACAGGGGATCAGTCCTGTTTGCTAGGTCATGCCTTTCTCAAATGCTAATCTGCAGTAACTAAAATAACTTCCATCTCATTTGTATCACCTACACAAACTTGGGCTCACTCCCAGACAGTTCCCAGGTTAGAGGCTTGATACACCTTTTAAAAGAGGACAGAAAAGAGTTAAGTGCAAAAACCAGAACCAGCAGAGAAGTGCTTATGCTAATGGGGCCTTTTATGCAAGTGCCCTGACACCTGTCTGATTCACTGCAGGACGGCAGCCTTTGCTCTGCTAGGGCATGCCTAGGAACATTTCAATGGGAAGTGGCCTGTTTTTAAAAAGCCATAATTAGAGGGGGAAATTTTGTTTAAAAAAATACAACCATGTTACAGAATATCCATGCAAATGGAGAAAAGCATTTCCAAATGTGATTCAGTCCGGATGTGTGTGTTTTTCCTCTACATGCACAGCAAGCTCTTTTTTGCAAGATCATATTTTTCTAGCATATTGCTTTTATTAAGATCTGAGAGGGCTTTATTTTGCCTCAGAATCTGTGCTCTGGAGTCATAATTTCAATGTTCTAACTTAGTTTGGTTTCATTGAAACTTTTGCCTTCCAGATTTTGAAGACAGTGTGGAAAGCTAAACTTTCAAACACTAGAGGAATTTTCAGCAGGTCTGGTCATGGAAATTTGAGGCTTGACACTCAGTTTCTGATTCTTGGATTTAGCAGTACTATTAGCCTGAAGACTAGAAGGCTTAAAAACATTGGCTTAATGCTCATACAAGGATTTGAGCAGGGTGTTTTCCTTTATTCTTCCTTCCCCACCCCTATGTTAGTACCAAATTACATACATTGCTTCAGATTTCCAACATTTCCCAATCTGGATTAATTTACATTTGGAGAGAGGGTGTGAATTAAACTGTTATAAAAGGCTTAGATGCAGTGCCAACTTGTTACTATGCTCTTTCAAGCATCAAATGCTTTTTCTATTAAGGAAGCTCTCAGAGAATTTCTTGCATCTGGAAATCTCTCTCATTGTAGTTTATTTATCAAATGCAAAATATGACATACACAAATGAAAGCATTCATAGTAACACATCTCATGGAGATCCTGCTCTATCATACTATGACCTACAATGAGATGTTGCCTTCTTCAATGACATTTCAGTCTAAGAAAAACTTATCTCCTGCAGGGATGTGGAATGCAAGGGAAGAGTCAGAAGCAACAAGGAGACAAGCAGAGGACAGAGCACAAACTTACAGCTGATGCAGTCAGAACTCACAGCCTTCAACTTGGACTGCACTTAACAGTCCAAAGTGAGAAGAAGTTGGGCTGATAGCACTTCTAAATTCATTGAATACTGTCGGTATAACTTCAGCCTCCAGGCTACTATTTTCATGCCCCCCAGTAGACAGCTATACCTAGCAGTGGATATGAAGCCTGCCGTTCTTTTCTACTGATCTTTTTTCTCAAATTTGCACGTCAAGTATGTACAGACATACAGTTCCATTTTCTGCCAAAGGATGTGATATAATTCCTGTCCCCAGTTGGTTGCAGACATCACATTCACAGCACACATTTTAATTAAAACACTAAAGCATTGGATGAGGCTGATTCAAATCTGGGTATATAAAGGATGGTCTCATTCCTTCTGTTATCGCCACAGAGCTGGATTAGTCACTAAGGATTTTGCTGGTAAATTGTATTCAAGGTCTAGGTAACTTCTCCCTTGCCAGCATTCACAGAAATCTCTCCCTTATATATTATCTTCATCAACTAGTCTCTGCCAATTTTTGTAGGCTCTGTAAAAATTATTCATGGATGATAAATTTCCCAGTGATTGCAATTTCCATACTGATGGATTATTGGCCGACACATCCTTAGGATACATTAGTATTTTCATCTTGTGATCTTTAGCCTGCCTTAACATACTGCTCAGTGCCACCTGAGTAAGTGTCCTTCTTCAGGCTAGGGAATGTGGAAAGGAGCTTAGAGCTGAGTGTCTAGTGACCCTCTTATGGGCCTGCAGAAGCAGAAGGGATTCAAGGCTTTAAGGGGAATATTTTGTGAGCTTTTTTCTCCTCTGTTCACCTTTCCCAATGAACAGCTACAACAGCCTCAGAAGTTCTGCATTACTCCTTTACCAGATTTCTTTAAGGGTATCTGATGGGTACTGTAGGGTAGCTTCAGAGTACAGTTCATCTCCCACATCACCAGTACCAGTGTCAGAGACAGACCAAATTCTGCCAGCAAAGATCTTAGTTCTTCTGCCCACCAGTTCAATAGCTTTCTTACTTTTCTCTCTGATTCCCTGCTGAGTGGGGAGAGAGTACTGCATCAACTTATAACTCATCAAATGTGACTAATATTTTTATGGTGCTCAACGTATGAGATAAATGTGAACTGAAAAGTAAGGAAATTGCCAGGCAGCATGTTTTAAACAATCAGAAGACAATTGCTTTAACATGGTGCTTAATACTGTTGTGACTCATAGCCATCAGTTGTAAGAGCAAAAAGGATAAATGTGCTTTAAAGAGATTGGAAAGATTTGTGGAGGATGATTCCACCCTTGGCTATTAAGTATGACGATCCAAATGCAACTTCCGACTCAGGAAACTGTTCAACTTCGCCAAGAAACACCACAATGTTCTAGAAGAAAAAACATTCTTCTGAGAGAAATGTTCCCTAAGCATCCACCTCAGCCTCTGTTGACAATCAGATGTTGAGCTAGCTAACTCTTGTATGGCATGAATGTTCTTATATTTTTTTTAAAAAATTTGAATTTGGCTAATGTAATGATTTATCTGTATCCTATCTACATGGACTTCTGCAGTTCCAATGAATTTACTATTTGCAACCAATATTGCTGGATATTGCTGGACCCTATGCAATTAAATACACCTTTGGTTCTAATAATTCAGGGTTTACCCAGTACACAGTCTGTATGCATTCTTCTTTGCCATGGCTCACCAAATGAGAATGGCAACTTGTAAACAATGGGAATGTGCCCACACTGTGCTGGCAGTGCTTCTGAGACTGCAATACAGAAGGCAGGCTGCAGAGAGAGAGAGAGAGAGAAAACACTGGTGTGCTGCTGTACCTCCTGACATAACCCACACAGTCATAAACAGTCACTGAAAAAAAAAACCAAAAAACCAAATACTTTATCCAGTGATTGCACAGTCTATGCAGCCACACTGCAGCTGAGGTGAGAATCATGCAGATAGTTTGGAAAAAGGTCTCAAACCCCAGCTCCCCCAGGCAGGAAGAGAGCATTTACTCCTGCTCAGCCCAGCAGGCTCACAGCTTTCCTGGAACACAGAGGATAAACTTGACACTCCAAACAATCCCACCCAAGAGACTGCCCTGAAGCTTTTCACAGGGAAAGGATTTAATTAGAATGTGATTTTCATGGTACAATGTAATATTCCGTACAACAGGAACACCAAAACATATGCTTTGTGATTTGTGATGCAGGTTTGCTCAGGCAACTTTTAAGACGATCCCTAAGTAGAGAAAGGGCAAAGGCACCAGACAGGAGGAGAGGCTTTGCTGAGCAGGTTTGAATGTCATAAATGCACAGTTATGGCTTAGTAATTGTATCACAGTTGACAGATGCTGCAGCAATCACATGACTAGAACATGACCTCATATTTCGTCTCTCTCCCCTCCTCCCCCAGTGATGAGGGCCGCGCTGGCGCTTAAATAAGCAGAAGGCATTTCCAGAAGGCTAGTTTGTAACTTACTTAAAGGAGAAGCCCGAATTTCAGCACAGAGATACACTTCGTAGGGACTATTAAGCAGCTGCTCAACAGTGGCAGTGAGGCAAAACTCTTCATCACCCCTTGGGAAGTGCACTGCAGTGGCTACTAGGGTAAAAATATTGAATTCCAAATCACATGGGCTTAGGTCATCCCTTCCCAAGCAAAAACCTGCAGGAGGGATGGCAGAGGGAAGAAATGCCTCTGTGATCCATCACAAGATTACCCTGAAGACAGTGGAGCTGCTGCAAGCTCAGATGTCCTCCAGGGTTTTGTGAGAGATGCTGCAGCCACAAGGGGGTCATCTCTGCCCTCCCACTGCCCCAGAAGCCACTCAGGTGATTCTACAGAAGGATGGAACAGCCAGGCAGAATATATAATTTTATGGAGATTTTCCAGAGGCACTGAGTGTCCTCCTAAGCCCATCCACTCCTTTTTGCATAGATTTTGGATCATGCAATTCCCAAAAGGGTCCTGGGAAGAAGACACAGTATGATGCTCTCTCAACAGCTGAACACCCCTTCAGCATGAAGGGGAGCCCCACCCTGGAAATTTCCAAAGGTGCAATTGGCCCCATGGGAATAATTTTCTATCACACTCCTGTCACCAAAGTAGAGACTGGCTGAAAGGTGAAAGTCCTAAATTAAAATCCCAGCTTTGGCACTGACCCCCATCACAAGTTACACCAGTGGCAAGTGTTCTAAAAGTGCGGAGATTTTTTTATATTTTTGAGTTTCCTTGCTAATGCATCTGCAATTTGCAGCTATTCATGGACTACTGTCCTGAGACTTTTCAATGCAGCTTCACTGTTGCTCAGAAGACAAAGAGTAAGAATTTTCTGTACTAGTTGTCTCTAAGCCTTTTCTTAGGCTGATGTTGTTTATCTTCGCTTTGGATTGAAGCATGGCGTGGTTATTCTCATCTGCCAGTTGCAGTGGTGATGCTTTGGAGAGGTGAGATCCCACTCAGCCTCGTGAATGGCGACTGCACAGCTCCGGGATTTCTCTGCCTTTGATGCACAGGGTTTCAGTCACCTTTGGGTTTCGGCTCCACACAAGTTTTGTTTGAGAAGCTCTGGCTCCATCCAGCAGTGGCTGTGGTGATGGTCGCACTGAAGTGTGAGCGTTCCCAAAGGGCCGGCGGCAGCAAAGCGGCCTGCTGCTTCATTGCCGACCTGTGACGGGATTTGGCTGAAGGCCGTGTAGGATTGTTTATTTCCCTAAAGAACATGACAGCTGAAAACCGGGGGACACGAAGACCTCCGCATGTGTGTGTGTCACCGGTGCATTAGGTGTTATTACTAACAGTGTAATACTATAAGCAAGAGCCCTGAGGCCGCGGCTGTCCCTCAGGGCAGGCGCCGGCCCCGCGGGGGCGCTGGCGCGGCCGCCATGTTGGCAGCGCGGCGCGGCGCCATCGTGTGGCGCCCTCTTGTGGCCCCGGGGGGGGCGGCCGGAGCCGGGCGGGGGTGGCGCGCCCCCTGGCGGCGGGATGAGCCCTCCTCCCCTCCCGCCGGCCTGGGAATAGACAGGATTTCGGGAACGGGGTTTTTCCCTGACAATTACTGGCTCGTGCTAAGAAATACAGGCACAGAAAAGACACTGTAACTGGGAAGTTAACTGTGTGAGGCAGGCGGTCCGAGGAGGTTTATCACACTGCTCCCCTCTGGGCTCTGGACATTATTTGGCACCACTATCTCACAGTGCTGCCCAGGCGGTGGCCCCATCGTGGTGTCTTTTCAAACATGTGGCAAAAGGAACACCAGTCCAGGACTTCTGGCATCAGCCAAGAAGCTGGACAGGGCAAGATGAAAGCCATGACCCTGTAAGCCACCACCAAACCTTCACACAAGTGTCTGCTCCTACTTTCAGTCCAATTTGAGCTTTCTTCATTATCAGTCCAATTTGAGCTTTCTTCACTCTTCACGTGGAAAGAAGCATGTGAGTTGTTACACCAAACATAGCAATTTATCTGATTGGTATTCTTGCTTACAGAAAATACTGACATTTGTTTAAAAAAGGTTTTAAAGAGATGCAAACCCAACCACTGATGGTGTTGTTGGATGGATCTTCTTTTCAGTCGCTGGGCTGATTGACTGCCAGGCTCTCTATTTCAGATTGACTGCTGGGCTCTGCAGCTGAGCAAGAATGAAGGATGCTGTGACGTCAACACACAGTAAATGAATGCTGTAGACTGAGGAGCTCTTAGTATCAGTGACCATTGGGTTAATCTGTCACCCTGGATAAGTCCTAAGTGCCCCCCAGCGTAGAATGGAAATGTCATGTCTATTTATCCTATAACCCCTTCAGAGTTGTGATTATCTTACTAACACTTTCAGCACAGGACTCCAACCATGTCAGCTCTCAGTACTCTGCCACCAAACTAATAATGAGTGACAACAAAGCACCAAAAGAAACAGAAGAAACAGAACAGGATAATAACTTCGAGTCTTGATGTTTAAGAGACATTGCCTCCCCGTGCCCAGCTTTTTGTACAGAGGACTTAATCAATTCTTATTTGCGTTCCTTTATTACTCTTCTACTCTGCAGTAATATCTCCAGTGTCAGCTGGGGCTTCAAATACCAAAGAAAATACAACTAAACTTCAGACTCTTAAGCGGAAAAAAGTCTCTGAACTTACTGTGGGAATGACCACTATGATTTTAGAAATTATGTCTTCAATATAGCTATCTATACCAGCAAAAATTATTATGATAATGAGGATAATAATTGTTATGGGCATTCAGGGACTATTACAGCTTCAAAAATATAGTTATTAAAATAATTTGCTGAACAAGCTTAGGGAAGGAACTCTATTCCACCAAACCCCATCTCAATATTTTCATTAAATGAGAACTACCAACTGGCAATTCACCCAATTTGAGAAAAAAAAATCAAATTAAAAAAACCACCTTGTAGTGCTGTTACAAATTCACAGCGTTTCATTTTGCTCATTCTTTTGCAATTATGTTCTAATCATATTTCCTTTTATTAAGAAAATAAAAAGGTCTTACATTGCTGAGGTGAAGATCCACTGAAGTAGTGGAAAAAATGTAGTCCTACGTTTGAGATATTTCATAAGTTTGCAGACCAGTGCATTAGGAAATCAGAATTATCCAGGGTCACTTATGATCAAGGAGTCTCACTGAAGAACAGAATCTTGATGCTGCACCCAAAGACTAGCACACATTTTCACCCTTTTTACCCCACTGCTCCAAATAGGTTGGTTCTTCCTATGGTGTTACTCTTCCAAAAGTTGTTCCAAGTTCCGCACAGACACTGCCCTCAGGCCATTCAAAGTACAGCTGGAGAATTTATATTTCTTAACACTTATGTTAGTCACACTAGTCCTGATCTTGGCCTCTTAAATGATAACTCCTCTTTGTTTTTTCCCACAGGCGTCATGCTTTCTCCTGAGCCTGTGATCAGCTCCAAGGACCTATAAAACTCTTTCATTTTGGCTGATTTATTACCTTGTCAGATCATCATTTCTCCAGTTTTACCTACTTCTTTATGTCCTTTGCCACAGAGGTCTATTGTCTGCTCTCACAGTGTTTCCAAGTTAATTTTTTTTTTCTGGGAACATCCAAAAAGTATCTGCCCTCTTTCTATTTAAATTTTGCCTAGAAAATTCACTTTTTGTGAGGCTTAAGAAAAGTTGAGTATATTCATTTATCTTTTAGTTTAGTCTTAGTTGATAGAACTGCACACTTACAGTGCTAGACCTCTGAAATATAAACAGAATAGGATGACAAGAATAATGGAAAGTGAAAGGAAGAGGATGGAAGAAAAATGCAGTAAGTCCAGTTATTAATAATGTGTTCTGATGCCTTGTCCACATGTTACAGATGCTTTTGCCAGTCTTTGCCTTTTTCTCACTATTTGGACTCTTTAGGAGAAAGACTGTATCTTAGTTTACCTTTAGAAAACACTTGATATTTTAATTTCTACTGCTGTCCTCTTCATAAATAATCTTCATGCTGTTTTTTTCTAGTCATAAGGACACACACAGGGGAGCAGACTTCAGGACTATACAGTTGAAGGACACCCTGGGTACTGTAGTATCTCCCTGACACAGATACCAGCTCAAACCCCGGTGGAGGGTCAGAGGTAAGTCTGTGTACAGAAGTCATGGGGAGACTGAAACCCTATTTCAGTTTGGTACCAAAGCACAGATTTAAATCTGCCTTGAGTGGTGCCAAGCAATAAGACGAGAAAATGGGCAGAAATTCATGCACAAGGAGCACTACCTGAACATGAGTAGAACTTTACTGTGCAGGGGACCAAGCACTGGAACAGGTTGCCTAGAGACTTTGTGGAGTCTTCCCTTCTGGAGACATTCAAGAACCATCTGGACACAACCCTGTGCCTTGTGCTCTAGGATAACCTTGCTTAAGCAGGGAGGTTGGACCAGATGACCCACTGTGGTCCCTTCCAACCTTATCCATTCTATGATTCTGTGGGTTTGTCTGTTTGTCTATCAGTTCTACCTACATGAAAATTTAGTATAGATCTTCAGAACTGCTTTGTTAAGAAGCAGGACAGCAAGGACTGTCTCATTAGAAATACCTGTGAAATTCCTTAAAATCTGTCATGTAAATTCTGTTTTCAATACTGGACTATTATAAGGCAAAAACTGCATAAGATATCAGTGCTGGGATTAAGAGATTGCCTGTGATAAATTCAACTAATATATAAAATACTGGAAAGACTAATAAAAATAGTAATTACATTAAAATATGGATTGATAATGTTCTTCATAGAGACAAAATACAAGGTGTTTTGCTCTGTCTTGAAATCTTGATAAAGACATTTTATCGCAAATGTATTTGGTGCATGATTGCTGCTGAAGAATCTGTGACAGAGCTGTGATTATCTAAACGGGGCATCAATGGGACCAGTCCCTCAGTTGTTTCTGAGATAATTGATTCCTGGCACCCTGTGCCTATTATAACAGTGATCACTAAAATAATATTAGAATATCTGTTCCCACAAAGATTTCTATATATTCCTTCTTTATATAAACTGGAAGGCTGTCTCAGTAAATGAAGAGCCCACAGTGCCACCTTCTTATAAAATATAGAACTCTTCATGCTGAATGCAAAATCACCTAAATGGTAGCATTAATAAAGCTGACACAGTCCCTGCATTTTCAGAATATTAATGTAATTGAAATATCACTCGTTTTTTCAAGCTTAGATTCATTCTCTTACCTTATATCAGCCACCTCAAAGTCTGGCCTCTTGTACAACCTCTGGATCTAAGCTTGTTCTGTAGCCAACAGAGAAAGACAGGCATGTCCCAATGGTAACCCATCCTTTAGAAGACAGGTACTTCTAAAGAGTGAGCCTCTCCTTAGTCCTTAGTTTGGACAAATTCAAGTGAGAAGAATTCCAATTTTCATGATTGACAGAAGAAATCTATGTCTCTGCCTACACTGCAAATGTGACAGTGTCAGTCAATATGTCAGTGACAGTTAAGGGGCACTGCTAAGATCCTCCCAGGGCAACAGATTATAAGGGAATGATTTTGGTTTTATGATGCTGCTGACAATGGTAATGTACACAGGCCTTTGAATCAGTGCAGTTTGGGGTTCCATATCTACAAGAAGTAAACTACAAATATTCACAAGTGCCACAGCCTCTAGAAACCTCTGATGCTTCTTGCAAAGTCCTGAGTTCCTTTACTCATGCTATCCTGATTTTGGCTGAGATTGAGTTAATATTCTCCCTAGTAGCTGGCACAGTGCTGTATTTTAGATTTAGTATGAGAATAACATTGATCAAACACTGATGCTTTAGTTGTTGCTAAGTAGTGTTTTGTGGGAAACCGCAGCGGGCCTGCAGATCCCTTGACGGAGCAAGAGGAGTTTGACCTTGGCCAGATTGTTGTACACCCTTGAAGATAAAAAACTTGCAGAGACTGAGAGAACCCATGAGAAGTACAAGATAAGAAAACCTGGACAAGTTTGTACAGAGACAGAGACAGTAGTTTGTAACTGTGGCCAATAGGTGATTATTTGTGTGTAATGAGCACCAATAATGTTAGTGCACATACATTTAGGAAATATATAAAAGTAACTGTGTGAAAAAGATCTATATAATATAATAAAGAAAGTTTTCACTTTCATCTATTCGGGATCTTCGCCTGCTTTTTATCGAGTCCCTCCCATCGACAATGAGAGTGTTTACTCTAAATCAAGGAGGTTTCAGCTTTTCATGCTCTGCCAGTGAGCAAGTGCACAAGAAGCTGGGGGAAGCACACAGCCAGGACAGCTGATACGAACTTGCTAAGGGCATAATCCATACCATAGAACATTATGTTCAGGAAACAAACTGAGGGGAGCTGTCCAGGAGCTGCTGATCGCTGCTTGGGGCCAGGATGGGCATCGGTCAGTGGGTGGCGAGCAACTGTGCTGTGCATCACTTGTTTCTCTTGAGTTTTATTCCTCTCTCTTCTTTTTGTTACTCTTGGTAGTAGTAGTAATAGTATCATAGAATTTTATTTTAATCATTAAACTGCTTTTATCTCAATCCATGAGTTTACTTTTTTGGTATGATTCTGCCCTCTGCTGATGTGGTGGGAGTGAATAAGCAGCCGTGTGGTACTTGTCAGCTGGGGTTAAAGCATGACACATGCCAAGCAAAATGAAGTGATCAAACAAACCTATTACCATTTTGCAATTCAACCATATGGATCCAATGTGAGAACATGGGCTTTATGAAGAGAAATTTTCATGATACAGACCAAAACTAGTTCTGTAGCCCTCCAGGAGTCTCTACTCCGTAAGTCCACTATGTCAGGGCTGACAGCTTCAGGGCTTTCGTAACTGTGCCTCTGTCATCAGAACTGGACTGGGCAATAGTCCACATTTCCTCACTTCCCATCTTCATCTGACCTGCCTTCTGCGCTCCCCCTGCAGTACCCAAAGCAGAGCTGTAATGGAACCCAGATTCCTCACCCCTGGGAGAGGCAGAGTTTCACTGCATGGCCATTAAGGAGCTTGTCCTTCTGCACAGTATAATTAAATAAGACATCTTTCACCATACTTGTGCTACTAAGAAATTTCAATCCCACATGTAGCTGGTAATAGGTAGAAAATCCAAAACATATCCATAGAATGCAGCTGAATGCTGATGATATCAAACAAACCCACGTGAATGACACTTGGGAAATGTGTAATAAGTTTAGCTACTAAAAATTAAATTAAAGTTTTACCGGACCTACTTGGCTTTTCCATTTTAAACTTTATATTACTTGTCATAAGGTTTGAAAAAGCTAAATGATTTCATCCTTTGCTATTTAAAATGAGCATTGATATTTTTCTCCTGTGGTTTGAAAGGAGCCAAAACCAATGCAAATGGTTTTATCCAGGAGGCTGTGACAGCACAGTTGTAAAGGAAGCTCTTTTCAGATTGCATCTCAAAACTGTGCCATTGCTTTGTCAAAAGCAAAGCAGAAAAGATATTGTTACAGTTTCACCTCCACCTGTTGCTATATTACTCATAGACATGCTAGAGACTTCTGCCAAAATCTCTTCTCGTCCTTCAAATGGTCCTGTCTGGACCATCATCTTGCACATGTACTTTGAAGTTCCTTGTTGCTCTTGTGGAATGTTTATACTTGATGTTTTTGACATGTTTTAACATATAAATTACCTGATTACAAGTCAGTTCTGCTCCAGGTACATTTCAAAGGGATTGCTTTCAGCCACATTTAACCCCACTGGACTGAGATTAACCACCACAACTAAACTTCAAGTAATATATTTACATCTACTTGCTTGACTACCTGTTCCACTGGTGAAAACAGTAAGTGGGTTTTTCTTTTCTCTAAAGGAACAAGACTTAGGCATTTCTGTATTGCCGATGGGTCTTACTTCCCTCAATAACTTTTGAAACACTGGTCAATTTTAATCAGATTTACTTAGTGGAATATGTCTCAACATGTTACATTTCTGTGCATCCTGTAACATAAAGGCTGAAAGTTGAGCAGTAGCAAGAAAAAAGCTCAAAAATTAGTTCAGATCTTCTTAGGGATTGCATACAGGAGCTTGGTCTCAAGAACTCTTCAGGAAATGACTTCATTTGTCATTTCTTACTGCTGGTACTCTTACCTCTCCTGCTTTCCCAGTACTTAAGTTATTCAGAGTTCAGCTTAAGGTAGGAAAGTAATACTGTTACTGATTCAGCAGCTGGGGAATTGAGGCATAATATGACTGAAATTTGGACTTTCACAGGTATTTAAGCACCTTTCAATTGAAATCTGATGGTTTGGATTTAGAGGTTGGATTTGCCTCCGTCATGCAAGATGAATGCAGTAGACCTGGGAACTGAATCCAAACTTGCACCTTGCTCTTCGGACCATACTTCCTAAACGGGATGTAGTGATTTCAGAATTGCACCTGCCCAGCCCCCTCTTTGGCTGGATACCAGTCTGCTGTGAATAAACACATCCTTTGGCCCTCATGGTGTGGGGGTCAAAGCTCTTGTAGCTCTGCCTCTCAGGTGCACTGTCACAGTGCAGACCCTGTTCATGACTCCTCTTCACAGCTCTGGGACTGCACAGCACGAAGGCCACCTGAGCACCCTGTTCCTTCCAAGTGTAGCAGAAACTTTTGCTGTTAAAGGGGGAATACTATCTAAAAGGAAGGCGTGCTTAGGTAGCCAAAGAATTTTTCAACACAACAGTGAGCTACTGATCCTTGGAAAAATAAAAATGTCTCAAACTTTATTTAATTCCATCTGATCTCATCCTACTGTGACTTGGTTAATTACCTGTAGATAATTTCTCCTGGATTTCTGCATTCAATCTTTTTTTCATATAGCATTGCTTGGCTCTGTAGCAGCTTTCAAGTATCTTTTCATTAGGATTGTCTAATACAAATAAGACCTCTCTAATCTAAAAAAACCCAACAACCAAAAAAACCCAAACAAGCAAACAAAAACCCCAAACAAACAAACAAAAACAACAGAAACCCCCAAAACAAACAAAAAATCCCCCCAAGCATTAGAAAGATTACTATTAAGAATGAATGTAAATTTCTGAAGCACCATGGAGTTCATGGTTTTAGGAAAGATCTATTTCCAGTCTGTTACACTAAGAATTTCACCATTTTGAGAACTCTGGAGAATGTTAGCTGAACAATCCCACCCAACTGCCCTAAATCCAGTGCTATTTCTACAAAAATCTTAATTTCTCATTTCAAACACATACTTTTCCAAATCACAGAGGCCAGAGAAAGAGACACATTCTGGAGCAAGCTGATATATCTCTTCCGGTTTAAAGAAGCATACTTGCTCACCTTTGACAGCTTTCTTAGCTAACACCTACTAAATAGAACTGAAGATATCTGAAGATTCTGATTTCCTTGCTGAAAATTTCAGACACAAAATAAAAACCTCAGGAAATAGATTGCAACCTCATAAAATATGGAGCTTGAGAATATACTTAGCATAGGAATAAAATAGCAATTCAATTAAAGACTGCATAATAAATGTGTGACAGAAATTGTTACTCGTGAAGGAACACAAAATAAAATGTATGCGAAGGGAAATCCTGCCTTGGACTCCTTGGCTCCAGCTGGCTAACAAGTTTAACCACCGAGTGCTGTTCTGTCACCAGTAACAGTGAACACTTATTCCCATGACACTGTCCTAAAGAAAAGGATAAAACAAGTGGATAAGTTGTTTTTCCATCAACACAACCTTGACAAATGTCAACAAAAACACCACAGGAGAAACAATGTTTTTGTTTCAAGCTTGAAAAAAAAATACAGTAGAAAGATTTGAGGTCTGTGTTATCAAGGAGATTCAAAATATCGAGTAGTGGCTCAAAAAAGGGCATTGTTGGCTCTGTACCCTGAAGATCCTGATCAGTGTTCATCTTTCTACTCACTTGTGAAATTCTGGGTGGACGTGACAGAATCCATCCAAAGATCATAAGACTGCACAGCAAGATGAATAGCATTGTCATGGTATTGTATTTAGTGAACACAGATTATAGAATAGATAAAGGGGAAAATGCATTCCCTCAGGTCCCAAACTTAGTGAATGTTCTTGCATTACTTGACATCTTCTGGGAATTTAAAAAAAAAAACAAACCCAAAACTAATTACTGTTTATAGTACCCAGGAGGTGGAATCCAGCTGCATAATAGCATTTGCACTAAAAACCTGTGGCCATGAAATATTCTTGCTTGATGTTTCAGTTTAAGCTCCAAACTCAAAAATCTGAATACATGGACATTTTGAGTGAGTCTAAATCGTTATGATATATTGAAACATATGAAACTAATGTTGTTATGTGAAACCATGTGGAAATGCATAAGGTTTATTGTGTTTTGCTTTGTTTAAATCCCAATACCAGAAGAAATTGAGGAGTGTAGTGAATTTATCAGGTATTAAGCAGAGGACGATGCTAGCAGAGGCTATTTTGAAACATGAGTTTCATACTAGTTTAGTTAAAATACTCAGGAACCTCACATAATGAGGAATGACTACAGGTTATTAAGACCTGCACAAAACAAAAATATTCTTGTTACCTCCGTTGTGGAGACTGCGCATACACGTGTTGATGACAGATGTATAGAATGTCTTTGGCTGCCTTCAACTAGCAGGAAAATCTTTCCAATTCTAGTAAATGGCAGAACTGGTGGATTATGAAGTGTTTCATATAAATGTTTCATAAGAGAGGTTTATAAATCTCAGTGGAGAAGTCAGTCCAACGATCATCTTCATTCAGCAGCCTGTATTTCTCCAGAACAAGTCTTAAAATGGGAGGAAAACGTGCTCTTTTCAGCCCTGTATTACCAGAGGGACTCGATCCTTCCAGGTTTGCAGTGAGATTTTACTTCTGCAGAAGGAGGGGGTAACACAGACCCACAGATCCACAGAAGGTTCTGTTCCACCAAATGGTTGGTTGGGGTCCCACATCCCATGAGGCATCTTCCTCCTACTCCTCTTCATCAGCCTCTTCTTTCTCAGGCTGTGCAAAATGTAGGAAATCACTGGGGGATGTAACCTGTTCTCCTGTCAACTGATGAAGCTTGATACAGGTGTAGGACAGGTTGGATTAGAGCTGAGGAACCTATATAAAAACCCTACTGACAGCAGGTGCTGCCTGCTGAGGTGATGGAGGGCAAGGATGGGGACAAGGTGAGTGGGACACGGCCTGGAAGGCCACTGTCTCCCCTGGGCACTGGGAATGGCAGGGGGCTGGAGCACATCTTACAAGGAAAGTCTGGGGAAGCTGGGCCTGTCCAGCCTCCAGAAGAGACCACGGAGTGTGGACCTCATGAGTGTCTGTCAGTATCCCAAGGCAGGGTGCCAAGAGGATGGAGCCAGGCTCCTCTCAGTGGTGCCAAACACCAGGACAAAAGGTTATGTGCAGAAACTGATGCACGGGAAGATCCACCTGAACACGAGGAGGAACTTCTGTGCTCTGCTAGTGACCCCTGCGCTGGGGGGGGGGGTTGCCCAGAGAGGTTTGGGACTCTCCCTTAGCAGAGGTGTTCCAGAACCGCCTGGACACCATCCCGCGCCGTGTGCTCTGGGATGACCCCGCTGGAGCAGGGAGGCTGGCGCAGAAGGCCCCGCTGCGGCCCCTCCCGACCCGGCCCGATCTGTGATGGTGCGATGGCGCCGGGTCAGGGGAGCGCTGGGTCTGCACAGCCCGCCCAGCCCCGCGGTGCCACTGCCCCGTGCGGACAGGGAGAGGGGCAGGGAGAGGGCCAGGCGCGGGTCCGGGTCCCGCGGGCCGTGCCCGGTGCGCTGAGGGCGGGCCTGGCGCCCCCGGGCCCGGCGCCTCCATAAAGGAGGCGGGCAGGCCCGGCCCGGCGCGGCGCGGCGGGAGGGAGCGCGCGGCGGGAAGAGCCGGCGCGAGTGCCGGGGAGGCGGCGCGGAGGGAGGGCAGCCGGGCTGCGGGAAGCGGGGCTCCGCGCTGGGACTGGTTCCTTCGCAGCCATTTTCCGTCCAACCAAACAGCCGATTTGCGGAGGGAGCCAACCAGGGCCGCACTGGAGGTTTGTGCCTGGCTCCGGCCAATGATTGGTAACCGGTTCCACTGCAGGCTCGAATGAAATGTCCGTCGCCCCCCCCGGGCCCCGGCGCGCCCCTCCCCCCCCCGGTGGTGGGGGCCCGTGGGTGGGGGGAGGGGCGGGGTCCTTGTTGGGGGGGGAGGGTCCTTGAGGGAGGGGAAGGGGAGATCGGGGTGGGGGGAGGGGCAGGGTTCTTGTTTTGGGGAGGGTCCTTGTTTTGGGGGGGAGGGGCAGGGTTCTTGTTTGGGAGGGAGGGGCCGGGTCCTTGTTTTGGGGCGAGGGTCCTTGTTTTGGGGGGAGGGGCAGGATCCTTGTTTTAAGGGGGGAGATGAGGGTGGGGGGAGGGGCAGGCTCTCTCCATCCCTTCCCCTCATTTGGG
>JAWWEW010000112.1:26791746-26807947 GCA_035583185.1 Anabacerthia variegaticeps | reverse complement strand
GAAACGCCTAAAGAAGATAATTCCTGAGTTAATGAATTATTTACTTGAAATAAAACCATATTCTTTTATTTCCCACATCGGGGACAGAAATAAAAGAAATAAACACTTCCAGGTGTTGTGGGGCCGCCCGCTTCTTCGCAGGGCGAGCGTTGTCTGCTCCCCTGGCCCCACTGTGGGAATGGGGATTTTTGGGTGTCCCAGGGAGGCGCGGTTGGTCCCCAGCCCATCCCGGTGGGAAGCACACTGGCAGCGAGGGGCTGCTGCTTACACCACAGCACACCGGCTGCCGAATATGTGAAAACCAAGATCTGAAATCCTCAGGCAGCCTTTCTCACCTAGCCTGGCCTGTGGGGGATGTGTTGTCTGGTGAAGGGGTGAATTGTAAGCGAGTATTGTGTAGATACAATCTATTGGCCAGGGCCATCGTTCCTCAGGTGTTGGGGGGGGTCGGTGGTGTCACCCAAAGGTGATTTTTACCCCCGTCTGGAAGGGGCTTTCCCCTCTGCCTCAGCACACAGCAGGACAGAGGGGCTCGGGAAGCACTGGAGAGAAAGTTCCTGTGCTTTCTGAGCCCTTCTACAGCCTTCGGAGTGGGATTTGAACGGAATGAGACCGGCCCAGAGCAGGGTATGCAGCAAAGTGGGACCAGGCACGGTCGCAGGTATTGACCTGTTTGTCACAGCAGCATCCTTCAGGGAGTCTCACTTTATCCACCTTCTTCCTAAAGCTTTCCAAAAAGAGTTATTTAAGCCTTTTTGCAATCTGTCGTCCCGTGCCATTGAATGAAAAGTTTTCAGAGACTGTGTGTTCACTATGTTACAAGCATTGATCAAAACATCTAAGTTTCTACAGGTTTCTGCCATACACTTAGGTGCCAGGAAACATTTGAAAATCTAGCTCATAGTGTTTAGCTCTTTTTTTCCTTTTTTCTTCATTTTTCTAGCACTGGTAATTTGTAATCAAATTATTGTTGCTATTTAGTAAAATGCTGGTAGGGTGAAAGCAACAAACAATCTATCACATATGCTGTGGCATTCATTTGTTGTTTTTAACTGCTTAAAAGTAGTTAAAAATCACTTTTAGGAGGTAAAGCAGGACAAGGTCTCTGTGTGAACCCCACTTAAGCCATGAACATTCACAAGAGAAGAAAGTTTATTTTCACAAGTTTCCAGTAAGCCTACGTGGCTTGAATATAGACCATCCAAGGTTTATATCACTTGCAGTGATATAAACATAGACATAGCCAGTCTAGGTAAGGAACTTAATCTATTGGTTAGTGGCCTCAGGATATGCTCCCTTTTAAATATTATGTGTCACTGAAATTTTATTTTGTAAGTAGATTAAATGACACTACCATTGACAGTTTGTCAAGGGCTTTACAATTTTCTCTTTTGGCTTGAACTGGGACTTAAATTAAGCCTCTAAACTCTGCTTTTCTGCCTAATCAAAGAGGGAGATCCTCCTGAAAATTCCAATGCCCAAGTTGCTGGTAGGAGTCCCTGATAGATTTCTCTTTTAAATTTAGCATAGCCCAGAATAGTAACTCTTACATAACATATACACAGCAAATATGGGACTTGCTGTAATTTCAGTGAGAGACTGCAGATTTCCTGCAGAATAACTAAGGCAGTCAGCATTAGTCATGCCTCATATAGAAAGCTTGAACAAATAAGCTTATTCTTACAAAGCAAGGGATAATGTTTCTTGTAGGTATCAGAATATAGTTGACAGCCAAATGGACTGTGAGAGATCTTAGTTCCTCTCATGTGTCTGTGTGTGGCTTTGTGGCCTCTGATTACCTAAAAAGATAGAGATGCGTCTGACTCCCTTCCTAAGGATAGCGACAGCAAGGCAAGAATTTGCACTTCATTGTGCACAGGCCATTTGGGCTACTCAGGAAGGGGAGTTCTTAGACAAATACAATCTCTGCCTATTCACAGCTAGCTAGCTAGCTGTGGAGTATGCACTCTTCCATGCAGCCCCTGTCACAGATGGGAGATCTTGAAGGAACAAAGAACAGGAACTAGACCTTTCTGGCATAGTATGTTTTCCAGGGGATCTAGCAGAAGATATTCAATAGACCTTTCCTCAGTTTTCACCTCCTCCTGCCTTTTGTTTTCCATAGCTTAACACCTTCCCTAACAGTGAACTTCAGAGCAGTTGCAGAGCCAGCACATTATATGTGTGCCACAGCTGGAGCTTGATCCCTGCCATGTTCCAGGGGTGAGTCTGTGAAATGCTGTGTCCTCTGAGCACTCTCTCTCTCTTTCAGGCTGACAGCCTTTGAGGGCTGTAGCTTACTGAGCTGGGTAGGGGTCAGCTGTTCCGGTAGGCAGGACAGCAGGGTACTGCAGTGTGCAGAGTTACTCCAGTGCTGTTATACTGGAGGATGCAGCAAGGACCTTCACTGTGCTTAGTAAGATAGTAGTAGTCATGTGGACTCTTGGACAGGACTTGGGATCCACTGATACAGTGTCCTAGAACTGCAGGCACCTTGCATGCAGAGTACGGGCTGAACAGTATTTGTCCCGGTGTCATTTGATGAGATTATTTACACAGGGGAATTTGCTTAGCTAAGAAACCTGCATGGAAACAGACACTTGTCAAATAAACAATTACCCACCATACTCAGAGGCTTGTGGAGATCAATCGTACTGACCTATAGTCCCTGCCATTTCCTGAATTGCTTTGAAAATAGGAAACCTAACAGGAAAGGCATTAAGTCATTATTAGATTAGCCTTGATTTTGCAGTTGCATTGAGAACTTTTGATCTGATGATAAGTATCTCCTCTGCTGATTTGGTAAGGTACCCTTTTCTTGTAGGTATAAATGATGATGTGCAGACAAGGCAGTGGGGTCTCCAAACCAGTTCATTACACAGAGGAAATGTATCAGTTTCATTAAAAAGATGATGATGTTGCATCAGTTTAACTGTCTCTTTAAGCCTTGCTTATCCGGGTGAAGTTTCCCCCAGGCTAGTACAGAATATGCACATACACACACAGCTGCACTGGTTGAACTAAAGAAGTGTTCTATAAGTGCAGAGATTTTTGTATATTTTAGAGTTTTCTCACTAATGTGAGAAATAGTGGTGCCATACTTTTTAGCTGAATCATGAAAACTCTTTAATGAATATTTAGTTGTGACATTTATCTGTCTCAAGAGCCATAGCAATGCACTGATCCTGCTTTCTTGTATCTGTTAGGAGCTAGTTTGTGACTGGTTTATGTGCTGATACAAAAGAGTGGGGACTGAACATGTGCAGTGTCTTCCTTCCTGCTTGTTTCCCCACAAACTCTAGGTTTTCTGGACCCACAGAAGAAGAGGGCAGCAGTAAGTGGAAATGGAGCTCGAATGCCAGGCATTGCTGTTCATAGCCATGAACATACTTTTTTGGCTCCCAGAGTCCCAGGAGTCCCAGCTATCCAGAGCTTCTAGATTCTGTGCCTTTATTCAGTGTTATGGTTGCTAGTCAAAATAAAACTTCCCTAAGGAGAAAAAAAAATCATCAGAGCTTGCCTTTGTGTAAGCAAAGACTGGCAATAAACCCCATGATAAGGTGGGCAGGAAGACTCTAAAAATTAGAAGTGAGAGATCTAGCCTGTTATGAGTATCTAAACAGCTTACTAGAGTTCAGGCTGTAGTTGCATGTTCTAACAGTGAAGGATAGTGGAGTATTGGGTGTGCTGAATTCCCAGTTGTTTGTAGTCTCTGTGACAAGAAAGGATGCCTTCCTAGAAGCCTGACTACTTTCCAGAGGAGAGCTGTGGCCTTTAAATAGGAATTCCTGGGTTATTTTCTTTGGTCAGGCCTTTGGAAGAAGTCAAACTAGAGGATCATAATTGATATAGCTGAATTTAAACTATTTGGAACTGAGATTTTGTTTCCCTAATGACAACAGGGGAACAGTGCTATTGACCCTACCAGAAGTTTAATCTGCATGTGTCCATGGAAGATTGCTGTACATCTCTTGGTGGGCAGGCTCCAGCAGAAAATCCAGCATGCCAGTCTCTGGCAGCCTGGGTCTTATTTTGGAAAACTGTAGAAAGCCAATGATTTTGGATATAAATCAGCAATAAACTGTATAATCCCAATGTAAATGTTTAATTTCAAATAAAGAGAACTTGATTTAAAGGTTTAGATTAGAAGCAGGACTCATAAATAGTCATGTGGAAGACATTTAAATAATACAAATACTTTTTATGAGGCACAGTACAGAATTCAATAAATATTTAAATAAAACACTTGTGTTGAGGGTTTTGCCAGAAAACCCTTGGAGAATTATTGGTTTAATCAGGTTCTTGTTGGTGCTATAAATCTGCCCTTAAAAAATTTCAGTTCTCTCACATGTCTTGACAGGGACCAGATAAACACCTTGGGGTACTCCTGCTGTGTTAAGGTCACCTTTATGCAGAGAGACATCACAATGCTCTACTTAACAGCATCAGAACAGGACTTAAATGATGCATAAATCTTGGGCTCTTCAGGAGTTATTTTCACCCTCTCTGTATGAGAAGAAAAGCAAGCAGTTCCTTTAATCCTATGTGGCTTCTGTATTAAAATAAGCCTTGATACTAATCCCTGACTATCTGGATTTAAACTGACATATATCCTACAGCTTCAAATACTAGAACATCTGAGTTACCAATGTGCCCTTAAACCCAGAGCATTTATGTGCTTAATCACACCAAAGGACAGAAAAGTCATTATCCTCCCACTGTATCCCTAATACTGCAGTGGGTTCCCTCAAAAACCCAGGCAATTTTCCTCACATTATTTCCTTTTGCTGCAGGGTTTGCATTGTTTCCCATTGTGACTTAAAAAACATGATGAGCAAGGTAAATGTCACAGAGCAGCACATCAAGGCTGTGTTGGCATCTTGCATATATTCAGCTACATAACTTGCAAACTGGAGTTTACACTGAAATTTCACAAAAGGCAGGTGGCCTCACTTGTACATGAGCAGATTTTCTCTCTGACAGAAACAAAAGGATTCCTAGGACCTGATTCTAATACAGTTGTCAAGCTTGACCAAAAAGAAATGTTAGTAAATGATAAAGCATCCATGTTTCTGGTGTTTTTTTGAATATATATGTGATGGTAATTTATCAGAACAATGCTCCAGTAGTGATAATAATGTCACTTCCTGAATATACTGTACACATTATGTCAGATAAATAAGCCACCAGCTTGTATCTCCTTATGTCTCTGAAAGTGCAGAGGTACTGCATAAGATGCTACTGCTCTGTTTGAGTGTAAATGACCAAACCAAGCTTTACCTTCTGTGCTATACAGGGTACAGGGTGAATACTAAACTGAGCCAGAGCCACTATGCTGGGACTAGAAGTTGTTTGTGACTGCCAAGGCTCAGCACCAAAAACTGGTGCTGGCGAAGACATTCATGACATGAAGTCTGTGCTTTATAAACGTCACAGGCAAACTTAACCAGAGTCAACCAGTGAGGAGAGAACAGAGCTGAAGCTGATGCAGAGATAACACCAAAGGTAAAGCACTGGGGTCCACAAAGAACAGGGGTGTTAGTAAGATTATGTGATGCCCTTTGGCAAGGACCACAAGTTCCTCAGCCAAGCAGTGCTCAAAGTATTCAACTCCTTTTGGGCATCAGAGTAGGTTTCAGCCCTGCATTGTTTGGTCACTGGAAAAGAAATATTAACTATGTGGGAGATGATCCTGGAATTTTAAAAGATGTTGCAATTATTCTTAGATTGAGGTGTAGATGCTTTCTTGAAAAGAAAGACGCACATTTCTTCCAAAGGTTCTTTTGGTTACTTTCATTTGTTCTGTTTGAAATTCAAGGATTTTTGCTTTTGGAATACTGAAATCCTTTAAAAGGATTCAAAATAAAGCATGTTTAGAGAAAATACCAGTCTTGTAGAAAGGAGAGGGTTAGTGAGTGACAGCAATTGAGAACCTCAAAAAAGCCAAATTTCTTTCCTTGCTAAAATTTTAGCATTTGTAACATTTGAAAACCTATATGCTAGTAAAAAAATACATGAAAATCGAAGACAGTCTCTTACTGTGTCAATTCCAAGAGTTTCTTAATCTTTTGGGACATACTAGCTGATGACATGTCCAGTGAATACCTATATCTAAGGTAGAAAGTGACTGATCTCTAAGACTATACTTCCAGTCCTCTGGAATTTCTGGTTCGATATTCATGAGAGATTTATTTCTGCTTGTTATTAATTGAATTTGATCCAATTGCCTGGCCAAAAGAAAAAATAAAATATCAACACCACATATTCCATGTGTAAATAGTCTCTGCAGCACAGACTTTTTATGATGGTCACAGAGAAGTGTGAAAATGGATGGAGCACTCACTCTCTCAAGCTTTGTTATTTCAGGTTTTCTCCCCAAGCATGTATGTCTTAGCTGCAATATTTGATTGCTTGTTTCTTTAGAACCTCCTGAAATTGCCCCAAACTAGCCAGTCTTCTGATCCAGCATTGTCACTGTTTAAGCCCTTCTGATTGAACAGTTATTACTAAGAAAAGAATGAAGCCTGTGTTTCTCAGTATAACACAGAGCTAGAGGGAAAACTGTGGCTTTAACCACCCTATGTGCCTTTGGTAGCAACGTTCTGTTTTGCAACATTTATGGAATTTCTCCAGTTTCATCTTTGTCAAAAAACCCACAGCCCAGTGAGCACTTCTGTGATAGCTAATAGATGTCCCTTACACTAAAGTTTGAAGTGAGTTGAGGTAAAGGGCATAAGTTTTAGAAGTTATGTGCAGTTGGTGAATTCCCAAAGAAGGGAAACTGAATATTTTTGGCCAACTATGACTCAAGATTTATCGAACCACCTTATTTGATATGGAAGTGATCTCCTCTCTGTGTTGATCCTGAGGCTCTGCAATGCTGCAGAGGTAGTAGGACAAAAGACGGGAGCCAAAGAAAAAGAATCAAACCATAAAGAAAATCTATTAAAATAAGAGAAAATAATGACAAACTCTCATTCAAAGACAGCATTTCAGACTTAGTGCCTCCCTGAGGCAGTACAACTTTTACAGTGAGAAATGCTATTGCTCTAACATGTTCCACAAAATAGTTTCAAAAAGGGCAGCTGCCATAAAAAAACCTGCACAATATTTGTTTCTTCTTCTTCTCCCTTATGCAGGGTGCTTCTGAAAGAACAGCGTGTGCCCAAAATTGTATTCAGAACTGCACCCACAACATTTTTAATGCTACAAAATCAGTAGTTTCCCTACTTTTGCTAAGCCCAAGTATTCAAAAATTATGACTCAGAGCTCAAAATCATTATTGGCTTAAAACTCCTGATAGTTTTCTCTTTAAGTAAATAAGAGCCTTAGAGCTTTTAAAATTGTCATCTGGTTTCTGGACTTCTTGTTCTGGAGTTTTCATAACTATGAGAGCTGGAAACTTGAAAAGAAAGTGTTTATTGTGTATTGTGTGATTGTCTGCCTAGTGGCTGTGATTTACAGTAAAATCTTTAAGAGCTAGCAGTACTGGTTTTGATTTGTATATCCAGTTTTCACAGTGAATAAAAAAGAAATTGAAGAAATTGGGCTTCTACAGCCCAGTGCTGAAGAGGGGTCTAAAGGATTTTACACTCAGTGCACTTCAGGCAGGAGAGGAATAATTGCAGTTAGGGGAGCAAAATTATCTGGTTACCCTTGGAATCACACTCTGGAGTCCTGCAGGGGCCGCAACAGCTCTTAGTGTGAGCTGGACACTCCCCAGAGCCAGTGTAATTTGTGTTGTGCTTCTTAGGTCCGTGAAGCAGAGACTGCCCAGGGCTTAGCAACTACCAGGTGGGCTCCTGATCTTCCCAGTGTGCTGGAGCTGGGAGAAAAGACAATGTGTCGTTCCTAAAGAAGTTCTTCATAGCCCAGAGGGGCCCTTGGAGCAGAGGGTGCTCTCAGCAGATTACTTATCTCTATGTAATAATGCCAGAACAGATTTCAAGGCAGGAAATGCCCAAGTAAAATATACGGTGTCCTTAGATGAGCTGCTGAAATATGCCACTTTTTTTTGCATTTTCTTTTTTTACATATTTTCCAATGCAAGTTTCTTTTTGGAATGGAAGTAGAAATAATAGGTTTCCTGAAAGCCAGAAAGTTATAATAAAAGTCAAAAACCACTTTATATAAAACCTGTGTTTTAAATTTTGCATACAAGAGCTCAGACTTTTTAGCCAATATACACATTTCACACACACACACATGTACAGTCTGTTGTTAAATGACTTTACCTTTTGTTAAAAAAATGTAATGAATCCAAAACACACTGTTATCTTAATGTATTTTGAGACAAAGGAGCTTTGAATCACATTTTGTTTTAGAAATTAATAGATGTGGATACCGCATTTAAATGACTTCATGACGGTTTATAGAAGGCCATATGTTGTAAGGAGTGAAGCCTCAGAGCCCTCCCTGTTAGCTTTCATACTCTGCAGTCTTCACCATTGGCTGATGCTGTGAGGCAACTGCAGAAAAATATACCACCTCCGGTCTCCACACAAGGTTTGGGTTTGCTGTTCTAAAGCAACAGGGGGTGCTGAGTCATTTTGGTCTGGTTTAAGAGCAGTGATGTAGGGCAGCAGCATCTAAGGCATAGATTCGCCCCCAGACTTCTGAAGTTGCCTGGAAGAGTGCTCCTCCTAGTAAGGTTATGTCTTGCCATCCAGGTAGGGGTGCCATTAACAGTGGCAACTGGTAAAAGAGCCTCAGCAAAATAATTACTTTAATGGTGATGGCTAATTTTAGCTTTTCTGATCTTTATCCTGATACACATTCTCAGCCTTATACATATGCTCTCTGATAAGAGAACATGCCATTGAATAATGCCACTAAGCCTTCCTGCAGCACAAAAATGAGCTCTCTGAAAACATCAGAGCTCTGCTCAGGCAAAGCTGAATTTGAGCTTGTGATTTTGGATCAAAGGTCCTAAAGGGGTGTCTGAGCACTAGTGATGGTACAATACCAGTGTTAGGCTGATGATTTTGAAACTTTGGCTTAGATGACTTGCCTATGGACAAGTAAAGGAGCCAGTGGAATAAGCAAACTACAAGCTCAGGTATACAAATTTGACATTCATCAGTTATGACAGGGCAAATAGAAAGGTTGTGATGATGTATGTCAGTTCTCTTTTTAAACCTCATTTTAAGGTCAGAAGAAGATTATAATGTAATAACCAACCCCATTTTATGAAGGATTAAAAAGGCCACAGATTCTAGATTGTTCAAGTTCATCAGTTATTCATTTCTCTGCTAATACCCTTTCAAACACAGACTAAGGAGTAAGTGCTAAGTCATGGTTATGCTTGCTGGCATAACTTTGTAACTCTGAGTAAAAGCCATATTTATTGATGTCTGTGCATATGGGGGGATATGCATACATACTTATACAGGTATATGTAACTTTATCCCTTTTTATACAAAACAAAATTACTTTTTAACTCTAATGAGTAAAAGCCATATTTGTAGATGTCTATACATATGGTGTCTGTATATAGATATATATAACTTTATCCCTTTATATATATATGCAACTTTATCCCTTTTTATCCATGAGTGAGATCAGGCTCTGTGTTTTCCTCCTGATGTATAGAACTCCTAATAAAAATCATAAATCTGTTTTTTCACTTGGTAGGCATTGCCTTCAACACTCACTCTGATGTTTACAATGAAAAACCCACACTGATGATCCATGTTTGAGTAAGAGAGTCTCTGTCATTGATTTAAATCACAATGATGCACAAGGCACCACTCAGTTTTGTTTTGCAGTCAACAAATCTCTCTGCTCAGAAAACTGTATTCTGCCCAGATCTTTCTGAGCTTTATTAAAACCACACTAGCTCAGTAACTCAATTTGCATTCTTGTTATCTGATTGGATAGCTACAGTACTTGGCATCACCCATGGGGTTGCTTAAGAATTTTATAAATCGGTGGCTGTAAATGAAAGTAATGATATAATTTTCCTTTTTAAACTATCTAAATATAAATTTCTTTTTGAGCTCAAACAAAAACACAAAAATTAAATTCTGAGGGTCACTTAAGACTATAAAGTCATGTGGTCTAAATGTTCAGAAATACTCAGTGTAGGGAATTTTGCAAGACTGTGTTAACGGTGTAGCAAATCTCAATGCTGAACTCTATAGGTGAGAAAGGTAATTTTGTTGTAAAATCAAAACCTGAAAAAAAACAGATGTCATTCATCCACATATGTGCTCTCCCAACCATGTACAAGCACCAGGATGTATGCATCCAAGCAGCCTGCTGAGAAGTCAGGCACTGGGGGTGTGCATCCAAGTGTTCAAGCAGTCTGTCCAGCACACTGGTACCAAGTCACATGTATTGAGGCAGTCAGGCCAGGATTCCTTGCAATGATGCAGGGGACAAAGGCATCAGCTACTGAGTCCTCACATCTGTGTCCATTGCCATTTGGCAACCATATGCTGGTTTTGCATATGCCTTTTTGTATGCTTTGGGAGCTGACAGTGATCCATCTGTCCATTCTGTCCCACCTCTGTGAGTAACCAGGATTTACTGTCCTTTGTCTCTCAGCATGGGTGTTTGGAGAAGTTGCACAGGTAGTGTGCCAGAGCCCTGACAACTTGCTAATCTAGGTGCCATCAGAACAGGGCATTCCTACCTTCTGCCCTTTCTGACCTTCTGTCCCTTCCAGCACTTCCACACTCAGACAATTCACATTCATACTGCTCTTAGCATTTCTGTTACAGTTCTCTACAACAGCAATACAACTGTAAAGAAATAATTTTCCTAGGCCATTAAAGTTTCTGAAGATTTAAGGTATTTCTCCATTTCATATCAGATGAAGCCATGAACTTTCCAGAAGGCAAGTTTTAGGTCTAGTAACTAGGTCAGAGGGAAAACAGACTGTTAAATGTGATGCAGGTGAAGGTGAACCAAGTTCCCTGTTGCAATATTAATGGGACTGGATAAGTATGTTCCAGGTGGATATGGTAAGTCTAAGCATGGTAGCTGAAGTACTTACCTGGCTTACAAGAGAGCTTTGTTCAAGATTACATCCTGAGTCCAGAAGGCCAGAGTCTTATGAGTCACACACATCCTAGAAGACCACTCTTGCCAACTAGGTGTAAGGCCAGATTCCTGCTGCTCTTCTCAATACCATATTTACTTTTTGATCCACAACAGAAGTTGTCCCAGAAGGAGAAGCTCCCATCCTAGAATCACCTATTGCCTATGAGTTAGTACACTCATCTAAGAGATGGAAGACGCAACTTGTCCCTTCTCTAAATCAGGCTATTTTCTCATCTCTCAGATGAGGTCCTTGTTGCCGGACTACAGACTTTCTGCTTTTTTGTGAAGAGGCATTACTTGGCTTTTTCTTCTGAGACCTTATGCCTGAATAACTTGTATAGAGAAACATACCTTTGATATAAAGATAGCTAATGTCTTTTGGGGAGCTCCTGTTTCCCTCTGCTTCCTGTCAGTTACTTTCAGCTAAGTCATGAGACTTTTAATGTGTTTTCAAGCATGTAGCATGCTAACCACAATTTCTGCCTTTATAAAAATGTTTACATTTCATAGCTAAAAAGAGAAAGCACGTAAGCTTCTTTCTGCAGAGTCTGAATGAGTCAACAGTGCAAGACTGAGTTAATGACTAATGTCACCAAGAGACAGGGTCTTAGAAACTAACTGTTGCCAATTTTAAATAATGATTTAACCTGGCCCTTATGTCTGAAAACATTGTGTGATCATTTAAAACCTGTGGTTTCAATTTTTGTGTCTGTTGTTATTGGCAAATATGCCTTATTAAATCAGACACCTAGGGACATTATTGCTCTTACACAAGAAATGCTTAGCATCAGTACAACCTAAGATATTCTCTGGAGAGTTAAAAAGCACAATTTGCACCTGTGATTAAATGTGTTTTATTTCACATTTATGAGCATTTTCATTTGGTGTCTTGGTTCCCATGGTTTCTCTTTACATCTAATGCCCATTCTGGAGACAGTGAAAACCCGAGAGCAGCAGCGCCACTTTTTTGGTCATTTTTATTGTTCTTTTATTCCATGCCCCCTCCCCCATCCAGGCCATCTGTATAAGTCTCTGATACCACCTTTCCCCTAAAGCTTTGAGCTACTTTTATCCCTCTGCCCACTAACAAAGGCACAGCCCTGCCACTCCATAAAAACGAAATAGCTAACAACTCTGGTAGTGCCTCTCCTTCCTTCCTGTTGCCACTAGTTAGAGAACAGGGCACTGAACTGCCTGCCAGTCCTCAGTGTGTCAGCACTGAAAACCAGAGATGATGCTTGGCAAGTCTTTGCTGGGGTTGAGGGTTGCACAGGGGAGCCAAGGCAGGGTGGTCTGCCCCCTCTGCCTGCTCTCTGCAAGCACAGCTGCATTCCCTAGGCACTGGTCCTGGCTGCACCGAGGCTCAGTTTTCCTCATAAGGGGAAGATAAAACTGAGGTTTCCTTTGCTAAAGGGTGTAGATATGGTCATTCCAGTCCTGTGGCAACACTGAAGAAACAGCTTCCTAAACTGTGCTGTTTTTCTTCAGTGCACACTCATTGCACCAGGAAATAACCAGCTGAAAGGTTAGTGTGAAGATGCTCCTTTCCCTATGACCATTTTACCTTGCTGTCTGAGTTCCTTTCACAGCCCAGCACTTACTTTGCATTTTGTAGGGAGATGCAACCAGAGTAGGTGGTTATTAAAAGACAAATAGTGATAACTTTAGCTTGTCCCTAATGTTACTCTGCCTGGACAGTACTCTGCAAGAGGGGCTGTTGGCCAAGGCTAGGTAATTTAGAATAGTCATCATAATACAGTAGGACTGAAGATACAGTAAATTGGGAGGCAGAAGAAAACAAACTCTTGAAATTGAAAAAAAAGGGCAAACCAAAGGTCCACAACTTTTCAAATTTCTTGGGTAAAAAAGCCATTTCTACCTATGAGGAAGACACATGCCTTTTAATTTCTGTGGAAAGATTTCACTGCAGGCATTCAGAGTTCTTGCATCTCCCTGTAAAAGCCATGTTCATGTGCCTCATCTTTTTCACACATGTACTTCCTTTGTGACATGGAGAATCTGCTAAGTTTCATGGTTTTTTTCTCCTGCCTCTTTCCTCCAAAGAGGGAGGCTGCCACAGATTGTCTGTGGATGCTCCAAACCCCATGTCCTTCTCCCAGAACAAGGTACCTTTTCCTTTTCCTAGTACAGTGGTCAAAAGACTTCCCTTGGTCAGAGTGTGCTCCTTTGAGTCCCTTGAACTCTTAACATCCGTGTTTTCAAAAGCCACTTCCTGCTCTTTGTTCTTGCTTTTTTTCTGGGACTTTTCCATGACACGTCCCCAGCTCTTACAGACCAGTTGGTGCAAGGGCAGTCATACATTTCTTCTAAGACAATCCTTTTTAAATGGAAGACTATTAATGGCAGTGACTCACTTAGACTTTTTTCCCCTTTTCAGGGAGTAATATGACACCAGCTGTGGTAGCAAATTGCTGATTCCCTATAATCTTAACCTTTCCATGATACCACAATTTTTTAACTTTATCCAGCATTCATAAATTCCAAATAAATGGGTTTTCCTACCTGTCATTCTTAATTATTTAAGACAAGCTTTGGCCTCAGATGAGCTTTTAGAATTGTTTGATGCAAGCCTACATGCAAAATGACCACTGCCTATAAATACAGGTAAGTTATACTTTATGTGCCAAAATGTAAAGCCTAGAACGTCTGAGTAAGGACACAATATACGATGCTCCAGACATCGTTTATAAAGATCCAGGAGAAGGTTTACATAACCATTTTGCTTGGTGGTTCTAGCAATAGTGTAAGTGATGCAACATCAAAGATACAGAGTCCTGCCCAGAATTTTTTATGCCATTATGTGCTGTGTCACCATGACAAATGCCTCACAGAAAGGAAAGATGATAGCTGCTGTAGGAAACAGGTTGCTTATAACCTTTGTTTATTCATTTATTTATTTAATTTCCTAGGCAAAGGATTGAAGTGTGATTTGTTTGTAGAAACATAAGTACATAGTATCAGAATTATGAGGTAAAGCTGTCTGATAACTCACCTGTAACAAAACTGCATGTAAACAGATGCCATTCCATGGGAAATGTCTTCCCTCTAGTTGCCTGACAGCCTTTCATGACTGGAAGTATTCAAACATCATGCGATTAAAATGAACTACTATTTTTCCGGCAGAGAAAACTGACAAAAAGGAACTCCCTTGTACAAACTCTGTAGCAAATCAATGAAAGAACTGGGATAGACTCCCAAGGTTTTCCCAGCATCACACAATAAGGTCAGATTCAGCTTATCACTAAACACAGTGCTGCAGGTATCAGAAGTCCTAGAAAGTTAAAGTGCTTGGGCGCTGCTGGGCTCTTCTAATGCTTCAGAGAAGAAGCTGAGCTTTCAAGGAACAGAAACAGAACCTGCAGAGGAAAAGTGACAACAACAAAGAACCAATAAAAGACTGATGTATTACTTGCTCTATACAATTTTTTTTCAACATAGAACTCAGAGATAATGGGAGAGTGATTGGTTTTAGGTGAGAAGATTTTCAAGTGTCTTAGTTTTGCCTGAGACTATAAGGTTAGGGTGTGGAACATGAGGGATTGCGTGACAGCAGGGACAGACTTCATCTGAGGTAGATCAACACTTTTCCTTTGATGAAATTCTTGAAAGCCTGTCACTGCATTTTGCTAGGTTTTGCTTTTGTTATGGGCCAAGCTTAGCAAAGGAAAGTATCTGCTTTTTCATCAGACTACTTGTATTTACAGGCTTATGCTGACAGCATGGACAAATATCTGGAAAGCACGGGCCAATGAACAAGGGCTGATGCAAAGTAATAGACTTTTTCATTTCTGTTGAATGTAAATTAAGACTTTTTGGTTGAATGTAAATGAAGACTTGTATTCACTGTGGTAAGAAGAGAATTTAGGGTTGCTGTGGTTTTTTTCAGTTCAATGCCACTTATTCACATGGCTGTTTTTCAGTTATAGTGTTCTTTCACTTGGGGGAAAACTCTTCCATTATTGTGATGTCCTCAAACAAAATACAGAGCTACTTCAAGGCTGCTTTAATTGACATAGCAGCTTCTGAATATTTTGCATTACCTCCAGGATATAAAGAATACTGTATTACAGTACAATATAGGCCACTCCCAAGAAACTGACAGAAACAAGAAACATCCTGTCTTAAGAAGTGGATGGTTCTTAAAGCAGACAGGTTACTTGTTGCTCTAGGAAAGCTTTTTACAAGGATGTTTGCACTCCAGAGCTTCTATGTGTTACTAATTCAGCCCAACAGAGCTTTGCAGTTCCTGCAAAGAAAACCCTTGGAGTAGACTCATACCAGATACTCAACCTCAGTCTTCCCAGCTCAACATAAAGCCAATAATACCTGCTTAGCTTTTTCCTAAGTGACAGATATGTATTTGGCACTCATGTTTGCACAGCTGTTGGAGTTCCCTGCATAAGCACATTAGAAATGTCATTACTGTTTATGTATTTACTTATTGGCATGATTTATCACTGCAGTATCTAGACACTTGTGGCCCATCTATCAGAAGACTGGAAAGGACACCCTGCTCAAGTCCAGTTCCCCTGCTACTGCAAATATATATATGATTTCTGTCATGAACTGATAGAGCTCTACCAAGCCAAGTATTCAGTATTCTTCCCCCTCCTTCATCCATAGAAAGGCTGTCACAGACTATGGCTCTTTTAAAGGAAAAAAAAAATAAATCTACTGATTTCCTACCAAAACATTCTCTACACATTTACACTTTGATTGCTTTTGTGTAAACACTCCACCTTTAGTTTGAATAATTCTTGTCTCTTTTCAGGCTCAAGTGACCCAAGATACTTATGCAAAGTGATCGTATCTGCTTTCAGTCTTTGTTTTGCAAAGCTTCCATTCTCTTTATCTTGTTTTTAAGTCTTCTCAGCAGGTATGTGAGTCCCAGTTTAAGTCCCAATTCACCTATATCTGAATGTGAGTGACCACAACCGAATGACTAGAGTTGCAGGTAGCATCTCAGCTATGGTCTACTGAATATTCATACTTCCACTGTGGCATTTCATACTGGGAATACCTAGAATCGAATTTCACAGAACCACAGAATTGTTAGAGTTGGAAGGGACCTCTGGAGATCCTCCCCTCCAACCCCTCTGCCAAGGAAGGGTCACCTGGAGCAGGTTACACAGGA
>JAWWEW010000112.1:26643335-26791646 GCA_035583185.1 Anabacerthia variegaticeps | reverse complement strand
TTTCAGTTTATGGCCATTGCTCCTCACTCAGTGGCTGGGCACCACTGAAAAGGGTCTGGCACCATCCTCTTGGCACCTGCCTTTGTAATATTTATATGCATCAATGAGATCCTCTCTGTCTTCTCCAGCCTAAGCAGGCCCAGCTCCCACAGTCTCTCCTCGTAAGAGAGGTGCTCCAGACCCCTCAGCATGTTTGTGGCCCTCTGTTGGATCCTCTCCAGTAGTTCCTTGTCTTTCTTGTACGGAGGAGTCCAGAACTGGACACAGTATCCTTTTTTTCACACCTGCAACCATGGCAGCGCATAGCCTGGGATCCTTCCTTCTCGGTCGCTTCCAGATTCGTGATTCCCCACTTTCTAGCATAAACTGTAATTATTCATCCCAACACAGCACACACTTGGCACTCATCCCAGTTCTATGACCTCAGCATCCGCAGGCCCGCATCTCTTCCTGCGCCATGCCCGCACATCCCGGTGCTCGGGCTACCCATCCCGGAGCTGCGCCGTGCCCGGGGTGCAGCGCTGGGGTCCCGCTGCGTGTGCCCGGGCTGCGGAGGAAGGGCTCGCCCTCCCACCCGGCTCTCGGCATCCCCGCCCGGCTCTCAGTATCCCCCCCCCAGCTCTCGGCATCCACCCCTGACTCTCAGCATCCCCGCCCGGCTCCCGGCTCTCAGCATTCCCGCCCGGCTCCCGGCTCCCGGCTCCCCCTCGGCGGGCGCTGCCGGCGCTCACGTAGCCGGGGGGGCGGCGCGGCGGCCGCGGGAGGCGCCGGTCCTGTCCGCACGTAGCGGGGCCGACACCGCGCCCCGCCGGTCACGTCGGCACCCCCGGGCAGGGCAGGGCAGGCGCCTCGGGGGCCATCAGATCCAGCCCTGTGTGTGTGTGTGTGTGTCGCTGGTTGTCCCCTCTTCGCCTTCCCCGCCCGCTCCCGGTGCGGCGCCTGCACGGGTGGGATGCCCCAGCGCCGGGCTTGGCTGCTCCGCCCAGCGATGCCCCAACTCCGGGGTCTTCGCCTTTGAGCAGGGCGAGGCTGCTCCCGGCGTGTCTTAATTTATGGAACAGGTTCCAAAATGGATTTTGTATCGGGCGCATTTACTAACCAGCAGTTACATGGGCTTTATACAGGTGTCTGTCTCTCCATATATCAAGTAAGCTCTCAAAAGAAAGTGGCATCTGGAAAATACAAAATCGTTTGACTTGAAATGATGAAAAGTATCTTAAAATGGTTGCAACTTATTTTTCCTGCTTTGTTACCCGTATGACCCATAGAAAATGCTTCACCTTATGGGCATTCTAATGAAGGCTGTTTCAATCCTCATTTTATGGTTATGCATAACTTATGCATGCTGAACAGCATGTCATTTCCTCTTTTCTTACAGCATCATCATGCCTGTCACCCTAAATCTGCTGCTAATTCTTTCCTGTCCTCCTGGCTCTGCTGCTTCTTTTAATTTCTTCTTTATTGTAGCAGCTTTCATCCACTTTCTCTGTTCCTATACACACTTCCCTTACACATTGGAGCACCTGCCATTTAGCTCATCTCATCACCCTGGAAAGTGAATAAACAATGGAGGAGTAACAAGCTGGTTTCCTGTCCTGAAAGGAATCCTTAATAATATGTGGAGGTCCTAACTCTTGGGCCTGCTTCAGCTGCCATGACTCTGCACATATAATTAACAGGGGGGAAAATAAGAAAAGAAGTGCTCTATTGAGGCAAGATAATCAACCTTATTCATCCACAAAGGTGGCATCCCTTAGAGTAAGGAAGTAGGACAAGAGACAATTCCACAAAGGCCTCTGGCTCAGTGAGGCAGGCTCTAATTGTAAGATAGAGGGTTGCTCTGAATCATGGCAGAGATCAGACTGAATCCTTTCTGCTCCTAGATTTAAAGAAAATAGGAAGGTGTACAGTGACTTGTGCCTAACCCTGGTCCTGTTCCTGCTCTTTATTGAGGCATCTACATGTAGACTTTAATGGGGATGGATATTGTGCAAATAGTCATCTCAGAGCTCAGTCTGAATGGGGGACATGGACAATGTTCTGTGTTTGGGAAATGATTACAAAACTGTCACAGTTCACTAATGCTTTAAAACATGTTGACAATGGACTCCAGCAGGACCTGACTGAAGAGACTGTATTGGTTAGTTTCTGTTTTTCTGCAGTGGCAATCCTACCTCGTTCTGACTTTTGCTTTCAAACAGTTAATGTTCTTCCTCTGCATTGCCAAGGTAGTTACAGAAATCCATTGGTTCAAGCCTGGTCAGGACTCTCAGTCTTCTACCCTGCAAAGAGAAAGGAAGTAGTCTCCATGCATCTCACCAAACAAGAAGTTCTTCCAATAGACAAGTGTTTGATAACAGGCAGGTGTTTGCCCACAAATAATTTTGTCTTTCTATTATGGCAAAATCTTCAGCCTTTTGCCAGTGTCTGCACTGTGTCCCTCAAAATTTTTGCTCTTTAAAATAGCTGAGAATTCTTGCTGCTTCATTCTGCTCAGTGCCAGATACCTGTCCTTTATTCTACTACAAGGTGTGTTTCAGCTGTAACTTAGAAGTCATAGGACTGGTAGCTGTTTATAATTGTAGATAATAATGTGGTTATTGTCTACACTGAGAACCACATGCAGGTATCAAGCTTTCCACGGGAAAGCTCTGATCAGTTTCTCTGTAATAACATAATTTTTTTCAGTGAGGTGATAAGAAAAACCCTTATCAGTGGGATTGTTCCAAGAGAAGTCTGTATGACAGTACATTCATAAACAGGACTAAGATGGAGAGAAGACCATAGACCATACCTAAAACTGGCAACTTATCTCTTCACTCTTTCACTAAAGTTAAAGCTGTCTCGCTGTTGCCCATGGTCCTCTAGATCAGCTATAGTTGCTTCTTACACTGGTAAGAAGTTCTTCAGGATTTCAAATCTTCAAGATCTAGATCTTCACGACAATTAGGAATCTTCTTTAAGTCCCTCTATTGAAATTGAAGTTATTCTCTCAATAAAGCAAATAATCTGTTTGGGCTGGATTTGGGTTATTTTTTTCAAAACAAAGTGTGTGTGGAGAGACCGGAGTCTGTCCAGGAAACCGCGCCTAGCATTCCTCTTTCTTTTGGGTTTTTAAGAGATCAGCAGATTATGAAATATTTATCTTTTTCTTCATGAGAGAGGTTTTAGTAGACAGTGAACAATTGGATAGACCAGAAGGTCGTGGAGTGGTTGGAAAGAGAAAAAGATTGTGGAGATCTTATAAGGCACAAAGTCTCCCACAAGGGGAGTGAGAGAGACACTCGAAGGTGCAAAGGGATGATACAATTGAACACTGGGTATCTAGGTTTCCCCTTGCAGTTGCAAATTAGTAGTAGCAAATTGAGGACTGAAACTGCAGTATGGAATCAACTTTCCTGAAGTGAAAAATGCCAACCTGGCTGCAAAGCAAAAGTATCCAGCCAGGAATGCAAATGTAAAATCTGTTTGTTCTGCATCAAACTCTAAATCAATCATCACATTCCCAATTCACATTTTACCTGCTGTAAGAGTTCTTCCTCTTTATTAGTGTGTGTGTGTTAGGTGATAACCCAGACTTGTATGGGTCATTAAGTTTAATGAAAAAGAGCCAGTCAAGAACATTTTCAGGATTTATGGATAGTTCTATTTACCAAATTGACTTTAGGAGCGAGGAATGAGGTTTTGATATACGTTTCTTCTTTTTGCTTGCAAAAGTCTAAGCTTGCATAATCTAAATATGTTTACAGTGGTGCCAAGCTGAGGCTCATAGAGAACTTTTAAAAATGAGCAGTATGATTTATGGCTGGGGAGAGGTATGAATATTCTCTTTCTAAGTAGCTTCTAGGCTCACAGTGGGGATTTTGTGTAATGCAGGCTGAATTACAAGATGGGACTAGAACTGATTTCCTCAGTTTTGTTCTCAGATATTGTATGCAGCTGTGCATTGTAATTTCTTTTATTCTCTTCAGTTGTCTGAAGCAGAACTGATTCACCTTCTTGGATAACCATGTCGATCCCAGCAGTACACTAAGGCTTTACCTGGGGACTTCAGTCTTTCTTTAAACAGATCTTTCCTTGTATTTTCTTCCCATACCTATTCTTTGCTGCCCTGATCTTTTGCTATTTTTTTTTCCCTTGCTTACGTGTCATCTAGAATCAAGAAGTCGAATAGAAATCTCTTTAATCTAACTGATCTAACTGGTCAGTGTTGTCTAAAGGGAGCACAACACAAGATCATACCTTTACTTTTAGAAAAGGAATGGTCTTCTTCTTCCTTGGTGGTGGCTTCCTTTAATAGCTGGAAAAGAACACATAGAATTATGGAGACAGAAATGTACAATGTCAGGTGTACCTGTACACCTGTACAGCTGTGGCTGTTATACTCTAAAATAACCACTCATGGTAAAGTCAGATCATTTTTGCTTGGGGTATTTAAGATGGTATGGCACATAGCACCAGAGGAGACAGTTTGTTAGCTCCCAAGAAGCTGACCAGATGCTGTGCTACATATAAACTTCATCCATTCTTATACCATACTCAATTAGTTAAATTACTTTTTGTAAAAAATCCCGTTTATTATCAGTGAAATAGTTTACAGGGCTGACAGGCCATCTGAAGGACAGAATGAGTTCTCTAAAAGCAAAGTGCCAGAAAAAAACACAAACAGCTCATATTACGTAGCTAATCCTTCCTATAAGGTGTCTTTCGTCCTTACATCTAAGTATTGTGGATTATAATCAGGAATTTCATTGAAGGCTGATGTTGGAGAAGAACACCTAACAGCAAGTAAATAATTTGAGAGATTTTTTTAATTACGTATGACAGACAGTTCAATACCAAACATCTGATGCTTCTCAATGAAAAAAACAGCAGTTCCTTTTCTGTGTAGATAAGGAGTGTGATGATGAAGCAGTACAAAAACCAAAGCAATCTGGTCTTGGGACATGTAGATGTCCTGTAATGTTTCAATAGGGTGTTAGGAAAAAAGAGCAAAAATAAATTATATACAGAAGAGGATTTAATCCAGTGAGGAAAACCAGTGTGTTTTTTCTGCCCTCCCCAAGCACTGCTCATATAATGCTGGACAGTTGACCTCCCATCTGAATTACATTCAGCTGTGAATATTTCAAGAGCAAGCACTTGTCAGTGACTCTTGTTATGATCCATTGAGAAACACTTGAACTGCATGGTAGGATGTCAACGAATTGCAGACTGATGGCATTGCTTAGTTGGGGAAACCATTCAGCTAATGCAAATATCTCTGAATATCTGAATATTCTGGCACTGAACTCTGCCTTCCTTGTGCGTGAAATTGTTTTTCTTCTTCAGTAGCAAAGGCAGGAACAGCAATATTCTGGACATTTTTATAGCACCTGCAGATTTTTTCTTTAAATCCCAGATGATGAGTTAAGTCATAGAATCATAGGATCATAGAATCATTTACGTTGGAAAAGATCTCTAAGATGATTGAGTCTAACCATTAACCCAGCACTGCCAAGTCCACCACTAAGCCATGTCCCTGAGTGCCCCATCTACATGCCTTTTAAATATCTGTGGGGATAGAGACTCAACTGCTTCTTTGAGCAGCCAGTTCCAATCCCTGACAACACTTTTGGTGAAGAATTTTTTCCTAATATCCAATCTAAACCTCCCCTGGCACATGTCAAGGCCATTTTGTCTTATCCTATCACTTTTTTAACCTGGGAGAGTGACCCCCAGCTCAACACAGCCTCCATTCGAGTACATGTGGCGTTTACAGTTTCTAGGAACTGGTTTGTGAAGTCACTTGAGGTCATTACTGCTACCCATTTTTCACTCCTTCGGAGACTGGTTTTTGGTTCTATAGTCCACTCTACCAGATGAGACTTCTGGGACATACATTCACACACTGTTCTAAAACTGAAATGCTGCACCATTTAATTCTTATTACTGTAAAAACAGTATCATGCTGTATATTGAGTAGCTAGTAGCTGCTAAATTCCAGCATGACAGCTAGTAATCTAACGTGAGAGCACTGGTGCTCCTGAAGGATTGCTCTTTTTCACATGACAGTTGACTTAGATTAACATTAAGTTTTAACTTTGTAATTTTTGTCACTGCTATACCAGAAACATTCACAGGTGTTACAGAAATTCCTTACTAATATAGTTTGAAACTATTTCGCAACACTGCTTTATGGATTCGTTTTCCTATTTTCACACTGAGTCATCCACCGTGCAGATATTGTATGAACTCAAAAGGCTTCCTGAAACTGATGTCAACTGGATAATCCAGTACAGAATAAAGTTATTAGATGTTGTATTATTTAAAGTTATATTTTAACTTTCTAAAGTACCTCTAAATCTCTGTCATTGGGAAAAAAAAAAGAGGCTATGGATGTTCGTCTAGGGTTCCTCATCAGACGTGCCGTCATAGATTTCATAGTATCACCTGCTCCACTTCGCTTTCAATTGGGTAATTGTTAACAAACTGCCACTTGCTTGAGACAACCAGAGCTTGTTTTGCAGTCAGTGGCTTGGATCTGCATTCAGCAGTCTTGAATAACTGAAGACTCATTTCAGAGCTAGCTGAGTTTCCCCACAGCTGTACTGCCATCTGGCCTGTTTCTGTTACATCATGCTCCATGTCTCATTATTCTTTTCCTATGAGCTGCCCTTGTGTCTATTAACCATCACAACTGCTTGTTTTCCCTTGCCTGGGATTTGGTCCTCTAATCTCCTCTTCAGTCCCTTCAGAATTTATTCAGTAACAGGGTATTTTTGAGCTGACTGAATGAGTATTCCCTTGCCTTGAAAAAAATGTGACCTCTGTAACATAGGTTGCACCCTCTGCCGTGCCTTGTTTAAATACCCCTCTAACCAAAGAAATTTGGCACTATACAATCCAGGCAGGCAGTTATGGCAAGGAATTCTGGAAAGATGAGTGGCTGTATGTAAACACTCCAGAGAGAGCATAGGAGAGGATGGGCTGTGGGTCTCTTCTCCTTGCAGAGGGTATGGCAGTATATTCAAACTATCACAGCAAGTTAGCTGAAAAGGAAAATACAGGAGAAGTTGCCTATTGGAAGACGCTGATGAGTCAATTGGCATTTGGGCAGAGTGATAATTTTGAGAAAGGAAGGGAAAAGGGCCTTGCTTCCTTTAGTCTGACAAGTCACAGGAAGCTTCCTCCAGCTCTGCTGAGTGAGAGGGAAAAGGGAGTCTGCTTGTCAGGAGGAAGCCAAGCTGAGAAGAGAGAGAGGAGCTTCTGCTGGTTTCTCTGCCACTTTGTCTTTTAGCCATTCTGTTACTGTTCAGGATAAGGATAACTAAACTGAAGATCCAGATACCTGACATCAAGGTGGCAAATGCAGAGGGGTCACAGTGAAGAAAACTGAGAATGAGATAGAAATCAAATTTCTCATCAGTACAAATCTAGTGAATGGTGTTATGCATGGTGCAGATTTAACCCAAGGCCTTCCCTTTACAATTCTGGTACAGCAGGAACCAGCCATACAAAATCCAGAATCCAGAGTCATTAACATGTCTACCCTCCCAATATAAGAAAGTTTTAGCTTATTAATGCTACAGGGTTTTTTAACAGAATTTGCTGTGTATTTTATATTCTTCTAATGCGATTTTTGCATTTTTCTTAGTATTTTGTCGTCTCTAAGGTGCATGGAGTAGAGCTTGTCAATGTTAACTAGTTTATTGACTGTCATTTTCACAAACTTAATTATCTCTTTAAGAGGTTGTTGTCCCTTCCCTTGTTTGAAATGTCTCTCTGTCGTCTGTGCCAAATGCAAAACCAGCAATGTGGGACTGATCTCTAGGTGATGGTACAAACATCTGGCAGGATGACTATGGTATGCTTACCTTCCTCTTCTCAAATCAAAGGTCACTTGTGCTTATAAGCAGGGGAAAAAAAGCTACAGAAAACTAGACTGTTTTCTGTCTCATCTAGTTTTTTTGAACCTTATCTCACTTCAGAGTCCTCACATGGAATCTTCTGCTTTTGATCCTTTTCTGTCTTCCAGGCCCTGTATCATCATGATTAAACCTTTAATGTCTTTCTCGTTGTTTTCAGAAGGTAGATATATCATTAGAGCTGCATATAAAGTTTAAAAGAAAGGACTGTTGGGTGCCAACATGTGTAAGCTTACATAATGCTGTGCCCTTTCATAGTGATGTCAGTCGAAATAAGCTGATGGATGTTATCTGAAGATCTGTTTATTTAGCAGGTGCAGGAAAACCTGGACAAGAACTTTCATTAAAAAAGATCAAACAGAAAAGGTAAACTCTGCCTGTCACAGGTGTTAAAGTCTGTTGTAGTTCAAAGTCTACATAAAAAAAGAGTGAGTAAACATGAAACTAGACAGTATTACTCTTACCATTGCGCAGTGAGATACAAGATCAAAAAAAATTAATGCTGTAGCCTTTGTCTCTCAAGCCTTTCATTCTCCCTGCAGAGGACTCTGTGAAGCCTAAGGTCAGCTCAGCACCCTTCATCCAAGCCCAGCATCAGGTGTGGGAAGTGGCCATGCTCACCTCACTGGCCATTGCACTGCCCTTGCTGCCTGCCTGTCCACTCCACCAGGTTTGTCCCTGTGGGGTTGCAGATCCCTTTGTCCTTTGTCTCCCCAGCTTGGAAAACTGGATGACATTGAGTTTCCCTGATGTATGCAGCCTGGAGTACAGCCAGGTCAGGATGCAGTTTACCTGCCATTTGATTTAAAGCCATGATTACTAACTCATCTTTCCTATTTTCTCTCCTGCCTGTCTCCTGTTTCTTGTCTTCTGTGGTGAAGGAGGTGCAGTTTTATCCATGTGGTTCTGTATGCCACAGAGTGGTCTTAGTTCACCCTCCAAAATATTCATGATTGACCAGAAGACCTGGAGAAGAAGAGACTTAAGAAGGAAATTGAAGAATTCACTGGTGAAGTTTTCCTGGGTTCTAAAAGGGTTTTCATATCGTGCCCCACATCAATCAGGACAGATCAGGAAAGTTATTCACAGAGGGGTTTGTTAGCAGAATAATGTGGACAAGCCATTGTCATTTTTGTATCAAAGGAGATATATGATGTTACTTTATAGCAGTCTCTAAAGGCTTAAGAAAGAAACTTATGTTTAAAGTAACCAGATGGTAAATAGAAAACAAGGTGGAGCTGGTGACATAAGCAGAAGGCAAAATAGAAAATAGCGTAGAGATTTTGGCATAGACAAAGTGACAAATGGACCAGAGCTGGAAAAGTGGAGGTGACCGTAGTCAAGCAACAAGCCCATTGACAAACACTCTGTCAGACTCTCAAACAAAATACGATGCTCTTTGCAAAGCTGTGGAGGAAGGAGTAATAAGATTTAAACAAGAACTGAGATATAAGGGAGTCTGGGAGGGGGGATCAGGAAAGACAGTGCCCTGCTTGTTCTTCATGAGTAGGAAGATGATGCTGTCATCCCTGATGAGAGAAGGAGAGAGAAAGGAAAATGGTAAGAAGTGTGAATCTTACTCAGATCATAATGACAGACCTGCAGCAAACTCTGAAGTGTTCTGATCATTAGATAGACATTCACTGTCTGTCTGTGTTTTTAAGTGAGCTTCACAATGTGTTTCTGAGGTATCGATTCCTTCATGCCATTTCTCTCCTCCCTGTGAACTGAACAGCTAAGCATAAATGTCCTTTTGAAATATCTGGTTATTTTGCCCCATCCTAGATTCTCCATTTTTTATGAACAGTTTTAATCAAGAGAACAGAAAGCATCAAACGAAGAAAAGGCAAGCAATGCTCCCTTTTGCAGAATATAAAGTGAAACAGACTTTAAGAACTGAACAAAGAGGAAGTAATTATGAGAACTGTTCTTCAAAGGAACCAAGACAGGCAAATATCTGACAGGCAGGCAATTTTCTTTTGTAACAGACATTGCACAAAAAGATATCCTGGAAGAGCATGAGTCTACACTGGTAAGAGCAAGATAGAACAGATAGAACTGATGGAGGTGCTCATATTACTCAAAGCCTTTTGTTTTCCAGAGGGAAAACTATAAAAGCTTGATCTTTGATGGATGTACTCATTGTTGGATAACTTCGTGGATCTCCAAAAGAAATACATAAAAACCCCCACCATTAAAAGAGGAGCAAAATTAGTGTCAAAGCTGTTTCAGAAGAGCAGATGAAAGTACTCAGTAGCACTTTCACAATATACATGTAATAGAAGTGTGAATATAACAAGCAATCAGACTCACCATGAAGAAGAGGATAAGGAAATTATTGGTAGGTGCCAGCCATACCCATCATTATAAAATAAAAATCATGTAAGGGCATAGAGACAGAAGGCTTACGTTAGTTGTGAGCTGCCTCATGTACAGCAATAGGAATGTCATGTACATAAGAAATTATGGAAAATATGTACGGAGTGCAAAATGATTTTCACTGTTTCACAAATACACATCTTGCAGAAAAATACGGTAGTGTATAACTGGAGAACAGTTCAAGGGATAGAATCTCAGTAATGGTGATGCTGTCATATTTTTATCAAGCAATGAAAAAGTATATGGATTTTTTTTTAATGGATGCAGAAGAAGTACCACATTAAGGAGGAAATAAAGTGAGATAGCATGTAAAGAAGCATGGCCCATTCTAGAACCTTGGCACTACCAATATCAGCAAGATTCACAGGATGCAAAACATAACTGTTCCTAATAGCTGCAGTGTGTGAAGGTAAAAAAAACCCCAAACTTAGGTTCCTGTCTAATGAATATGAGCCAGCAAATAGAATGGTACTGAAAGGCCTTGAGATTATAAGGCTGGTTAGGTCCCAATGACAGCAGAGTCGTTTGGAGGATTGCACAGTGGAAGACAGTTTTGGAACGTTTCCTTTGTGTTTTCGGAAGTGTATCTGCCGTGACATTGCATCACTGAAATCTCTAAATACTATGCATGCGCTGAGGTAATCACTGTTGAGAAAGAAACCTAAGGAAATATAAGTTATAGCATCTGGCGTATTTGAGAATAAAACAAAAGGTGGAGGATCCATTACACGGCAAAATAAACCAACCCTTTTATCCATAGTTGAAGGTTATAGGCTAGACTTAATGGAATCAAATGAAATTAAAAAGAAGTGATCATTTATTCTGCCAGTTTACTTTAAGAAGCAGGTACTAGAAAAGCCTGTAGGTGGGAAGTGTCCAGAACAGCAGACAGAAACAACCATGTGGGGTTGCTGCTACCCACTCAGTTTGGATGACTTTGGTTTGCACACTGTACAGAGCAGGTATAGATGCTCAGTGTAGATGACCGCTGTCCCAAGTGGCACAAAGAGTATGTTTTCAGGAATCAGATGAAACCCAATGCTTCCAGGGAATGTCTCACTGATCTGTGACTTACATTTACAGCTATGATGAAATAAGCATGTGAAATCTTAGCACAACTGATGACATCCTTGTAGACAGCTGAACTAGTAGGACAGAGCTCATATAATACGGGTAACATTAATACCATTACTGAAGTGAATCTCTGCCATAATACACTGCTTTTGGTGGTAACCTTTCTCTTTACTTCAGTGGACACTGGGTCAGACTTTGATCTGCTAATTCCTTCCTTTCAAAGTAGTGTACATCAGTTTTTGTGGAAAAAATACAGCTGTATTCAAAAAACATTGGCAATGCTTTTAGAATGTTGAAAAGTATGAGGAGTAGATTGAGTCCATGCAAGGGAAATATCAGCTGGAAAGAGATAGTTTCAATAGACTTTGTGTGACAAACACAAAGAAAAACAAGGGATTGCAGACATCTCCCATTTTTAACAATAGTACTAAGAACTATTTATATGAAATCATCATAGGCAATGACAAAAGAAAGCCTAGATAAAATTTCTCAAATTGTATATACATGAAAGTCATGCAATACTGTGTTGGAAGAGCAAAAAAATGCACAGTAGCCTTCACTACCTAAAGAGAATCTGATAAATTGCATGAAGTCATATAAAAAAAGTTTCTATGGAATTCACTGTGGAGGAAGGAGAATGTAGCCTTTTGTGGGGGAAATGACCTAGTGTAACTGAATCATTCTCAAAAGACTTAAAAATAAATCATATTTGCCTTTCCCCCATGTGTTACATTTTTGACTGACAGTAAATTACATAGAGCTGCTAAATACAGCAGTGTCATTGTCTGGTTTGGGTGGTTTTTTTTTCATTTTTTAAAAAACTGAAGCAAGTGTCAGCTCATTTGTGGATTTCATTAGATAATCATATGGATTAAAAACTAGAATAGACTGAGATATTTTGGTTTCATTGTCCAGACCTCCACAGATTTTCTCTTCAGCTTGGACAACCTAAGGTTAACCCCAAGAACCCACAAAAATAAATTGGATTCTGAGAGTTTTGTGGCAGTTCTTCATCTTTTAAACACCAAGTTAATAATATTTCTTCTTAGTCTTGCCCATTAGCTCTAGAGGATGCATGTTTTCTGTCATCTTTAACTGTACACATACAAATACCCAATTAATGATTTTGGTACCTCAGTTCTTTTTAGCTAATGAGAACCAAACACCTACGCTGGTTATTTGCTCTTGAAAAATTATTTTGACCTAATTTTTTGAGGCAGAGATAAGAAGGACAAAACACAGAAAGGGACTTAGGAACTGTAGCATTCAACAGTAACTCAATGGAATTTAAAAGTTGCTGATCAGTATCCTGACACTTGAAGGTAACCATCTGGAAATTCTCAGGGGAGGAACAGACTTTGTTTTGTTTCTTTAGAAACAGGTTTTTGCTCTCTCCTTAGGATTCACATTTCCTGGAGCTGCAGGTTTCAAGCTGTGACATTTTTCAGAAAAATTAAATACAGAATTTGGATTTATTTGAATCCCTCATCTGATTTGAAGTGGAGATACAAATTTAGATCTTCACACCTGTTCAAGTGAGCAGTCTAATCACTGGATTAGTAAATACTCGCATTGTCAAAGAGGGAGGCAGCCTTTATGGTTCTGTTTTGTGCAAAATGGACAAAATACATAATAGGCACATGTGAACAGGGGTTGGAGTTCTGATGCTCTGTCAAGTAAGGGGGAATGAGGACCCAAGGACCTGATGGAGTAAGGCCTTGAACAGTCCATGTCAGGTGATCACTTTGATGGGATAACTTTCCTTAGGAGATTGGTAAAAAGCTGAAGTCATCCATTAAGTGAATTATTCTCAGCAGTCTGAATATAATTATTCAGTTTTCATTTCTTTTCTGCTGGACTTTTAATCTTCCTTCTTTAGGGCAGGGTTCATCTTACTTTAATAGTCTACCTCATCTACTAGAGCTTGTCAAGGAGTATTTTGGCTTTGTCTATGAATATGGTTGCTCTATTGGCCTATGTCCTGATCTAATTTAAAACAGCCTAAGAGGAATTCTAAAAAGTGTTTTCTGAAAGAAGGAGATGTTAGCAAAATGCAGAATCACTTAACAACTGAGCCAAGTGTGTGTTTCTTCTGTGTCCTAACCAACCTTACTTTTCCCATCCTTGCTTACAGATTTGTGGGCTGACTGTTGTCATGTCTTCTCCATTTCCTTCTCAAACACCTTTTTCAGTTAGGGGGCTTTTTTTGTTTGTTTGTTTGTTTGTGAGTCCCACCACATCCTTGCTAGATGTATACAATATTCTTGATCTTCATGCTTCAGAGATGTTCTAACTCTTTCAGATTGTTTGGCAGCAAAGGCTCTTTAATCAGCTTTGCCATCAGATGTTCCTTTAGAATATTTTCCCACATATTATCTTAACGGGATACCTACAGGTAAATGAAATTACCTATTCACGTTGCTTTTCCCCTTTTTGGAAAATATGAGACTATATATGAAAAGATTGAAGGGCCTCTGACACTGTTCATAACAAGAAGCTTATCTGAGCTAATAGAGAATCCATCATCCATTCTTAAGAGCTGGCACAGGTTCCTTTCTCTTTCATAGGTATTTCCTTCTGAGAATCATTTCTATTCCACCTTCCTTGAGATATTGAGTGTGAAACAGTGTAACTCTGCTACAAAATCTCTTCTCTTCTATTTTCTTTTTTTCATCTCCTCTTAGAACTGCCAGCATAGAACCTGCAACCTCATCTCTACTTTCTGAAACCCCAGTGCTAACACATCATATGTCTATGATCTGAACAGGCATTTATCACCAAAATGGTACTAAAATCAAGAGCTGTTATGGGTGCAAAAGATTTATTCTCATTCCTAGTTAGTTGATTTCTGGGGAATACCATGGTTTACTAAAACAAAATGTATATTGTTGATGGCCACAATACTACTGATATTTTTCTAATATTTACAAAATTGTCTTTATGTTCTCTGATTTTCACAATAACATAGATGTATTTTCTTTTTTCCCTTTCTCCACAGTAGGTGATTGAAAAGACATGAGACTTTCAAATCTGACTTATGAAACACTTCTGGTTATGTTTTACTCCTTTCATGAGAGAAAATGCATATACACAGAAAAAGAAAGCCCTCTTTTACAGTCTGCTGTATTTCTTCACTCCTACAAATTGGCATCTCAGCTCAGGATGTGAACCTGAACCACCCTCATATCTCACACCTCTCTCCCTCTCATTCACATGCCAGCAACCCACATCCTCCCACATCCTGAGCCAGAAGTGCAGCTTCCAGCACAGACTGAGCTCCTCCACAAGCACTGCAAGTGAAGCAGCCAGTCAGCACAGAGCCACTGGCACACACAGAAGCAAGCTGTTATTAATTGGTGGGATGAATGTAACTCCCTTCATAAAGAGATGGTAAAAGCTCAGATGAGCTCAATGCTTCCCCACAAACAGAGATGGAAGTTGCTTTTCGCACCTGAAAGTGACTCTGAGTCCATGATCACAAGGACCATTTGGCTTCTCTGGTCATAGCTCCAGTCCTGGACCATTCTCGTCATGAAGAATTTTGGCTAGTATTGACCAGAATTTCCCTGACTGTGACCTGTGCTCCTTGCCTTTCAGCTTTCCCCAGTGTGCCTCTGAGAAGGATCTGGCTTGGTCTTTTTTACTACTGCCTATTATGTAGTTAATACAGCAGGTAGACACCCCCATAGACTTTTCTTCTTTGGGCTGAACAAACCCAGGTTTCTCATTCAGAGTGCTGCATTCAGACAGTATTGCAGTTCTCTAGTCATCTTAGGATGCAATACCTCTGTTGGACTTCCTCCAGTTTTACTGTATCTTTTGTGTACTGCAGAGCTCAGACTGGGTACAGTGCTCCAGATGTCACCTCAAAAGTGCTGAACAGAGAGAAAAGGCACTTCCCTTGACCTGCTGTCTGCACTTTCACTGATGCAGCCTAGTATGCCATTGACCCTCCTCCCCCATTAAGGCATATTGCTGACTCATCTTTGGTTTGTCTGCAAACACCAAATATCCTGTCTGCTTGGTGAATTGGCAGCTGTGCAGCCTAGCATTGCAGCAGATGTTCTCTAGTCTCGGCAAGACTGGTCTGGGTTTCCCTTTCACAATCGAGATGAGATACTGTTCCTTTAGCTTCCCCACCTCGGATGGGGCGGGGGGGAGGCAGGGATAAATCGTGTCTAAGTTCATGAACTTCCTACATGCAGTGATGCTGTTCCTTGGTTCTGGATACTGATAATTATTATATGGCTACCCAGACAACATAGGCTATAATTAAGTGTACTATAAACACACACACATGCAGAGCACCAGACTCTACTTGTGAATGTTGAGCTCTTTTGCAGAAAGCTCAGTAATGGAGAAAAGTCTCCTACAGGCGGTTCCTGTCCAGTTAATATTCATATCCACTCCAGAACAATCTAATTGCTATTTAACTGGAGACACAGAGCATGACTCTGTTTGGCAATGTGTGTGCTCCATCTACCAATACTACAAATATTTGTAACTGCACTGGTGATGGACACTTCCCTGAAGTTTGCTATGTCTTTGTCTATACAGCCTAGTCACTTCAGGCTGCTACATCTGGCTGTCCAAGCCCATCTGTCATTCCTGGACTCACTCCAGAATGGTTTGCCAAGCCTTACAGACTGATATGTTTTCTTTGCCGTTATTATGTTGCCACAGTAGTTTATCTGGCAGCAAGAATGACAAGTGCAGCAGGTCACTTTAGGGTCGTACAGCACTCCTCTTCATTAGATATGACTGTTGATGCTTATAGGTATTGTCTCTTAAACTGGGGAATAAAGGAGGCTTGACTGTGTTTCGGTGGTCAGCACTGTTCCTAACAAACGCTGTATCAGCTTTGATATGGACTTTCCCTCTTTGCTATCCCACAGTTGCATGATATTTGAAGAGATGACTGCTTGAAGCAGCAGCAGAGAAGCTGGGGAATGAGGACAAGCACTTACCTGGTAGGGATGTCTCAATTAACATCAGAAGAACAGCTGTTGGATGCCACAGAAAAGAATTGAAGGGGAAACTTGGGGATTTTCTTCTTGAAAAAAATGGTGTGCGTAGGAAGTTTCTCTAGAGATTTTAGCTGACAGAGAATCTGCAAGTATTTGCCTTCAGGAAACAGGCTGAATGATGAAGATGAGTTGTGATGGTAGAAAACTTCAGCAGGAATTATATAAAGGACTAAGTATGAAGACCTAGAGCCAGCTGGAAAGGCTGGATGGATATTTTTTTGTTCCTTGTTTAGTTTTTCAGTAAATTCTAATCCCCAAAAGGCAAACGTTCTCTAGGACTTGCTGGGAGAATGTGGAGGGAGCTGAGAGACACAGTGTTGGCAGGGTTACACTGTGCCAAGGGGGTGTGTGCCCTGGGATGGTGCAGTGCTGGCTTCCTCCCCATGCAATACACAAAAGTGCAGACTGAAGACAGAGACTGCCTTTCACATCAAGAGTGTCTATGTTCAGTTAATATTTCATTGCTCTTTTGCTCCTCTCTGAGTCATCTATTGTTCTTTGTTTGTAGAGCTTCTCCTTGAGGGAGTCCAGTCTTGGTGATATTAATTTGCTTTGTTTTTTGGGGAGCAATAGACATTTGAAGATATTTGTTAGCTTCCTTTCTTTATTCAGTACAAGTAATTGTTTTGTTTCTTCCTTTGTATCTTTGTCCTACATGGACTTTCATGCCTTTTTTTGCTTTACTTCTCTAAAATGCCGAGCGTCATCTCCCAAATTGCTCTTTATATGGATGTCCTGACTTATCAACTTCCATCCAGTGGATTAAGAAGTACTGTTGTTCTTCCATTGCTTTTATTGTAATACTGCCTTTTTTTTTGGAAAAAAAATAAAGAAAGAATGAATGTGCTCATTTTACAGAAGTAGAGCTCTGCTGGGAACAATTTGGCTTTTAACAGACCTTGGTTTATATGATAATATCCTGAGAGAAGGGACTTGTCTACATATGTATACAAGACAGACATAAAATTATCAGTGTTCAGTAAAGTTAGTCATAAAGAGGAAAGCACTATCCCAAAAAACTATATAAAAGAAAAGAAGAAATGTAGAATGTTCACGGTGTTTCATGTCCAAATATAAAGGGATGCTGTAGTCTTGATAGCTTGAGAACTGATTTTTTTCTCTTTAAAGTAATAACTATCTTTTTTTGGAGAAAGATTGCTGATAAGTGAGAAACACATTTCAAATGTTAATGTCATACTGAGACATTTCTGACCACCTAGTATGAGATGGAGCAGGCTGAGTAACTAGGATGACATTTAATGTGAGTAGTATTAGTGTGGGGGTGCTTCTCAGTACAGCTGTCACCATGAGCCAGCTCCCAGGGGAGGAGGAGAATAAGAGCAGGTATCCAAAGAAATCATGGTGTCAGCTCTGTGGTGGTGTCTGGGGCTTGAGCAGAGATCCGATTGCTAACGGCATGTGTGGTACCTCTTTGTTCTCAGAACACTGGGGATGACTTCTCAAGTAGCTATATTGCCTTCTCCTTCCTTTCTCAGTGTATATGCTAAGTTTTTTTAAACAGAAATATGGTACACTAATTTTAGTGAATTGTCTCATCTGAACACAGATATCCTGAATATTCAAAAAATGACATTTGCCAGTGAACATGCTCCTATCCCTGTAACGAATGCAGTAAACTGTGGTCCTAAAGAGAAAAGTAGAACTACCTCAAATATGAGACACCACCCAACCAACAAGTGTATAGGAAGAAATGACCTTTTGTCAGTTGTCATTCTCTAAAGGGATCCTGTATTCCAACAGAGCTGCATGTAGTTGTGAAACTCATGTAGATTGTAAGCAAGGGGAGAAACTATATAGTGATGGCCCGCAGCCAACAGAAGAAAGAATGTATTCTTCTTCCAGGATTGGCCTTTTCTTGGCTCATACTCCATAAATGATCCAGAACCTAACCACAAGTTTGGGCTTAGAACGTGGAACAGTACACTTGGAAGCAAAAATTTCATTAATGGTTCAGTGATTGATATGCTGACTGCAGTGACACCAGCAGCAAAAGTAGCTCAGGTTTTGCAAATAATTTTTTGTTTAGTCAGAGCTCATTTCTAATATTACCCGGAATAACTGCAGAAATTAGTCCAGAATTTCAGAAAAATCAAAGAAGTGTTCCTTTTGTGTTGGCTGTTGACACTTGTTGGCTTTCTCTGCTTATTCAGAGGAGTCAGACACAACACAAACAGCCTTCTACTCTCATCTTTCAACTTTCTTTCAAGCTTAGACAGCTTGACAGCATTGTTCTAATACCTGCCCTAGGAGAAGATAAGCTGCATCTTTTTACTAGAGTCAGTGGAGTTGGATCCAGGCTTCAAGAACTTTCTTTTCTGGAGTGTAGTTAGAATTTTAATGAGTACAAAGTAAAGACTGGGATTAAGGAGGCTCCAAAATGTAGGCCTAATGAAACAGAGCTGTCATTCCATAAAATACTGATATAAGAAGCTATCTGGATTTGTGTATGCTAGTATTATTTGTCAGGCAAAAGAACACTATAGTGCCTCAGAATTGTGAAATATTCTAGGTGAAACTCTCAGATGTTGAAAAATAGCAGAATGTCATGGAAGAAAATGAGGTTTAGCAAACTAGTATAGATGATAATCTGATCCCTGGAGGGTTGTCATATCTTCATAAATTACTAAAACACCAGTATCAATCAACCAAACCATCCCTCAGAAAATTAATTTGCCCTAATGGGTCTCAGGGGTGTTCTTATTTCCTCTTCTGTCCTCCATGATATACAAACACCTTAAAAAAATCATGTATGTAGACATGCATGTATGTTTGTATGTGGTAATTGGATATTACAGGTGAATAATTTTGCACTGTTTTAAAAAATGGAAGGGATCTTTTCATGGTGCACAAAGAACAGAAACTACGGTAAATCAGCTCATGAAAATGAAGTATCCCAGTGCTGACAAAGGAGCAGATCCTGAATTCATTAAGCAAGCTGTAGAGAAGCTAAAAGAATAAGTTTTATGGCAAACTTAGATTTCTTTCTCTCAGTACACCTTTAACAGCAATGTCTTTATTATCCAGTATCTACATCAAGGATAGTTTGTTTTTATCTTCAGGAAATTTAAGTGTATATTTTGAGAGGTCATCAAAATTCACTACAAGAAATAGTGAAGCCCAACTGGCTAGCATAATTTAAAATGGTTCATGGAGATTGATCAAAAACAGCATAGAGGAGGCAGCTTAGCCCTTAAAGAGTTTGGGAATGTTAGTGACTGTAATTTTTTGGCCTTTACATTTGATGAGGGTTACGTGTATTTTAACTTCACTGAAATGTGTACACTTTTCTTGGATGTAAGTCTTGTCTGAGCAGAAAAAGATGAACTTGGCCATTTGTCTGGATTTTTCTAAATGTTTGGCCCTAGTGATGTTGCCAATATACACAGATTGACAGTCCAACATGAGCATGATCATGCATGCATTAGTTATTTTATCCACTCAGCATTTCCCTATGCATGCAGTTCTCTCTGGTTTTAATGACTCTGTGCAGCAGTAACTCTTTATCCATTTTCAAAAGGCAGTGCATGTAGGAGAATTGTGATTCTTGTTTCCTTTCTAAGAATTTTATTTTGTCTACTGCTGCACTATTGGAAAGGAAAAAAATACAAGTGAAGAAGGATGGTTGCACAGGTGGTTGCACAAGACTAAAGATCAGTCTTGGGTATGTCGTTTGTTTTAGCCCAGTGACACAATTGCCCATATGTAAAGAAGTGATAACTCCTTTTACCGTATCATTAATTAATGGTTATTGATTATTTGTTAACCACAAATTAACTCAAGCACATAAAAATCTATAGCAATACTGTGTGTCTGCAAAGCAGATACTCATTTATTTCCTAAGAGGTGTCTAAGGAAGATTAGCTGACTACTTTAACAGCCTAAAATCTGCAGTCTAAGGAAATATTTTGTCAATCCTATCCCTTTTTTCTGAACAACAGCACTTTGATCCAGTGTATTGGAAAGTTGCCTAACCTGAGTGGTCTGAAACACCTGGTGTCAACATACAACTCCATTTGCTGACTTTCCCATCAATTAAATATTACATAGGAACTTGCAGTGCCTGACTACTAGAAATTCAACCTCTGGAATTCCTTTGGAATTCTTTGCACCTGTTCACAATCCCTTATTACTAATATCCCACTCTAAGTCTGGTCTTCAACATAGATGCTTATATAAGATGCACTAGGCTTTATAGAGAAATTATCTTCAGATATTGAAACACATTATGAAGTGAGACTTCATACTCAGGCATGAATATCTCTCACTCTCTAACCATAAGCAGTTATCCCAACTGTTATATACCTTACTGTGTCATGTACATGAAGAATGAATGGTTTTGCAAGTTCCTCTTGACTGTAGGAGCTTTACTCTGTATTTAACGTCTGCCAAACAGTATCCTGTGCCTCCCACTTGCCAATTAAGTCATTCAGCGAAACTAAATTGATTTCCTGACTGCACTACATGATTTAGTCCTCGGACAGAGATGAAAATCCTTTTTTTGCAATTCTTTAAGGTTTATGGGGAAAAAAATTAATGAGGATGTCTTGAGACTGTCTGAACAAATACATAGTTAGAAAGTATTTAAGGCATTATGATATCTGCATTTTCCATAAGGAATTCAGGAAAGTAAACTGCAATAAAAGCAAAAAGACTGCCACAGCTCCATTTCAGTGTCTTCTTAGAAAATACACATTACCTTCAGAAAGCAAATAGCTAGGATGTAGGGATGTACCCTACATCCCTTCTTGCTCTTTTTCTGATTATTCAATAACAAGAACCTATGTTTAACTTGATAATTGGATCACTGGCACCAAAAGCAATTAAAAATTCACTAATATATTCAGTCAAAAGTAACGATGGAATTCCAGAGCACTGTGAGTCATTCTATCTTCAGTGTGCCTTGGGATTTGAAAATCTGTAAACTGACAAAACACTTGATAAATGATGCAACAGGAAGTGGTCTCAGTAACTTCATTAATCTTTCTTAACTTCACTGGCTCTGTCATCCACCTCCCTACACATCACCTACTGACTTTGCAATAGTGTATATGATATACAGAACAGGGCAAAAAGCAATTGAGATCCTGTGTTTATTTATATGATGTAGTCTGTAATCAATAAATCCTTTTCTGAAAGTTGCCTTATATGGACTAATAACAGTAGAAAAACTTTGTCTCCCTATGCCTGAATATCAGAGAAGGTTTTCTGTGAGATTCTTAAAGGCTCACATGACCTCTTACTGTATCACAATCACTGTAAACTTGTGACCAGTCCCTTCAAGAAATTCCAGTTTATAGCTGGGATCTAAAATGCTGGCACATCTACAGCAGGAAGTAGAGAACAGTGCAGAGATTCCTGGGCTAATTACATCCATGAGATTCAGTGCAACACCTTGTAGGGAAGCTATCCAGAAACACCAAAATGGGATAGCCATACTCATGGTGCTTTATCTGATCCAATAAACCTGCACCCCAGAAAAAGCTGATTTGTTTGCATACAAGGACATTCTGGGAGTACACAAATTCTGTCAGAAATCTTCACTGCAAAGTATAACTGTATTTACAAGTGAGAAAACAGTGATCAAGTAGGATGGTCTGTGACAGAGGAGGTGGTAAGATCAGTCCCCCTTGAAGAGTCTGGATACTGTCCCATGGGTCAAAGAGAAAAGTGACAGAAAGTGACCTTGCCAACAAGAAGCATTAGTTTGTTGTAGCAACACAGCAGTTATGAAGTCAGCCAAGGTCAGGATCTGGTCTGTCCCTTGAACTGGGACAGCTGGTTTCACATTTTCATTATGGAAAAGCCGTGAAGAGGAGACTTGCCTTATGTTTACCCTGCTGCCTACGCTGTCTTTGGACATCAGTTACCCATGGTAATGACTTTGCTTTACCTTCTTCCTCTTCTGCTCCTCTTCCTCAAACGCAATAACAAACAATTCAATTGTCATTCATGCCTAAATCTTTTCTCAGATGTGAAATCTATGCCTTAGGTCCACTTTTTAAAAATGCAGCAAGTACCATAAACCTAGAAACAAAAGGTTAAACTTTTAGTTCATGTGCTGAAATGTCAGTGTAGTTCTAGTCAGTTAAAAGGATAGTATTGGCTTTTAGGTAACGTCTAGACATACCCTACTGAGTTGTGATCTTACTGTACTGGGGGCAGTAAGAAACACCCCAGTCTAAGGTAGATTTCCATGAAAGAAAAGCCAACCTTCTTGGAGCTGCAGAAGGATATGTGTATTTTTCCTTTTTCCACAATTTGGTCAAGGACTTCAAGACCTACTCTGGCCCCTAAAACAGTATGCTTTGTTCCTACACTGCTTCATCTTTATTTATGTTATTTATACAGTAAAGGAGCTGGCCTCCTAAATTTTACAAACCCATTACCTGGTCTGTTTTGCTATTATGCTGCTTTACATTCTCAAAAAGATTTTCCAGGATTACAAAAAGAAGAAAAAAATGTTCTTTAAAAAAGGCAGCATATTGTATTCTCTTTGCCTGTTTTTTTTTCCTCTGCTTTTTAACTATTTTTTTCCTCACTACCCCAATCATACATGCAGATTTTCAGCTCTTAAATGCACAGCAGGCTACTTATGGAAAACTAACTGATTTTCTCAAGAAAACTACAACTGAATAACATCATTTGATTTCATACTGTCTCACCAACATATCTGGCATCAAGCAAGGGCATTCATCTCTCCAAATAAAGTTAAGCACAATAAAAAATAATTTTGGAATATTTTATATTTTATCTCCTTAAATTAACATGGTGACTTGGGCTTGCCTTTAACAAAATTATCACAGAGACATTTCAGACTTGGATTTACTATCCTAAAGGGAGGTGCTCAGGAGGCACTGGTGAGTGCATACATACACTCTTTATAATTGAGGTATCCTGATTTCTGACGTTTCCACACTGATAAACAAAGATATCAAATACAGCCCCAACAAAAGGCATTTTGTCTAGTGGGAATATGACTAGACCCTTTTCATATAACTTTAGTAAAGCAGTACAAGGTATTTTCAGCTGAGAAAAGGTAGAGCTGTCTACCATATGGCATGCCAGGTTAGAGGAAGTACAATCTTATCAACCTTCCCGTGTGGTTAGGATCAGAGCATAATTCATCCATATATCCTCATGCACATGCCTTGCTGTGTTTTATTTAAAGAAGTCTTGTCTCAGTCTGCATTCTTTTTGCATTGTGTTCTTAACAGGAAAATCACTTGAGGCCCCCTCACCACTTTAGTATTTCTGTGGGAGGCAGTGACTTGATTTTATTTTTTAAAATTACTTAAGACCTGTAAATAAGCTGCTTTCAAATCTGTGTTTTTCTCTCACTGAAATCAGAGGAAACTCACCCAGACAACTGGGTGGCAAAGCCTGTGCTTTGTTTTCTGTTGAATCTGACAACACTTCCTATAGATAACCTGTATAGAAATATGATTTTGCAATACCACAAATGACTTCAAATACTTCTCTTCAGTATTGGTAACTCTTGAGTTTCCATCAACAGGAGAGATTATATCAATCTGCATTTAAGATTAATTCAAATGACAGCTAGAATTACTCACAGATGTGGGACCACTGGAAATTCCAGAATAGGGTTTGCACAGAAGCATTATTTTTAATAAACATTCAATGCTAATTTTGGGGGACAGGAAGAAGGAGTCTCTTGGATTTTAGTTTCTGAACACAGGAAGTAATACCAAATAGTCTTAAACATATTCCTAAATCATAAAATCAAGGAGCAAAATAGGTTAGTCTTTCCCTGACAGGCGATCTCTGAGCTATTGTGGGTAGTCATGTTATACTTTCAAAGTTATTCCCATATTGATGAGAGCCAGAATATTTTTCTTTTTGGCAATTCCTCTGTAGCTGCCTAGCTTCTGGGAGCTGCAGCTCAGAAATTTTTGATAAGGTCATGAGAAGTAGCAATACAGCAAAGAACAGAAAAATCCAAGCTCTTCCCTAACTGCTTCAGGTCCTTCTGAGCTTTCATCAGTTCTTGCCCTTCACTAGGCTGACAAACACCCCTTTTGATTTGCCTCGCCATGCCCTATACCCTTATTTTACAGCAGTAGGCACTGTCATCATGAAGTGTATGGTTTCATGTGAAGCCACAGGAAATGGTGGTTTCAGCTATTTTAAGCCTAAAAGTAGGCAGTATTTTACAGCTGGTTTGATTTCAAGAGAACCACAGCAGGTAAAAAAACCTTTTTAACGCTCAGGGCTGTAACATATGCCTAAAATTTCAGAAGCCACTATCAAGAGCCCCAAGTTAATGATTAAAACCAGTATTAATTCCTGCGGGGTTTGGCAGCTGATTTGTAATTTATTAGTACCTGAGTTAGAAATTAGTGATCTTGGCAAAACAAAAAGTTTGCTAATTTGCTTGCTAGTCAAAGCTCCATTTCATAGCCCTCATTTATCATTCTCCCATAGGCTGCACCAAATCAAAGGGCAAACTTGGAAGTGAAAGGAAGGCACTGACTCGCTAGTTAATTGAAACTTGTTTTGTATAAAGCAACTTCATTCTGGAGCCAGAAATTTCTGTAAACTCAGAGCTGGGGATGGGGGTGGGCTTTAGAAGGCTGCAAGGTGGCTTCAGACCTCGGGTGGATGTTTGGAGCCCAAGAGGAGTTCCTACCTCTATACAGGCTTAACAAACCTGATCAAAACCTTTTTGTTTGTTTGCTTGTTTGGGTTTTTTGTTTTGGTTAGTTTGGGACGGTTTTGTTTGTTTATTTGTTTGGGTTTTGTTTGGTTTGGTTTGGTTTTTTGCTTGTTTGTTTGGTTTGTTTTTTTAAAAAAATTCTGCGTGGCAGGCTAAGGAGAGGGAACGGGGAAAAGGGCAGTGCGGCAGAAAGGAAGGTCTTGCCAGATGATCGCCCACGGTTTTCAGTCCCAGCGCGGCAGAGCTCAGCCGGCCAGGCGAGCCCCGGCTGAAGGCGCCCGGAGCATCCCCCGGAGCATCTCCCGGAGCATCCCCCGGAGCATCCCCCGGAGCCCTGCCTCCCGCCGTGCCCGCCCAGCAAAGGGCATCCACAGGCAGCCGGGAGCCTGTTGGCGTTGCGGGAACGCGGGACAGCACACCGATCCAGCAGCTCCCTTGCCTTGCCTTGCCTTGCCTTGCCGGAGAGCCTCGGGTGCCCCGGGGCTGCCCCGAGAGAGGCGTGGCAGGAGCCCCGCCCCGGCCCCGCAGGGCAGGGCAGGGCAGGGCAAGGCAGGGCAAGGCAGGGCGGGCTGATCTTAGGGGCAGGCTGAGAGCCGCGGGAGTGACCGCCGGAGGGAAGGCGCTGTCTGGCCCTGGGAGCAGGACACGAAGAAACTTTGGAGACCTTCACTAGCAAGCAAGGGTGAGTGATTCGAGCCCTTCTGTGAGAGGAAGGAGGATGCTGTGGGTGGGTTTTCATGCTCTGAAGAACTTAACGTTATTTTTACTTATTTTCACCACTGCAATCCCAGAAGTGGTGCTCAGGAAAACAAACAAACAAACGCACACAGTAGTAATAATTTGTGAAGACTGCTTTGCAAGGTGCAGCTATGAGGGGTGAAGTGGAGTAGGAGGAGAAAAAAATTGCTTTTTACTGAGCTGCAGCAGTGTCACAGCTGCTCGGCAGTGCCTGGGTGCTCAGGTGTGCTCCTTGTCACCCTCTCAGCACGGCAGGCAAAGGGTTAGGAAGGGCGCATGGTGGGATTCCTGCCTCACCAGTTTTAGGGACAAATTTCTCTGGCAAAGTGTCGAGTGCAGTTCTGCTAGTTAAACAAGGGGTTGCTGTTGCTCTAGATTGAATACTTTTGCTCCAAGTCCTTCTGGGACTGGCTTAAAGACCAGTACTACACTTGTTAGCAGTTGTGAGTAGCCAGCTTGTTGGTGTAATTTATATCCTCTGGGTTTGACATGTGTTACATGGTTAAAAGCAAGACTATTTGCAGAGATGCACCATGTCTGCATAAACATTGGTGTTCTTGTATTTTCTCAAAAAAATGAAGTGTTTGTGGTGCTGTGGTTAGGTTAATTAACTTTGCACTTCTGTGATTCCTTTCTCCTCTGAAACCTGGGAACTCTAATTGTTTAACACTTCATGGACTCAACCCCTTTCAAAACTGCTTAAAATACCCGACTTTGGATGGGTGTTTTGAAGCGTAATTTGGCTTCTTAAAAGCCATGATCTCTTGAGATATGTTGTTACTTTATTATTGCAAAGAGAATTTTAAAATCCTGCCTTGGTGCTTTTGTCCAAGGACCTTATCATGCAGATGGATCAGGCTGTAGCATTGAGGCCAGCTTTCCCTGAAACCAGGGAAAATCCTTGTGTTAACCTCAGGGGTAGCTAGATTAGCTGTTCTGGCTTGCAAAAGTACTTGAGATTACCACTGGAGACATCAATGGCATCCTGTAGCTGTAGAGATCTCATTATAGCCATGAAAGTTTGCAGGTATGTAGGCTGGGCAGCAACTAACATCAAAGTTGTTTGGTGTTTCCCAGAGTGGTGTTCTGTTGTAGCAGAACCTGGTGGTGTTTGTTAGGGAGATTTTTGAGTACCTCTGTGAGGGAAGCAAGAAAATAGGTCCTTGTTTGCTTTCTTATGCAGCCTTGAGATCACAGTAAAGAAGTTCAATTTTCCTTAAGAAATTTCTCCCCCACATTTTTTTTCTTCTGCCTCTGAAAGTTTCACTGCTGTTTGCGTCTCCTGATATCCAGGTGGGTTAACCTTACTCCACAAAAAAAAAAAAAAATGAGTGTATCACTTTTTTCACCATCTTAGTGAAATTAATGAAATTAGACTTTGATGAAATTGGTCAGTGGCATGAACAAAGATGGCTGCATGTGATTGCTTGGGGGAGACAGATGGAGAAAAAGTATAAGGTGCATTTCTGAGATGATGAGGGTGGTTCCGGTTGAAGGAACAAAATTCACTGGACTCCAGTTTCTCTGCCTGGAGTTAACCTTTCTGTAGGGTTTGCCACCTGTAAGGCAAGGGCAGATGAATCTCACAGGTGTTAAGTATGATGGTGTGCAGCTGGACAAAGGGCCTTGGCAGGTGCTTCAAGTACATGAATCAGGATCTTGTTACTTAAATATTTTGAAGTAGTGCCATGCATGCAGCTGTTCCTCCATCCCTAGTTTGGTAAGCATTTCTCCAGTGGTCCTGAAGGACAGCCTGTGTCTGTCTCCAGTGCACTGCTGCACTGCCTGGCTCCAACACAAGCAGCACTGCCCCTGGTACCCAGAGCTCAGGGTGCTGCTTCCTACATGTCAGCTGGTGGCTCTGCCATCAGCACTGGTGTAAGTAGACATAAATGGTTTATAGGACTTGGGTTATTTCCAAGCAGGTTGTCTTCAAAGTGTAACCAGCTGAAATGTGGTGTCTCTCCGGGGCCTGGGGACCCCTGTCAGGCAGCTGGTGCTTAGGCTGGAAGTTTCAGTATTAAAAAGATGGATCTAAAGTTTGCAGGGGTTGAAAGCAGTGAGAATTAATGGAAAGGTTTGCATCTTCCTGGAAGCCAGTCTTCTCACTGGTAAGAAAGAAGATACTGGATTGTATTTGAGTCCTGACTTTTCCAGGTGGCCTTTATTAAGACTTTGAAGAAAAGTAGGGACTGCTATGGTCTGGTGTAATTCTTCTCTCCCTAATAGCCTACGTAGTCAAGCCTGTGCTCAGAAGGAAAAGTGGACAGGAGGGCTGGCATAGTCCATCTGGCTCATAGTGATTAAAAAAAACCAAACAAAAAAAAAAAAAAACAACAAAAAACCCAGGAAGAACCTTTCTTTGAGGGGAAATTCTACAAAAATTGTAGCTTTTTGAATACTTATTTTACTATGCTGGTAATTGATCTTGCAGAATCTGTGTGATTGCATCTCACAATGACATTGCTGTTGGTGAACTTGGAAGCAAAGTGAGTTGACTTCTGTAAAATTGATGGTGTGTTTAAAGATGAGCATGTGCTTAAATGTATACTTTTCTGTTGGACTAAATCCATGTGTGGAGCACTGTTCCTTATGTCATAGCATCTGTAGAAGGCAAATAGTATTTCCCTCCCCTTTGAAATTTGCAGGAGGCTAACTTGGAAGTTTTGACTTATATTCAAGATTTTTTTTATGGATTGTGCTATGTAAAAATCAAGCTTCTTAAATACATACATTAAATTGTGGCAGAAAACAGGTGTAACAGTCTCTTTGAATCATCACTAGTCTGAGACTGCCCTCTCTTGGAGGCGATCAGAAGATTAGAGAGAGACCAAATTTTCAAAGCAGTTCTTTTGAGTCTAGCAGGGGTAGAGTTCCAAGAAGCCAAAGGGATGTAGATGACCAAACATTGCTGAATTTTTGGAAGGATTTCAACATTAAAGTACATCAACACCATAGGAATCTTCCTTTGATAGTATGAGGGTCCTAAATCTAGCTGATCATAGATGATTTTGAATTGCATTCTACTTAAATGTTTTAATTAAGTCTTTTTAGTAATATGATCAGGGTGATGAGAAGGTGTATGGACTAAAAGCTTTCTTTGGTGAAAATAATGCTAAAATGTTTGTTTAAATTTAGCTAGACTGGCAAGTTGGGCTGGTAGACCTGTTTATGCAGCCTCATTCTGGTGCCTAGAACAGTAAATGCTTATTTTATCTACCTGTCCAGGTTTAAAAAAATAATTCTCCCAGGTGATATAACATGACATAAATTTGGTGTGGTTGGTACAGAGAACATCTTGCTGTTAAAGCCTGTCTTGATAGATTTCGGTGAGTAGCTTATTATTTGTTTTAAGGAGAAAAATAATTTTAATGTTTCTGCTAGCCTAGGAGCTTATTCATTTTACTTTGCTGCAACACTCCCATGGAGCCTGATTCTTGTCCCATTTCATGGGATATCCTCAGGCCAGAGGAGAGATACTTGCCCTAATCTGCATTCCTGGCCAAACCAAATATGCCCTTGACATTGAGAGTAAACCAGTAGGCAGAAGACAGTCAGACTTGTGGAAGACAGGCAGTCCAGGGCAGTGCTGAGGGCAGCTCAGTGAGACCACACCACCTTCAATTGGTTTTGCTTCATGTGTTTTCAGGGGCATCTTCTCAAAGTGAGCCCGCCTGCCTTCGTGTTGAGAACTGCAAAGGGCTACATTACTTTTTGGTTTGTCTGTAGACACATTATTTGGCTCTTTTTACTGGAATACTGGAAACGTGGGATCACCCCAGATCCTGTGTGTGTGCTGAGCAAGGGTTCAGTTTAAGCCTTTAGCTCTCATGTGTTCCCAAGTTTTCTTCAGCTCACTGAATGGCTAGCTCTTGTTGATTTTGCTACAGCAATTCTGATGGAGAAAACGCTTTATCTCTTCCCAGTAGAATGAGGAAATTAATTGATTAACTGTTGTTGGCTCAGCAAAATTGTAGCAGCCTTCAAAGTTGTCCAACTTAAAAAAGCGTATTCTGAATTCCTATCTCTGACAAGACTAGCTTTTCAAGGGTGAAATAAGTTATCTTCTGTGTTCTTCCTGTGCAATGAACAATCCCTCTGTCTATTAAGATGCCCAGCTTCTGGGGGTTTTGCAAAAGCTGATATCTGAGAACATTCTCCTGTGGTTCTGGGAGCATGTTCCTTCCAGAGCCTGTAGGGGGTGGAAAATTGTTTTGGCCTCGAACCTTCATTCAGAGATGCTGAATATGTAGCCACCCTAATAGCAGGAGTTTTAAAGAGTGTCCTTCCCAAAGATGCTTTAGACTTTCAGATATGGTGTAATAAGCTGTTTAAGTGCAATTGTTCTCCTGCCCCCTGACTAACATCAAAATTGTAACAATCACTGTTCTGATTGGATCCAATCTAGAACAGCTGCTGCAAAATTTGGTTCAGGTTTTGAATTTGTAGGCTTCAGTTGCTTATAGCCACCATGGTGTTTTAGCATATAAAATGGAAATAACTAGCTAGTCAGTTTTCTGTAGCATTTAACACATCTCACTGCATTTTAAATACTGGGGCAGCTTGTAGTGATTTATATAGAGATATCTGGTGTTCTGATGTTTCCAGATCTGAGGGTTGTGGCTTCTAACCTGTGAGCTCTCAGCATGTTTCAGGTGAGACAAGAGGCTAAACTTATTGTTTTGTCTCCCCTTTCTTGCTGTAGAGGAAAATCATCAGTACAGGAAGACAAGGATGCTTCCTGCTCCACAGAGGTGCTGGGTCTGACATAGCTGCATCCAAACACTTTTTTCCTCCACTGCCCTCTGCAGCCTGGGGACAAGAAGCAAGATGGGAGAGGACAAGGAGGTAGCAGCCTAGTAGGGACAGCATCTTGAACAGTTTACTCTGGGAGACACACTGGATGACAGTCTTGTGCCTTATTCCCTTTTGTAGTACAAGGGAGATATATAAGTGCTTTTGAGTTTCTGAAAGGTAATGTCCTTGCAGTCTCCTTTATGGTGACAGAAGAGAGAATCCTACAGGGTTCAAAGGTAGTTTAGTTGGATGGGCAGGCTCCTGTGAAATGTGTCCCTTGGCATCAGTGCCCCCAGGAGCTATGCAGAAGATTTTTGCTGTGATTTGAAACTGCAGAATTCTCTGCTCAAGAGAGCAAATGAGGGAGATCCAGTGTCAGTGCAGAAACTGTTTTTTATAAAAACAGAAAAAGACAGATCAGGAGAGGGGTTTCAGTGGAGCACAGCTACAGATTGTGCTGTGAGATAAAATGTGACACCTGGTTTCCTGCACAGCCCCTTGTGTCTAATGGTGTGACTTAATTCTGGCTGCAGCCTGTTCTTCCATGAGGTATTGAGGTTCTTTCTTTCTCTACCTATTGTCAAGACTCCTACAAGAATCTAATATCCTGGAGGTCTCTGACAAAACTGAGATTGAAATTGGGCAGCTATATTTAAAAAGGGAAAATAAACTCAAAACCCTCTCTATCAAGAGAGGCAAGGACAGCAGAAATTCCTGAATTTCTGCTTCTACTTCTACAGATGTGGTAAGATTTATTTTTTTTTCTCTTAACAGCAGCTCATTTTTTGCATTATTGGTAATTTTTTTTTTTAAACCAAACTACATATTTTGATATCAGACTGCAGGTAAAGCATATCCATAAGTCTTAAGCCAGCATCTTAACAATAGTGTTTCACACATGATATAAAATCACCCATAAAAAAACATATATGAAGAGTGGAGAGGGTTTAGTTTTTTCTGTGTGGGCTCTGTCCCTGTGTGTTGGCAAGACAAGCCACCAAAAGGTGGCTGAGGTATTTTTGACAAATATATCAAATGGCATGGGTTATTAGTATTGATCATTAGTATGGAATCATAAGTATTTTTGAGATTCAAAGACACTAGCAGCAGTGGCAGAGATTAACAGACTGTACAAAATACACCTTGCTTTTTTAGAAACAAAGGAAAACCATAGCAGAACTCAGGGATCCTCTTGTCAATGTTCTTTTTTTAGTTCTACTGGAAGTTAGTTGAGAAATTAAAGCCATTGGAGTCTGACATTCATGCGAATACAGAATCAGGCTCGACAATTTATGGGAAAGGTGGAGCAACCTCTTCTCTCGGCCTCTGAAGCTGTTCCCCAAAAGGTGGCAGTCTCTGCTAGCAGGAATGCGTCTGTCGCTGGCAGATGGATGCTTTTCCTTAAGGCTCAGGCAGTTCAGTGTTCTGCACTGGTTGGGGGTTTTTTTCCCCTCCCCTCCTCCCCGCATAACCTTTATCTTTTAAACGAGACCAGCAGCCTGTATATTTGACAAATATTTGTCTAGCACTGTAAATGCACACAGACTTAAAAATGACCTTTGAGTTAAACCAGAGCAGATTCCCACACAAAAAGGAATTAGTTTTAGTTGGTTTTTTTCCCCTAAGCTGTGTAAACAGAAATTATTAGAATGCATGCTATGAATGCTTCATCTCTGCATCTGTTGCTGGACTTCCATGGCTTTTTAAAATGTCATCATAGTTACAACCATTCCCTAAAAACTGTGCCAAGGGCCTGGACCTGCACTCTCCAGTTATAAGGAACACTTCCTGATTTATTCAGTGCTCATTTGGTTTGGGGTGAGATCTGAAGGACCTGAATCTGTCCCTGTGTTCTAATTCAGACCCTATGGAGCTGGGACTCTTTGCTTACTGATGTTTTTCTGGTTATTAAGGGACAAGGTGGAATACAGTTTATATACTGATGTTAGCACTCCCCACCCCCATCACATCCTTATACACGTGATTTCCTCATCTATTTCTGTAGTCTTCTCAATGAAGAGCTCAACAAATCTAAGGAAAGGAGTGGGAAATATCTGCAGAAGCAGATAATTCTGTCCTTCCATTTGGGGACAGAAACCAAAGTTTACCTCTTGGGACACTCAAAGACATGTGCTGGTTATTCCTTAAAAACAAAAGGAAAAACAGACTTTCCACAATGGATCTTTTGCACTTAGGAGCCTGATGTTATATTTCAGGTCCTTTTAGAGGTAGGGTTAAACTAACAAGGGTATTCTAGAATTCAGTGGGACTGAGCTGTTTCTACTGTTCAGGCACTCTGAAGTAGCTTTGTCTTTACAGCATGACAATTTCCATGTCAGTCTGGTTGGAATAAAAGGATCTTCATATTAATAATAATTCAAAGTAGCATGGTACCATTAGAAATTTCATTTAACTAATCTGTTTATAGAATTGAGTTTGTTCCAGGATTGTGTTTTGTTCTTTAAAAAAACCAAAAAGGTATTGATTAACAAATCTGACTCACTCTCGCTCAAAAATTATATGACTTACAATGAAAATCTGGGGGGCTTTTTGGTTGGTTTTTTTGGGGTAGGAGTGGGTAGAGAAGGAAGACTAGGGGCGTGGTGTTTTTTTGTTTCAAGGAATGCATTTTTCTGCCAGACCCTGAGGAAGTGTTGAGGCTAAAATCCAGATGCTCGCCTCACTACTTATTTTTGGAAAAACCTTCGGTTCCACCATTGCCTGCATTGAGGCTTCGCACAATGGAATAAGTAGTCAAAAGCCAACAGCACAAAACAGGTCTTGGGGTATTTCCACATCAGAGAAAGTAGTTCAGAAGTAGAGAATATTCAGATCACAGAAGCAGTAATTGTCAAAGGCACCAAACAGCTTCTTGTCCAGTGGTACATAGGCTTGGGATGTTCTTTCTTGGGGAAGAAGCTACTGAGAAAGGACAGACAGAAGTCTTTTGGTGCCATGGGGAAGGAGAGGATGAAAAGCAATCTGTGTTTTGCTCCTGCTTATAATAGGAAGTCCAGGGAGACCTGAAAAATTTTCATGGGTTTGGGATTTAAAGCAAGGTTTGTCACATCTCCTAAGCTGTTGAGGAGAGGCTAGAGGTGCTAGAACTTCGCATGGGTGCAGGAGGCTGTGTAAGGAGTCCTGTGAATTGTGCCAATTTGGTCAAGTAACCTGGTGAAGTGTTACCACATGCTTGCACTAGTCTTCTGCTTTTTCCCCCCCTCCAAATCATCTGGTATTTGCCAGTGTTTGAAACAGACTAACCTAGGCTGCAGAGGCTGATGTGGCCAAAATATGATCCCATCTACTATGGGTGTTAGTGGTTTATAAATGCCCTAATAACTAATTTTCATGTAGATAAGAACCAGATTGAAAGTCAAATTAGTACAGTCTTTAAAGGTTTTCTTTCTCTTTAAGCAATCACGACTTCTCAGTAACTTTTCTTCTTTCAAAAAGTATTTCACATATGTAATAGGAAATTAGATTATTATTTCACAATCAGTGTAGAATTTGTTTCCATATTTTTTTTTACCCTTCCCCCTTTTCTTGGCTTGGCACACTGCAATTTTTCACTAGGGGTCAGATTCTGGGAGTTGAATATCCTAATTCCCACAGAAAGTTTCCTGGAGGCATTTGGCAGAGGAAAAAAAAGCCCTCATTTTTTTTTCTATTAGAGAAGGTTTTTTAGTTTGTTTTTGTATTCTCTTCCTTTCTTCCTTTTATTTTTTCCCTCATGTCTGGATTAAAGAAAAAAAAAAAGGAAAAAAAGAAACACACCACCGCCAACAAAAAAACCAGTAGTTTGTCCCCTGTGGACAAAAGTACAATGTCCACACATTGGCCCTGCACACATTGCAGAGTTACTTAGATGCAGACAAGCTGCTGCTGTCATTACTCATAAAAGTCTTTCCATTAAAGTTTTTCAAATCTCATTTTCCTTCTTTCCCAGTTAAATTTTTGTGTTTGTCAGCTGACATTCAAGACCCATTGAAACACTGGAAACCTACTTGGTTAGGTGCTGCCTGAAACTTTCCAGGGTACTGGAATGGTAAATAATCTTTGTCCTGAAGGTTTTTGGTTTAAGTTAATGAGAATAACCCTTCTTTAAAAAAAAAATAAATAAAAATTAAAAAATTGTCCAACAGCAAACTAGCCCAGCCATAAATTATAAGGCATTAATAAAGTTATGTAAGTATAGTTTTGTTGTTGTATTTGTATAATCTACCGGGGAATAAATTTCCTAATCAGATAAGGAACAGAATGAATGTTAAATGCACATTGCTTTAAAATAGACCTGGAGTTTTAGTTTCTTTGGATCTCTGTTGCAAAGATGTTTGGATCAAAGCTTATTTCTTTAATGACAAATAAATTGCATTAAACACAATTATATGCCTTTCATAAAGATTCAAAGACAGAGCTTGTCAGCCATGCAAATATTTTGGTACATGCATTATAGGTTTCTTCTGGGCTGGGCAACCTCTAATTTAATTTAAGAAATGAGTGGGGGAGAATCGTATTTATAATAATAAAATCACTGTTTCAGAAGAAGAGAGTAGGAGCCTGTTTACTGCCTTCAGTGGGCTTTAGATCAGAAGCAAAATTATCACAGTTATCTCTAATGCCCTTAAAATTATTGTAATAAACTTCCTTTTCTTCTCTTCAGTATCCACGTGGAAAATCTTGTAATCTCTGCTAATGTTGAGGCAACAGTTTCCCTGACTTTATTAGATGGTTTCCAGAACTGTGTTAATGAAACAATGATACATGACAGGTTGGGTGTTATGGTCTAATAATGATCTGCCTTGGAGGTTAATGGCATTCGGCTGGCAGCCTCTTAGTAACAGGCAGCGTGTGCACTCACTGCCCAGGTGTAGCATTATTAATTCACTTTGGTTTACTCCAGGCTCTATGTGTATCACCAAACACTTGGCCCTCGTTCCTCAGCCCCAGAGTCGCCTGATGTTTGAGGAGAATGGTAAGAATTTGCCAATTACAAGTAATGCATCTCAAAACAGAGATAGGGGGTGAGAGGAGCCTTCCCCCTTCCTCCTCTCCAGCCAGCAGCCTGGGAATGAGCAGGGTGGAAGTAGAGGCAGAAGAAGAGTAGCAGGGGCTGGCATGAGGCAGGACGCGCTCCCAGTAACACTGATGTGATCATGGTGTGGGTCTATATACACCAAGGCAGTGTGCACTCACAAATGTTATGCTTTTTGATACTTGAATGACTGTTGTTACATGCAAGTACTGAGTAACATATATTTAGTTAGCTCAAACCTGGGAGAGAGGGAAGGGGCATTTTGTTTAGCTGAGGTGTGCTCCCTCTGGAAGAGAAAGCAGCCCAGACACTTAAGAACAAACTTTATATAAAATTTCCTTAGGTTACAATTCAAATCCTTTTGCTACAGTAAAAATAAGAAAACAAACCAAACCACCTACTTCTTTGTGTTAACACAGCTAAACAGTTCCTGGGAGTATGAAGTAGAGCACTAAGTACATGTGCTGCTGGGTGGGAATGATGCAGATGCTGCTCTTCAATGAGACACTACTGCCTGCAACTCTGATTTTTGGTGTTACTTAATGACCCCAGGTGCTGCCCTGCATCTGGTAGAAAAGGGCCAAGAAGAATAAATCCAGGTCTGAGTCTCACTGGATGAATTTTGCTTGTGGATAAAGAGGCTTGGGACCCCAGCATTCACTTCACTTCAGATGCTGCAGTTGTCGTCACAAAGACTACGTGGAGAATTAATATTTTTGTACTTCAAATCAGTTGCTTAACTAAGAATGACTTCCAGGGTAAAATGCCTCTGCTGTTCAGACAAAAGGACATACAAAAGTGCTGTATATTTTGTTTGATGTTTGTCTAGTAGAGTGATTTCTTTTTGTGCTATGATTTTTGGTATATCAGTGCTTAAAATGGAAACTTTTTTTAGCAGACATATAGCTAGACTGTGCAGTGATGTTGTCCAGTGATTAAAAATAGCCTCTTACGTGGAAGAGAAACTATGAGTTTATAGTGCAAAACATATCCCTTGAATGCTCTTCAGGAAAGGATAGACAACTGATTTGGGGCAAAGAATATTAAAATATCATCTTTGTTGTGTAATATGTCCTGGCCCAATTCTTTCTGCTAAAACCTCGGTTCCTGAAAAGAATAAAGGTGCCGCCCCTGTGAGCTTGCTGGTGATCCATTCTCCAGAGGCACTGATGTCTGAAAGGGTGCCTCTACATGAGGCTGATGTCTGCAGGGTAACTGTGTGGGAGACCAGGTGTGCTATAAGATGGAGGGGGCTCAGGAAACCAGAGTGTTATTTCTGGCTACGTCAAGGTCCCAGTGCATGACCTGGGGAAAGGCACTCAGCCTCTCCCTGCCTGTGTTTCCTTTCCTGTTTATGTAGCCTGCACACCCTTCAGGCAGAGTCTTTTATGTGTTCAGTATTGAAAGTCTAATTCTCCTCATCTCTGAAGGCTTATGGTCCTTAAAGTGTGATGGTGGATAAATTAAGAGATGTGGAGGTCCATCATGATCCCGATCAGGCATTTGCCTGTGAACAGCAAACACATCTGTGTGTTTTCTTGTGGAAAATAGATGGGTTTTTTTCTCTTATGACTCTTAAGTTACAGGGTTTTTCCCAGTTAAATTGCCTTGATCTGACTTCCAGAGAAGTATTAATACAGTAGCCACTGCATATTTTTTCAAAAAGCCAGAATGAACTCAAGAGGACAAGGTGCTGAAACAGTAATTTCTTGCATATGAGTCCCTCTTGATGATTAGAGTACATTATGAAACATACTTGTGGTGTGGAATAGGGAAACAATTTGCCTGTAAGTAATAACAATTCAGAAAATACGTCATCAGCAGCCTGAGATGGGTGAAACAGCTGCATTCCCAGGTTCAACCAGCAGAGATGCTAGCAATGTATTCCCAAGCATTAGTAAAGGCTGAATGCTGCTCCTTTATCTGGTTGAGCAGGGCAGAAGTTCTCTAGTGAGGGGTGGGGGAAATGGTATATATAATTTTGGCCATGGTCTCCCATAGCCAATCCCTTTGTATTCTTGCTCCCAGAGACACCCCTCAGAGACACTCTCAGGCTGGTTCATGCCCTCACCAGCTAGTTCAGCTCAGGCTTTGCTGGCACTCACATGCTCCCTCGCACACCTGCGCTCACTCCACAGGCACACGGACCCTCCCACCCATGGTCTGACTCCAGTAGCTGCATGCAAACCCCTGTACACACACAATAAGTAGAATCCCTAATGCAGAATAAAAGTGAGAAATTAATGAGAGGGTGGGCACAGACAGACAAATGTACCAAAGAGTCAACTGGTTATGTGTGACCAATCTTTCATATTCCTTTACCTCTCTGTTTTCCCCACATCTGTTCACCCCCCAAATCACCTTAATCCATTCCTTTCTCCACCTCTGGTGCCTTCCCTGAACATCCTGTAGTAGGTATTGTGCAATCCTGAAGCGCTCTTCTCCAATATCCCATGTTCCATTCCCCTGGGCAGCAACCCACCTTCATCCAAAAGGCATCTTAGTGTTGATCTGTCTTGATGGGTTTCATGCCTGGACATGGCTGAAGCCCTGCTAGAACAGCCCTAGAAGGGGTCCAGGTAGAGTATCTCTAACTAATTTGAGTTCCTTCCTGGCCTTGAGCCCCTCTATTCTTATAGGATTGTGAAGATCAGGCTGTGGTGAGCTGTGCTCCTGTGACTAGCCGGGGCAGGATATTATTTGGGTTTCCCCTCCTGCCGCTATCTCTCTGTGCTTATTTGGGTGCAAATGGATTTTTATCACATAACCTCAGGAGTGTTAGGTTTTCTTTTCAACTTCGTAAGTAGCTAGGGGAAAAATGTGAGTAAGCAGGAAACCCCAAATCTGTAGCTGGCTAATTCATAGCCACCCAACGTGCCTAGTGCCTGAGAAACACATGTATCACCCTTGTCAAAACCATATGCTGAAACCTAAGGCAAAACAGCATAACTCCTTTTCCATATTAGCAATTCAGCTCTTGCTTGCTATTTTTTTTTTTAAACACCATTCCTCAAACTGTAAGTACAAAACCATAATTAGTACGCAGAGCAGATACAGCAACTTCAAAAACAGAAATCAAGCAATAAACCCCGAGGCAACATAACCACATCTTGGTTGTTGCTAGCATGTTATAGAGGCAGTAATGATATACGGAAGTGTACGGCTTCATGGGGAGATGAGATAGGAGGCATTTATGAAGGATAACACAATTTCTGCACAAAAATTGGAGAGCTTTATCTGATTATGATGGCAGCAAACTCCCAGTATTTTCCTTGTGGTAGGTTAGGTTGCTTATCCTTTGCCTGGATCAAGGTGAAAGTGAGCAGGTTTCCTTTTCCGCTCGTGTATCATCTAGCTGCCAAATTCTTCTACAAGCTACCAACCATGTTTTTGGCCTGGGCAAACATCAAACCTGATAACTAGTCTGCTTTTCACCCTCAGTTTTTGCAGAAGTGGCTTATTTTCCAAACAAAAAAGCAAACTGGAAGAAAGAAATCATGAGTCTTTGTCACCCGTGTGATGCTGGGCAGTGGTTGCGTGTTTAGCACAGAGCAGCCTTTTATGAAGCGGCACTTCAATTTGAGCAGGCTCAGCTGAGCGGAGGGCTGTGCCCGGTCAGAACTCATGCAATAGCTCGGTGTGGACATACAAAGAGATTAGTTGACTGCAAGCCAGAATCTGATAATGACAGGGTTTGGGTCTTGCCCATTCTAAAAAGGAAAAATAAAAAAATCACAGCCTTGACTGTTCTGGAGAACTGTGTTTTATGAATCCTACAGATACAGTTGAACTGGTAGTGCCAGTGTTGTGGTATTAGAGTATCCTTCCCATTCATTCCTGTGTACGAATCCATGAATGATGTTGCTAGAAGATGCTTAAATGAAGCTGCTTCCATGTCCCTGTACCAATGGTCTCAAACAAATGCACTTTCTCACTGTCAGAGTGTCTGCCTGGTACCAGGGCGGGTCTTGTGTGATGGCACTTTGCACTTGTGTGTGCATCAGTACCTATAAAACCTTCAAGGGAAACCGACCCAGATGCTGGATGTGCTGCTTGGGCAGGGAGTGGAAATTCAGCTCTGCCTCACCAAGGAGTTCTGAAAAAGAAATGAATGGAGATGAGGATGAGATCAAAATGTGTTACTTGGGGAGAAATGTAAACTATGATCGCAAAACAGGACCCTAAAACATAACCTGGGAGAGGAAAACTGTGGTAAATAACAATGCTTTAAGGCACAGGGGAAAAGAGGAATAGGGTAAGCCACTCTGCTGTTTCCTAAAAAAAAGAAAAAACAAAACAATAACAAAAACAAAACACAAACCAAACAACCAAACAAAAATGTTGTATTTTTTCGCTGATAGTATTTTCCAGATGCAAACCCATTAGAGTTGTTAAAGTAACTCTATGAGGTGCCCTGTGCCAGAAGCCTTCTGTTGTCTCCCCAAATGGGAATTAGTTATATCGTTCTGAGCAGTTGTAGAGGAATACTACAATGTTTGCCCGCAGAGAGCTTGTTATCTATGATAATCTGGGTAAAGCAACAGCACTTCAAAGTGAAGATAAAACGTAGATAAAGGTATTTTTCCACCTGTGTCTCTATTATCCCCACACTAAATTTATTATTCTGTATCTTGACCAGGTAGTTTCTAATTTCTTTTCCCTTCTTCTGATAAAATAATTGGTAGGTTTAGTTGAGGTTTTCTGAACTGAAAAGTGATGTCTAACATTTTTTTCTTTTCTTTTTTTTTTCCCATGAGAACCTCTTACTTTGTGGTTGCTTGAGGAAGTTGACTTAAGCAATTTAAAATGTAGTCGTGGCTTATTTAGAAAGAGACACTGGCCGTTAACGCAAAAATGTGTGCCTAAATACGCCAACAGGTGCAAGAGCTCCTAATCACATGATGGCTACAGGAAACCTATTAACCATAGTGTTTGGGTTAAAGACAGGTCACGCTGATAATTAAATTCAGAAAGTAAATTTTTTTTCTGTATTTTTCCCTCCCCCCTCAGTGTTCTATGTTTCTGTGTTCTAGATTTAATATGAAAGGTTGTGACACTGATTAAAATCAGTGATAGTCATAGCTGTAATAGGAACAGAAATAGAGGTGTGAGGTTAAGCAAATGTCAGCCTTCATTATGAACTTCTGTGCTCTTTCAGGTCACAGCTTCCAAATACTTTCCACGTATTTCTAAAATAAAGTTCTTGAAAATATATTGTGAAAAATGCAAAGCTATTGTCTTAGTTATTGCTTAGATTGCCTTTGGCTCTTATGTAAGGCATCATTTGGGTTTGGTTTCTAGGGCTAGAACTTTTCTTCCTCACTGTAAGGAGAGAGCATACACACAGAATAATTTTTGGAGTAGATTTCAACTTTAATAAGGAGGGGCTGTCTTTTGTACTACCTGTTCTATCAGGTTTATAATCTGTACATGTTAGTGTATATATAGCCCATCACAAAGCTGTCCAGCAGCTGAGTAAAAATCTGTTAGCTTTCTGCATCACAGATTTCTTTAGGCAGAGGAATCCTGTTGATCCATTTTTAGCTGTGACCCAAGGCGTTTCACAGTCTTGATATTGTTGTGCTTGCTGGTTGAATGTTTGATGTGCAGGTTTACCATTTTACTCTTACTTTTCGCCCTCCAGTCATGCCTTCTAGATGATATAAATTGCCTTAAAGCTGGTCGGTGCCATCTTGCCACTATACCTAATTTTGAATCATCAAAACATGTTTGTGGAGCACGTAGCTACATCTGGTACTTAGCGTAGCAACGTTTCCGTTTGAAATCTACTTCCTAAGGATGTTTAGGGAAAAATCCCAAGCAGCATTCTCCAGTGCCTATCCTTTCCAGGGCAGGAAGCACATCTGCCTGTCTACAGCAAAGGCATTGCTTCTAAGAGGTTAAGTCTGCCATGCCTGTGTCAGGGGAAGTCTTTAGCAGCAAACAAAGTGATATAGGGGATTCTGTCCTACAAATTGGAAAAAAAATAAGTGATTCATCTGGTTACAAGGCTTCTTACTGTGCTCATCTTCCCTCATCCCCAGCAGACCAAGACAACATGAAAAGCAAGATTTTTATTTTCCAAGATGCCTTCAGATATGGTGAGGTGATTTCATCCCTGTCCAGCCTCTGCCTGCTAATGACTAAACAGGCCTTCAGTGTACTCTTGATCTCTGTACCGAAATCTGCATTTGCAGTTCAAAGGTCTTGCTTTGTTAGTCAGCTTGTGCTACTGTCCACACCTTTGAAACTCTACAGCAAATAGAAGTTGCTGGTGGGCATTTCCGTTGGGATTTTAACCGTCCTACTTCTTTCAGTATTATGGTGGAAAGTTGATGGTGACGTAAAATTAGTTAGAAAACATGAAAGTTAGACTTAAGTGACAAATCTGTAGATTTTTCATGCTTCTTCTTGATGCTTCAAAGTGGGAGCATGTGAAACCCAGTTCTGTAACATTCCGTAATGCAACAAAGCTCTTGCAATCTTTCATTACAAAGCATTTCCCTTGGTGTAAAATCCCACACACGGTAACGCTGCAGGGTACAACCAACCTCTGTTCATCCACTAAATGGTCTTCCTCTTTAAACTGTCATAAAAGAATCTTTACATTGCAAGTGCTGGTAAGCAGAGGTAATCCAATGATTAAGGCACTGAGTTCAGTTTGTTCTGCTACAAATTTCTTCTCAGACTTCAACGTGTTTCTGAGACTGACTTCAGAGCATATCCTTCTTGTCTGGCAAGATATCTTAAGAGATAAGGATGATGTGAGAAACTCCTTCCTTGTAGTCAAGCAGTCTGTGGTTCTTCCTACCTGGTTTGTCACTTACTGACATTTCAGGAACTGCTCTGTGTGTTGGATAACCCAACCCTTCATTATACAACTGCTTTTGCAAGAATAAAATTTTGTATGACTGTGTCACTTTTATTCTCTTAACTATTCCTTCCCTATGTTGCTTAAACATTCTGATTTGTATAAACTTGATTTGCCTACCTGATTCTTTTTAGGATTTTACTATATTTAAGCCCTTTTCCAAACTGATACTTGTGTTACTTACCTAAGGTGGAATACATGTCCAAGGTAGAGTATCTTCTGAATGTTCCCTAGAGATTAGAGTTATATGATTACTTCTCTGGATTCTCCATACTTCACGTGTATCTTTGCTTGAACCTGCAAAGCACCCACTCAGATCTGCCCACTCCTGATTTTATATATATATATATATATATATATATATATATATATATCTGTCAGAGAAACTGTAGAGAAGGGGGCAGAATGATGACTCAATACCATTTCAGCTTATTCTGTTGTGGTCTCTCACGTCACAAATCCATTGCCATACGTCATTGGAGAAAGTATTCTGAAAAGCTCCGCATTTTAGAAAAGGCAAAAATAAACAATATTTTCAGCTCTATTTACATCAATGTTAGCAGATTTTTATTTTTTGAATTGTTTTTGTTAGCTGAAAGTAAGAGTAGAAACAAAGTTATTGGAACTTTTTATCATGAGCTGGAAATAGGGCTGATCCAGGCAAATGAGAGGTGAAAAGAGGTATTTGCATTGCAAAAGGTTTGCAGTTCTCTGCTGCTGAGCTTAGTATTGAATAAAGCCACAACAGATGCAGCGACATCAAATCTGTTCCCAAGAGGGGAGGAAGCCACCTTTTTTAGTTAGTGACAAGTCTTGGATGGAGCAAAATTACTTTATTTTGTCTGCGTTTCAACATTGTCTTTTCTTCCTGTATCAGTTTTAAAACATCTTCCTCCTGTGGCTTATCTTGCACAGCCTCATCTATTCTGTGCATAAGCCAGGAAACCTTACATCCCAAAGTTCTTGCCAATAGCTTGAGGGAGGCTTTGAGGTTCACCATACCAAAAAAACAGCAGTCTGTGGCAATCACACTGCACCCATCTCAAGGCACCTTTACCAGAAGACCTGTTGATGTAAAATACAGAAATGAAAGAGCATGCTTATATCAGCTGCAGAGGACTGAGCTAGAGCCTTTAGATTCTAAATACATGTCCATCTTAGGAGGATTCACAGGAAGCCTGTGCAGAGCTGTCATTGCTGAGTCAGTATCTGTGCTGTGTTTTCCTGGAAGTGCTTGTAATAGCCTGTCGATGCCTTTGCCTGTCTCCAGTACAGATGTCCATCAAATGCAGCACAGTGTAAATTTCTGAAGTTTACATGCGGGTGACCAGCAAGCATAGTAGAAATCCAGGACTCAACTGTGATGGAAAAGAGGTTGCACTTTTCATGTGGCATTGGAGCAGACCTCGGTGACCCTTTTTGCATGCTGTGTTCTCTTGTTTCACTCTCTCCCCTAGCATCACTCAACCTGTCATTCCTGCTCTTCTCAAGAAACTAAGCACTGAACAGCATTTCCTGAAGATACAGCTTCCATACTTCTCCTTTTCTTCCCAGTAAGGAAGCCCTTACAGGGTTGGAGAAGGGGCAGATGCAGCTGTGGTTCTGTCCCTGCAATGCAAATAAAGAGTGCTTGGAGATTTGTACAGCTCTCTGCCTGCAGTAACTGCAGCACCCTGGAGGGAGATTAGAGGTTAAAAACCATCACTCCCATTGTGCTCTTCCCTGCCTGAACACAAGGCAGGAAGTCTGAATTGCCTGGAGCTGAGGTCCCTGTTATTCCTTGTTAACAGAGGCCCTCTGCTAATACGGAAAAGTCAATATAAATGGTGAAGGGTGCATAATGTATTTGGCCTCCTGGAAAAGGGAAGATTTTTAGGTACATGATGCACAATACGCCTTGGTTAAGCAACATATGTGAGCTAAGAGGCCTGTCCCACGTGATCTTATAGATGTGTGAGATGTGCCAATGAGCCTGAATGTGGCTGTCTGCATAGGCATGAATCAAGTTCACCTGGTTCACTGAAGGTGAATCAGGATTGAGACATGACTGCTAAAAGCAACAGATATATCATAAGATACTAAAGCCAAAGTACAAAACATATTTGAACATTGCTATGGTCCTGTTGACACAAGAAAATACCTTTGTGCTCTACTGAATCCACGCTATTCCATAATTAGAGGCACAATTGAAAGCCATAGATTTACAAGATCAGTATCTGCTGTTCTTGGTCCCATTGAGCTGCTATATTGTTGGCATTGTATAGTAAAATATTTATGTTCTGGGGAAAAAAAAAATCAGTTTTTGTCTAAAATACTGAACTTCCATGAGATGGGCTCTATGTTTGGAAATAATTAGAAAAACTAACTAGACAGGTAAAGAGGCAGAATACTGAAAAACCGGACTTAAAAAGAGGTTACACAAGTTGACTGTAAACTGGAATCTGGGTGTGGTTCTCATATCCACACTTATTTTAGGTTTAAATCAATAGCAGATCACATGGGTATTTACCTATGCCCTGAGAATATGCACAATAGAAACAGCTTGAGAAGTATTTATCTTATTCCACACTGACAGCTGCATTTGGGAGAAGAGTTTAACAATGTGCTCTTCAAATTCATAGCCTTTAAATGCTTGCTGTGAATATAGAAGGTGGAAGAATATTACCCAGAGCATTTCTGTCTCTAAATACAGTATCTTATTCAATAACAAAAAAGGCTAATTTTCACTTTACTCCCTGAAAAACTAAAGCAAAAAGAGCTTGTGTGATTTCTTCTCTGAGCTAGGTTGGACTAACATGCTGATGTAAGGGATAAATTTACTTCTCACAAGTAGAAGTTTGCATTACTACATTTTATATTTCAGCTTATATTTTATCTGTAAATAAAATTAAAAAATTGCTTGAGTGCTAATTTGATCAGAACTGAATCAAACTTTGTTCAGTTTTTCCACTTATGACAAAGCAGATAGGATTACTAATGAAGTCTCCACAATGGTTTGGCAACACTTATACTTCCAAAAGACGTTGCATGTGAAGACATGGTAGGATCAGTAAACAAAAGAATAGCAAGACCAGTGGTTTATAGTGTTGAAACACCTTGTAAGATATGAGAATCCCCAGTGGGTAAAAGAATGAAGGAGGTTGCCTTTGGGCATACTAACCTCCCATTCCTTGCAAACCATGGTTATAGTCTCTGAATTCAAGCTTGAAAAATCTTGAACATAATGAAAGGCAGTGGGGGTGAATAATTCAACTTTGCAAAAACCCCTAAATTTAAGAGAGGACAGTAATGGTCATACTTGATAAGAAAGAATACAGTTTTTAAAACGGGCTAGTAGGACTCGACTCTGCATTAGAGCCTATTTTTCACAGGATACATAGAAGAGAGTTGATGTGGGGGAGTGGGAAAGACATAAAAGAATAGTTCTGGTAATGCTTTTACATTCTTTTGTCCCCCAGTAACAAGGTTATGTAGGTGACCTAAAGAAGAAAAACAAAGACAGTGTATGGAGACAAGGTACCTGTGAATTCAAGACAGACGTGTTTGGCCACAAACTGTGACTGATGTTTCAGTCCGGGTGATAGGATCGCTTTCAGCAAAGAGCAGCTCATGTTCAGGAAAGATGTGAAGATCTTGGACAGGAAGCCATGTGAAAGAGGGGTATAATTTCTAACTTGCTTATTGGCCAAATAAATGTTAAACTTTGTAACATAAGGTTATTGCCTGTCCTGCAGTTTCTTAGCCGTTTTAGAACTTCATTAACTCATTTCCCTTCTCGGCTTCTTTCTCTATCATGAATTTGCTTTCAGCTGAGGAAGTGATCTAAACCATATCAAATGTGACACTGGGAGCAGTTCACACTCTCATGTTCCAGACAGAAGAAACCCTGATTCTGGTTTCAGGAGTAATATTGGTCCTAGTATGCCCTCAAATCTATGAGACTATTAAGGTCAGTCCCATATGGAGCGTGAAAAAATTGAGATATCAGAGAAGTTTTGTCTGGTATGCAAAGGATGAGAGCATGAAAACAAATAGGCAAAATTGGCAATAAATTAGCTAGTCCAAGGATCTTTCATCTTTTTTAATGATGACTGTGTTTTATCAAGCCTTTGTATGTACCAAGATTAAAGGCAGGCCCTTTCTCAGGGCAGTTCAGAGGTAGCTCTGAGTAGCCCTGTATGTGCCTCTTATCATTGCCAGTAGAATGAACCAGGAGAAAGTTTGGTATTCAACAAGTAATGTTTGGTGGTTTTTTGTTTTGTTTTAAATACTGTGCCCCAAATATGTAGTAAGTCATACCTTGAGATGACAGCTTTTGCCACTTAGGACTAGAAGGGAGGGTTTTCTCCAGTCTCCAGTTTATCTCTGGTAACTGCTGTCCATTATATGCATGAAAAAGGAGCATACCAGAAATTGTGATTCTTGCCAGCATCTCAGGCAGTTGAGCATTATAAGTGATAATTATGCTCCTGGCAGCAGGTTAAGCCAGATGTTCAAGAGCAGCTGCTGTTGACCTGTTGGCAAAGTTAGTGGCTTTATGGTATGATGGAGTGATTCTTGGCATCTTTCTAGGTGATGAGGGCATAAAATTGAGAGGAAACTAGACCGAGTATAAGTTGCAACAATATGCCATCGTGATAGAAATGTACATCAGTAGCAGGTAATGGAGAGTCTTGGAAATTATGCTAATGACTCTGCTGAGGATAGAAAAATACCTGCTGGGCATCATTAGTCAGTGATTTCTGCTCATCAAAATCACTATTAGGAGTGGCATCTGGATGTGCTTCAAATAGTCTAGCTCTGGATTGTGGGAATATGACCTAGAGGCTTTTCTTCCATCACAGGTACTCAAAATTCAGGGACTTGAGATTTCTTTGCTAGCAAGTTTTGTGAGGAAAGGAAATACAAGGTTACAGTAGAAGGTCGTGGGTACTTTACCATTGGCACAGTGGAGTGGAAATACATAATAATCTTGAGTCTAACTTTTCTTGAACCCTCACATACTTGTGTAATTTCTCTGATTCTCCTTCATAAACAGCCCAGAAGGCATCTCAGCGATTGTGGGAGAAGCTGCATTTATGATCACTTGTTACCACAATAAGGACTTCATGAGTTTCCCGTAGATAAGCAGACCGTGAAGGGAAAGGTTTTGAAGGAGCTTTAGTTCTCTGTTCTCTCTAGTGGATTCAGAAACGAGTTTTAAAAACTTGTCTTTATGGCTAGTAAAATGTAATGAGGTTTTGTTTTCTTTGCATTTCATGCCATGACTGAAAATGTTCTGAATAGGATGGTTTTGCATCTGTAAGTATGCTCAAAAGGCCATATTGTCTTAATCGTACATTTGCATAGATAATTCAGTCTCCAGACCAGAGTCCATTTGTGTTTTGTCACCCCCGAGAAGGGCAAACAATTCCCTCTGTCCGTGAAATGCATCTTTTCTGTGGGCTCTAGGAAAACTGAGTAGCACAGAGGGAAAAAAAAAAAAAAGAGTTAGTGTTTTTACAAATACAAAACCAAAAGTGGGCAAGCTTTATTTATCGTGCCGTGTATCTCCAACTAAATTCAATATAATTTAGCTTGATGTATGTCTGAGATTTATTTAACTAACTTGTCAGCGTTTATATATGCAAAACGCTTGATGCCTTCAGAAGCCAAATATTGACTATGGCTGCGTGTCATCGTGACCACGGCCAATTTCTCACCATGGAAACTTTTAAGTTCCAGTACCCAGAATCTCAGGTGTTAAGATCTTGTTTGCACGGAGTCGAGACGTTTGCACTCCAAGTACCTTCCAATGAGATCCCAAGTCAAAGCCTTGGGTATTTATGCACATGTTTGCACATGAATGGGCTTACATAAACAGGCATTTGTGTGTTGCATTGCTTCACTTTTCTTAGGTAAATGCTTATGAAAAAATATGCGTGCTTCTGGGAAGAGCCCATTAAGAACTTTTTATCAGGGCTAAACTGTTTCAGGGATCCTTAAGGGGAAGATGGAGTTCGAGTTCGTTTGCCTGTGCTTTGCTGTCCTTCAAACGAAGGACAAGCTGTGTAGGAAAAAGAAAGTCATTTTTCCCACTGCTTACTGGAGAGGCACGAAGTTTGTATTTTGAATTCCGTGTTGCAAAGTTGTTTTAATGAAGAAACATATGGCGTATTTGCTCTGGTCTAGATGTTCTTTTCTGCTTACTCATCCCAGAGGCCTTAGTCTGAGGTTTGTTTTTTTTAATTTTTTTTTTATTTTAAGTATAAACACTGTCTAACCATTGGGGAGACTTTGCCCGTGATCAGATCTGCTGATGTTAACGTTCCTTGAGGAATGAGCAAGAACACTTCAAGAAAAAGTGTTTCTATATTGAGGAAAGATGGTAAAGTAAAATATACACAAGTTGTTGCTGTGTGTTCCCTGGAATAAGTGTGAAAGGTGGATGGGTGAGAACATGTAACAAAAAGCTCCAAGAATAAATGAGATAATATTGTGATGTTCCTTTATTGTTATTGTTATTAAACTATATTGGTCTGTTTCATAACATATTCATGTTGTTCTGTTCTCCAAAAAGTAACTAATTTTGGGCTGTGTAAAGGCTTTTTCAGATCCAAAATCTAGCCTGAAATAAAAGGGGGGGGGACACACACACAGACACAGGACAGGATGGGACACACGTCTTCCCTCCCACACGCAGTTGTATAGTGTATTACTTTATATATTTCCTGCTGCATACGTATTATGCCTTTAAACCTATCCTTTTAGATCTAAAGCAATTGAAGGGAGAGATGGTAGTTTGGGAGTTTCAGTGTTTATTTTTCTTTTGCTTCCAAGAGCCTGCCCTTTGTGATACTCTGTAGCATTTATTGACACTTTCTTTGCAGAAAATATTGAAAAAATTGTGGAGTAAACTTTAAAATTTATTGAACAGCTGTAGCTGAAAATTGTACAGTATCTCTTGTTTCTTGCTTTCCTAAGGCAATTAACAATTCAGGACAGTTTTAAGGTCGATGTCCTATGTTTAAATCACTGAAACAGACTCACATGTTTCTGTTGAATTCTGTAAGTCTGCACACTGAGATCAGACTGCACTATCTGAGGACATGGAAGGGAAAAGCAAATGAGATGGGAAGGGTTAAGCATGAAAAATAACCATAACTATGTGACCTTTCCTGCTGGTGGACTGTAGACTATCATTTGTTCTGCAAATGGCTTTGCTTGTCCAAGCAATGTATGGTTGTTAGTTTTGAAATGGACTTGAGGCACTATTACTGAGTTTTGTTTGTCTTTGCTCACTTTGAGCAGCTGAACTTCCTTCAGAAAGATATGGTGGTTCATCCAGAGTATTAAAAAAATGCAAGAATAGCAGCTGGGCCACGAGCCGGTACAGGAACCTCTGCAAGACTGGAACTCTAGATGAAATTCAGCATTTTAACTTCACAGGGGCAGGTCTGTTAGGATGCCTGGGGGCAGTGGGTGCGGTGTCTGCTAACTGCCCTGGGCCTCATTGTATCCAGGGTGGTCAGCGCATCAGGCTGTTAGTTGTGTGGTTTAAATTAATGTGTATTAACTGATGCTCATGGACTCACCCCTGCCACTGTCTATGATTAGGATTTGGGAGCTTAGCTATTAGTAGTTGCTTAGCTACAGTGACATAAGTGCTGAAGACAGAAAGGCTGTCCATCAAATAGGGAGGGAATGCAAGGGAACAGGGTGAGCCTGTGAGTCTTTCTCTCTAGTTAGGAAGTGCTTCGGTCAGCAGGCCTACACATTATTTTGTGTTAAATTCTGGTTTTGTTGATGAAAGACAAGATGGGCTGGGCATGAAGAGGTAACCAAAAAATGCCAAGGGAATTTGTATGTAATTCTGTTGTAATTCATTGCCAAAAAGAAATGCACACCAGTATGGTGAAAACATTACTGGTGAGGGGTAGGTGCTTAGAGGTGGAGGGTGATTTAAATACCTCCTCTGCATTGTCATCCCGTGGCTAAAATTTCTCTTTCTTGTTTAGTATTATTTATAGCTAAGGAAATTTCTGTAGAACCACAACTGCCTTCAAGGTTCCATTCTTGGAGGTACTTTGAAAATGAGCACAGATAGAAAAATCCCTGCACCATAGAGCTTCAAATCTGAATGGGCTAGGGAGGCAATGAAGAAAGGGTTGCTCTTCCATCTTTCTTCCACACCTTTGGTCTCTTCCTCCCTGTGTGGCTGCAGAGCTTCCCCCCAGTCAGTAGTCTGGAACTTGCTGTCCTCCATGCAGTATACCCTCTCAGTTTCTGAATGTAGCCTCAAGACTAACTTTCAGGACTTTCCTCAGCACCCTCAGAAAGTCTGCAGACCTGGTGCTAAAATGAAGCCAATGCTGCTGTTGAGGGTTGGCTGACCTGGCCTGCGTTTCTCAATCCTCCTGCTGAAACTGATGCTCCTGCCACTTGCCCCAGGTGCCTTTTGATGCACCCAACAGGCTCTTTTGGCCACGGAGGAGGAAGATGAGGCCCTGTGGCTTTCTGGGGCCCAGGCTTTCTGTGAAGAGGTGCAATGTTGTGAGGGGGGTGCTGTTGTTCACTTCTCCGCTATCTCCACGCTGCTTTTTGGCCCTCTCTGTTGTGCTCACCCTCCTTCCCGTGCCAGTGCGTGCCGGAGCAGTGCCCAGCTGGGTTGTGCAGCTGGCGTGGTGGGGGCAGGATGGGAGGACAGCCCCCGTGCCAGCTGCGCCCTCACACAGGAAGGTCTCCACAGGCTGTTTCCACATCTGCCGGAGAGGCGACGTGTCCGCCCGTTTACCCATGGCGTGTGGCTTGCTGCCCTTATAGCTGCATGGAGCCACGGGATTCTGTCCTGTCCTCCCCCCGGGTCCCCCGCAGGAGGATGAGCGTGCCTGGGCAATGCTCACGAGGTGGTGACTATCCCCTGCTCTGCTGAGCGTGGGAGCTTCATCCAGCAGCACAGAGGGGACATTCTTGAGGTTGGCAAAACACAGATTGTGCCAAAAACCAGAGACAAGTCAGGAGATGTAGTAGGATGGTAAAGGCTGTGCTCCCTTGCTTTGAGGAGTACCGTCATCCTTTTCCATTGCTCTTACTGTATCCCTGAAGACTCTACACAGTATTCCATCTTCCATCTTTCAAGTTGCTTGAGCACGCATTGCCATGTCTCCTGCTTTTCAGCCACATCCTCTTAGTTAGTGAGCCTTCCCTTCCCAGCGACATGACTTGCCTCTTTTCGGCAGAAGGTAGTTTGTCTTAGGGGAGTATTTATTAAACGTGATACTGTCTTGAATTAACATCTGACCTAAGCATTGCTGAAAGAAAATGGAACCCACCTATTGTGCAGCAGCTATAATGAGGCTTCTTAAACAGCATGGTTTGGGAATAACCCAGTCTTTAATTAACTCTCTTTTTCTATGCCAAACCCAAGCTGCTCAGGCAGTTCTATTCTTTTCCCATGTCTGGGAGGCAGTACAATGTGGAAGGATTTCAAATGTAAAGTTACATGTTGATTTTTAATAACACCTGTGTCTTGAGGCTGGTTGTGGGGGATCACTGTCTGTCATTAATCAGTCATCTTGTTTAAGCTTACTAACCAGTTTGTTGACAAAAAACAAAAAAACAAACAACACCCCCCCTGTTTTGGAAGAAATCTGACACCTTTTTGCTCTATTTCTTTAACAGATTAGTTTACTTCTCTTCAGCTTCTGTGCAAAGGGAGTCTGCCACCCTAGAACTGAGCTCCTGTTTGGAATAACTAGCATATACCTACGAAGTATTCTTGAAAGGATTCAGGCTTTTTCTTTGCTCTTTAATTATTCATAATTAAACATCAGAGGACCATTTGAGATAGTTGAAAGCTAAAATGCTTTTCCTGCACTGAATTCTTCAGATCCATCATCTCTCAGTTATTTACCTGCCAAGGTACTGCTGATGAATGGCTCAGGTTGGTCTCCTGTGAAGGAAAAAACCAAAAATACTTTCAAGTGTCTGTTTTCTCTGGGGGAATGTAGGCTCTGGCTAATAGTCACACACATATGGTGTGTGCAACAGCCATCAGACTGGTACTGTAACCCACTGTGGGCTCTGCCTCAGTTCTTGCACATCTATTTCCACAACCAGGCTCCACCTGATACAGAGGATGCCAATACGTGATGGGAATCTTTGTTCCAGGGGTGGGAAAGGGGAGGAGATGGAAAGCTTTTTCACCAGGTACTCCTTTCTCTGAGGGAAGTGCTGACGGTTAACCAGGCAGACCCCATACAGAGGTAGTGTTGGCCCCTGCTGTGCAAAGATAAATCTGTCATTTGACATCTTCATCCCTTCACTATGGACTGGTTGGGGACAGGAGTTGGTGCCACTAATTCCCTACAGCCCCACTGACTCTGAGCTCAACATTTTCTAGGTGATGTATGAAGGATTTAAAACTTCTGTCATAGCCTGGGATGTATTGTAGCAGGAATGTGTTTCTATGTCTGGCTTATAGCCTTAGGAGGAAGTGGGTTGCCTGGATTTTGGCTATAGATACACCATGCTTTGAATGGGAGCCATCCTCATGTGTAAACCATGGTGCTATGCTGCTTGGTGCTGTCATGCTACAGGCTGAAGAGATAAACTTGCCCCGTCCCTGGCTGAAGAGATGAACTTGCCCCCTCCCTGTCTCCATGCCCTTTTAGAGGTATGTCCAGCATCTTTCAGTGAACTCTGAACCATGGTTGAACATTATATATTCATACCAAGCAGGTCTAGTGACACTCACAGTAACCTTGATGGTAAATGTGGAATGCTCTGTGACTTCCTAACTGCAACGGACAGTTGTTCAACAGGTGGTCTGGGCAGCTCCTTAGGCATTTAGAGGATCAGAAACAAGCCATTCTGTGATTACTGTTATACACTGGGACTACTACTTTACTTTGCAAAGCAAGGGTGGGATGGAGATTTATGTATAATGTTAAAAAAACGAATCCCAATAGCCTCAGAATGAGCAAATTCAAGTTAAGATGGTTTTGAGATTACAATTTCAATTTTATCAGACTTGTGGAGGGGTTGAGAGTGTTGCCTTTTGTGGTGCTGTTCCATAATTGTGTGTATTCCTTTGTAAGTCTCTTGGTGCCTCTCTCTGTATTCCTATTGATACGTGACAGAAAACTCTGAGGAGCACCGATGGATTTGTATTACAGCCTGGGATGGCTCTGTAACAAATCCTCAAGTGGGAATTTCCATCTTCACCTCTAGCTTCTGTCTCATGCCATGGATTATAAGTGTGGTTCATGATTTAGATGGGCTAAGGAACCAGGAAGTTCCCAGTCCCTATGGAGGTCCTAGACACATTGTCCACAGGCAGGCAGGGAATCGACAGCTCCATACGGGAGTTTGGTCAGCCCAGCACAAATTCCCTGCTGCCTGCAGACAGGCATTTGCTCACTGGACCGTCTTAAGCCACTGCTTTTGGACATATAGAACATATTTGTGACCCTACCAAAGCAGTTAATAAGATTTTACTTTCCACTTAATCGTGTTCACAAAGCGGAAAGCGCTGTGCCTCCCTAGCATGAGTATACAGCCTGAGCTCCTGTAAATTACAGGGAACATTGTACTAAGATGGCTTTCTGCCTTTGGGGTTTAGTAGAAAAATTCTGTAATGCCTTTTTTTTTTTTTGCTATTGCTTGCAAACAGGAAATGAATAAGCAAAGAAAGACCATTATAACTGTGGTTTCAGAGGCTGTTCAGCTTGAAACAAAGGGATTTCTTCACATTCACCCTCATTAGTCCGATTAGTGGGCTTGTAAAATGAAGCAAGAAAATGAAACATGACATAGACATGATTGTACTAAAATCTATACAAACTTCTGCTTTGAAATGAAAGGATGACAGCCATCTTCTCTGAGCTGTTTAAAAAGTGAAGTTTTCAAAGTAGCTCATTTTTCGAGGGCCTGTAAATTACATTTTGGTAGCTGTTAAGAGAAGACACTAAGAAACTGAAATGGGTTGGTCCGGCAATTTATTTATTTATTTATTTTCAATAGGGCAGAAAACCCCAAAGATTTAATAAATTAAAATGTTGGGCAGGAACATATTTGATTGGGTAGAAATGGATGTTGGGCTACTTGTTTCCATTTAAAAATTTGAGACAATTCTTGGCATTATTTTCAGAAAGGCCTCTTTGTATCCTGCTGACTTCTGCCTCCAAACACACTCTGTCCTGTTTCCTTGGTTATTGCAAAAATACCAGTTTGGTTGGATCTTGACAGGAGATCCTGAGGGAGGGTGAATTTATTCTTTCAGCATTAATTTGGTTACTGGCACTGTGTGGTGCAGGTGCAGCAGTGTCCTGTTTCTAGTATAAGCTGTACAACTACAACATACTATGTTTAAAATTTGATTTTGAATGCCTAGTTTTCTTAACAGAGCTTAGTCCCACAAGTCCATACCTCTTTGGATGTAGAATGATTTAGTTTTGTGTATGTCTTGTACTGTGAAAACAGCCTGTCCAACTGCAGTGTGTGGGACTGCACATCCTTTTTCTTCTGTAGCTCACTTTAAAAAAATACAAACAATTTGAATGTATGTTTCAGTGTACTTCGAAGTAGTATTTTGAAATACTACTTTTAAAGATTAGTCATGGTGGTACAGATAAGCTGCCAGAACTCCTTTTGTAATTGTGTGGTCTGTGTTTCCAATAAGAGCATCTGGAAAAGGATTTCTGAATGATGTTGAACATTGTGGAAATACTACTCAGGAGAAGAATTTGACATCTTGGTAGTGAGAAAATGAGATGTGATGGCTATGGGATTCCAGCAAATTGGAGAGGTATGTGATAGCTGTGAAAGGAGTTGTTGTAAGTGAGGGGTGCTGACAATGAATGTGCTTGGAGGACCTTGTAATGCTGCTTTTGGCCCTAGCAAGTTGCTGCCATTATGGTTTGACTCACTGGGAAGAGCAGGGTAGGACACTGGTGCCCTTTGGGCAGTGAAGCTTGCGGGTGTAGTGTGAAAGTAGAATGAATGCATGGGGCTTGGAAAGCTTCCTGGGGCAATTTCCTGTTAAGCAACTTTTGCCATGCATGATGCTGCTGTGTAATGCACAGCCACAAAGTTATTTCCATGCACCATGGAGTAATGCATTGCCAGGCTTGTTTACCCCCTTACTCTGTATACGAGTGAGTTGTGTGCTACCTGTGTTAAATCTAAGTAGATGGGTTTCATAGAGGTGACCTGTGTTGGGGGAGTACATGAAATGTGCAGCTTGTTCAGCCACTGCACTGACTCAAGGAGCAGCAGTGTCTGCTGGGCACAGGCACAGCCTGTCTTGTAGCACGCTGGGTGCTCCCGTGCCAGGGTCGGGAGTGCCTATGGAGAGCGTGAGCTCCTGCCATAGGCTCCAGAAGACTCTTTTTTTTAGGGTCTTGGGAATGGTCATCCCTTTAGCAACTACTTTGTAGTGTATGGTTTATAGACATATGGGATTTATTTCCTAGGTATGAGTCAGCACATGATTTTGTCTGTAAGAATCAAAATACCCTTTGAGACATTTCCATGTAAGAGAGGCAGTATGTGGGGAAAAGGGAAGGGGAGAAAGGAGGATCACTTCTTTGAGCAAGTTTCAGGGAAAGTGTTTTGAGGATGGCCATCATGGCAGTCTGCCATCCAGAGGCACCTGGTGTGGCTCTTGAGCACTGGGCACAGGCACTTTTCACCTTGTTTATTATTTTCAATACAGGTTTGTGGAATTTGTGTAATTTAGCTAAGTGTGTGTGTTTCTAGTACAAAACCTCAGTGCAAACAAACCCTGCCCAGCAGGGACTGTGTTGCAGAAAGAAGAATGAGAGTACTGTTGGCTTGAACGTTCCCTGTCTTTCCAGTGAGTTCCAGATATTTCCTTGATTCCTGGTTTCTTTGCTGGTTACCCAGACAAGTATTCTAGTGACTTTTTTCCTCTTTTTTCTTTCTTTTTTTTTTTTTTTTTTTGTTCACCTAAAGTTGCTTTCTTCTTTGTTTTGTATGAGGCAAGGAAGGACATATAAAGGGGGAAGGGACAGGGTTGAAGAAGTCCCTCTAAAAATCAAAGCACAAGTTAAAGTGTTTATTTGATATATTAAGATACAGATGATGGTTACAAAAGCCAGGTTCATGTCCACGGTTCAGTGCTTGGGTGGCTGTTCACTGTGGATCTGGGTGCTGGAGAAGAGCAAACCCAGCACACAGTCGTTCAAGGTGTTGCCTATCATTAAACAGAATCTCTTCTGCAGAAGAGAGGTTTTTAGAGGGGAGAAGGAAGTTGACCAAAAATTATTCAGTGTTGGTGTCTCCTTTATATTTGAGATTTCTGTGGTGATCAGAATGGCCCTGAAAGAGACCAGAGTGTGCACTCAAAAAACTGACTAAAGATTAAAACTGAACTTGTGGAAACAACCTGTGTAAGAAGGTGTAAATATGTTAAAAAATAGCATCTCTGTAGCTGAGCAAGGCACAGGAAAACTCATTGTGATGTTTGCAGCTGAAGTTAAAATACTGAAGAGCAACCAGTTTTCCCAGTAAACTGCCATTGGTTTGATTTCTGTGAACTCCCGTGTGTTTTGGGGGCTGCAGTTAAGGACAGCGCTATCTATGTTAGCAGTAAAGTGATAGACACAATTAGTATTGCCTGCTCTTCCAGGAAAAAAGCCAATGGATGTCATGCGATGTATCTAAAAATGGATGGTGACGGCACCCATTTTATGCTTCGCTTGATCCAGTGTAATAGTGTTGTGGTGCTGCTGTGTGGAGGAGGGGCTGAACTAAAATAATATATATTTGGATCTATCATAAGGCTCATTATAGGAGGCAACTTTTTGCAGTTTGTCACTTATAAGTTCATGTAACTCCTGCTACTAAATAATGCCAGGGAGCTGTGTGCTTCAGTCTAGGTTTTTGACAGCTGTGGTTTTTTTGTACTTGTACTTTCCCTTTCTATCTCAAATGTGATGTTTACCAACATCTTGAGAAAAAGACAGCAAGACTTTCAAGCTGCTGGGTTTGTTTGTTTGGTTAGGGTTGTTTTGTTTTGTTCTCCCCTCATCCCCAAGAGAATCTAAAAAAAAAAATAAAGAAAAAAATTCAGTTGCATAAACAATTGTAACTAGGAAAATGTATTCCTGCCAATGCCTTTAGAAAGAGCTTTATTCTGGAAAATTCTGCTGAATTGACATTGCAATCACTTTACTGTCTCTCTCTCCAGTGGTCATATGAGTGGGTTTTAGTTTGCCTGTGGAAGTGTTAACCTTTGACTGTTCTGACTTACAGATTATAAACTGGACAGAGAGAGATCTCCATGGATCGCTCTTCTCTGGGGCACCTCAGACTCCCCAAGTTCTGGACAGACAAACTCTGGAGTGAGTGTATCAGGATTACCCAGGGTTGAAAATACTGAGGGATAAGCTAGAAAATCACACCCTAAATGAGTTTATTGGTGTCAGTCAAGCACATAGCACAGAGCAGCATTTGGAAGCACTCTAACAAGTGTATGTGCCTTTCTCTGTCTCAGGCTTAATTCTTGTTCTGAACAAGCAATTATTTATTTGGCTAGAAAGTTCGGGAACCCAAAAATACAGATTCTCTTCCCACTGCTGTTAGCTCTATGGCGATAGGACTGCAAGAGCAAACTCAATCATGCTCCTCTTACGGATGGGAAATTCTTCTGGCTTTACAGACCAGAGTTCAGCCGTCTGGGGAAATTGCTCAACTCTGCTCTCATTTCCAGAACTGCAGGATAAATTATATGCACATCAGAAATTTGTTGGGATTTTTCTCAAAGCACAGTGTCAAGGGGCTTATAAAAGAGAACCTATGTTGTCTGTGAGCCAGCAGAACCTTTTTCATTTATACTCTGCCATAGCTTCCTTGAATAACAAACGGAAACAGGCATCTAAGAGCTGAGGAAAATGTCTGAAATGACTTGAGGGTGGTGTTGCGGCTCTTGGGGGATGCACGAGCTTCTTATGAGTTGAAGCATTGAATCTGCTTTCACTTCAGGGCAAGGATTGTGGTTTGTTATGCCCATCAGCTAGACCAGGAATGGGGTTTGGACATTTTCAACATGAGCTCAACTCAATAATCAGAGAAGCTGAGGGTTTGTCCGAAAAGGGCTGAGAGTCTGTCTGATAGTTGCATCAAACAGGCATCCAAGACAAACACATGCCAAGAAATAACCAATACTGGAAGTCCCTGAATCCATGCTAAAAACTGCTGCCTGCAGTGAGGTGCGTGTAAAGTTGGGGCAAATTGGACCAGGCTTGTCAGGAGGGGAAGGTGAGCTAGGGAAGAGGAAGGCAGCATGAGGCAGAAATCAGAATGATGAAACTAGAGACCTAGGTAAGGACTAAGGGCTAATGGGAGAAATGGCATCAAGGTTAGAAGAAAGGACAGGAATTAAGACTAAACAATAAAGGTTGCTCGCTGCAGCCAAGAAACATGTTCAGCTGTTGAGAGACTAGAGGATATTTGACATTTGATGGATGAACAAGCCATCAAGATGCTGGTCCTGGGTTGCTGTGGTTTGTCTAGGACCTTTGATCCTTCTGGAACTGCACACTGGATGGTGACACCAATATGCCTGGAGGGAGACAATGCTTGAGGTAGCTTTCTTCTGCTATAAAAGACTTCACTGCTGGTTTGCACTTGCCAGTGCTGTGGGGAGACAGAGTTTCAGTCATGAGAGCCAGTGCCAGTCTTTCAAAGATAACAGCCGGACCCTAAATCATTAGCTTAAAAAATGTATACTATCGAAAGTATGCCTAGTGGGGAGAAGTCACTCTGGTTTCTGCTGCTGGTGCCTTAGGTTTTAGCTTGCCAGCTTTGTCTGCAGTTCCAAGAGCTAAATGCATACTTTTCAAGTGAGGAGTTTGGGGGATGGTTTATTTATTTATCTATTTATTTATTTATTTATTTTAATGAAGCTACAGGGAGTTGGGTGTTTTGAGATGCAACCCAAGTGCATTTTAACGTGCAGGAATTCCAGAGCAGATTAGTGTACAAGGGGTGATGCAGCTGCTGCTGCCTCCAGCTGCCTATTACCGTCTGGTGTCAAAGGCTGGTGCTGGTCGGCTTGCAGGTAGTTTTTGCAAGCCGAGCTCACGCAAGTGCTGGTGTTCCCTAATGAGACATCTTAACCACATTACTAACTGGGAGGCATGACTGAAGAGAATTAAGTGACTCCTTGATTACAGGAATTTAGGACTTCTTCAAGGAAAATGTTCCACTTGAGACCTGCAACATAGTGCAAGCTGCCAAAGCTGAAGTCTGACTTTCAAACTTAAAAAAAAAAAAGATGTCTGAGTAGCCAAGGTTTTTCTCACTTTTTTTTTTTTTTGAAAGCATTTTTAATGTGAACACTAAAACTGGGGGATGTCCCGATTACTGGGGCCTTCCTATGGTGCTTTTGTCTCTTCCGTTAACTCAGGAAAGCATCGGTGAACTAAGCCTGGGACCCACACCTGCCTCCCCGGTGGGCATGGGTGGGCTCAGACACAGCCCCAGATAACCAAAAGGCAGCCTTCGTGCTGTTTGTTAGCTTGTGCTAAGGGAGCAGGACAGGGATGTGTGACAGACCTCGTTGTCCTAAGAAAATATTGTTAAAGACTTGTTTTTGTCTTAGAAATTATTTCTTTCTCTCTTGGGAAGCCTAAAATTAGGAGTTGGAAGGGGAAGGAACAAAAATAATGCTTTTTATTTAGATGAATATTTCTAATTCTCCACTGTAGCTCTTAGATATATATGTATGTGTGTGTGGCATGTCTGTGAAAGCTTTATAAAGCTGCTCAGGGGGAAGTAACAGATGAAACCTACACCATGTAGTACTGGAGCAGTTGTTAGTTTTCCTGTGCTTTGTCTACTGCCACAGGTGAATGTGATGAATCCCCTGGTGTCCACAGATCTCAGTATGGTTTGGGAGCTTGTGTCTTGACTGAAAAGATAGTTATCCAAGTTCTGTGGGCTTTTTTGTATTTTTATTAGTAATCACAAATTGAGAATTTCCTGTTGTATTTTGTCAGAAGTGTTTGTTCGATAAACATCATACATCATGAATTTTACCTGAGTGAAATCTTGGTTCTAAAAAGATTATTTTCTTGATCGTTTTAAGAAGATAATAAGCTTGATAATCAGCCAGAGACAGAGACCAGCCCAAGTCATGAGAGCTTGGAGGAACAGGCCAGTTTTTCAGCAGAATGTAATGAGTGTTGAACAACATTGTTGGGAGGGGTGCTCTGCTGTTAGATACAAGATCTGATGCCAAGAAGTGGTGCTTTTAGGCAGGAAAAGATGATGTACACTGAATTTTAATCACTTCTGCTAGCCTACTGGGAAGAAAAAAAAAAATTAGAAAGCCATAATAAATCCCTGTTCAGCAGAACAAAACTGAGATATTAGTACATAGTTTGCATCGTGTTTCTGGCCAGGATTTGGATCTTTGGGGTATGTCAGTTGTAATGTCAGAGTTTAGCTGTCCGGGATGTTCATATATGTAAGGGAAAAACCACTAAAACTTGCTGACATGAGGTGTTTAGCTGCAGTACAAAGGAGAGAGAGAGAAAGCACCTCAAGGGACTACTGCTGTGTTCCTTCAGCTCTTTGAACAGGGGAACGTGGAATTCCGGAGTTTCTTCGGAATGACAATGCTAGCAATGAGCTATGTTTGGACACCCCAAATAGCAATGCCTGACAGCACCATTTTGTATGAGCAGTTAGTGATTGCAACCTTTAAAAGCTAGAAATTGATCTCACAGGTTCATCTCTATTTAAGAGATTGTTTTGTGCACCTTTTCTTTTTTTTTTTTTTTTTAAATCCTCACTTGGATTATGATGTGACGTTCTGAGTTAATCTTTGCCCAAGTGCCCAGGGGAGCCTTAAAAAGGGGGAGTTACAATCACACCGCTGGTGCTCTTCACTGCTGGGTGTTGTATGGTTATTGTCAATTACAACACATTTAGAAGGAAGAATTTACTTTCTACCATTGTGGAGTGTCCAGTCTAGCAAAGGAGGCGATGATAGCCCACTTTCACAGGTTCTTAGAAGATTTGCTGCTGTTTGAGAAGCTCGATGGTGCCTGCGTGGGCACTGCATGTTTTAAAGGCAGTTATCAGAAGGGTCAAGCACTAACAGCTTCCACACAGCCCAGCGTGAAGTTTAAGAATTAATTTCTCAACGTGCCTGTTCTCCTGCAATGGGATCAGTGTAATTACACAGGCAAAACTGGCATTTCCTATATGGAAAAGTACTGACTCGTTTAACGGCAGCATTAGTGTTAAGGACGGTGTGGGTGAAGTGAGGGCTTGGATGGGATGCTAGAATAGGATGGCATCTGTTACTTCACCAAAACTGAAGTGGGGAACTGGGGCAATTCAGCCTCTGAACTGTCATTTTTTTGATTTAATTGTCCCTCTGTTTTTTTGTTTGTTTTGTTTTTTTAGGGCAGGACCCTCAGCTCCTTGGACAGAAACACAGAGCTTTGAAATGGAAGCAGCACTGAGAACCACAGGACATGTTTCAGGAGGACAGTGGTCTGCAGGGCATTAATTCTTCGTTTGAAGAAAGACTGCTAAACTGTACAAAGCAGTTGATAGTATGGACCTTTGGCAGGCTACTTCCCAGCTCTCAAACATGGGTAAACATTTGATTGTTCTTTCATTCTTCAAAGATCACTGCAAACCTTTATTTTCTATAAATAATTTAATAAATACTTTTGCTTTACAATGATACAACAAATAACAAATTCATAGCAAATGAGTCACAAAGAATTTAGGATCAGTATACTTTAATAAGGTGTCAGTGTCAAAATACATTTCCTTATCAAGTTAAAGTTCCCATACAGTTATAATATTGTCAATAAGAATTCAGCAATATAGATTATGAAATAATTATGATAAAAAGTATGATTAATATTAAGACATGGAATATTTTTTTCAGAGTGTTTTAGTAAACTGTTAGGGTATAACATTTTTAATGCTGAAACTACACAAATAAGAAACAGAAGAGCGGTATTCAAGTGTCTTTAATCCTTGAAGCCTTAAGTCTGTGCCACTGCAAATTTGTCAAATTCTGGCTTGCTGATTTTCATCAGATGTTGATCCTTACAATATATTTTTTCCATACAGTAATAACGTCAATTTAGGAGTAGATTATTTTGGTAATCAACTCTTGAAAGATTGCCTGTAATAGGGACTGTATTTTTTCTACATCATGTACCAATAACAAAAGGTCTTCAGCTTTTCTAACAGTGTGTGGTTAAGACTCGCTTAACACAGCGAACTTTGAAGTGCTCTATGAACCCAAGGCTGTCTCTCTCTCTCTGCAAGTGTCAGTGCATGATATAAAGCAATTTTATACACCTGGCTTCAGCAGAATCAGAAGTCTCAAAAAATATACTTTTGTTCTAAGTTTCTGGGCCAGATTTTTACCTTTAGTACATTGCCACTGTTCTGTTTTCTTCAATGAAGCTACAGTGATTTATACCAGTGGAGGAAACAAGATGATATATCCCAGCACAGATCTGGGTCTGCATGCATTTAAAAGTCAGAACTGCTTACCTGCCTATTACTGTAATATTTTTGCTGTTTAGATATGTTGTAATTTAAACTTCGAAATCCCTTTGCCTTTGAAAACATTCAAATCCTTATTTTTCAAACATGTGCTTAACAATTAATGATAGTTGGAAAGGAGCTCTGAAAATGTCTGGCTGCCTTTTAATGACTTTTTAGATACTGATAAGTCTAAGGCAAGTGAAAATAAGAGACCTCCCTGCTGGCTATTCATCTCACTATAAAATCCTTCTTTTTGTCTACTTATAACTGAGTTAGCCTAATACACTGGGAAATACTACCTTTAGTTTTAATGATTCAATATTGCAATTATATTGCTAGCTAGTGTATAAAATGGAAAAGGGTTAACATTAATCAGAGGTGTTAGTACTGGCCGCTGCTCCAATTCCTGAAATATCAGCAACATCATACCAAATAGTTTCTAGCAGAAACAGCTCTTGAAGTTGTTGTGTCATAGATACAGCAAAAGTACCAAGAGATGATTTAACAACTGACCCAGAGAGAAATAATAATTAAAAAAAAAATCTGTTTTGTGTAAAAAATAAAGGCAAAAACAGAGAACAAAATAAGAAACTTCAACACAAACGAAAACACAGGTCTAAATCCTCCACTGGGGCAAAGCTGTAGGACTCCCTTGGCTATAGAGCTAAGCCAGGTTAAGGCAGCTGAGAATGTGGCTTGCTTCTGAGGAAAAAAGCTTACAATGTGCAACTTTCACAGATACCCACAAACATTGCATTTCACCATTCACATTTCTTCCAACAAAGTGTATAAAAATGAAGGGAAGGGGTGGGAGGCAGAAGGCTGGGATTTTTCCTTAGTATGCTTTTCCAAAAGTTATTAAAGTTACAATAAAATAAATGCTGGAAAATAAAAAGACAAAGGATTTTAATTTGGCAGATCAACAAAAAACTGTGGTTGGAGATCAAATCTGTTTCATTCATCTTTGGCAATAAAAATATATCTTTGCAGTACTGCAGCCAAAGTATTACATGATGAGGCATTTATACCACAGCTTTTTATTAGCATGAAATTTGAAAAAAAAATTAAGAATATAAATTACAGGTAATGAGATAAGGGGAGGGTAATCAAACTCTCTAAACACCACTTTAATTGCAATAGAGAAAATACAGTAGATGTATTTCTTTAATATGAATAATAAAGTGAGTAACTTCAAAAGGCCACTATTTGGTAATGTGGACAGGTTCAATATCTAAGTAAAATCCTGTAAAAGTGTATTGGTATTAGAAATTATCTACTTGCAAAAATATATTTAAAAACTGAAGCTGTTTTGAACAGTATAGGCCACGGAATATTGCAAGGTCGCTCAGGTTGCCTGGTCCAGTGCTCTGAGCAGTTCACTGCCCTGCAGAAGTGTGGAGCTGCCCAAAACAGGGACGTTCACCTCACAGTCATATCTTGTCAACTCCGGCAACAAGTAGGGTTCAAAGGAGGGCCCCAGCAGACGACTGGTCATACCTGGAACAGATTAGTGAAGTCAGTCATGGTGCTGAGACCAGAAAGAGCACTTGTTCTATCCCCTCCTCTTCTGTTTATACCAGTAATAATTTTGTGTTTATGCCAATATGCCAGAGCAAAACTAGGCACCGCTCCACTTTAAACTGCTGCAATCACATCTCACACAAACAATTGCATTTTTTCACCTCCCCCCCCCCCCCCCAAACTTAGGTTGTTCTTAGAAAAATTATTTTGGTGCAGATGAGGAAAACTGTAGGAAACAACACAGTTTCTAAACTGGCACCCACTCCCCTGACGTATTAAAAGGAATATATACACATCCTCTTTAATTATTTATTTCAACTTTTAGAAGGCACATTGTAGGTCAGATTCTAACCTACAAACCTTCCATATTGATGCTACAGTGAAGTTGTTTAGTACAAGGCAATCAATTCCATCACAAGACAAGAGTAAGGATGGAGGATGACAGGACCTCCAAAGATATTAAGTTTAATTGAAATGAAGGGTGAAAAGATTTTTCCTTATATATAACAAATGTTAATGTTAAAGTTTCACACTAAACCACAGAACTAATTTTTCATGCTCTGAAGAAATACATATTGAGATCTTAATTTATCATCCTCCTCCATATTTTGTTCTATGTTTTCTTTTCATAGAATCAGTACTGGAACTATAAATACCAACACTTCCAAATTTCTGTATTTGACAGCTCTTACCTGATGCTTTATGAGCTGGCTGGACACTGTAGTCCTGACAATGGGAACTGTAAAACGGAGGGGGAAATGCTCCTGCTTTCAAATTCGCACCTGGACTGCCACAGGTGGGTTGATGCGGCTGCTGCTGCTGCAGTTGATTCATTGGTTGGCTCAGACCTCTTGAGTTACAGACAAATTCATCTGGTATTTAAATAGTAGTGAAAAAAAAAAGTTAAATGAAGCCATTGTAATAATTATAGTAGATGATACCAATTGAAAGCAAAGTGATCCTTGATGTGATGGTGTCACAGCGTAAGCAAATCTGCATCTCGTCACAAAGGAAGTCCAGAAACAGCCTGAGCTCTTGCAGTAGTATTGCACACAAGATATGCTGGTGTAAGGAAAGACAATGTTGTAGAGAAACAGTATCTGTTCTAGCTGTGAGATATTCGCACCTTAGATCAGCAGGAGGTAACCCAGTTCCATTAAGCTGATTTCTGCTACCTCCAAGCAAGAGTATGAACGTACATGAAACCAACTACCTGATATTTATCAAATGTACCTTAAATTGTTCAGCCCTTAGCAATACATCCTGGTCTTTAATTTTAGCTTAGTGTAGTATTTACAGAGCTTATTTACACTTCCTTCTGAAAGAGCTTTTGTTTCTGTTCAACCTATCTTAAAACGGTTTCAAAATATAACATTGCAAAACCACTTTCTTTTGTCTTACCAGTAAGAACACTTGTGCTGAGAGACTTCTTTTCTGTAACCAAGGAACAGTTTTCCCCTTTGAGAAATTTCATTCTCTTCCACATTAGATGAGATGGGTTAATGACAGATGGATCTCCCTAGAATGTGAAGGAAAGGAAAACAAACAATTACGCTGATGACCATGAGGCATCCAAAGCTGTGAAGGGGATGCATTTCTTATGATTACCCCACTCAGCTGTTGCAATGCTTGTTCTTCATAATCCAGTTGTCGCTTCAGTTTCAAACTGTTCGACAGAGCAATTCTTGCTGGGTTTACATCTATGCCTCGTTGTCCAAAAGCATCCAGGGCCCTGTGAAGAGCAGATATCTGTGAGTGCACAGGGAGGCAAATCTAAATCATCTGGTTCACTTATACAGATTCTTTTTTCATTTAAAGACATTTAAGGTGTCTTTGAGACTTGCCAGTGGACAGATCTCAAACATCAAATGTTTTTATTTCCTTTTATTAGTTATCCCACAATCTTTGGAAACTTCTGACATTTGGGATCAAAGACAAATGAAAGTTTAGCATAAACAGCCTCTAGGGATCTAGAGCAGACATAAAAATGCTGTGGAAAAGGAAGTCATGCAATTTTTAAGAACAGGATTTGAGAGCCATGCCTGTCCCCTTGCTTTGCATGCCAAGTATGAATACACAGGTTGCTAACTGGGGACAAACCCTCTCCTTCCAGATGCATATTCAGATATGTATTTCTGCCAACAAGAAATCCCTAAAAGCAAACTGCACAGGCTTCAGGTTTTGAAATGACCATTGCTATTTTATGTACTTTCTGAACATTTCAGTGTGACCAACACTGAGGACCCAAGAGCTGCAGAGTAAATTCTATCTATGAAAGGCAACCCCAAGGACCACAGCCTCTGATCTACATCTCGTTAAGTATTGTTCACATGTGTAATAAAGCAAACAAGGTGAGGAAGGTTGTAGAAAAAGAGACTGTAATTTTAAATCTTAGCTGTAGTATTTACATATGCCAACAATAACAATGACTCCCTCTTTCCCATTTTCTGTTGTGAAGAAAATACATGCAAGGTGAGAAAGTACACACAGGTCCCATGCTTACTGCTGGACCAGTAAGTCTTTTCAGTACTGTTCTTAAATTGCATAAAGTCAAGCACACTTTGCAAAATTAATGGTGTAATTTTAACCCGATCAGCAGGAAATCCATTCACATATCCTTACAGGCAATGAAAAGTTTGCCCACTTCTGCTTCTACCAGACTCACTGCCACTGGAAGAGCACCACATTAATTTCCCCAGAGGTACAGTCTGATGCCTATCACAACAAACTGTTCCAGCTGAATTGAAAAAAAGAATTTTTCAAGATTACGACCCTTTTCATCCCCCAGAATATTTTCTGAGTAAAATACATAGTTATCCCACAAAAGCACTTACCTTTTTTTATATATGGGCACCCTCGGAGAATGTACTGGTGGCCCTGAGGGGGAATTTGATAGGGATCCTGAGTATTTATCTATGAGTCTCCATTTAGCAGGAACATACTCTAATGGGGGATCAGGTGGCCACTGGGTGTTTGGTCTTCCTCCCATCGAAGACAGGGGCGTGCTGGCTTGGTCATGGTATGGTGGCAGTGATGACCTACTCATATTGTTGAAGAACACTGATGACAGGGACCCATGACCACCAGGGTTGATTTTTTCATTTGATAGCTGTGGGCAATATTTCTCTGGGAGGAATTGATTCTGTGAAGTAGAAGCAAGGGGTTGGAAGATGGTACTCATGCTACTTAGACTCTGCTGGGTATTTTGTGCACTTTCAGAGAGAGGACGTTCTTCTTGGCAGATTGGGCTGAGCTGGAAATCTTCTCCATCCATAGGAATGTAAGGAGCCAAGGTTTCAAGGTCCAGTTCATTGAAGTCAGTCTGTGCAAAGATAAAGTATGCTCATAAAGAAAAAACTGAGGTAGAAGGACACTATCACACTTAAATTGGTATTCTTTTTTTCCCTTGGAGGACTAATCATACCCAGATCCGTTTCTCTTGGCATTTGACCAGAGCTGAACAGAGAGGATAAGCAACACTGCGCCACCAGTCAGCTTATAACACCCCTGTGGCACTTTTCTAACACTCAGTTTTCCCACCAAAGATGCTGATGTGGTGGGACAGAACTGAACAAGCAGATTCTGAATCTGACAATACTGAAGTTTGCACATGTCCATTCTTGCACCAAGTTTGATCCTGATCCACATTTGCCTCCTATCTGTCCACTCTTTCTTTTGCTTTCATTGCTGTTTCTATGTCCAGACTTAGATGAAACTTCTTCAGAACATGGACTATAGCATGAGTCTGCAAATTGTATTGGCAAATTTGGGCCCCAGTCACCCCAAACTTTCTGTAGGATTAACAGATGGAGATGAGTGTAAGGTCTGTACTAGCAGTTAGCAATGCCTGTTCCTTTCTCTTGACTATAAAGAAGCATAAGCCCTTAACAAAAGCTTTTCAATTAAGTATCTAAAGTAACATAAGCTGAATCAGGGCCACACCTTTTATTCACTAGCTCACTTGATGTAATGTTATAATAGTGGATTTACTTATTTATTTACAGAAACAATTTCTATACTTACACCCTCATTAGAATGCAGGAGATGGGAGACTGTATGTTACTTTACGTGCAAGTCATTGTCAAATCTCTCTTTAAGCCTCCAAGAGGTAAAACAAGAAGAATATATCCAAAATGAGTTTTCATTTTATAGTTAAAGGAGATATGTGCTATGAGGGGTATTCCTCTCTCATTTGGTTGTTTTGCAAGTTTATTTATTTTTTGTTCTAGAAAGGATGTTTACTCATTAGTCATTAGGCTGGACTAAAAAACATAATTGCTGCTTCTTATCTTATATATCCAATCTACAGAAGCCTCCAAATTCTGACAGCTCTCTGGTGCTCCTTTCTTATTAGCAGCACAACCACAGTGACATTCTAAACCTCATGTTTCAGAGAGTTAGGGACAGAAACTGGACATGTTGGTCTTTTAAAGTGCATTGCTCTGTTAGTGTTGTGCATCAAAGATTTGGTGTGTATGTACAAATGCAGTTTGCAGGTTGCATCAGAATATCTGCAGGTACAACATGAATCTCTACTGCATACTAGCAGGGGGCTGATCTTGGTGGTTTTTGGAAGACACAGTTTCTTACCTGGGAGGTGCACTGACTTTTTGATTCTGTGTCCATGGCAAAAAGTTTTTCAATCACCTCAATCTTCAGATCTTCATCCACGGAACTGTAATAATCGCCTGGGCTGCTGGGCTGCACAAAAATATCAATTTGTTGTAAGTAGCAAGACAACCTCAGTATTGGCTTAGCATCACGTAATTTATACCATGTTATTCAGTAACAGATCTTTGCTATGAAAAGCAAATGGCCAAATATGTATTTAGTATTGCCAGGACTCAAAACTGTCCACTTCTATCTCCAACACAAGATTGTCAATAAAAAACATAGGCACCAAATACAGGAACCTAGTTGTCATCCTAGTTTAAATGTTTTTTTGGCAACTTAGACCTGGAACAAGAAATATACACTATTAAATACTTCTGCCAAGACGAGAAATGCTTAGCAGTATCTCCATGCTTTTCTTAAGATTGGATGCCTTCCTGTAAAGACCATCTACAAGTGGCTCCTGAAAGCACATTCATTCTTTCAGTGGGGACCTCCATGGAGCTGCTCTCAAAAGCCTGAGTTGGGTGTAAGTTTCTTAAAGACTACAGTTTCTAGTTAACAAGCACAAAGAGGATGGGTCTGGGGCAATGCCCATAGTGACCACACAACTTTACATTGGCTTTTTATTTAAGCCTAACTCTCTGAAAGGTGGTAACATGTTCTTCTATTAGTTGATTTATAGGTAACAGTAATTACTGAGGGACAGCTGGGAAACAATGAAGACTGCAATGTAAAGACGGGATATAGTTCCTGTTTGATGGTTTTGCCATTGATCCTCAAGGTTAGTGCAGTACAGGAAGGATACAGATACAGTAGGCCTTGTTAGTAAGCAATGAGACAGGACCACTAACATGAAAATTTTGTCGAAATACATTGATGGAACTTGCATAAAAAACATAACACACCTATTTTTTTTAAGCTTTTCTTACCGTGGAACAGCTACTGTTGCTGCTTGCACTGGGAGTGCTGCTGCCAGGTGCAATCTGAGGCATTGTAAAGGACGGTATTGTCAGTGTTTCACCTTGAGCAGGGTGGCTTTTCACTTCCACTGGCCATGCTTTGTTTGGTGTCAAAACAGCATTGGTGAAGGCAGGGGCTTCCTCAAACTTCTGTGTCCCTGGATGGAGTTTTAACAATATTAATGAATGCTTTTAGCTTGTGCACTGTTATGATATAACTGCAGCTATTCATTAAAAAGTAAACACTGCTCCTAGTTGCCATGACAATAAGTTGGCATAGACTTAATGCATGTTGTTCAGTCAGCAAGAAAGCCTGATTCTGCTCTCATTCACGGAAATTTTCCACTGGTGTGAGCACGTGGGCTCTTTTAGCCATTACCCCCAATTTGTACACACAGCAAACAGACCTTGTCTATTAAGTTTCTAAATGTAGGCTCACATGTGATTCTTTGTTGCACAAAAATAATTTATACAAATACTAACCAAAATCCAAGGAAATAATGGCATCGCCAGGTGTTGGTGCCAGCTGAGCAAGTTCCTCTGGTTCTTCTTTTAACTTAGTAAACAAGAAGTCACTCTTCTCTGTCCCAGGGATGCTGCTGTCATAGGCAGTGCTCATCGTCAGCAGGCGAGGCTTGAAGAGCGATTCTGTTTGGTCCATGGAGAAGACAACATCGTTCTTCTCAATTTCACTAACAAGAAAATAGGTTTTAGGCATTTTGTACTCTACAAATACAAGATATGGGCAATGTAGGCAGCACAGACTCTCTAAAGCTGGGGCTCTACGAGCATTTTGGCCTCTCAGTTGCATGCCAGGCTCTCGACAGGCGAGGCACGGTTCCAGCGTTGCCAAGCACCACCATCTCAGATGACGCAGAGAGTGTGGTCAGGACTTCTGTGGGAATACTCAGGGCTTTGTTGCTCTGCTTTTTAAAGGGATGTAGTCGAGTCTGTAATGACCCAGACTATCACTCAAATAAGTATTTCCTATTTTGGCCCCAAGTAGGACCAAAAAAACTTGAGTTTTGCCAAATGAAGGCAAAACTCTTGATTGGCCCTGATTTTTGAGGTGGTAAACAGCTTCTCTTAGCAACATACGATACAACTGCTACTTAATTTTATCTCTTGGTCACAGCATTAGAAAAACAAAACACATTAGCAGTTGTGTTGCACAATAAAATCTTAAGTGCAAACTTCATACTCCTGCACCAGCACAGCAGCCATTCTGCAGAAGGCTGTGGCGAATTTCAACAGGGTGTATGGGAACAGGCATGCCACATTTTTCATCGATGTCTAAGATCAGTAAACAAGACTGAACAAACATGACTAAACTGATTTCAGAATAACAACACTAAATAAATAGACCCTTCAAAAGTTCCTCCAAACACCGCATTTCTTCCAGCACATGAATCCACACGTGTTTTTTTCTCTCCCGTACCACTTACCTCAGCACATAGTTGACGCAGACGATACACTGCGGCTGCAGGTTTCGCGTGTTGTAAATCACCGTTCCTTGGGTCTCCAGCCATACGTATCCACCATGCTTGGCAAGCATACGGTACTGGCCCGTCACTACTTGACCTTTTGTACACACTGAGAAAAGGGGGCAGAGACATAAATAATGCAGCAGGACAGGAACACACAACATGCAACACTTGTTTTAAATAAACCCACTTCTGACTTTTCATTATGCAGAACTGCACGAAGACATTTGTTACCAGGGATGCTTAACTTTGGGAAAATTCAGTCATTTTAAATATAAAAGGGGATGTTCATTTGAGGTTTCCACTCAAGATTGAAAATGCCTACTGATTGAATGTTTCTTGAGAGACCCTGTTCTAGAAGTGCCTTGGTTTGGGCTCCCAAGTTGATCTGTAGAAAAGTGAATTTATTTAGGAAAAACTATTTATAGTTTCCCTATTTAGGTGATTGAGAAATACAAGAGTCAGATTATTTAAAAGCTGTATTCACTAAAAATTAAAAAAAAAAGGAAAGAAAAAAATCTTATGGTTTCTCTTTTTATCCCTTAGAATTTGAAGCTGGAGATATCTGAACCACAAATAAAATTAAGGTGTCACTAGCACAGCATTGATCTTAAGAGGCTGAAGTAGCAATACCACTCATAAAAAAGGATCAAAATTAAGAATGGTAAATGGGATTGTTTTGTCTAGAAAAACATTGCCAAGCTACTGTATTTCTCCCTCTGCTTGAACTGTGCTGTTCCTCTGGAATAGCTCGGAATTAGCAGCCTGGAAGGAACCAAGACCAGTATGACCAAATCAAATTATGTTTATATAACTCAAAAATGTTTTTTGAACTGTCCTGTGTTTTTCAACCAATAAACTGACTATAATAGAACTCAGGTTTAAAACTTCATCTAGATGTTTGAAGGGCAAATTCTGCAGTCCTGCTGCCCCGTCCCCCCAATTTTTTGCAATACTTGCAGAGAATGAGTTTTCAGTGTGGAGCTTTGGACCTCTGAGATGTAAAGTTTTATGATGTCCTGCCTGTTGTAATTCAAAGTTGTCAGTTCAGGAAAAATATTGTCAATCGATGGTAATAAAATTAGGGCTGGAGTACACAAGCAGTACTTGTACTAATAAGAGCTTGCATTTGTAAGCAGACATAGTGGCACTGAGTAGCAGCAGAAGTGGGAACTGGCTGAACCAAATATTTGACCACACACTGGCAACCTTTCCTTCCAAACAGCTTTTATGCCCCAAACCAGTATGCCATCAAACTAATGTCCTGAAAATAATGCAATTTCACTTAGTAGGACTGGAAAATTGATTCCGCGGTCTTTGTACAGAAAAAATTCCTCCGGAATGTGGCCGCTACAGAAGCTATTTATTGTCAGTCCCTCCTACATCACCACCATAACAAATGTACAAATCCAGGCCTATGAAATGCAACAACTGTTTTGCAGATAATTGTTGCTGTGTTTATCCTTCCATTTCTGAGGTTTGTTTGTTTTCTTCCTAGGAGTATTTAATCATCCTTCATTTAATTTATTTACACAAAGTAGAACATTACTTTTATTGATTAAATACTTCTGGTGGAACAAAATCAAAAGGCTTTCATTTCAAAGTGTTTTAGTGACTGGACTGTTCTGCTCTGCTTGTGAAACATAATTACACTGCTTCCTAATCATCAGCTCATCAATAAGAGTCACAGTGTAGGCGCCTGTTACATTACAAAGAAGCTTTTTACTGCTTTAATCTTTTTTATTATTATTATTCAAAGCATGTCATGTTCTGATATAATAAAGTACAGCAGAATCCCTTCACGGGGTAATCTCATAAATTACTAATACACTTGTAACTGCTGACTTTGTTATCAATGCTACATTTAAGGTTTTGGCCTTCAGATTAAACTTCTCCCTTCCCTGTTTTTTTTTTTTTTTTTTTTTTCTTTTTTTTTTTTTTATAAAGTATGTATTACCTGTATCTTTACAGAACTAGTATCATCTCAATCAAGTAGGCTCCAATTATATTCCTTATCTTTGTGTCAAGAGAGAGGGAAGGTAGGGATGAATTTAATAGAATACAAAAAACATGATTTACTTGGAAGGCTTGTTCAGCTTCTGCTATGTACTACCAAGTGGCAGGTGGTGACACTCAGCCCCCCACTGAGGTCAGCAGCAAAATTCCTCTCAGCTTTAATGGCAATAAGACCAGTTCTTAGTGGAGACAATTATAGATTATTAATTGCTGGATTGGAAAATTCAGTTCTACGGTCAATCTGTTGTGTAGATTTATGTAACAAGACAGAAATTTCCATCTTGCTTGTGTAACATGAAAAACTGGGTTTGCTGAATGCTGCCAAATGCACTCCAGTCTTCCATTCCACAGTGACTAATTAAGACTTTCATATTCTATGTGCAACTATACTTCCAGCCATGAACAAAAATGTTGCTTGAACATGAGATTGTTATTTCACCTCAAGAAAAAAACAACTAACCCTGCAGTACAGCAAAGCTGCAACAACCATGATTTATCACTAAATTAGACAGAAGGAAAGGGATGTTCTGCTTCTGTGCAAGAGACTCATTTGAGGTTTTTCTTTTCAAACTTCAGTCTCCTTCCTCTATTTCCCATGCATCTTTACAACACTAAGCGGTTGGCGCTGTCAGAATTGATGACTGCGTTATTTCTAATAAAAATTGCTGTTTAATGAATGCAAGTGTGCTGAACATGAATTTTGAGGTGGATATTTCCATGAATAAAAGGACACGGCTGGGAAAACTAAGTTCTGTATAGCTACATGCTTGGAAGAACAAGTAAGGTCTGTATAAGGTGTATACCTGCTTGGTTACCCTGTGCATTAGACAACAGCTCAATGAAACACATAATGAAACCTAGGCATTTCCTAATTGGAGGCCTCTGTGTATTTTCTCAAGTCACAGCCTGCTGCCACTTTGTCTTTTTGGTTGTTCTCTGAGTTGGTAAGAAGCCTGATGGTCCCAGAAGACATGAGAAGTATGTATCTCAGAAAAACTATAGGGGCCAAATTTGTTGGTGATGTAAACTACGGATTGTGTTGTGGGCAACAGCATTTATCACAGCACAGACTTTGGTCCTGTGCTTCTAACAGTAAAAAGATAGTCCACGCTGATCCTGTGCTATCATTGACGCTATGGAACAGTCTGATATTAGAACATTTATAACCTGTGCAGTGCACAGTGCCTTGAGCACTTCTGCTGATTTAACACCCCTCTAAGGATTACTCTTGCCTTCATTCTGCTACTTGATCAGTCCTCATGCCCTACAGTAAAAGTTTGTAGGACGTGGCCCTTTTCAGTAGGCACAAATGGCATCTAGACATACACTCTGAACTATATGAGGTTAATTGACTTGCCTTAGTGAGGAGCAACCCCAATCAGTGCCTGGTCACGGTGGGTATTAGAAACTCTCCAGAGACTTTTACATGGACAGGTCCCAGCTCAGTGCTCCTATTTCATTCATTAGATAGAGGTAACCAACATGGGCTCACTCTCCCTCTCCTGTTACCATTGGGATTGCCAGCTCCCATTTTATTCCCTCTGTGGTGTTATTCCATTCTTAGAAATGCAACTCAATAGTTGAAAAGCACCAGTGCAGCACACCCCATGACTTCACAGGATGACTCTTGATAGCCCAGCATAGAATATGAATGTCCTATCTATATTATCACTAATTCCTTTTCTCTGTTAAAAACAGTAAAATATTACATAAGAAAAAACCCAAAACATTCCCAGATAACTCTCACTAAGTATGGCTTGATTTATTTTTTTCTTTTAAGCAGCTCTGAAAACAGGACGATTCATCAACACTGTTTTTCAGCACACAACTTTTATCACTGCCAAACATTCTTTCAAGAAACATTTCAACTTAAAACTGCCCTGAATCTTTGCCACTGGAGCTAACACATATTCCCTTTTCCCGTTATGGTCAGACAGCTATTCTTTGCTGCTCCTTTTCTCTGGGAAGAACAGAAATACTTTCTGCAAGCCTACTTGGTGGGCAATTCCCTATAGACATGACCTAAGTCATGGGCTTTTTCCTGAGGACAGACCTTTATCATAGCAACTACAAGGTGTGTGCATGAGAGGGGGTTGGGTTTGAGCTTGCAGATTGCAGTCTAGCAGCTTTGCTTTGTTTCTATAAAAAGATCAGCAGCAGAGGTTTTAGTGATGTGTTGCTGAGAGCTCTCCAATACGTTGGGTCAGGGCCATAACAGCCAAGGAAATGCTATTTGTACATTAGTGCACCACACTGTCTCCAGCCAAAGCACCAACTGGACAGACTGAAGGTTTAAATCCAGTAATATTAAGACACCTTATGTGATAGAGAGGGGAAGAGTAACTGTGTGGCCTACTGAAGGGAGGGAGCAGATCTTGTATCTGATCTCTGCTCCCAGAGTAATTCAGGTACTTTACAGTGGCAGTTCACATAGGCATAAGAATAACAAGAAGATGCTGTTCCTGGAAGTAGAAATTTGTACAATGGATATCCCTTTTAAAAAGTCTCCTTGCACATCTGTTTTGGATGGGGAAGATAGTTACTATTTGGTAGCAAAAGCCAGACATTCAAAAGTACACTGCAATAAGCTCTTCCTATTTTCCTTTATAGCTGCTCCAATGGCACACCAAAAGGATAAATAATCACAGTAAAGCTTGGGTTGGAAGGGGCCTTAAAGATCAGCTAGTTCCAGCCCCCTGCCATGGGGGTTTTCCATTAGACCAGGCTGTTCAGAGCCCCTGAACATTTCCAGGGATGGGGCAGCCACAAGTTCTCTAGTCAATCTGTTCCAGCATCTCACCACCCTCACGGTAAAGAATTTCTTCCAAATATCTAATCTAAATCTATTCTCTTTCAGTTTGAAGCCCTTCTCCCTTGTCCTGTCTTACTACATGCTCTTGTAAAAAGTCCCTCTCCCATCTTTCTTGTAGGCTCCCTTCTCATACTAGAAGGCCACAATTAGATCATCCCAAAGCTTCCTCTTTTCCAGGCTGAACAATCCCAATTCTCTTAGCCATCAGTAAATGCACTTCTCACTGCCTAACTCAGCTTTTCAAATTTTCAGCTGAACCTTGCATTATCCCTTAGAGAGACAGTGGTTCTCCTCTCTAAACTAATCCAAGTTTAGTTTTAATTATGGCAAAAAACAGACCCTCTGGAAAGATCAGCAGTAGATTTCAGCTAGACAAGCATGGTCACCTGTAAGCTTTCTAGAAAAGTGTAAATACTGTTCAGGGACAGTATCTGCACACAAAGTGCATTTGTATTTTCTATGACTTATTGAGATGCCCACAAGTTATTTTTTTTACATTCAAACTAGGAAGAAAAATAAGAACGTGACTCACAGTTCTGATGACTCTTGGTCATACTCTCCGAGTCCAAGGCATGGTAGAACTCATATGCTGAACGACCCAGCAGCTCCTCTGGATGGTATCCAATTAACTCTGTTATTCTTGATTAAGAAAAAAGCAAATATTTAAAATTCAGGTCACTGTAGTTTTATGCTTACATGTGGAGGGCAGCTATCAGCTCTGGTCCTTAGACTAACAGAATTAAAAAAGCAATGAGAAATTCTGAACTTCTAAAGACATCAAGAGCTGCAGAGGACTTCTAGATCACATTCTGAAATACCTCCATGTTCAGAGTAAGCTGCTTTGTACAACTATTAAAAATTCCTGGTGATGTCATTATGTGTGTTTCAAATTTTCCCAGTCCTATTACACACTAATAGAAGGTATCAACTTTTACTGCTGACAAAGTTCTCAAGCTGTGCACTACATGCAGAAACTCCCAATGACCACCATTCAAAATCAAATACATGTGAGGGGCATAGTGGTTGGCACTATCAGGTTTAAAGTTATGTGGACATTTAAAAAACATACACAAAATGGTTAAATCACTACTTTGGATACTGCATTTAATAAAAATGCAAGGTGAGAAATTAAGAGCAGTTAAAAAAAAATCAGCTCATCTACTTAGTATTTCCTCAATTCTATGAGAACTTTAGTATATGGATTAGGTTACTTGGGTGACTAATCCACAAACTAAGTAGCACTTTACACAAAGAAAGCTATGATCTCAAAAAACTAGACTTTTTCTCAGAGTCTTTCTGAGTACTCAGGCAAGACAGGATTTTTCACAAGTTCTGAATAAAAGAAAATAGGTCATCAAACTATGCAGATGATTTTCTCTAATGAGGGGGTGGAGGGAAAATGTTCTGTTTTCTTAAATTCATTTTGAAATACCATCACATGAAACTTACAGGCAACACAGTAAGTAAAAGAATAATTCAAAAGCAAAGATTACCCTATCTTCTGTTTTACAAAACAGTGACACTCTTGGATACTTTTTCTTAGCTTTGTAACTCTAATAACAACCTGTAACGTAGAAGAGAGCAGTAGCACAAAGGACTACAGACTGACTCTGAAGCTGTAATAAACCTTTAAAAGCTGAGAGGTTTGCAAGAAATAGTCACATCTTTCAACACACATCACTGCTGTCAATGGCAGCGTCCAGGTTTTATGCCTTGGCACTAAACTCTCTTGGATAAATTTTATCTGCCACCACCAAATTTGTTCTGTGGCGTTACTCCTTTTAAGGGAGACATCTTCAGGTTTGTGTACTCCCTCGAAGGATAGCCTTGGCCCAGCCCTCCAGACACAAGCATGTCTTTACAAGACAGACATGTAAATACTGTAAAACAAACAGAGCAAGAGCGTGGCATTCCTCTCCTGGATCCCCCTCCAGCAAGCAAGACACATAAGATGGGACTATTTTGTGTATAGTTTGAACGCCAAGGCACTGACTCAGCTTTTCCCTCACCTCCATAGAACTGTTTAGCTTATAGCCCCAGGACACCTTGGTTTTGTCACTCTGAAAACTATTCTCTGTCCTGATTTCCACAGAACAAACCTGGGTTTATAGCGCTTTGTGGAGCAAAAGCTATAGCTTGTATTTGGTTCTCCTCAAAAACTTACTCTCCTGATAATGTTCACAGTTTTATTTACACTTACAGTTAGACCAACAAAGGGGAAATTCTTGAATCCAGGTTTCACAGAGTTGTTTTTTTGACTCACTTCACTGAGGAGCTTCTGAGCTTTAAAATTGCATCCCAGTCAAATACATAACTTCTCTCTGAAACCACAATTGCTTTTTCTTTCTTATTGAAAAGTTCCCATGAGTTGGTCATCAGAGCCGAACCATCAGGAGAAAAAAACAGATACCGAAGGAGCCCTAATAAATGCAAGGCTCACAAAATACAGTTGCTGCTTGCCTTTACACAGCCAGCTGGGATACACCGATTTAAGTGACGAGAGGCTTTTGCCAGTACCAGTGTAAATACACAGTCTTTAAAAACAGAAATGACAGCCTTTGGTTATACAATGGCACAGTATCACAAAATCATCCCAGTTACGTTTGGAGCTCATCACAAGGTGAAGGATTTTAAAATTCAGGAAGCTGAGGATTTACTCTTAATCCAGCCATTGGGAACTGAGAGCCAAGTGGGGGTTGAGCAGCAAGAAGGAAAATGAAATACAGATAATAGGGAAAAAAGAACCATTGTGTACCCAGCAGCACCAGTGCAAATCCAAAACCACATGGGTGTCAACAGTGGAACTGAGATAGCAAGCAAAAAATACACATTACAGCAGGCTGAGGGACTCTTAACTCTTATCATAAAGGAATTGCAATCTCTATGCAAAATTGTGTATTCCAATCCTGCTGATCATAATGAGCACCCTCACTATAAAATTACTCTTCTTGTCATTCCATGGCACAGAATGACTTGTGGTGCAATCCTGCTGTGACAATGTCAAATTTAATTAGATCTAATGTAATCTTGGATGAAAGTTATCAAGTGGTGGGTTGGTATCTTTTTACTACAACCAACTACATATTACACAAAAAAATAAAATATCAAAGAATTATCCACAAACCCCAGAATATTGGCTAAATTCTAAATCCATGCCTGGTAACAATGAAATACTAATAAAGAGTAATTGCTTTAAAATAGTTACTTTAAAAATAGCAATAAATGACTAAACAGCCTCCATGCTCTTGTTGACCTGAAGAGCTCCTGGTCCAGGAGGCAGGGAGTGCTTCGGTTTAGGTCCTTGCACTGACCTCGAGGTTTGTCAGGGAGGTGCACCGTCCAAGCTCCGTGCACTTTCTACAGAAGCCTCTTAGCAACCCAAAATGCCAAGTGAACACACAGAGGACTAAGTGCAAAGGAAAAGGCATCCCACGGAGCTATGAGAAGGAGGAGTACATAACTAAGAAACTCAGGGAAATGTCTGTGCCCTGTGGGACCAAAGGGTCACTTACAAAACTGAGTCCAGGACACAAGACTTCTACTTTTGCTTAGACACCAGACAGAAAATTGCTCTTTGTGTAAGCTGTGGAATGACAAAATTAGAAAACAAACTGTATGGTGGTTTTGGATGGCATTCCTGCTGTGTTAGGCTTTGTGCTTCCTTTGCATCTGTAGAATGCTAATTAGCAAGATGATAATAATTTTTTGTTAAAGATGGCAGGTGGGCTGCAAGGTTGTTTATTTTCCTGTCAACCATTTGTTTCTGATAACACAAATACCCTTTGGGGGAATCTTAATTTTTTCCAGACTGACACTTGAGTTTTGTCAGCTCAGTTTGTCATCAAGATGTACTACGGTCAAAATCTCAGAAAACACAATAAAGAGGTGGGATCTGTTCCAACTACCAGCACTTAAATGCTTTTTGAGCACTACTTCAATTTTCCTTAACATACAATATATTCAAGTACCTTAATATATAATTTTTCAGACATGGAGAAAAGGCAAAGTTTTGTGCTTAGGATACACAATTAAGAAACAAGGGATCTGAATTCCATTTCTGGAACTATACAACTTTGCCCTACTTTACCTCTTTGGACACAGCAAAGCAAACAAAATTCACTGCTTCAAAGGCAGCTTCTCCTATAAGATGAGCTAGTTCAAGTGTTTTGGTTTTTCTTAAAATTATGCTTTTCTGTCCCTTTATAGGAGCACAAAGGCTTTTATTGTATACCATTTCTTGAATTAAAATAGTATCATAAGAACCATCAGGACTGGGAAGTTAGGCTCTTTTGTGAAAGACTGCTCTAATGTTTACTGCTCAGAAAAATAGCTGGGTGTATATTCGTTAGGCTATGTGTGGACTGTGTGTGTGAGGGTGTGGATCTCTTAACAAGGTCCTTCTGTATTCAAACTGCTACCAAGTTATTGAAGTTAAACTGGTCTGGAGGGGAACAAACAAAACAAAGTTATACTTAAAGCAAAATGAGTCAAAAAAAAAAAAGAGAAAAAAAAAAAAAATAAAGCCCAACACAGACACTATGCCTGGGGTAAAGCACTCTGTCAACCTGCTACAGCAGGCAGCAGGGCAGGGGGCAGCCATGCCAACTAATTACATTTCCTCTCAAAAATATTCATGGCTGTTTCTACTCTAATCCAAGCCAATGGAAAAAAAAAAAGGGCAAAATCCTGTGACTCCTGAGAAGGGATGGCTGGCCTGGTCAGATGTATCTGTCCTGCTAGGCAAAAAAAACTAGATGGGTACATGAACATCTTCACCAGCACTCAGTCATTCCTCCTAATTTGATCTATCTAAATCAAAGTTTTATTATGTACAAAAGAAGTCAGTCACGTTTAATTCTTAAATATGACATATACCAAAAGTCAGTTTTCTCCAATGTGGATCTTTGTCTTCACTTTACTGTTGTCTCCATACTGCATTTTCCCCTGAGAAGGAGTAGAGGGACAGGAGATCCATTCAACTGCTTATTTGTGTTCTCAGCTAATTTAAAAATATTCCCCAAATACAGGTCAAATGGCAAACTGACTTAAGTCCTCACCCAAGGTCCTGTGCCTGCATATTGCTGTTTTATGGGGACATAACTGGAAGAAAATATAACTCAGTTTCCTCAAAGTCAGGCACAGCCTGAATCACACATGTATCCTCATATGAGAAACCTAACTGGGACCAACACTATGACATTGCTTCTTCCTGCACCGTCCTATTCTGAATCACCATTCATCCACCATCGCTTGTTTTTGTTTCTTCTACTCTTCCATTAAAATGTTCCAATCAAGAAAAAAAAAAGAGTATAACTAATTGGGTTTCTCATAATAAGGAATATACAATACCATAACTTCAAAGCCATAGCTTCAAAGTAACAGAACACATGTGCTTTCCAGTGTACCAGTGCCAGGGAACTCGCTGTTGATGCAGCCTCCGAGTGGCCACCTGGACATCTCACTCCATGCTGGACAGATTTGTTTCCTTATCTATCCTTTTCTCCCCTCATAAATGCTGCCCACAGCAATTACAGGCAAAGAGTGCTTCCCCTTCCCCTCCCCAGCACCCGAGAGGTCACAAAGACAAAGGTGAAAAGCAAGTGCTTTCAGACCCCTGTTTTCAAAACTGCAGTGTATGGTTTTCCTTTGTTGTGCATAAAGCACAAAGGCTCAGACTGCATAGTCTGAGGCACCTGAAGCAGTTTTGGGGTTTCCTATTAAATTCAGATACAGTTTTCACTTTTGTTTTGTGGATTTTTCCCCCACAGACACATACTGCCACTATTTCTACCTACTGATTGGCCCCCTGGCCCTGCACAGGAAGATACACAGAGCATTAGCTATGCCAGCAAGGTAACAAAATTGCCTTCTTACAGATATGCCTTTTTTTCTAAAACACTCTCCCTGGTGATCTTCCCTGACACAAAAGCATTGTGCAACTGAACTAAATCCTCACCTGAATTATTAAATTGTACCACTGGTCAGCATTCCTGTGTTACAGCTAAAATAATCCTTCCTGTAAACCACTTAGTCAAGATAAGTGGAGCAAGGGAACATTTTTAAATCACTCTCCAGGAATGGCTGAAGCAGGCATTTAACAGAACACCCCATATTTATTATTCATATCTCACAAACCTTTCTTTGCAGACTCATCACCTTGCAAAAACTGTTTTAAGAATACAAACATATCCCACCTAACTACTGGCAAGTCATAGGCCCACATACATAATTATTTTTGGAAGGCAAATTATATGGGCTACTGTCTCACACCTTTTAAATGAGGGATGGCCAGTCTTGCCTGCTTCATATTGCATCTACCCTGTACCCTCCTAAGGAAGAGCCAAAAGAATCAAGGCACTTCATGTCAGCCAACTCGTGTTTGTTACTAAGTGTTGTAGGGTAGCCAGCCTATTATTTCACATGTTGCTTTGTGACAGAGACTATAAGTTTGCCTCACATGAGACTATCTTCAGAAATCCTAGCACTTCTTTAACAGAATGCTTTGAAAATAAAAACTTAATGCTCCCTGGAAGCAGACCTGTCTACACTAGATGAACTTCCAAGATCATACTAGGACCACTGCAGAAGTCTAGCAGATGAGGTACACTGCTCTCAATGATATCAGCCCTGAACTGGAAAGACAGAGTCTTCTATGGATAAATGAGCTGGGTCAGCCCTACTGCATTGCTGCAGAAGGGACAGAGCACATTGGAAAGGGTTTAGGCATCTGACTGGCACATGCTGCCTTCCCTCCTCTGCTCCCCAGTCTGGATTTACATACTTGGCATAAGCTGCTCCTTCAATGCAGTTTGTCTAGCAGCACTGAATTTGATAAGAACAGCTGAGTGTTTTGCATTTTTATGTCTCTGGTGATGTCTTGCCTGTTGGAGAGAAATCAACATCCATCCCTTTTGGCAGGGAAGTGAGAGCCAGGGAGATCTGCTACGAAAAACCTGAAAGGTTTGTGAGGTCTCTTCCTTCTCTGGCACAACTGGATTTTTACAGCTTTATCAAAATCTCAATAAAACATGAATGAAACATCCAACCAAAACTATCTAATAAAGACATGCTGCTTTGTTGTTGTCTGGTTCTAAAGTAAAAAATCTCTAAAACCCTACAAGTTAAATCCTCCAGAGGAAGCTGTTGTATTTCACTGTCATGCGAAATATTTTCCCTGTAAGTCAAACACCCACTATTTAAGGTGGGGTATAATATGTTATTATTTTTAAAATAAGCATGTGTATCTTTAATGGGATAGCATCAGTCCCTCTAATTCTCATTTATAATGGCTTGTGCATTAAGTCTTGCAGAGACATGTGAATGCTGCAATAAGCAAAATCCTCTGTTACACTCCTCTGGCCTGCCACTGAATGGCCCCAGTAATTCACCGCTTTTAATAACAAGTCACTACCACATTGTTGCTTCCCCCTCCAGCAGCAAAATCCTATTGATATCTCAATATTTTTGTCCTGATAGTATTAACAAAGAAAAAAATAAAAGGCCTATTTGATTGTGGTTACATCAGAGGCCATTTCTAGTTACAGCACACTTGCTGCTCAGTTCTCAGAGAGGTCAGAAGAAGGTCAGTCACAAGTTTCGCACTTGCAATCTCGCTTTCATCCACAGCTGCTAACACTGCTAGTTTATACGGTTGCTTCACCACATTGTCTAAAATAACAATCTTCCTTAGCAAACTTTAAAAAAAACCTTCAAAGGTTGAAAGAAGTCATGAAGATGCCAGTCCTGTGAGGTTTTGCGTAAGACGTGAGCATATGTATAATCCCACCAATAACCCTCCAGACCTCAGAGGTTGCTAGCGTCTCTGAATTTCAGGGCACCAACTTCTTTAGGCAAAAAAAGTTCCATCTTAAATTCAGTGATAACCTCATAAACTTAAAAACCCCCAAAACAAAACTCAAACCCACAGCAGTAAAGACAGAACTTTCTAGGTAAATAGGGAACAGGAAGACACTTCCTGGGAAGGGATCTCTGACTCACTCACCACATGAAAGATGGTTATAACAATACGTAAGCAGGGAGAAGAGGTAGATGGCATGAAATGCCATTGAGATCCCTGGAGAAATCAGGCAAGTGAAGACTAGGGGAATCTCAATTTTTCCCACTCAAGAGAAGTGTGGGGAGCAGAGGACACAGCCCCTTGCCCAACCCAAGATCCTCCCCTCCCCTTCATTTCGCCACTAAAAGGTGCAGAGAGATAACCAGCAAAGGTTGTTTGCTTTTCATTGAGCAAGAGGCTGCAACCCCATTTCAGAGCTGCAGGTACTCTGGGTGCCTTAGAAATTCTTAGTTAATTTAGACCATAAAGTACCTGCCAGCTAACCGATAATTGCATCCTGGGCCAAACCAACCATAAAACAGTCCATGACTAAGGTCCATATGGTGCCATTTGAGACATTCTCTAAAACACGAGAACAGAAATACTATATACTCTTCAGTTTTATCAGTTAATCCCCAAGAAACTAATGCTTGTGGCTTCAAGTTGCCTCATCGTCTGCCAGTAAAACTGAATTCCTCACTTGGCAGGAGGAGGAAATACAGCAGGAGCACCATTTTGTCTAAATTGAGATTTGAGGTGGATTAAGTGAGCCACTAAATAGCTGCTTTGATAACAGACTGTACTTTCTTTTAATTCTTGCTTCCCAGGTCTACACAGGAGGGCATTTTTAAGAACTGCATGTTTTGTTCAAGAAGATAGAAACACTTATGAAAAGGAAAAATCAATGGAGCTTACCTGTCATCGCAGTAGGTAAATTTCATGTCCATGCTATGGCGACTCAGGAAGGTCTTGCTGTCCAAGGGGATATCAATGTTTGAAGGGTGCTGAATAGGCTCACACATTATTATAAGGCATGTGAGAAGAGGCTCCTTATATCCACACAGAGTGTGAGGAGGGCAAGTGTTATATACTTTAACTTGTCCAGTGCAGTGCAAAACCTGAAATAATGAGAAACGAACTTAGAATGTACTTTCTCTACGTGCCAATTTTTTTTTTAAATAAAAAACACTTATTACGGCTCAAATATGGTACCTTCCATGTGGCAGACTTGAGATTAACAGTTCTGCCTCTGTTGGTAACGGTGCATTTCATCCTCATAAAGAAGTCACGCTCAGTTGACATCTCTTTGCTTTTCTTTCCAAAGCCTGGACCTGTATAAGGAAAATGGGAAATGAGTTTTCTCATTTTCCTCCTTCATTTCTTCTACTTTTAAGCATGAAGGATTCAACAGAAATAAGAGACTAATTCTCAGATAATTTACCTGCAGAGACCATCAAAGATGCATGGACCATTGCAGAGCAGTTTGTAGAGCTCAGACCTAAAACTTTAAGTGGAACTTAAATAGGACTTTGTGCATTTAAACCTGCTTTAGCTTGTAGCACATAAATCTTTCCAAAGCATTACAACTGAAAACATTATGCCCGTCTTAACTCGACAAAAGGAAAACATTAAACAAACAGTCCTCAGTGCTATCCTATTTAAGTAATATTTGGCAAAACAAAACTGCAAAGAATTGAATAGCAGTTAACAACTACTCTAGGAATGAGAATTCTGCTTACCACGACTAACAGATCTCTACTGCTAGCCAATTACTTCATTTGGTTATCTAAAAAGCAAATGGTGACTTTTATATTTTCATTATTACCATTTTTCAGACTCAGATTCTCTCGAATTTCTTCATGGTCACATGGATGAGTGAAGTCAAAAATGCTGTGTCCAGTTAGTTCCACCTGCACAGAAGTAAGAGCTACACTTAGTCAAATAAAGCAACTGACAGTATTTATCTGTTCTTAAATACCACCTATTCTAATGAAACTGGTCATTAGAGCTAAGTACATCAACAGTATGCTCACAGACATGAATGCTGTGACCCTCCCTTTGTTTATCCTATACATAACTTCTTATTTTCTCCACAGAACAATTCTCTTATCTTTGGATTTGCACAGTGCAGTTAACAGTCAACACCACTTGATATTTTCAACACAGAAGGAAAAAAACCCAACAATCCACAAAGCAGAAAAGAGGGGACCTAAAAGAGCAGCTCTATCTCATCCCTCCCATAGTCTAAGGCACAAGTCGAATAAACACCTTCTCCTCTCTGTGGTAATATCTAGGAAGGCAAATTTGCAGTGACCAAAGACACTACAACTTCGTGTTGCAAGGAAGGGAGAGGGAACCCCCCACCCCTATTGTTTGCTGTACAGGGTACCTGCCTGAGAAATAAGGCATTTTATTTCCAGTCTTTTCTGCAGTGATACATAGCTGGGTTTTCCGCATTAAGGCATAGAACTTGTTTCTAGGAACTGTATTACAAAAATAGGAAAGCGTGAGGGAACAAGTTACCTGTGTAAGACCCATGTATTTGTTGACATTCTCTGACAAAAAGATCATGTCTCCATCCTGTGTCACCACGGCAATAAATCCCTCCAAAGCTTTCAGGTACAAGTTGTCCATCTGCTGGTCTGCCTCTACTTCATTCTCATTGTCAGCACATACTGAGAACAAAAAGAAAGAAAAAAAAAAGCATTTAAAGTCTTCAGCACCCCAGCCAGCCTTTTTCAGTGCAAACACATTCAGTTACAAGGCAACAAAATATTTTTCTGCTGTTAAAATTTCACTTTCACAAACCCCTTCTGGTGGGGCCTTCTGAATAGCATGTGAAAGGGATGCCTTATTACTAGAAAGGCAGATATTTTTCTAAACGTTTTGGCAAATACAGATGTTTTGGCTATTCACCTTTAGCATGTTTCTGCAAGACGTGTTTTCAGTTAATAACACCTACGTACCCAGACACTGAAGTGCATCTTCTTTGTTCATGTTCTCTTGGCCACATGCAAGATTCGTGCCTCCTAACAGCTACAAGGTATAGGGCAAGTCTTACAGAAGGCATGTAAATGTCTGCATTCCTAACAGAAACCTAACAGAGGGCTTTTTCCATCAGGTCATGTTTACTAAGAAGTTAAAATACAGTTCCTACAAAGTATGTCTAAATAGACCTCCCCACTCAATATGGAGACATCTGTTACCACTACTTCTAGTAGAAAAATTAGAAAACCACACCCTTGAAGTCGTTCTGGATGAATCCATCTTTCATTCCACAAATCTTTTCCTCTGAAAACCACAGATCCATCCCACCAATACCTGCTTTTTCATCTGCAGAACTCCTTATGCTCTACTCCACCAAAGTCTGGTCACCCATCTTTACTTCTCCTGTCCCACAAGGAGGAGAGCCCCAGACTCTTCTTATGTCCCAGATGTTTGCCTAGGCAGATTCATGAACCCAGGGCATCTTGCACTTTTTTGGGAAACACGTACCATTGTTGAGCTGAAATCTAAAGCCATGCTAGAATATTTATTACAGCTTTTTTTTTGTTTGTTTGTTTTTGTTACATGCTTTCCTGGTACTTTTTGCCTGCCGTGTAGCAACAATGGATGGCACTGCAATGCCCTCGTCTGTGTGCTTCACATGGCCCCTCTCCTGTGATGGCAGGCAGTGTATAGGCAAAACTGCAAGGAGGGAGGGAAGGGGATGACACTGCTCCTCCTAATGCCAGTCACCCAAGTGTCTACTTCCCTTCTATGCTTTTAAACATGTTTCAGCTCCTTGAATAAGAAGCTTTCAGGGGATGATTTGCAGACTACTAATATAGAAAAATTCCAGTGTAGGAGCTGGCCCATTAATTTCTTTCTATGTTTTATGTAAAACTTCTGGAATTAATTTTTTTACAAAACTATTTACAGATATTGCATCTGGTCTGTGTACCTCAGACATGCTGTGGTGAGCTTATCTTTATAGTTTTGTCAGTTAGCCTGCACATTTGTGATCAGTCATTGCAAATATATGTTGTTGTAAGTTTTTGAATTTTGGGGGGGCGAAAGCAAGCAAACAGAGCAAAAAAAAAACAAACCCCAAACCCATGGCCTCGTGAGACAATAAGAGTTAAGTCCTGTCTAGATCAAAGGTGCTCCATAGCCTCTGGCAGCAACAGTGACATAAGAAGAGCTATAGCAATTCTGCTCTGTGTCCCTTCTTGGTGGCACAAGAGTGCTCCAGGCTGGACCCACCACCAATTCTGCTGTCCAGAGCCTCCAGCTGTAATTGCATCAGCCTTACTTGCAAGAACTCTTAAACAAGTTTCTTGGAGAAGTTCCTCTTCTTTGTTCATTTAATTTTGCAATTTCAGCATACAGTTTTTGTTCTATAGCAAACATACTTGAGAAAAGTCATTAATTTCTGTTATTTTCTTCACGAAACAGCACATTGATAATTTCCCTTCTATTTCTTGTTGAAATACTCATTTTGGGAGAAGTCTAGAAGCAGGAATGGGGTATTGCTTTGTAAAACATTATTAGAAGTTATTTGGTTTTGGTATTTTTTTGGATAAGGAAGAGGCTGAGCCACTATTAATGCAGTTTTTACTTTGAAGTATTAATGAGTTATGATTAAAGGCTGAGTTTGATCTATATAGCTCCTGCAACTGCATCTGCTAGTGCCTAAGGATGGACTGCAAGCAAATGCAGAGGGATGAGCATTTGCAATGCAGAGTCCACCAAGCCCTGTCTGGAACAGATGAGTGGTGACAAAAATGATGCTGGCTGCTGCTGCTGCTGCATTCTCCCATTCTTCAGCATCCCTCCCTGGCAGCAGCTCATCACCCATCCTGCAAACAAAGGAAGAAATGGACTCAGCTCTGGAGCCATGGGGAGCACTTTATCACCCTTTGCTTCTCAACACGACTGTTTGGTAGCAGGGAAAAGAGGACACTCTCAGGTGATGGCCAGCACAGGCTGGGGATTTATCATTTCATGTCCCTGCTCTGAAATTCCAGCTACACACACAGGGGCCAGTTCCTCCTCAGTACAAAGCAAATGACTTCAGGAAATTACATCAGAACTAGCATTTAAAATACAGAAAATACACAATAATATTATTTGAATAGTATGCACTTTGACCATAATGACATTTAGGGAAGGAAAAAAAGAAAAGTTAAAAAAAAAAAAAAAGAGGTAAGTGACCATCTGCTCCCAAGCTTATTTCTGCTGCGTAAAGAATGTCAAGGGTCTTTTTTTACTTTTCCGGAAGCAAACAAATGGTTTATTCAGCAGGGATCATGGCTATAGCCCAAGACAATCAGCCAAGTGTGGGTTCAGAGAAAAAAATGACTTTTCAGCTCTAACCCCAGACCCTCCTTTCCATTTTTTTTTTTCCCAGCTCATTAAGTTTGCATTAACAAAACATGACCATTCAAAGGCAGGAAGGCTATTCAAAGCATTTGTATTCTTAAATGCCTCCAACAGTGAAAGACAAACACTTTACTTGTATTATCAGATGATTAAGTTTGCTTTTCCATGTATATAAATTATATTACTTATACAAACACACACAGAGGACATAGGATCACTCACATCAGGGCTGCAGGTTCAAACCCTTAATGTCAGAGCTTAGCACAGCACTTAAAAAGATACAGTCAGCTTTAAAGCACGTGGTTACAGGGGTTTGTGGGATCAGAGTTCAACTGTTTTTATTAAAATTATCTTTGTCCAGCTGGAGGCATCTGTAACGTGCACTGGGAGGAGGCAGGGATGATTGTGCTTGCTGTGCACCCTTGTCTAACATAATCCAAAGCCCAACCAAAGTCTTCTGCAGACACCTTCCAGCTTTCCTGGTAACTCAGTAAACCCCACTGCACCCCCTCCCTTTTCCTTAGTAGTCCTGGCTGCAGCAGGAAAAGGGGAGCTGGCAGATACGGGTTTCTTGTAGCACTTAATAGGGCATGCTCACATTTCAAAGACAGAAGAGCTGTAGCAAGGAAACTGTAGGCACTCTCAGGCACAGGACAGCAGGTGACAACTACCTCCAGGAGCCACTGTGTTACAGCTGCCCATCTAGTCCTCGCCTGTCCTCCATGAGCAGCCCCCAGCAGCCAACCTGCGCAGCTCCAGCTCTGAGGAACATGCGAACAGTACTCATGTCTTCTGCTGTTTCCAGGTTCTTTATGGTGCTTGCAAACAGAGTCCCAGAAGGTGTCATCTGTACTAATCCTCTGAAGCATATCAGCTACCTGAGGATCCTTAGTCTGCAGCAAAGAAATATACTGGGCATCACTGTGGTGGCCCCAGCATGCCCTGTATCAGGTAACTTGGTATAATTATAGTAATATAAATAATAAATAGTAGTCCCTCCTATGGCTGCAGTGTCAGCATTATAGCATGTTCTCTTTCTCCTGTGAAAACTACTAGCTAGAAATACACAGAGGGAATACACACTTCAGGAACTGATACATCTGAAGCAATTCAGTCATTGCCACTAGCAGAAATCTGGTTGGCTTTAGGAAGACTGTTTTGAAGATGAAAAACAAATAAAGGCATGGCTACTGCAAGCTCCACCTGAGGAAGGATCCCTATTGTCTTTCACTTTGCTTTAAATTTTCTTCATTAATTTACCTTGGGGCTGGACTAGAGCATTAGCATAAGAAAATTCAGCTTCAGATGGAAAATATTTGAGAAAGCTGGGACCAAATGGAAATGGGAAGTAAGCATGAGAAGCTGAGGGCAGAATTTCAGGCTTTGGTTTCCAGTAGGTCTGAGGTCACTTTATCCAGATAGCAGCATCCCACATGACTTGCCAGATTTTCCAGGTCTTCAAGAAAAGTAACAGTGGGACTCAGTTTACACTGGCTTTTTTTTTTTTCTTTTTTTTTTTTTATCCCCATCTCCCCTCTAACAAAGGGGAGTACCTCAGTTAGGGGGCACCTTGACAGTATAGCAGGGAGACTGGACTGCTAATATGCCAGTTTAAATATAAAATAATAGCACATTCAGCAGACTGAGGTGCTGCAATATTATTGCTCATATTATAGCTACATTGACAGAGCCTGGTGAAGATGGTGTTCATGCAACACTGTGAAGCCTATACATGAAGAGAATCCCTGTCTGGGTGACATCAGGAGATGCTGAAACATTTCAGAAAGCCTCAGAAAAGTTCAGTGGCTCCCTGGGATGACTCTCAGAGCTACAGGAGAACCCGAAACAGAGCAACCGTGTCCCACGTCCCAGCATTTGAAGGGTCATCCCCCATTCATATTGCCCCAAGGCAGCATTTATTACTGCAGCCAATTTGATATGGTATTTTTCAATCCATGTCTCAGTCTGTATTAAATTTTGATAAGTATTTATTTTGACAAATTTTCTAACCACCAAAGTAGTATTTATTCATTGACAAGAAACTTTGAACTGTGATGGCAAATGCTTATTGCAGTGTTTATGATAACCTTTTATGCTAAAAATAGCTCTTGTAAACAAGCTTTGATTAATTCCCACTGTCAGGATGTGCACTGTTCCCAAGTTTAAGAACACTTTTTCCGTAGATGCTTGCTCATTTCCTTCAGTCCAACCTCTTGGAACGAGTCTGAAGGCTCAAAAATCAGGCTCTCCTTACAAGAAACAACTGCCCAGGTATAAACAACCTCCTAGCAAACTGCCTATACTTGTCTTAACACCTTTGATCTGGCTCAAAGGGGCCTTTTGGGTCAGTTCAGAGGTAGATGGTGATAAAATGTGTTTCTACTGGAGGTCACATAGTCACCTGCACAGAATTTTCCTGGATTTTTCTCTCATCCTGGTTCCCATAAGTACCAGAAAGCCACTTAGTTATTGTGCATAACAGATACCAGACTACAGCTGCCACTCCAGAGGAGGGTTGTAAAAACTGCCTGAGGCCAGCAGGCAAAAGTTAGGGAAGATCTAACAGCAGGTTCATCCTACATCAGAGAGCAGCTTTGAGACAGTCTTGTCTCTGCCAGGTTTCTTGTTTTCCATCAAAGGAAAGCAACTGATTTTTTCCCCCTTTTTTCCTGTCCTGACAAGGCAGTACATCCTGTTCAAGGGGATGTTCTCAATGTGTTCAGTAAAAGCTTTCAATTTAGATACATCAAGAAAAAGCTGCTCTTAAACTCGAAGCTTCCTGAAGGTCTCTTATCTCCAAGTACAAAAGTAACTTGGATACAGAGAACACTTACGTTAGTGTTGTTTTTATTGCAGAGTTTGTATCTAGCCAAATCATTCAGATGCTGCTCCCAGGAAGTTGCTTTGAGTCCTACAGTGTTGAACGGCAGGATACAGAACCCCATCAGGCCAGGCTCTGAGCCCCATGGGACCTTCTGCTGCTCTTTCCCTGAAAAGGGACATCAATTCAAGCAGCTGAAGCATTCAGCACCCAGCTCCACTCTCACTCCTAGCATCACAGTTGGCATAACACTATTTTTCTAATTTAGTAAAAGCAACCAAGTAGACACACTATTTTTAAAGCACTGTTTTATGCCACAATGGTCTGTCATTAAATGCAGTTTGTCCAGACATTCAAAAACAATGCCCAGACCAGTTCTCCCTACAGTTTGTCCTCTCCCTTAAAAGCCTAGAGAAAATCTATTTTTTCCCCTTCTGCTCCCTGCTGGCTTTCCGGCTCTGTTGTCTCCCTCCCTTGAAACAACTTCACACTGGCTTCCTTGTGGCCTCCCTTCTCCCAAACAACTTCCTGTCTGCTTCCCTGTTCCCTCCCCATTTCTGCTGCTGTCTGCCTGCACAGGAGCAACTCCCAGCCAGTTTCCTTTGCTGGATTTCTCCACAGAAGAGACACCCGGGTGACCACACAATTGGGATGGGATTAAAGCAAGTTGATAAAATTGTGTTTGCCTGATTAACCTGATTAAAAAGGCCATAGTGTTGGCACACAGAAACTCACTGGTACCAAAGAGTTCTGGTTCCTGTAATGCCTTTAGCATCAGCATCATTCAAATAAACACTTAAAATTAGTGGCACCACATATACAGGCTTCCTAAAATGGATTATATTCTTCATATTCAGACAAAATCAGAGTATCTGAGGCAGCCTTAGCAACTATGACAATGTCAGCTGTTAACCAAGACAGCCGTTCTTTAGCAAAAGTCAGTTATTTCTCTTTTGCCATCTATTACCGCCCTCCCCCCCAAAAAAGAAAAACAACCCCAAAACAACCGTTAGCCTAACTTACTAGCTATATTAAAAATGATAAGGGAAAAGTACTGCTAGCAGTTTTCCAGACTGAACTAAAGGGCATAAGATACCAAATCCAAAAGCTCCACTACTGATAAGCATCAGAATGCCTATTTTCAGCAGCAACTTTATGGGCTCAAGACCTTTACTTGAAATGAACAAAGATCAGTTCTAAATTTATCCCAAATATTTGAATGTGACGGTGGCAAAAATGTATTATGCCAACAAAATTAGAAGACATCTTGAAAAATATTTAAGATGATCATAATTAAATATTTCTGCTTAGCATTCCAATTATACCGTGTACTGTTCTGTGCACAACATGGAAACAGTATTATAAAGCCATTGTTTCAGTTTGCTTCCTGTGATACTAATCTCAATCAGGCCGTCAGACGAACAGCCTGCATTTCTAAATGTTAAAGGCTTCCTCTCCAACATTCCCACACAGAATTGCCTACTGTGAAAATCAAAGGGAAACGTGTTACTAAGTAAAGCAGCAACTTTTATAAAGCAAAACCTGGTATTTTTTACCCTTTTGAACTCTGAGATATACAACCAGCTATTTCCTATTATGATAGGATACAAGGGCCAAGCATGGGCCCTGCTACGCCTGTGGGAGATGTGCGGCCTGCAATCCAGAAGTCAGGATTTTTGGAGGCACGTAGCGGGAGTGCTCTCAGTGAGGGCTCAGATTCAGGGGCTTTGCCATTCACCTGCTGGAAGAATGTGGGCATAGATTTCCCTAGGTCTTGGCTTCCTGACAGATAAATAATCATTATGCAGACACAGCTAGTAAAACAGCCCAAGTTACACAAGTGAAAAGCCCTATTTCGGGTCAAGGAATAATAGGAAGAGGTATGAGACATTCAATGCCAGTGCACTGAGGCTGGCAAGTTGCCTACAGCCATCTCTGAAATCCCATCTGGAGCATCAGCTTGCAGAAAGATGAGGGTGCAGTCCTGGGAAGAGTCTTGCTCTCTCAGCTTCAGGCAAAAGCGCCTTGAAACAGCTGAGAATCGTGCCCACAAACAGTAATACAAAATAAAATCTGGTGTACTAAAAGGTTGTTAGAGAATAAATAAGAAAAATGCTAATCAAACAGTAGGGTTTTTTTTCTCTACTATAGTTTGAAGCATTTTTCAAGCTGCACTGCAAGCTTGTTTTAGTGACACTGTATATATATATAAAAATGCAGTAAAAGTTATTTCAATGTCTTAATTAATGCTAGAACAAATACTCTCACTTAACTCCAGTTTACACTAAGTGTCTAGCCCAAATAATCAAAACGGTTTCCATGAAGAAAAGAGGGGGTTTGCAGGCTGGGATGGGCATTTGCTTCTAATGTACCTCCACCTTCCCACACCCCAGTTCATCATCCCCCATGCCCCCCATCAGTCAAACCAGACTTCTCAAATGCAACAATGAATTTATGGCTAAGTTCCAGGCTGCTAAATATGCACATGAAACCTTTGCAGCAGTTTTGCTTGGGGCTCAGAGAGGGTCTAGAGCAAAAGCAGGAACGAAACGAGCACAACCGTCACACAAGCTCAGTTTCCATCCTGCTTCACACTTGTCAAAGCGTGATAAGCAGCAAACCTCTTCATCTGTGAGCCTACGGCTGGATCAAAAACCTACCTCTGAATTAAATTGGCCAGTCTTCTAGTGAAAGCCAGTGTCCCTGTAAAGACTGACATTATTCAGAGGTCCACAATCAAAGATATAAAATTGAATTTAAATATTACCTATACTCAGAATAGCAGATAGCAGCAGATATGGTTTTCTGGCTTGAGTTCTTTCATTATCAGAAAATAACACCCAAAATTTCCTGAAAATTTATCCCTTTAAAGTACCTTAAGTTCAGTTCCTCAGAATAGAAGCACTTAAGACTTTGAAACTCTTATCTATACTTCTGGTGTCTAAAGATGCAGTCATGGATGAACCTGCACTTGACTAACAACACAAATTTTAATGCAAGGACTTGAAGTTAATATTTAGGCTGGGGAAGTGAGTGCATCAGATTTAAGGCTAAGCAAATAACACAGAGAAAGCATGAAATATTAAAGCACAGCTTGTCGATACTGTAACATTTTATTTCCAGATTCTTTTCTAACTGCTGGGTATTGGTGGTACTTCAAGAAAATGTAAATCAACTACATGAATCACATTGTTTTTCAAACACTGTCACAGAAATATCCTATCTTTATGTGTATGTATGAATATTATATACATACACTGAGTTGTCATCACTATCAAATAATATGAGTCTAAGCCTTAACACTACAGAAGCATCAAAATAAATGTTTTATCTGCTGATTTTTTCCTCACTGAGAAATGTAAACATATTTGAAAAGTTCACTTTAATCTTAGCAGGTGAGTAAATGTATTTTACTGATGATGACAGCATCCGAGTACTTCATGTCAATTTTCACAGGCACACACATCATTTATATTTTCTGTTAGAGCCCTTCAGAACTTTGCTTTGCCTATGCTGTGTCAGTCTCTAGTTTATGCCACATAAATATTTGAAAAACCGAAGACATGTTTTTATGAGAAAGTTACTAAGAAATTGACTTGGTATATGGCATGTTCAAGAACATTTACCTATTTACGCAACTTCAAGTATTAGTTACATGACGAAATCAGAGATGATTTCCAAACACTGTTCAGTAAATAAACTTTTCACAGAAGTACATGTTAAAACTACATTCTATAAGCAAAGATGAAAATATGTACATTTTAAACAACAGTCTTTAGCAGAAGCCAAAAGAATTACAAAAAATTACACAGAATACAGAAGCAGAATTGAATTTGCCATATCTTTCAGACTAACCAACAACAAACCAAAAGCATGCTCGTCCACAAAATGGGATACTTCCTAATAACATTTCTTAAAGTAATTGCTATGCTATGACTCAAGTTTTCTGAAGAGAGGAAGTGCAGCTGTGACCTTATTGGGAGTTTTGCCATTAATGAAGGAAAAGACGAAATTTTGGGTTTACCTTTCACAAACAATGCAGGCGTTGTTTTGCATTCTCAACACTTATAGGTCACCGTGTGAAAGTTCCCCTGGAAACATCAGTTGTTTTCATTGATCTTACAGGCTACAGAAGCCACAGACTTCCATCAAAGTGATGATTCAATTATAGAGGCAAATTAAGATTATTGCTAATTTTATCAATTTTCACAGGCTATAAAAATTATGCTCATTCACATTTCCTACTATCCAACATGAGCAAGACTCTGATTGCATAGAATCCGTTCGCATCAAGTATTTAAAGGTTGTTTTAGCTATCTTAGTCTATCTTGCCATAAACAATCTACCTACTATTCATTGCCAATGGATAGCACAATTAGCCCTTTCAGACAAAGTACTGGATCCTCAGAACCTCCCAGCTGCTGTTTGAATGTGGTGGCACAAACATGCTTGCCATGCCAAATCAAAATTTATTTCTTTCAGTATAGAAGCTTAAGGTGTATGTTTGAATCAGATTAAACTTTTAAATGCTTAAAATCTGGTAACTGAGCTTAATAAACCACAAACAGGAGTTCTGAGAGGTTTTTTTAAGAGAGACAACTTTTAAGAGAGACAGCACTAGTTGTTGTTTTGGTTACCCTATACTCAAAGAAGAGCATGCACAATCTTACCAAGCTGCCATCAACTAGCACTAACAACTAACTTCTTTTGCCCAGATCTTACCTGAAGACAGAAGCTTATGAGTCCGCAGGAAACTGATTGCCAGCCGCATTATGGATGCCTTGTCCAGGTGGGAACTGATGTTGTGGGGAAGGGGCAGCTCATGTGCCAATTCATAGAAAACTTCAGTCTCTTTGCTTCTTCTGCATCTTGCTGCATCTCTTGATTTCTCCTTCCTCCGTTCAGAACTGCTTCTGAGAGGTAAAGAAGAGAAAGGAAGAGGCATTTCTTGAAATGCAATTCACAACTCGAGAGACATTTACAAGAGTGTATCTTCTCAGCAATTAACCCATTCTGTCAAGTGGTTTAAACCAATTGGCCAGACTTTAGTATATATTTGTTCCTTTTAAAGTGGGAATTAGAAGAGGACTGCCACAGCAGGAATGGGCTCTATTTGTACACAAGCCAGTTTTTCAACGCCCCGAATCCCCACTAAGTGTGAGGACTGAGATCTGCCTTAGGCAAGAGATTCAAAATCAAATGGCAAACTATTACTCCTGGGATTCAGGAAACATTAAATTTATTTTGTTGTTGTTGTTCAATCTAAATTTACTTACTCTAGGACAAGCTAGCAATCCATTTTAAAGACAGAACAATTACAGTGCATATGGTTGTGTCATAGATATTACAATGTCATAGAGTTTCAGTGGCTATACACCCCATTAAAATAAAAGTAGTAATAGAGAGTATCAAACTGTGTTGGTCTGTAGAACTGTCTCAGCTCTTAATCCAGCACTATTCTGGAAAAACACATTTTCTTGACCACAAAGGATACAAAATGGGAAAGAAAATACTGATGCTTGCAAGATACCCCTCCTTTGTAGAAGCTATTCTAATTAAATCACCATCTCTCCATTGTCTGTGAAAACAGATTCCTTCTTGAGTAAAATAACACCACCAATAGAGCCAACCTCCTTCAAACTCCACAGAGAACAGAAGAGCAGGAAATAACAAAGGGGAAGACATTTTATGAAGCAAGTATGCAAAATTAAGCCACCAAGGGACAAAGCTAAATTTAACACGTGAGAAACACAAGGAATTCATTTATCATGATTCTGGAATAGGGCAGTTTAAAAGGCAACTCCACCGACTCTAAGGTTCTTTTATGAAGTACAATTCTTATTTCAGGACATGAAGCACGTGAATCCATTCAAAAGCATCAGCTATTTCAGCCCCATGCAGCTCTGCTGATACTACAAGTTCCTACACTTGCAAGAGCTGAGGTTTTGCATCTTAGTCACACCAACACAAAATACATTTCTTTACAGGCAGACTTTTGCAATAGTCCACCAGTCAAACAGCACTGCTTGAACGAGCACAAAGCGGACAGATCAGGGTGTGGAGTAGATCAGTCCCACTGTTTTTGCTGTTGTCGCTGCACATTCATTTCTAGAATCATCAGCAGTATCTCTCCATTCACAAGGCTCCCAAAAACAAAGCAGTTTACAACCTGCTTTTTCCAACATCAATGTAAAATAATGAGCCTATAAACTAAAAATGGATCAACCAAAAACCCCACCCTATCAAAACAATAAATATATTCTGTTGCATTAAGATTATGAGGAAAACAAATATTAATCGCATTACTTAATCCTAGAAACAGTTCCAATCATGACTGGAGTCATGCAAAACTGCATAAAATAGAAAAATAGTATTAATCCACAGTCATGTATTTCTTGCAGACCTAGACAGCCTGCAGCAGCTTCTGGCACTGAAATCACAGGAGGCTTCATAAATTAGAAAGAAGGAGAAATAGGCAGGATGTGCATTAAATGCCAAGACTAAGGTGCTTGCTGGGGCCCAACAAGTCTGGGCACTCGATATCATCCAGAGCAGGAGTGGGCTTACAACACATCAGTAGAGACCTCGTGCTGCAAAACGCATGCTGGGCACATGTGTGCAATCAGATAGGTGCTCATCAGTGGATGTGCTAACAGGACAAGGGGCCTCATAAATTCTTACAGTATATTCTCAAGATCCATGATTGGCCCTCAGCAAACTTCTTTCACAATAATTTTGCCGAAGGTGACTGTTTTATAACATGGTCTGTGTTACAGGAGGCATGTGCTGGAGACATACACATTTCAGTACACAGAGGCAGGACCCAACTGATAATTACTTCAGGGGCATCGCTGAAGCAAGTGCTGACACACACGAGTTTGAAACTAAAGAATCAGATATTCACAAGATGACACGAACCCATTACTTTTCTCCTTGCCAAGTAAGGGTCGTACTACTTCCATGGAAATAAAAAAGTCCATTCTCCTGGGGCAGTTGCTGGGTACAGGACAGTCATGTAAAATACTTATACCGATGCTACTTCCAGAAAAGAAAAATTGCCCTAAAGAAAAATGTGCCTACACTGTGCTTATAAAGATGCTAGACTGGGTTTCTAATTATACTAACAAAATGAAAGAGTATAAACAAAACAAAACCAAACAGAACAAAAATGATGTGGTAATATTTGTGAAAACTGCCGCTTGGAAAATTTAACTTGAATCGTAAATGTTTGAGCTCTGCTCTAAGACTGGATGCCACAATTTTCACCTTAGAACCAACTTAGTCAAAACAAGATCCCATTCCTCCTCATTTAAATACAAAACTTTGGGAATCAAGGCCAAAGCCAGGTCACAATTTATGCAGTAAAAACAGGTTATATAAGACTGGGTCCCTCATGACACCACTCCAGCCACAAAGAAAAATATTTAATTTTGCCAACCTCTGTAACTATAATTTTGAAGTGTGGTTAATGAGACAAGCTGGTTTCATTAACCACGGGTTGCTCGAGGTTTCTAATAACCTGCTACAAGCAGAGGAAGATTTTCTTTTTTTCTGTTGCAGATGCTTTCCTTCAATATTGCTGCTGACTGTCCTGCTCAGGTTCTCTGCAGAGAGACATCGTAGTTCATTACCACCTCACAGGAGCTTTCAGAAGACTTTTTGCTCACCCATTGTCATTTTAAATAAACAAACAACTTGCTTTTTAAGCATTTCCCTCTGTGGCTTCCTAAACCTCAATTTCCCCCACGTTCCCTCACTCAGCACACCCTCGAGTCCCATTGTTACTGTTGCCAGCCCAGGATAAGCACATCATGACCCGAAACACCCCCATGCCACTTCCCCCCAAGACATCCATCTTGCTTGCTGTCCCTCCCAGGGATACCCATGTCAAAGACAGTCATTCTGTGCTTACTCATCCTGGTTACAAGAGCCTCCCAGAACAGCAGTTGAGTGACAGAATTCTACAAAAAATAGCATTTCCACGGTTTTCACTTGCAGACCAGAGGCAACTCTCTCTGCAGTTATCCCCATGTCATGCTGCGGATTAGCATTTCACCCCAGGTGAGGCTGAACTACCCATAGCTGGAAAGTGACAATGTGACTGCTCAACAACCTGCCCAACTGAAGGCCAGCAGGAAAGGCCGACACCAAATCCTCTTCACACATTACTCGGGCAATAGGGAAAAGGCCCAGGCTCTAGCTAATTTATGAATTGTTCCCTCCTAGCACATAAAGCACCCACTTTTGTAGCAGAAAAAGAGCACATGTGTGCGTCACTGCTTGGAGAAAGCGACGCAAGCAGAAACCTCACTCACCCAGACCTTGGACAGATTTTTGGAAGTGCAGAAAGGGGAGGGGAGAAAGGCACCACAAATCAAGCCACCCATACACTAGTCCAAGGCCCAGGGGTACTGTGGGGGAAGCCTCCTTGGAGCACCCCGACACTCGCTCCTTCAGGAGTCCTAAGATCTGGCAAGATAAGACTCCACTAAGCCACATGTGCACACTCACACTGCAATCACAGCATAACTGTTCCTGTTAAAACAAGAAGAAAGGAATGGAAAAGCTCACATTTCTATTGGATATGGGGAGGCCAAGCTGAGGAATGGGTCTGGGGACTCCATCCAAGACTGGGCTGTGTAGACGGTGGTTGGGAGACTGGAGGAGAAGAAATAGGGAGGTGCCACTTCCCAGGGCTGCTGGATGATGCTCTGGTGCCGCAGTGCTTACAGGTGTGCGAGCCATAGGGAATGGAAGAGTTAAGGCGGCACAGTTTCCTGCCACAGCACACAAATACAGCACTGTACCCTCAGGACAGTTGTTTACATGATTTCCCACTCCCTCCTGGTATGTTTAGTTTGCACTCTGAAAATAGAATTTACAGGCCAACACATATGAGAAGAGATGACAAACAACTGGCAAGTATTTGTCCTCCCAGGTGAAGCTTCCAAATTTTCTGAAACAGTTCTCCATGCTTTACCCAAGAACCCAAACACCAACCCAGTCCCAAGGGTACACCTATGCACAGGAACTGAGCACACAATCCAGTGGTTGAAAGCATCCAAAGTGATGCAGGAATGGCCTGCATGGATCCCAGGGGCCAGATTCCTATGCCCTTGCTCATCTCCAGCAGGCCCTTACAACACAGCTTCACTGAAACATGCGGGAATGCCTGCAGACAAAGGCCTTGCACACCTGAGGTAAAGATCATAATCTGACTTTCTGAAGCCTCTCTTACTGCACAACTGGAAACTTCAGGGACAGCAACTTATTGGCAGAACCTGAAGACCCACATAACCCACCGTAACAATCTTGCAAACCTACCACGTCATCTGAGGGATTGGCTTCCCAGTGCCAACTTCTGTGACAGCTCCAGGCTTCAGCTGGAAAATTTTTCAGTCAGGAAAGATATCGGGGTAGCCAAGCAACCACTGCCCTCCTGCAGCATGTCCAGAAGGCACCAGCAATCCAGAGACAGGATGGATCAGCCCCGCAAGCGCTGGGGCAAACAGACCACCCTCAGCATGGCTCCTTAGGCACAGGCGTACAGCATCACTCAGTGATCTGCGGTAGGCTCAGGCACCCACACAGCCCTCTTTGGCTCAGCAGACAGGGACTGACCTGCGGTTTCAGTCCTGTTCCCACTGAGTGTGACTGTACTTGCTCTCTGCAGTTTCAATCTTACCAGCACTTCGCCTTCACCAGTAATCCCTGCCCACCGCCTCCACCCCTGCGTGCCTTCCCGCAGGTGTTACCCCCCTCAAAGCCCTCGGTACCCACTCAGCTGATGACAGTGCCAGGTGGTCAGCTTCCGTGGTCCTCCCTTCTGTCGTGGCCATGGGTGACCTCCTCCAAGCTGACAGAGGGGGCTTTCCCAGATAGCAATCTTCTGCTCGGGGTTTCACTGCTCTTCACAAGTCCATATGGGTCGATACTTGGGTCGTGTACACACACACACGCGCTTGTTTAAGATTTTGCAGTGCAGCGATTGCACCGAATTACACTCCCACCTTCTAGGCTCCAGATCACAGAAGCTCTCAGAGAAATTGTAATCCACACCTTGCAGAAAAATACCTTCTACGTAACCCGGTAGCCTCCACTCGCAATACACACTGTGTGACACGTTCAGACAGCTCTTTGAATTACGCAGCGCACATTGACTCGCTTGAGCTTACTTGATGATTTTGGTGACCCTTGGACTTTGCTTCAAACTGCCATGTATGCAAGCTAGTAAAACAACACACATATTACTTTATATCCAATGGCTGGTTATTAAATGTTTCTAGCTTCAGCACTTTAAAGGTCAAGAATCCACAGTTAATTAAGTTGTCACATGAAATTTTTGTAGTAAATGCTCATTTCAAATGGTTTAAAGTTTCAAATGTTAACTTGCAGAACAAGAAAAATACATTCTATGGATGCAAAGATAAGAAAATACTTTACAGTACAGATAAATGAAAAAAAAAGGGATCAGATGCTTAGCATAAAAAAATATTTTCCAATTAAAACCTGTAAAAACTCAATAAAAATATTTTAACAGGCAGCACTACCTTAGATAACAATGAAGATTTATTTCAAACTAGCAAATGCATTTTTTGCTGTGTTTATATTTTGCATTACCTTCTGCTTGGCAAATCCCTAGATGATTTGAACCAGGATAATATCTAAAACTGAGTTTTGCTGACTTGTGAGGCACTCCGTTGCTATCTCAGAACCATCCCACTTGACTGCCCCAGAGATGTGCTTGCAGACACCAAGCAGCCAGTGGTCATGCTTACTTAGCCTTAAAATTCCTTTAAAAAGTATTTGTAACCATTCTACCTGAGAAGCAATTTATTCTGGATGGCATGCTGTGCTTTTGAAAGCTCCCTCTGTTAAAGTAATAAAAGTGACCACTGGTAAATAAAAAGTGCCAGAAACAGCAGTTTACTCACTCACCAGGAACTTGGGCCACACTATGAAAGCTGTGAAGGAAACCCATATACAGTGCCATGCAGATCTCTCCTTATACCTCTCTCCAGTGAAAATAATTATTTCTAAAGTCTGAGAAGACATTAGATGCCCAGGTTCAGCACAACAGCAATAGCAAAAGGAAGGGGAAGGACACGGAGTTATTTTCAGATTGAGGAAAAAAAATGCAAGAACACTAATTTGAAATATGTGGAGGGCTCATGGAGGGCAAGTGCTAAAGCAGTGTTGCTGCCCACTGGGATATGGTACCTGGTACACAGACAAAACAAATACAAATGACACCAAAATAGGGAATTCATTAATAAAGGAAATGAGAGTTCGAAGGTAACAAGAAAAGCTACTAACAGAAAGGGCTATTACAAAAATAAGGAAATGAAGTATCTTCCACCCTTCCTTTAAAGCTGCCCTAACTTACAGTAACTCACCGTCAACTCCTTGGCCTGAATGAGGGATTTCTTTTGTTTCTGTACATACCTATTAAATAACGAATCACTGCTAGTTCAGCAAAGCTTGGCATCTACTGCCATATCAACATGCAATGCTATTCCTTCATCTAAGTTTAACACCAAAGGCTATGTGATAGGAAAGTGAGAAATCTGAGTGTCTCAGGGACAGAGGAGGGAAGAGTTTGTGCTAAGAATCAGGAACTAATTCCCATTCTCATTAGGATGCTTGGCACAGCAATACGGGATTTGGCTATTACATTAGAATATCAAGAGATGAGGCTTAAACAAACACCAAACTTTTGGTGTCTTCAAGCATATTTATGATTCACTAACTCCATATCACTCCAGGACCACCATGGCTGACAGTAACACATCCAGGAATAGGTTTTCTTGAACAGGGAACACATCAGCTCTTTAGACAGCATAAATTCTATCTGTACTTTAAAGCCATAGGTAAAACTATAACTTCTCCAGTGTCTGAAGTTCTGATGGTACCTTTAGATGTAATAATTAAACTGTACAGGATTTTCATTTTATTCACTTTCATAAACATTCCTGGCACTTAGTTTTCTGAAACAAAAAGCACTATACCTGTACAGATTTAAAATGTTGACAGAACTAGCACCTTTTTTATACCACTGCATTTAATGCAGCTACTAAAAGAAAAACACTCTGCACCTGTACAGTAGCATTGTGAATACTGAAGTTGTCACAGCAGCTAAGTAGTACTTCAGAAGTTCAATGTTGCAAATTGCACTGAGGCTGCAGGAGCACTTAGATTTCTTTAAAGCATTTAGGTTCACAATATGTCAAAGGAGTCTGATAAATTTAATCATAGTAAGCAAAACAACAGTGACGGGATTTATGTTCTTCCCTTTTTTCTCTAGTTTTATGAGTACCTTGAACTAGAGAGATAAGTATTAGGATTTCAGCAGCCATTAATCTGTTCCTGGATTATTTTACGATGCTGTGACTGCAGCCCGTCCTGCAGCTGCCACGCCAGCACAATCCTGGTACCTCAGAGGATGTGCCAGACACGCTGCAACCGGGGCAAGGCACAGCCCCATGGAACCACAAGAGGCCCAGGGCAAGCAGAGATGCCTCCAGGCTGCTGTTTGATCAGCTGTCGGAGCAGGTAGAGGCACTGCCTTTTTGCCTTTTCAATCCATTCCCTGCATTCGGGCTAGATGACTTTTCAGGAAAAGCAGTATCCTGCTCCAAGTCACTGTGTGCTAAGCAAGCCCTGGTGCTTGTCACAGAAGGGTCAGGACAGCTCTTGATCACCCCTGCAAAGCTGCTGCAGCCCACACTTAGAACAGACCAGTGAAACACATCCTCCATCTTCTCAAATATTAAGGATATTTGGAGGCAAACAAGCAGCCCTGCATATGGTCAAACCTCAGAGGAGCAGCAAATCATCTCAACTCAGTCTTGCCCCCCCCAGACTGGTTTTGCACTACTCTGTTCCATCAAGATACTGGATCATGGATTCCTCCCCTGTAGCTATCAGCTGGGACACCATCCAAGATATGTCAAGCTTCAGAGATAACCTGCAGACTAAAAAAGCCCACCACCAAACTCACTAAACAATACAACAGACACGACTGTTTCAACACTGGCCAAAACTGAACTTGCTTTCAAATCAGCCACATTTTTGGGGTGGGTGATAAAAGTACCACTCTGCTTTTCTGCAAAGTTTCCACTCACATTCATGAGTCCCTGCAGAACAGCTATTGCTGGAATTGCACTGCAGAAGCCAGGATAAAGTTATGACAATGCACAACCCGAGATGTCTATCAATGATTTGTGTTTGAGAGATCACAGATCCTTATCTTGTCCTCCATTACTTGTAGTAATCCGTCAGTTTTGACAGCTAATCTAGAGGTCCATACATACTGTTGCTCAAAGGCTCAGAAGGTATTGCTAAGATCTGTTTTTAGATAACTCAACTATTTACCTACTCTAAAAAACACATACCAAAGGATGTGCTTTATCTCTTCACCAGTGGGTTAAACCTAAAGGTGAATGAAGTGCAATTTGCAGGCTGGGGAGCAGGGGGGTGTCCAGAAGTTAAATTCAAAACCAGCCTCATTTTTCACATGGTGCACTGATCACACCTCAGTCCATACCAAACCACAGCCAACATTATTTATCAAGATGGTTCAGGTAAACAAGGACAATTTTTCAATTAAGCTTTATTTCAAGCCTAAGGGACAAACACTGCCATCGCATGACTTTACTATCAGTGGTATGCATACCTACGCTTCAGCCTCAAACTCACTCAGCCATAAACAGTTGAGAGGGTCATGCTGAACACTGTTGACAAATCCCAAGTTTTACAATCTAATGCTGTGTTACGCCTTGGGCAATACCCACCAACATTTGTGGGTGAAGACCCTGGTGCTTTGGCAGGCTTGGACCAATATCCCACGACATTTTAGCTCTCCGTGCTGGCACATTTGCTGACAGGTTCACACAAGGGGCCTTTGTGGGTAGGAACAATGGGAGAGGCGTACACAGCACAGGAAAATGGGTGGTGACCATCAAGGGCTGGAAAAAAACCTCTTTCAAAGGACTTTGAAAACATTCATTACACCCCACCCAGCTATTTTCACTACAATATTTCAGTACATAAAAACAACACAGGGAAAATAAACAGCCCACCTTTCAATATGTTGTAGGTTCTCCAACCCCTGAAAAATCAGCAAGCCATAAAGACACAGAAATCTTCACCAAACAGCCATTTAAGAGGCCTGCAAGCATCCACCAAAACCTCCCTGCACCATCTTTCTTCTCTCATGCATCTTCAGGCTATGTAAGCTGACTCATCCAGACACCTTCATTTTCAGAGTAATCAAAATTAGAAAACATACCGGCTAGTAAATACACAGTAGTGAACATTTATAGGGATCATAAAGTAAATATAGTGCCAAAATTTAAAAAGTTGCTATACAAGAGAATAGTTCACCACAATGCATTTCAGCTCTGATTTTTTTTTGCCTGCCAATTTCAGCTAAAACTAACATAATACTTCAGGTAAAACAACAGCAAGACAGAAAACAGGCAATAAAGTCGATCTATGATGAAATGGGGCCCTGGAATCAGCAGAGAGTTGAAAACTGGAGGCGTCTTTGAAGGTGTGGAGGCCATGCTCTCACAGAGGCTTGCCTCCATCACAGTCAGTGAGGTTACCAACAGAGCAAAGACTGAGCAGGTGAAACCCCCAGCCTTGCGAACACAAAGAAAGCTCCTTCTTCTAAGGCTTTGGGCCTCTCACTGACGATGCCCTCTGTAGCACCCTTACTCAAGTTCAGTCTATAAAGACAGCGTAGCATCGACAAAGGATATTCAGCCACTTCGTGTCACTTTGTTCCAAGCACCAGCTCTCTATGCTGGATGCTCTAAAGACTGCAGTGGTGGCACACACCAACTCTAAATGAAACTGTTACATCTCCTTTAGAGAACATTCAAAATGATCATTAAAATTACTTTGCACCATTACCTATTAATAAGTCATGCCTTGTCCTTCCAAAGTGTCAAATCTAATAATAAATTTAAGAAAACGACTCTTGCAATAAATTCTTTATTTATGGAGCCTTCTTTAATTTTTGGACCTTAATTATTTTATCCTGCACTTGGTTATGATGGAAGTTAAGGGTTTCTCTTTCACTATCTCTTGGTGACTTGTAGACACCCACAGTAAGACGATGGGTATCCAGAATGACAAATGAAACAGCCATTTCTCTGGCAAGCAAGGAATAATAATTCTTAAAAATAACAATACAAATGCTCTAAATTTTGATTATTCCATGTAACACAGTTTCCTCCACTTCCTGCAACAATGATCAAGTGCAGATTCTGAGAACCAGGCTACATTTTTTGCTCTCTGGGGTGTGGGTTTTGCCTGTACAAACACAGCTCATTCTTGGCCCCTGCTTTTTTTTTTTTTTTTCCCCCCAGAGGGCTGTTATTTTATACATTAGATTTTTAGTTGTCTGTCTCTTCTTAACTAAGTCATTGGGTAAACTGGAACAGTAATAACTTTGCATGCTGTGATTTTGAGTTCTCATTAGTATTCAAATCTGCCACTAGTTTAAGTCGAAAAAATCAAACTTCAATAGCTTAAGCTGGGATAAATTATATCCTTCACTTACTACAATGGAAAAGGATTGAACCAAAGGGTTAAGCTACTTCAGCTACCTGGCCAGAAAAGCAGCAGTCACTTCAGCCAAGTTAAGCAACTTCTCCAAATTAAGAGTAAAATCAGAGCCTGGAGTGATGTAATCTGGGGGCAACCAGTAACCCCAAAACAGAACCCTTTGGCTTATGGGAAATCCTGAGGAGCCTTCTTGCTGTTGACCTGCCTTTTGGCACCCACTGCTGCGGCAGGAGCCGGAGGGACATTGAAACTGGTACTTGAGGAGAAAACAATTGTGGCCTCTCCACACTCAACTGCAGTATTTCAAATATTTTAAAAATTTTAAGGCTTGGTTCTGTCGAGAAACGGCACTAGTTCTTCTGACACATCACCCTGAATAATTACTCAGTGAAGACAAACTTTCAAAGGGAACTGATATAAAGGCAGTCTGTGTTGTAACACAAAGTAAATAACTACAATCAAAAGATGGTTACTCTAGGCAAAAAAAACGAAAGAAAAAAAGAGGAGGGGAGGGGAGAGGAGGAGAGAAGAGGAGAGGGAGAAAATGGGAAGCAGCAAAGCTAGGAAGTAATTCTGTATGTATACAACAGTAAATTCATGGGGCTGCATTTCTTCGTATCTTCTGGTTTTTACTTCAGGCCTACAAATTAACATATCAATATTTTGCCATTATTCCTGCTGGAGCTTTTATTCTTAAAGTTAAGCAAACAAGGCACATATGCATATACTGGGACTGATTCTAATCTCCGTTATGGTCCCATCACCCCATGAGGTCAGGAGGTGAGAGTCAACTGTAATGAACTTTTTGTGAAAAAGGTAGATAGGTAGGTAAAACTCAATTCTTCCAGAAAACAAATTAGACTTTCTTGTTTCATTTGATGCAATCCACAAGTGTCAGCTCATTTAAGAAGAAGCAGGTTACAACCAGGCAGGTCTTGGAGATATCTCAGAAAACTATGCATCTGTCAGGGCGTGGTACCTCAATATTCACTGTTTTGATTCTAACTATATAGCAACCAAATTTCTGACAAGAAAGCCAAAGTTGCACATGCAACTGTACCAACACACAGACAAGTCCTTCAGGAATTATCCAAAACAGATGGGATTTCCCAAGGCAGGGGCGAGGGTGCTCTCATTTCAATAACTACCAACACTGTTTTGTAAACATACCTTGTGCCTCCTTACAGCAACTCTAGGAAAACACAATTTTTATGCTTCTCGTCCTTTCCCTAAATTATGTAACTTAATCAACTGAATTGCACTTTTTTTCCCCAAAAAATTAACTGCTCTAAGGAAAAAGAAAAAAAAAAAAGGAACAAAAATGAAGGAACAAAAGAAAAGAAGCTGTACTCACTGCCAAAATTGATGATTTTGTTGTTAGAAAACACAACTGGAATGGTACAGAGGCCAAAGCTGAGGTACACTGAGAAACAACCATAGCACAACCCTACCCCAAACAGTAGTGCAGAGGAGGGATGAGGCAGGCACAGAGACAGCACCACGTACACATGTTGATACAAGCTGAATCCAAAAGGTAACATTGCTTCTTGTGCTAATGTATTCTTTTGAACTGTATTTGTATGCCAGTATAGTTAGCTATGTCTGCACAGAACATGCTGCTGTGGCCAAGAGTAGTTATAAAAATATTTTTACCCCTTCATAGACAGGGAAAAAAAAACACCTTTCATACAGAATACAGAACACAGATAAATATTTAACTTCTGCTGGAATAGACTTATGCTACTCTGAAATATATTTAAGAATAAGAAACCTGTATAAGGCAAGGCATATGGAAAACAAGTAATTATGAAAGAGCAAGGCATAATACACGTAATGGAGCCAGTCTAAATTGTACAAATAGGACTTAACTTGATTTAACACAGTTTTTATTCAGTGGTACATTTTAAAAAAAATCACAAGCCTTAGAAGAATACACTGCATGTACATACCACTGATTTTACTCCTGATTAAAAAAAAAAAAATATTCATGGTTGTACATAACAATCACCTATATAAATTTTCCCCATATTCTATTATCATTTTCTCATACAGATAATGAACTTCCACCAATTTCTGTTGGTGGAAAAACTTAAAAACATTGTGAAAAATCTCCAAGGACTCAGACAACAACAGTCATTACCAGAGCAAACCCATGTGGATGATCATTTCAACCACAGTTTCTCCACTTAAGAGGAACGCAGTATCTTGGCTCACTAAGAATCAAACAGGTGATTTTCATGACTGATACTAAATAAAGCCTTATTATCTACCAATTAATGTTTACCACAGCTGAGAAGAGGTTGTTTAGCTTTAACAACAAAAGCCTGATAAAACCTTTCTGAAAACACAGTAAAATGAATCCACAATGTAACCAGAAAGAGGAGAGTCTCTACCTGCTGTATTTTCAATTAAGCTGGGAATCACAGTGAGGTAAGGCGTAGGCCTATGCCTCTGCAGACACAGGGATTTTATTCACTGTGATTACAGTATGTTTTATTAAAAACCTGAATGAGGATGTTTCCCTGAAGCTCTGAGAGAAGGATGAATGACAGCGTCAAACCTCATCAGCCCAGACATGAAGAATGCCAACAACTTGTCTAACCTGTAGATCATAGGTTGCAGGATTCACTTGAATTAATACAATTTGAGTCTGAGCATTTCTTTAAAACAATAATCTGACCAGCTTAAGCAACTTTCAAGAAAAGAGAATCAAAGACAACCCAATGCAACATTTAGAAAGCAAGTTGCTCTACCTGTCAGTCACCTTCACTGTCAAAATATTTGTACAGATTTTCTTTTCCCTCCAAAAGAATTTCTTTCTTACTGCCTATTTTTAAAGGTCTGAAGTTATTTTAGGCACATAGGTGTGCCAATCCAATACTACTTGCCTTTCAGCCTCTGTTTCATACTCTGAAAAAAATCTCCTAACCAATAGGTCTTGCATCACTGATATGTTCTGCACAGAAACTAGGTGTAAATTCAAAAACAACATTTAACATGAGAAAACGTCAGGTCAAGCAGGAAAGAATGCAGAACTGTGAACTGGAGTTTGGCCAGAGGCGAGAGGAGAGACAGAGAAACAAGCAAGATAAGCTATGGGGTTTAGGGAGATAAAACCCCACACACAAACACTCCCCAGCCCAGTTCTCATGAAATACAGTGCTTGTGTCTACTCTGGTGAATGCTATTTCTTCTTCTGCCTTCTATATGTACTAGCCACAGCAAGTCATTTCTTAGGTGCTTTCAGAATTGCACCATTCTCTGGTACCTCACTGTCCCACACCGTCAGTACTCACTTTGCCAGGCACCAACTTTTCTACTGATGAGTTGCCTGGGACAGTAAAAGCCAAAAAGGGTAGCTACAGGCAGCAGCTGCAAAGCTCTCCTTCCCTAGTGTTTACATGGGAAGGACAGAATGTCATAGAGGGTCAACCCTCCGATTTAGGGTTGACTCAAAACATCTCTTCAAAACATCTCTGCAAAGCCAGTCTCAAAAACATGTCTTTCCCATGTTTTTGGGAGCTGTAGCTATTTAAATTATCATCTTGAAATATTGAATTCCTCACTTCCTCATTTTAGCATGAAAACCAAAACAGCAACAAACTGACCAGGAAAAACATCCTTGGTGTGGGATGTCCTGTGCCTGACCCATCAGACTCCAACTAGGAGCGGGAATCCAGAACTAATATTCATTCCCACACACAAACAGAGAACCCAAGCATATGAAGGACAGAAAAAAACGACCCATCTGAAATTCCATCCAAACAATGGCAGTTGTGGTATGAAGAAAGAGGAGATAGGGGGACACAACAGAGTCCACGATGAAGGACTAACCTGCAATACTACAAAGGCAAAGTGTCCCCTCCCCAGGCACCCCTCTGGGGGAATCACATCACACCTGTCCCTGGGATCAATTCTCACTTCATCTCATTAATTTAAATGGAGTTATCCTGACTTGCATGGATGGGAGACCAGAACAGAGCTAATCCAAATAAATTTTATATTTTTTTGTCTTGTGTCATGCCGATAAACAGGAAATACTTTGCTCTCAGATCCTCCTGGGACATGTCACACTCCTTACACCAGATGAGCTACTAGGACACAGTGACTGTTCAGCATGGGAAGGAACATCCAGGTTTCCACATGAGCTCTGTTACTTGGCTTCCAAGAGAGAAGGATAAAGATTCAAAAGAGAAAGCAGGTAGAAACAAATTTTGGGGAAAGTTTAAATAAAACAAGGGCTCTGTATGGAAAAAAAGTAACTCTTTCTACAAGTCTATTACAAAAGCAATGGACGTTTCATGTAATTCCACAGGGCCAGAAAGAATGAGTCTCTAGCTAGTCTGTGATATAGAATTTCCAATGTCTAGATAAAATTGTATTTCAGAATAGAAAAAAATAATAAAAGTATTGAGAAGCATTTGAAATGAATACCACGTTAAGGAAAGTAAGAAAGACCATGAACAGAGGTCCATTAAAGGATGTTCTCTTCCACACAGAGGCCCAACGCATGGAGAGAACTGGAAACCAGATTTTTATCAAACCATCTCTGGAGGAAGTAGATAACATAATTCAAAAAATGGGAGAAAGATTTGGGAGTGCCGTCAGCAGATATAGGGAGAGGAAAGGGAAAGCACACAACCAGAAAAAATCCCATGAGTGTAGAAAGACTTCAAGAGCATGGAAAATACTTCCAAGTGCAGACTGTGGAATTAGACAGAAGTGGAGAACTTTTCATGCTAAGTGTCTTGCTTCACATAGGGGAAAAGGTACAAGTGTGCCTGAAATACAGGAGCATCTGGACTCTGTTAAGTCCTAGTTATGCAAGCACAGATCATCTTAATTAACCAAGCTTTGAGAACTGTCAGGAGGACAAAGATTAATTCTGTTTAATACCATGAATAACACTTTTTAGGAACAAAAGGGCCCAGCCCACGCAGTATCTGCATCAGGCTGATGTATCAAGACTTAGTAGACCAGAAATGGTCTATAGAAGGAGCTACGTCTCATCCCCACAAGGATACTGTAGAGAAGAGGAAAATATACTGCATAAGGATAAAAATACACCTTCTGTTAAGCATTACCTTCTACAAACATATATGACTACAGTGTGCAGAAAGAACTCCTAAAAAAACCCAAATAAATCTGGAATAAAACTTACATCAGGATATGTTTTTCTGTTTGCTCAAGCATTTTTTCCCATGCTGTTGCCCACCAATTTGCTCCACCCTCATCTGTGGGAAAGTCACATGGCTGTTTGCTCAGAGCCCCATTCCACCCCTTGCACATTCAAGACTATGCCCAGCCCTTCTCAGCAAGGTCCTCTAATGAGGGCAGTTGTCCTGTGAAGCAGAGACAATTGTATTTACTGAAAAGCCTTTTTGAATTTGGCCTGAATAAACTTCTTTTCATGGCTGTCTGTCCAGATATCTCAGGTCTTACATGCTTTATTCCTGGTCCAACTGCTCACCTAAATGACCCAAAAGGGCTGATTTCCTAGTGTGCTTCTTCACAGACCAGGAGGTATTGAGCCCTCGCAACCTTCCCCCTGAAGGTGGAGGGAAAGTTCAAACTAGAGCTTAGTCTAAGACTAGCCATCCTGAGGATTTAATTCTGCACTAGGGTGCATCTCCATACGTATTTTACACCGAGTTTTCAGCAGAGACATTATGTAGCTAAGACTCTCAATCTTTCATGGTACTGTTTCAGCAGTTTTGTGATCCGCCTGTCTATGGGGACCATTTTCTGCAGCGAAATTGCTTTGTCCAAGATCCATTCCTACATATAAGATCACAAATAAGTAGGTAAATGTGACAAACAGCGGAGCTACCCCTGCATCTACCTGCGCGCTGGCATTCACACTCTGGCCTTTGTTCCTAAACAAGCTTCAATTTTGCTACTCCATTTTGTTCTCCGATGTTTTTGTTAACCAGTATGTAAACAAGGTGCCAACACATTACAGTGCTCTGCTATCCAGCTATGGTGATACAGCTTTGATGTCACTCACCAAAGTTTAACTTCACTGAAGTTGTGTTTAACACGCCATGAACAGAATCACTTTGTGCATCACATCCTGCCTGCCTGTTAAAAGCCAGAGTACGCCTGCTACTTGACACTGGCAAGCAGACCTCTGCCACCATACTTTCAGGTTATTGCTCTAAATTTGCATTTTTATCAGTAAACTAGAATTTAGAGTTTCTTCCAGTATGGCATGGTTGCTATTTCATTGTATTGATGTTTAGTTATTATGCCACTAAAAGCATCTTTGAAGACAACTTTCACCTATTTGACCAGTATTGCCAAAGTAGAATTTGATTATCAGTTCTGCTATAAACACATTTTTAATAGAACACAACTCTTTTTCTAAACACTTTGAGGCTGCAGAGGGAATAAAGCATTACCCACAGAATGGATGTAACACAGAAGCAAAGCTCAAAGTATTACAACGTTATACATTTATAACAACAGTATTCAGCCACAATAAATAATAAAGCACTAGAGTACAATACAGAGTCATATCACTTACAAGATTAACACAAAGGTTTTTGCCAGATAAAACTACTTTGGAAAGTTCATATGTGTGATATTTCCTCCTACACTACATATTAAAAAAATCAAGACATTCATGCACAATAAAATATTAAAACATTAGTAGCTTTGCACACCATATTAGCCTGTGCATATAAAGAATTATTTCAGCAGCAGCAGCAAGACTGTGTGCTCTAGCTAGTTAGTACCCTGCACAGCTACACACATGAAAAGAATTCCCCCAGCTTTTCAGGTGACCTTGTCTTAGTTTTTGGGGCAAGGAGAGTGAGTTCATGCTCCTTATAGATTGCCAGGACCAACATGGTGCAGGCTTCCCAACGATTACAGTCCTTGCAGCCACACAGTGAAACAGCAACTGGCAGCAATAGCTAGAGGAGCTGGAGAAAGGGCAGGTATTTTGAAGGATGGTCAGAAGCAAGCCATTTAGGAATGTGAGAGGGTAACTGTCCTTGACATTTGCAAACTGGCAAGCGCTGTACAGCAGTGTCCAGGCTGCAAATATAAAATACTTTAGGTACTGCAAGCTAGAGTTTAGCAGTTGCTCCCTATTTGGTCACTCAGAACTCCATGTCTTTAAATAAATACTTTAACAAACTACAAATGTACCAATGAGCATGTCCAGCTCTTGTAAAACATGAAATATCCTTCAAGTACCCTGTGGCTGAAGTTTTACTCTGGACACTGGCAACCCATCGTAAAAGCAATCTGTAGTCAAAGCATTTAAAAAATGACAACTCAATTTCAAGAGAGGCAAGTCTGGTTTACAAGAAAATTATAAAATGTAAATGTTTGTGCATGCGTGTGCACGTTTATATGTGTACACTGTGCACACACAAACACACAGGGCTCAGATTTCTGAATTTTTGTGAGCAACTGGGACATGACATCAAACTTCTCTAAAGGAAAGTATAAGTCTCACACCTAAACACTTGACCCCCGAGAGCTAAGGCTGTCACAGTAAATACCATGTAACTCATGATAAGGAGCTACTAGGGCTGCAATGAGAGAAACCATTTTCTCAGTTTTTGTCATTAGTAGATACATTACTCAAGGTGGGATGGATAAAATCATACTGATAACCACACTTCAAACTCTCTGCAAGCTTTAACTTGGCAATACTGCAGTATGGAAAAAGAGGGGATAAAAATGGGAGTTATCCCTCAGAAAGTTAGCCATGCTGGGATTTAGTGTACCCATAATTTTATTGCCTGAAGCCTCTACTGAAAAGGCCCTTTCTAGCACGGGAAGAGGGAGAAGAGAATAAAAAACAGAGGACAGAAGTAGTCTAGAAGTAAACATTATCCATTTAAACTGCTAATGACAAGGTCTGCTGTTATATTTTTATCAATGCTTTCCTGCAAATTACTTTTATCAGTGATAATTTAGCTTTTATTTCATTATCAGGCACAGCAGACAAAAGGAAAACAGATTTGTTTTACAGCAGCTCCAGCACTTGGTCTGTCCATTAACATTGACAGATGAAGGTAAATTAAAGCTTTTAGACCACATTTTCAGTATATGTGGCACTGAAATCTCTGTTTCTAACCAATATATATTTCTAAAGGAGAACAGATTTCATTCTAATGCTTTTATTCTCTCCTCATAGTTGATGCAAGTTTTTGTTTTTTCATAATTTTTCCCAATTCAGTTCTATCTACTTCCAAAAACATCCCAGGACAATAAGGGAGAATGAATATTTCAAACAAGGAAAATATTACATTTCAGTCAGCTGAAGAATTGAAATAGCACTTTCCTTCTTTCCAGTTTTCTTAAGACCACAAAACCACAGAGGAGTTGTTCTTGATTAAAATATTAAATATGCATAAAAGAACCCTTGGGAGGATTTTATCTTGTTCCAGGGCTCCTCTTCATCCTTTTTTTAGTAATGTTTTCAGCTATTCTACTCACTTCAGTAGAGGTAAACAGATTGCTTTATAACTTTCATCTAAAATAATAAACTTATTTATAGAAGCTAATGTAACTACCCAGCTGTTCTGGGCAAACAGTGGCCTCTCCATTTAAACGATAGTATAATGGCTTTGATTACAAACAATTTTGCAAGAAAAACAACAAAGTATTATCAACAGCTCTAAACGTGCAAGTAATAGTCATTAGTAAAAACCATTCTACTAAGTAATACAGTCACTTCTGTTCTTGCATGAAATACCCTTTCACTTTGACTTTAAAAAAAGCTGTATTAGCAAACCAGAATTTTAAAGTCTGCACTGACAGGCAGATATTCTGGCTTGCTTTGAAGACCACTTGTGTTATCATTAAAAAAAAATACATTCTTTAATTCTAGATATTTGGGTTAATTTTAATTTGTGATATACAAACCACACAAAAGGGCTCTTTCTCAAAGGTAATAAATAATGTCATTACCAGTTGTTCAGTCTGAAATTGCTACCACAACCCAAGCATAAACACATTATTATATGATGCAAAATTAAAAGCTAGTGATGAAGTATTTCAAAGAAAGAATATTCTACTTTTGAAAAGCAACATCAAAGAGTTCTGCTAACATAATTTCTTTACTGACTGTTCACTTTTGTGACAAATTACCCAAATATTGTCAAATGCAATTTTCTAATAAACACCTTATTTTTCTTAAAGTTTTTTAAAAGCCTCATATAAATTTAGTTTAGTTTTTATGTCCCTTGAGCAATCATTACATGAAAACAACTACAAACAAATTTTACTGCTGGGCAGGTCAGATTGATGAAAACAGATTAATATTAAAGCACATGGAAATTTGGATGAGCAGGAAAATACTTCTTGGAATACCACCAAGGCAACTTTAAAGCACAAACATGAATATAATTTAATCATTTCCTCACAAGCAGGCTTGGCTACAGGGCTCCCAAAGTAACGACAAAAATGAAGTGTCAGAGCATGTATTTTAAGAGGACCTTTACTGAGATGGGGGAGGAGGAAGAACACAGTAGTTGAATATTTTTAACCAGCTTTCCAGAGATGAGTCTAAATCAAGCTCTTACGAATCTTCCCTGTCATAACCCCCTACAGAGGTCAGAGGTTGAAGCTTTCCCAGAGGTTCACTGTGCATAACAAACACTAAAAGTTCCTCAAATTTAGTTTATATATAACAGCAAAAGTGCTGTGGCCACTTACATCTCATACAGTCCCATTAGTATTGAACAGAACATAAGCAGGACAGGCAAAAGCATGAAATGGTCACATATTCGACTAGTACTAGTACTCAATGCTTGCACAAGTTTGTGCTTCTTACACTCTTTAAAACATGGGTAAAGGGATGACAGAACAAATCCTTTACCACAAACATATAGACATTTTGTGTGGGTTTTTTTTCTAATGTATTAAAATTATTTGCAATCTATTACTGAGCCTTACAAAGGGACTTGGGAGTGCTCACACTTTTCAATTGTTTTGAGCAGATGTCCAGTGAATAATTTGAGTAATTTGAGATTGTGAGCTCTTCAAGCTGGACTGGATGAGCAAGTTCAATACCCTGTGGCTAACCCAGGGTAATCCTGAGGACATGCTGTCGGTGGGAGTTGGGCCACTCTGCCAAAGCTGAAGCCTTTGGCTCTTGTGCTAGGCATCTGACCTGTATGCTATTTCATGTGTATAATTTATCTTAAAACGATGTCAGGAATATCAGTGGGAGAGGTAAGACTGCTGAATGTTTGTGCTGAACTGTCTAGGAACTTGCCATTCTGACTGCAGTTAGAACTTGCTCTTCTAAAACTGTTTCCAATCAATCAATAGAATAAAATTAAGTTAAAAAAAAATCCCAACAAAACACTTTAACTTTTTGAAACACTCCTAAAAATAAAAGAGCCAATATAATGGATATTGTTCCAGAAGCAGCTACCAACATGATCAAAAAGGCTGAGAGTTTCACAAGACATTGTCATCATCAGCAAGCTCAATGTAAGGAGATTTTTCTGCCCCAAGCTGTTCATACAGCACTGGAGAAGAACAAAGGGACATTAATGATGCTGTAGCACGTACTGCACAGCCTGACCAGGACCAGGGAAGCATCAAGGAGCCTGAGGCAACCAGTCTGTTTCTCCACCAGGTGTCCCGTCTCCAGCCACCCACCACCCACATCATCTGCTGTGGGCACGCAGGTTCTGCAAAAGCCAACGTCAAATACTTGAAGAAGGCTGAAGTCTTCATAACATGATGCAAATGAGAATTGAGCTTCAGCTGGTTGTGTGAATACAGTTGGAACCCATAAACCTAGCCTTTTCATGCTCAGGTGTTCTTTGGCATTTCCAGGCTCTACAAATATCTATAACTTCTTTGGCTCTTGATGGTATTTCAAAAACAAGAACAGCTTTGTAATTACAGTTTTGCTTTGTATGCAAGTAGTGGTAACCACAAAACGTATTTAAGGCGATTTGCTGTATATACAATTCTATCTAGCACATAAACATCCCTCTCCTAAACAGAGCCTATTTGCATTCATTAACCACAGTGGTGCCCCCCAAGCTTTTTAGAGGACCCATAACCATCTTCCCTCTTCATCACTCCCTGCTTATGCCAGCACCCTCCTGTCTGCCAGTGCCTCGCTTCTTCTCCTACAACATCTCACAAGTCTCCATACTTTTTAAATAATAACAGATGTACAGAAGAGTCTCAGGATCTGCATATGCTAAGTGCCTTCAGTTCCTCAGTAAAGTCACCCTACAGGAAGCAAATGCAAATTACTGCCTTCCAGACATAAGGTACAGTCCTGGCGACCTTGTTATTAAATCATTAACCTTCACCTCTCATTTTACCTATGTTTTCAGTATTCAAATGTTCTTTGAAATAGACAACCTTAGTATTTCCCCATGATGCAATTTGTTACCAAGCATTTCACTCCATTGATTGAACAGTGACGAACAAATGAGAGCACCAATTTTCAACCAACAAGACAGCAGTTCAATAATTACTGCAGAAGTTAATAACAGTGTCCACACAAATCCTTGTAAAAATCTGTTTGTTCATGATTCCTATTCAATCCATAAAACAAGACTTTCAAAGAGCTCTCAGTACCATTTTCTCTGCCTTCAAGGCTACAACTCTGCACCCCTACTGACATTCCAGTTTATCAGGAGATGATGCCAGCCATGGCTGGTATCTTATCTCTGTAATCCCCCAGAGTCAGGCCAAGGCTAGAGTTGTGCTAAGGATATGTAAAAACTTGCCTTGTTGTGGAAAATAACACAAGTTATATGGAGAAAAGGCAGAATAACTTGTATGGAATTATGGTTGCTAGTAGCAAATGTTTGTTTTCCTAGGAGAAAACAAACAAGCAAGGGAGAAGCAACAAAATACTTATTTTGTAAGAGCCCTTATTTATTAACCATTAGACTAACAGTTGATTCATACTCATATTAGCATTAAGGAGTTTTGCTGCCGATTTGGATAGAGTGAAAGTAAAGCTGGTTTGCCCCTTTGTCAAACTTTTCTACCTTCTTGATCTACCCTTGCCTACACTGGAATAACCCTGGTGGGCAAGGTGAGAGGTTGATGTAGTCCAGCATCATCCCATCAGCCCATTTCAATCAGCAGACACTTAGAGAAGGGCACAGAAAGGTGAGCAGTGCTTCCCCAAAATGTTCTCTCAGTCTCCACGCCTCTCAGCCTTCCCCTGAGCACCAACCCCAAGAAAGCCTGTTCAGTCAAACCTCTAGTGGCTACAGATACTTTTGATGACTGAAGTCTAGCATATAGCCAAGCCTCAGCAAAACCCTTTGAAACTGCATGCTGTGGTAAGCCAGCATGACACTCGAGAACTGAAACTCATCAGCCTTCTTCACAGCTCATGGTCCTGTCCTGCCAGCCCTCCCACTGGGCCGGTAACCTACAGCAGTCTCCTCATGAGAAAGTCGTGCTGGTGAGCAGGGCTCTACAGAAAGGGCAGAGCCCCTTGGTCCCTTCCCAGCCCCCAGGCAGCATCAGTGCTGCATATGCCACCTCCACCCAAAAGACAACCTTACCAAGCCTTCAGGGGCACTAGTGCCAGCAAAAGAAGAGTGTACCTCTTGTCCTCTGTTAAAGCTCCCCTTGCATTAAGCATTTCAAAAATGTTCCCATACTCACTTATTAAAGGAAAAAAAACTTTTTGTCTTTAATTTTATTTTTTGCTATTTAGAGAAACAGTTTTCATCTTCAGATGTCATCATTCTTTCTGGGCCTTTTGTGTTGATGATTCAAAAAGGTGCATTTTCATAATTTTTATTCCAGATCCCTCCCAATCCCCATCATAACCTAAAGCTTTGAAAAACTCAAGCAAAAAACAATATACCCTAAGCAACAGTTAACATTTACTATTTACTTCTGCTTGTTCTGACAGATCTGTCAACCAGGGAACTTTTCAGATCTCTATTTTTTTGTAGTATAGCTAAGACTATACTTCCTCACCATACCATATGCTGGGTTTTAATGTTAATTTTACTGTTCTTTCATTTCATTTTTTTCGAACCACATCCATTTAAGCTTTTTAAGCGTACTTAAACAAATGTACTAATTATTGTTATTAGACCTAGCCTTTAGGAGGCTAAGTATACTGAATTACTACTTCAGACAGTCGGAGAAGGTGTTCCAAAACTCCTGAGGTCCTCAGTACTTAGTGCGACCAGATTTTATAGTATACAATAAAATTGTTGTTACGCACCTACAGCATTCCCTCATGTGCACAGGTCCCTAATGACAGCATACAAGTCACAGTATTGCATCAGACGCGGCCTGTTCTGCTGTAATGTCACAGGGTTGGCTTTCCCTGCTGACAGACTACAGCCACTGGGCAAGTTTCATTAAAAAAAAAAAATATTTAAAAATAAAGTCAAAATCAGCAACTTTTTCAACAGTAGTACCTATATGAGAAGTCTGTCATTCCCCTCTGCACACCACCTATGAGAAAGAGGTTTATAGATGTTGCCCACTTTGCCAGCTGCAGAATACATGAGTTCATGAAAAATCCCTAATGCTTTCTGGCACTGTAATCATAACCCCATTTCTGTTCTTTCCACTTAGTCTTTACACAGTCTCCTCCTTAGATACAAAGTTAATTCTCACTCCTGTAAAAGTTCAGCCTGAGCAACACTGAGCAAGCCCTTCAGCTTCAGGAAGGGGCAGGCGTATAGGCTGAAAATACCCAGTTAGGCGAGCTGCTCCCCTTCTGCCTTTATCTGCGAGCACAGCCATTTCGAAAGCGTCTATCTGCCCTGACACATCCTTCAAAGGACAGCAGCATGTCACGGCACCAAGAGCCGAGTGACGGAGGCTGCTGTACCCCTTAGAGATACCCATCTCACCCCTCCTGCAGCAGGACACATGTGGATGGCTGATCAGTGTCCTTAACACGCTCTCATGAAGCTCCAGACGTGGCCATGTACTCAGCCACGCAAGGGACACAGGGTGTTCCCCAGTTTTGACCGTAGATTACTGCGTACAGCTACACACTTGTTTACTTGACTGAGATCCATATTTAGACATGTACACAAGTGCATAGTCCCGAGCTGTTTATTGGGACAAAAGCCCCACAGAATGCAGTGGTTATATGTTTGCCTGTACAGCTGAAGATTAAACCCTTAAATCTTCTGCAGTGCCTATCTGCACATTTCTAAATCATCAAAGGAAAAAGAAAAGCTAACATGCCCATGTGACCATGGATCTCTCTGACACTTGGCTACATTTGGATTCAGAGAGAACAGTGTGCCTTTCTAACACTGCTGATACAAGTACTAAGGCTCAACCCATCTATTTTTGAACAAGGGGTTTTAAACCTTATTATTCTATATGCGAAGTTTCTGGCTCTGACTTTATAAGCCAAAACAGTTTTTCTGAAATAGGTTAAAACAGGGAAAAATACTTTTTTTAAAAAAGCAGACTGTCAGGTTCTGGCATTTTTCTCTAACTGCTTTCATTTAGAGTAAAGATCCTTCTTTATTGACAGTAAACTGTGTCTTCCAGCTGGCTAAGCAATGCTCAGCCCACCACCTTTTACAGTTCTTATGGTTCTTCCCTAATCTTAGGGCCAATCCAGCATGAGTCTACTTCTATCATACAGTTCATATATGTATGGCTTATCCGGGACTCCAAATCCATCAGTGAGGAGCAGGTTGGTACTGGCACATAAAGCTGCTTTTCTCCACCTGATTTATTTGGTAATCATGCTGGTAGAGCTGTATGGTCAAGCTCTACTGGGATCTCTGGCTTTGCTTCCATCTGTCAAAAATGCAGGATAGATTATATATATATATATAGATATAAAATACATGCCCCCCCAAAAGTGTTGGTATTCCCAATACTACAAAATGGTCTGCTAGATGTTAGTAGTAAGATGTTAGTAGTATCACCACTCCATTACTCTGACAATTCTCCAAACATTATATTAGCTGGACTGTAGCCATTAAAATGTTCATCCTAAGAACACAAGGTAATAAACCACTTTTAAGTGACCAGGAAAGCTGCCTCATAACACGCATTAACTAGTAAAAGTTTATTTTCCATTAAATTAATCAGATTAAAAGACAGTGTTGTAAGAACTCATGTGTAGGCAGCATGACTCTTTCTATGCCAAAATTACTATGACAACTGGATAACCTGGATTCATGGAAAAGATGACAGTAGGAGATGATTTACACAGAATCTTACATAACTGGGATGACAAAATCAGTTCTAATTCTTTCCCTTAAAACGATTCTTCTATTTCTTCACAGCAGATAGCATTTAACTGGAAGATCATACATGACCTAAGAACTATAACACACAAATCAGTACAGTCTATTGAGTTAGTTTACAGACATACTGAAGCGACTATTTTGTAATCTCTATTCCTCAGCTTTTCAAAGCCATGCCAGAAACAGGGCTGCTAAACAACACAAGTAACAGTTTGAAAACTACATTTAAAAGGGGGTTCTAGAAACTGTCATGTTAGACAAGCTTTTTTCTGAAAATGAGGTACTGACAAAGCTCTGTAATTACACTCCGTGTTCTATGTATAAATACATGTGCAAACACAAATACTTGGAAAAGAATCAGCATAAATACAGTGACATGGCACAAACTGCTATGAAATTCAATTTTAAAACACATACACAAACAATCCTGGCTAGTTAATGGTAAACATTAATAAATACACTTGCTACAACAGTAATGCAAAATTAATGCATATTTTAACCTCAGACAATCGCAGAAATGATTTGTGTGGAAGCATTAAAAACCAGAAGAATACTATTTTCTGAAATTCCTATAATTGTCTTTAATACTCTGGATACCTGGAGCATGTTTTCAAGGCAAACGTAAGGACTTTTAACAGAGTGACTATTAGCAATAATAAACTTCACAGTGCTCTGAAAAACATGCTTTCCTTGATACAGCACCTGCGGATCGGCCAACCCCCACTCTTAATTAATGCCTATATTTGTTACAGAAATCAGAGCACCAGCATCACATATTTCAAAGGTGCAGTCAATCTGAAGTCCTGCCTCACGCTTATCTCGTCACAAGGCTGCAGCAGTCAACTTTATTGCCTTCAGACATGTCGGCACTGACATACGCCCCCGCTGCCGGCGGGTTCCCTATGGAAGGGCGCTTCCATTGGCGTCACCGCCGGGATGCCTCCTACCACTGACATGGCTCAGCCGCACGTTTGCAGGACTGGCCTTTTTAAAAGTCGACCGTGTAAACTGGGCAGTGACCAGAATGAGCCGCAGTTATACAAGAAGCAAGGAAATATTATGCAAGACCACAGGAAGTCAGAGGAGACAGCATTCTGGGCAGGCCTGGCAAGGAGTCTGTGTGAACTCCAGCTAACAAGCAAAGCTCGGTCATTGGCGCCAAATTCAGCAGAGAACATTCCCAGTGCTGCAAAGGATAACACTCCCCATGCTTTTGCCAGTGGGCTGTGTTCCAGGACGCCATGTACCTGATGAAATGCGGATAAACCCGGGTCTTACTTTTCGCCAAGTTTTCACTTATTTTTAAAATTTGAGGCATATTTTGGGCCAGCATTTGTTAGAAGTGGCAAATGGTTTGTTTTCATGGCTTTGCTAATAGATCACTTGATCTTACACTCCCTGTAATTTCAACTACAATAAGTGACCTACAAAGAAACTGCTTGGCAGAAGCCTCATTTTTTTCATGCATCTTGCCCATCTCTACCTCAAGGCTCTCTGCTAATGGGATATGTGAGGGTTATGGATTCCTTTTCACTTGGCATTTTGGAATTACCTCAGAAAATGCACTTGGCACAAAAAGATGACACCCACCTTGCATACAACTACACTAATTTTGTCTGCCTCCATGTCAAAAGTAATTGTTCAGGGGGTTGGAATATTTTTCATTTTTGAAAACTACCTCACCCAGGTCCTACCTGGAGAAGACATTCAATAAAATGCAGCAAACTTGGTTTCCAAAGTGACTGAAAAAATTTGCCTTAATCTGGTAAACATTCATCATCTAGCAATAAAAGAGTTCAGAGAAGTTTTACACTTTGTTCCAGGATTCACCTTTAAAACATCAATGATAAGATGTTGGAGGTGGAAATCCATTTTGAGGTTCACACACACGCTGCCAAATAAGAAGCACAGCATGCAAAGTCTTACACAACACAAAACAATTATCAATTGTGATAAGAGTAGACAAAGCGTTCTCAAGAGAATCTATTTTATGTTTGTAATCACTCTCAAAAAACACACAATAGGGCTCTCCTTCCAGCAAATACATAATACAAACAAAACCCAAACAGTAGTACTGCCTTGACTGGGGGAAGTGGTTTTGAGAAGTGTAAGAGATCTCCAGTAGATACCGATCGTCAACGCCAATGAACCAATTTTAAAAGTTTTCATCATTATCACTGCTTATGGGAACAGCAAACATACACAACTCTTAACAAGAGATTCCCGCCTTCAACACAGTTTGCACATGAAAAGGTTCCCACAACCTACTGCTTTTGCAAAAATAATTAAACAAGCACAGCAACAACACAGGAAAGTGAAAATGTTAGTGGTGACAATGCTTTCATTGTTGCTACCACTATAACAATGCCTGAAATTAATCATGACCCCGACAATCAACACCAAGGCACACACAGTTGGACCTCTCCAACCAAAACAGATCTTTCTACAGCCAGATCCAGAGTTATAGTTGTTGAGAAGTGCTGTTGTTTCTCCAGTCAGCAATTCCTGTCCAGCAGAAAGAAGTCCAGATGCACTTCTCAGGGCCTGAGTCAAGCATACACTGGTGGTTTTAATGTGGCCAGTCTAAAACACTCCACAGGATCAAGTATTAGTACTAATCATAGTTGCATAGCAGTTTCTTCATCCAAAACCAGTCAGGTCTAAGCACACTGAAACACTCAGAAACGCCCAGGGTAAGGAACAGCATTTTATCTCTATCTATTTCCACCAAATAGCAAGGCAAGCATCACACAGTAAATTTTTAAAACACCACAAGCACTAACTGGTGAACCATGCTACAAAACCAACAAGCTGTTTTGTCAACAAGGGCACTAACAAAAACACATTTCTCCAGATTCTGCAGACTCCTGGTGGATCTTGGTACCTGTGGCATGGCAAACTGTAAGACTGTAGCTGGCTGGCACCAGGACTTCTTCAGCCACAGTAGTCTCTCATCTCTACAGGGGAACACGCTTGTGTTGCAATTTCCCCCTGACGCCATTACAACACCTATTCCCAGCTATTTAATATCCTTGAGATCTTTACAGCTCTGTCAGAAATGGAGACAGAGACACACTGTAAACATGTAAACTCTCATTCCTTAAGAAAACAAGCTAGAAGAGGATAAATCTTCTAATCACTGTCTCATCATTTATTAAAATTTCTTTTGATGATTGAATTTTCAAGTAGTTCACTGAGCCAAAATCCTCCTCCAAACTTCCTATATACAATTCATATGCAGCTACAGCAAACTATAATATACCTGCCACCACAAGCAATAAAGCATTTACTTCCTCCAGGATGGAGGGGTGGATGTTTTGACTCTCAATAGCAAGTATATCTCTAGGTTGAGGCCTTCTTTTATTTTCCTTCAGGACAGTGATTTCGTGTTCTGCAGCTTCACTGTATGTCCTAAAACATCTCCTGGTATGTGAGCAAACTAGATACTTTCAAAACAGAGCGCACTGAAATAGATTTGTCCACCGTATAGTTCCTTCTTACAACTGTAAATCAGAATTGACTTCCTACACAAGTAACAGTATAAGAACAGATGCTTGTTCTGCTTTCCTCATACCTTACTGTTTGACCATTTCATTTGCTTAATCCACCAACTAAGGGAAGTAGAACACAAGGGAAATGAGTATGAAACTCCCTTTCAAGAGGGATAAAGGTTCATACCCCACACACTTGACATCATATTTTCCTCAAAGGTATTTTCACAAAGTAGTACCCAGAGGTCTCACGCAGAAACTGAAACCCATTTTGATAAAAGTTCTAGACATTACGGAGCTGGAATTTTTTGGTACAAAAGCCAGAGCACTCCATCAGTTAAGTAAGATTCAAAAATACACTAATAAACCCACCCAACAGGAGCACACAGGTCAACATACAAATGACTCGGTAGACTCATTTCACTGCTGTAAGCCTACTCAAAATGTAATACAATATGAAATCATTTTATGTTTGCACTGTATTCATCACATGACTCCCTCCAGAGGAATGCTCTATAATGACTTCATGTTGGCACAGTTTCTTCTTAAAGGTTTTAGCAGGTCAGGTGGCAGGCAATCTTCCTCTTTCACCTCCGCCTTTAGATAGACCTCTGCTCCACATTAGCCATCACGGCACACGAAATCGTTACTGTGACCTGCAATGTAGACTTTGCTACTTGCTCATTTTATTCCCCAGGGTGAAAGAGCACTGAAAAGTCACTACTTTTTGTCTGAGGACCTCCTTCAAAATTAACTTTTTTTTAAAGTGTCAGAAAGCAATAGTGCTGATTCCTGTGGTTCGTTGCTTCATATTTTTCCTTGGAGAAGCTGGAATTTAGTTACACCATGTTCACAGTGACATTTAGGTTTGGGGGACAGGGGATGTCCCAAGATTTGGCAGGCAAATGGAAAGAAGTGGTGCTATACAAACATGGCTTCTTGTATTATCTTCTTCAGGGCCTGCACATACAGTATGCAAAGCTGCCAGTAAAGGTCTGTATAAAATGTTAGGCTTTTCTCAATGTTTCTTCTTTACACTGTAGAATGTGCCTGCTCCATCTTCAGGCCAACTCTGCCACCCATACACAGGAGAAGCCTTAACTGAATGAAGATTCACAGGCTTCAGTCTGTGTGAAGGAGGTTGTATGATGACCTCTAAACCCATACCACGTGAACACTATCAGCACCACATTACTTTCTTACAGCTCTCAGTTCAAAGAAACTGAGAGCAAATGATTGCTGGCTGAAACCCTGCTGAACTCCCCATCTGCAGAAAAGACTGGTGCGACGGTCAAACCCTCCTTTTCATTCTTATTGCCCTGTGGGTTGCTCACCTGCCTGCTCTGTGATGAAATCTGAAAGAATAGGAGGCTTTATCATCTCCCAGATGCTTTCAGAGTGTCGCAACTCCCTGCTGCCACAGCCGACACCACCTCATCTCCTCAATTGCTTGGGGCGTCTAAATTGCACACGGATCTTATATGACAGGAGGGACAAACTCAAAGGTGAAGCAAACGAAGGCGTAGGTCACCCGTCAGGACGTGGGTGTAACCTACATATTGAGGAATAATATGGAGTGGTGCAGTAAAGAAAGCAATTAACCAGGCAATATAAGAGTGAGAGATAACCAAACTCCTTCCATCTGACAACCCCCTGTTAAAGTATTTTCAAGTTCAATTTATCACACAAGCTTCTTGCCAAGGTATCTACTGCATTGTGTTAGGCATAGAAATAGAAAGTACCTCCTTTAAAAAGTTTACAGTCTACTTTAAATAAATAAGACATACAAAGGGTGGAAGGAAGGATATACTACCACCCCAGTTTTCCAGACTGGGGATTGAGGATAACTACAGTGATCAGTCACACTGTCCAGGCTACAACCCAATGCCCTGAGCATGCAGAAGGACAAAGAACTGGGCCATGCAAGAAGGGCTTTCGGAGAGTGTGTGGAAGGGAAAGGAGACAGGAGTAGCAGCTGCAGAGGCCAGACCTACTTGCTGAAGCTGCTGTTCAGCAGCCAGGTCAGCAACCAGACGCAGCTTTCACAGCCAGCTCTACTGAGAGTGGCGAACAAGCTCAAGAGACAGAATCCAAAACACGATTTTATTCAGCTTCACTGCATTTTGGCGCAGGTCCTTGCAGCAGAGAAGCTTTGTTCAGGCCAGTCATGCAGTTGACAAACAAAAGTAGGGTTGGGGGGTTGGTTTTTCTTAAATGGGAAATAATGGCTATTTCGAAACACCCGCATTAAGTTTCCCTCAAGATATCTGCACTTGCTTCTATTTCATTTTCAAGCCAGCACATGCCTAAGCGAAGGGGATAGTCCCCTTTTGTGAATCATTGGGAACATAAATACAGCTTTGCTGTTACGTAAAAGCCAGTAGAAGCGTTAAGACAACTTGAGCACAGAAAGGATGTGACCATAAAAATGTCCGTCTGATTAGTAATGGCCATAAACATATCCTTCAGATCATTTACACGGGAAAAACCAAGAACTAGATTTATTAACACTAACTGATAATCTTACAGCTGCAGCATAAGAACAGCCCACCCACAGCTGAACCAAGCTGTGTTCCCTCAGTTAAATAAGAAATCTTCCTCCTAATCACTCACATAAAAATGCTGCATTAAGCAATAAAGAGGAGAAACACCCCCAAATGTCTACCTTTCCTTATAAGTGTAAGTAATGCTATTTTGTTAAGACAAAGCATCACCATCTGTCTTGGCTAGATGGGGTACTGGTTTCCACCTCTACAAGCAAAGGTCACCCATCTCAAGTGCAAGAACTGGCGAATTCCAACTCTCTGTATTTTCCAATATACACGAGTCAGCTTAAAGGACAACAGGAAATGGGTCTCTCAGGTCAATATGGGGATGACTGGAAGAAGTAAACCAAGAGCCACATTTGTCATGGATTTCCTTTGCAACAGAGGAGGAATAGGAAAACCCAGGAACAGATAGAGGCCAACAGTAAGAAAAGCCCTGCTGCTCCTTCAAAGACAGCTCTTCCCTTCAGATGAAGGCAACATTGACAGGCTATTCTAAAATGCTCACCCCTTCCTAAATGCTATTCCCCTTTAGTGACTTAGACAAATGTAGCTTTCCCAGAAGAATCATCTGGCAGAAGCTGTACGGGAAAAATACCATAAGCATTTTCACCGATTTCCTCTCACAGGTTATGAAACACACTGGAGGCAACTGAGACCTTAAAAAAAATTCTGAGTGGAGTATAGCTATAATTGGTCACTGGGTTTTTATTCCGGAGAAATATTGCCTAAGGAGTCATGGCATGACGACGCCACTTAATGCTGAATTTCTTCTCACACATCCATGTATGATGCTGACATTCCATAGATCATTCAAAAACCATTTTTGTTCTAAACTTCCCATCAGCTTTAAGTCAATACCCTCCATAAATACCTAAGAGTCTGAAGATACAGTCGCTGCCATCAGCTAATGAGTGTGTTATTTCATCATAATGGCATATAAAAATCTAACCAGGCACAACACCACATATCATCCTAAAAGATGTTCTGGTATTTGCAACAAGTTTTGGACACAAATTGCACAGACAACTAAAAGTTTGGCACTTTCCTGGCAACATTTCCCATAAATAAATGTAGATATACAGAGCAGTGTGGTTTTTAAATGTCACGAAGGTCTTTGAAGTATTGAGAAAACAAGTACCCAATAGCACCAAGAATTTACTGGCATAGAGGGTGATACCATTGTGAATGAAGGCAGAGGGCTTGAAGACTCAAACACAATGGCTGAATAGGGTTGCTTTGTAGTTTATCATACAAACGCAAATGCAAAGTGCAAATGACTACAGCCATGATACCAGGAGTTTAAGCACCTTTTTATAGCAGTAAATACCTTAGATATGCTAATGGTGAAACAAAATACAAGGAATGTTCTTTAAATGGTACTTTCACCACCTTAATAAAAACTGCCTAATAACCATCCCATTTCATACTTCCTCCAGCTTGTTACCTCAGCAAATATTTATCTTACGGGCATATGAGTATATCTCAAAGGAAAAATACTATACAGTAACTTTTGAACACCATTAGATAACTTGCACCAAAATTACTGTTTTTCCCATGTAGATGAAAAAAAGTTCATAAGGTGTCTGACACTATAAATCAGCACCAGTCTGCCCTTTCAGGAAGAACAACAGGACACATTTTTAAGATTTCACGTAACTTACAGAGGCCATTCTATCAGCTTCTTAAACTGAAGTCATTCAGCAAACCACCTTCTGTGTATTAAATTATATACAGACATATATATATATATGTAAGGATTCAGCAGCTGACTACCTAAAGAAAACACATGTACTGGACCAAAGGTGGATATCACCTGGGATGACTATATCTCAAGATATCACTGTATCTGTTACTTAAAGCAATAGCTTTCCTGGGAAAGGCAAACATTTCTATCCCTCACCATATGCAGGCAGGTTTTCAAGAACATGACTCTGAAATTAGTAGGTGATCGAGAACAACTCAGAAGTTCTGCAACATGCTGTTTTCATCTCTCCCATATTCTGACTATCTTGTTTGTCATTTCAGGAGCCAGTGAGGTGGGGCTGGGGTTATGGAGGGCCTTTATTGCTATTTTTTCAATCATACTACTGTCTTTAAAGAACTGTTCACATAGCCACAGCTAGAGAAGACCTTTGTCATCGCCGAGTCACACTTCCTGCCTAACCCAATCCAAAGACAACTAAGTATTTTCATCAGAGCCGGTAACTTGTTTAATCAATTTCAGTTTTTGAAAGTCTGCAACTCTTTTGAGTTCAAGGCCACAAGTGATGAGACCCTCATGACTAGCGTAAAAGGAACACCTAATATTTTAGTTTCGCAGATAAAAGATTTATCCTGAAAGGAAGACAGGAACTTGACTGTGGTCAAGCCACCAAAACAGACTTATGTATGTGTCTTGTGGATTTCAGTAAAACAAAAACAATCTGGAAAAAAGCTCAATTGAGTCAAACACCAGAAAAGAGAAAAAAAAAATCTTTCTATTAAATAGAGACCAATAATTACTTAAGTCTCATTCAAATGAAATTTAAAACATCTGGTTTTCAATTAACAATGCACTGCAACACAGGAAAGCTTATAAAAATGAAACCAAATCTAAAATTTTTCAGCAGTCTTCAAATGTTTTGACAATTTCTCAATTCAATTCCTTCATTTTAGCAGTATAGCTAGCACTAGAACACTAGCTCTTGATTCCCTTGTGCTCAGGAAAATTATTTTCCAAGAAAACATTTGTTTTTACAGAAAATATTCAGTCCACCAACTCTTCCAGTGCTCAGCAACCCATTGTTCAAAACTTGCACCTTATATCATACCTTCATTTGCCTAACTCTAACCAAATATATTTTGATATATTAGGTAATGAGTAACAAATATTTACAATAGATTAAATTCACGTTTCAGTAGTTCCAAATAGTTTCTAAATGATCCTGGTAATCTTATTATACATATACCTTCAGACAGACTGCTTGCTATCAAGTGCCATAAGTTACACCCACATGATTCATCCATTAGGAGAGCTGGTCAGTTTAAAAAAAGAAAAAAAACAACAACAAAAAACTCCATCAAAACCCAAACCAAACAAGGAAAAAAAAATCTACCATGCACAACCCTCCCCATATCACTTCTAATTTTAGCTTTTCCTTAGATAACACAATTTCCTGAAACAAAAGGAAATATCACACTCCTCTAGCTCCAAAATGTTACTGTAAAAGTACTGTTATTTGTAAAAGTAGTTGAATGCACACTATTTCGTATCCAAATACGAAGGGATGTTGCAGTGCTTCTGCCTTCTGTTCTGCTGGGGATGCAGGGAAGGAGGTGAAAGCAACAGGGAATGACTAATTTTTTCGGGGAAAAAAAGGGGGTGGGGGAACCCACTACTCCTACGGCTGGGCACGCACCATCACCTCACATCTGCCACAGCTATGGCTCCAGCTTCCAGGGACAGCCCCCAGGCCAAAAGCAACAAGATATCCAAAACTTAAACTGATTGTGGGGTACCGCAGCATGGAAGGTGAGAAACAAAACCTGCAGGACATATTGATCACTCTCCCACAGCAGGAAAGAGCTAACAGCCACACCAGTGCCCAGCAGAAAGACTTTTTTTTAAATTCAAAGAAACTTACGGTAGGTCTGACACCAGTCCAGATGAATAAGAAACAGCAACATCTGCCCACCACCTATTTCGTAAATACATCCATTATTTTACAGATCTGAGGGTTTGATGTAGATACTCATGGAGGACTCATCACTCCTAACCTCACCTTTATTTTGGTAGACTGCAAAATAAGCACTTGTTTATGGAGAAAATGGTGACCTAATCACCACTACAGCTATCTGAGCAAAAATAGCTGAGGAGATGTATTCGTTGCTTCAAATTATCTTAAGATCATGGCAGGGCAATGACTGTTAAGCTTATTGATAGTAAAAGCCCAAGCAAACAAATCTCAGCCAAAGCCCACAAATGGCCACAGTCCGGTTGTTCTCTCCATCACAACCCTGCTTTACAGTCTGTCCAAATTCTGGCATGGAGGTCACAGCTGGGATTTAGGGACATGCCTCATGAAGTAGGGACTAGAGGCATAGCCAGGCACAGGCAAGATGCACTTTGAGACATGTTTCTTGTTGGAACACCAATAAGTTGTTGAACTCTCTTTGCCAAACAGTCAGTTTGGTTCTATAGACTTGAGATTAAAACATATGCCACTTAATGTTTGCTTGAAAACAAATTACTGTCTAAATACATACACAGCAGAATGAAGAAGCATTTGCAAGGTGGCGGATGGTTCAACATATTTGCATTAGGAATGAAAACCACTACGGAGCTGTATTATCCTGTCCCACTTGAAAGCAGAAGCAAAATAAGAAGTGGTTTCCTCCTGCCCAGATGCACAGAACTTGTTCATAAAGCCATAAGAAGTCAGCATTAATTGTACACTCAGAGGCTAACATAAAGCATGTGTAAAGTTTCTGAATTTTTCAGACAATCTTCATGGAGGCAACACCCTAAACGTTCCCCAAAATCAAAGAAAACTGCTGATTCCAGGTATCAGCACACAGAGGAAGGGTCAAGAGCAGAGTGCATCTTTGACTGAGGATCAGGCACAAAAATTCAACTAAAGCAACTTTGCTTCTTGTCTGGCAACACATTTGATGAGTTTCTATAGAACAGAATACTGAATATATGCTGTGAATATATATCACATAACATGATCGACAGAGAAGCGTAATGGAGACACTTTCCAACTCCAAACTCTTTGTAATAACAGTTAAGTAAATGAAATTAAAAGTCTAACTATTTTCAGGCCTAAATATGCCCATTTAATCAGAATTTATTATGGCAGATTTTGTTTCAGCTAAATTTTCTAGACTGAAATAAAGTCACAGAGGAAAGAACCAAAATCATAATTAGATTTGAGCTCAAGAAGTAAAGAGCATAATTAAATGAGTTACTTTGGAACACTAGTTATTTATCAGCCAATTGGCCTACTGTACTTCATTAAGCTACTTTCCAAATGCACAGTGAAACAGTTTCCTATTCGACATACTTTAGGAGTCTTCATGAAAAGCAGCTATGCAAATTTAAGAAAGAAGTTATTTTTTCTTTAAAAAGCAGTCAACATTTTATCCTCGGTAGACAACTGCTTTATTATACTGCCTTTTAAGCAAATGGAATACAAGAGTGATAAATGAGAAAAAAAAGTGCAACTGCTTAATACCCATACTGGCACTTTCTCTTAATTTAAGAGTTCTGTTTACTTTGTTGACAGCTACTAGGAGTAAAAGTCTTTATATGATCTATATTCCACTGAATATGAATATTGCAGTAATTAACACAATAGTATTTCACAAATAGCTTTAGAGGAAAAAAATCTATTCCATGCGTCTAAATTATTTGTAAATACAACCTGCCTCTGTATTGCTCATTCCCTTACTGTAATCTTTACCCTATTTCTCAGTTTTCAAAAGATACCCATTTGAAAATAATAACAAAAAGTTTAATGCTTGAATATTTCTGACCCCACCACACCTAACAGCAGCTCCCTCCTTGGAAACTGAAAACAAAAATACTTAATGTTTATGAATCCATCACAGTTAAAACTATTATAGAAAGACAGAGGGATCCATTTTTGACACTCCACGATGGGTCTCCTGAATTTGCAGCGTAAATCAAAAACTCATATTAGCAGAGTACCTCAAATATGCAAGACATTCCCAAACACCCGCACAAGATAAACATGAAAGAAGATGATTGACATCAGAAGATGAAGAGAAAGGCACAAGACACAGAAAGTGCTGTACTCAAAGGGGTGATAAGACTTTTAACTTGCTCTAGGACCAAGTGCTAAACACAAGCAGAGCAAGCCCCTGGAGCACCCCTCCAAAGCACAAATCCTCAGAAGCTCAGGTAACTTTGGGAGGCACTCACACTGCCCAGCATTTCCACAGCAAAAGCCATTCAGCCCTCATTAAGCTCCAAGATTAAGCTCAAATGCTTTGACTCTATAGGGGGGAAGGCAGAAGTTGGGTAGAAGTCAAGTGTTCACAAGTAGGCCAGGTCTCCAAGTCAGAGCTCAGCCCAACCTCTGCTACATGCCATTGGAGGCAAAGGGAGAGAGACATAAGGGCAGGCATGCAGCCTGCCGTTCCTCATTTGTGTACCCCCTAGGCCACCCTCCGGTAGAAAACCCTTCTCCACATCTGGAGAAATGCAGAAAGGGCAGTTAATGCAGAGAGCAGAAGGGGCAAACCCAAAGTACGATGAGTATGAGCGGTCAGGGTCATTCATGATGACCTGCAAGCTATGAAGTGCTTGCATTTGTGGTGCTGAAATGTCAAGACCAAGTTGCTTAATGTTAACATGCCATAAGCACGTGCTAAACAGCCAATTTCAACAGACTGCTCACCCGGAATTCAGGAGGTTACATTTCCTTTTGATAACTTCAAATGAGAAAAACTGCAGGGACAGATATTAACATAGAAGCAATCAGAAGTTAATTAAGTATGTGGGCTATGCACGGGGAAATGTTGCACAATAACAAAACTTGAACAATTTTTTTATGAAGGACAGTAATCTATGAAACAATCCGCAGAGGAAAGTATTCAAAGCTTCATCAAGATCAGCTGAAATACATCAAGTGAGGTTTACAAGAGTATAAGGATCAAGCTACATTGGCAAGAGGATGGACATGGTCATCTATTCCACCACTGCCACAGAGTAACAGGCAATAGGTAGTATACCTGGCAATAGGGACAGACATTAAAACAGAAAACATACTGGGTGGAACACAACTGAGACTGTACATTTCCTGAAATATGCAGTTTAACACCGTGGCACATCCAAATGCTCGCATTTCCTGGCATCTGAATAACATCCATTAAGAGCAAACTACCTGAGCTCTGGAGAGCTGTGCCATCAGGATGCTTTCTTCATCCTTAGGAGGAGCGGCCAAGAGTGAGCTCAGCTTGGCAGAACTACTCTCCTGAAGGAAAAGGTCAGTTAAAATTGAGGCACAAAGTGTCTCATTAGAGGGGCTCAACATCAAATAGAGTTCAAAGTGAAAGAGTAATTGAAAGCAGTCAATTACCTACACAATAACTGAGAGCAACCCTGTTTCTTTCCAATCTGGACGAGAAGACCTTAAACAGATTTATATAACATTACAGCGTAAGGGTCGCAAAGAAAGTAATGTATAATTACATGGGGACCACTAGCACAGAAACACCCTGAGCTGCAAAACTGACTGTTTTTCATACAACTGGAAAACAAGCACTGAAATCCCCAAATAACAACACAACTGAAAAGGTGAAGCCAAATGACGCATCCTACTCAGTGGTACTCGACTTGTCCTGAGCCTGGTTTCAAAGTGCTCAAACATACACTGCTGTCCGTCCAGAACAGTTAACATACCGTCCATTCCTAACAAAATAACTATATAGTGCAAATAATTAAAAAAATATGATGACTAAATAATTAAAAAAGACAACAAGATATTCTACCAGACTGCTCTGATTACATTGAGACCTATCTACTAATTGTCCTTGTACTGCACAGGGATCACAGTTATGTCTTCCTTAGCTTTTACTATTTTGCTATATGTTATACTCTTTTATTCCTCCTTTTCTCAGTTTCTAATTATTGGCATTCTAAAAAAGTATTTATTACTGTTTAGATAATGATTTAAAAAAAAAAAAGTTAAAAGAATAATGATCTTAATCTCAGCTCTGTATCTCAGTAACTCTAAATGTGGGAAATGAACTTCTTGAAAGTGCTATATAACTTGTTCCAAACGAAGGAACTGCTTTTCTTCTACTGACAAATAGAGCTTCAAATGAGAACCTGAGGATGTTCTTCAAATTAAATGGACCATTAAGAGAATCAAATATTATCTTCCATGGAGCATTTGTTTAACAGTAAAGAGAACTGCTCCTTTAAACATATGTTCCAGAGCTGCCTGGAAATCTGGCAAACCAGACTACCCCCGGCACCTTTTCTCTGTGAAACTGATTTATAAATGCCATTAGCAAGTCAGGTTAAGAGTTCCTTGCTACGTATCTGGATAGAGATCAACCAAATGATACAATAACTGCTGAACTCAAGGCAATAAACCCAATCCATAGTAGTACTGGAAAAATAAGGAAGAAAAACATCTTGCTTCAATAGGCTACGTAGGGTACGTCCTCAGTAGGGAACAGCCACACACGCACTGACAGGGAGGCACAAATGAGTGATCTGAAATCCCTCATATGACGCTCTCCCAGTTCTTCCACAAACATTAATTTACGCAACAATCCCACGAGCCAGATAACAATTAGCCTGCTTCTGAGAGAAACAGAAAAATTGTCACTGAACGGCACAATATTTAAAATCAGCCAGGATTAGGGTTCAGGCTTTAGTCCCATGAAGTTTGTGTTGTACCTTTAGAGTATCTCCACAAAGCACTTCAGTGTGCTGTCCTACAAGATTACACAGCTCTAAACCCCTCACTGTGCTTGAAAATGAGAGGTTAAAACTGAAAAGATTAAGAGAGCCCCATTTAAAAGAGGTGACACAATGAATGCAGTGTATTTTTAATATGTCCACTACTTCATTCTTATCATTCCTTATAAACTCTAACACATTTTTATAACTACATTGTACTGTACTAGAAATTTTTATCCTCTTTTTCAACATGAGAAGACAAAATGTCTCTATATTTTATACTCTGCACAGAAGACTGATAGGTAGAGTAAAATACACTTGAGGCAATTGTTTAACCTTAATATATCAGTTTTTGATACACTGAGGAAAACAGAACTACACAGAAAATGTATGATATATAGTAGAATACGTCCCCTGTTACATTGTCATAGAGTGACTCAATAAAAAAAGGAGCTATTATAGACAAAAATCCCCAGGGTTTAAAGTTTACTGCATCATCAACTGGATAGTACGCATGACGAATAACAACATAAAACTCTTAGTCTGTAAATTACATCGTTTATGAACAGAATCTATAGCCAGAACAGCAACTTGTGCCGATAATAAACTCATCCTTGTGACTGCCTGCTGTATAAAACAGACCGAACAAATATCCTGTTATGAGACTTCATGGACCCTTATTCACTTGCTTAGCTTTCCCCATGTCAGTGCCCTCAGTCCTCCACAGGAGTTGTTTATAGCTTTGGAGCAACAAGTAGATACTTCTACTCTTAATCTCCACCTATAACTTCTGTGTTATGGACTGCTAAGTTTTATCTTTACGTTCACTCTGAAGAACCAACAGGAAAACGCACTCTTTAATGCAACTACAAAACCACTAGTGCGTTATTTTGATTCCCTCTGGAAGGGTCGTTATGGCAGTGTGGGAATGCCTAGCTTCACATCCCTCTCGAAGGGCAGCGACAAGACGAGGCGCTGGCCACTCCTGGAGCTCTCGGCCCTGCGGGAAAAGGCGCTGACAGCTGAGGAGCTCCACGAACCGCGGGAGATGCGAGTGCCCCGCGTCCAGCGGCCCGGGCTGGAGCGAGGGGGTGGCGAAAGGTAGTAGCTGTATACAACTGCTACGTCTTTACACAGTCCGTCAGCTACATCCACACGACTTCAATTATGAAACACGTTTTCCGAAGGGTGCTGCTGCTACCTCCTAAATCCCCCGTTCCTCAACTGCGAAAACCAGTTTCCTAATCACTCGGTCCCGCTGACACGGAGCCCCGGCGCGCACACTGCAGCGACCCCGCACCGCAGGCTGGCCCTGCCTGCCCGATGCACCTGCCCGCACCCTCCGCCGGGCACAGCCGGGCAGGGGCAGCTCCCCGAGCTCGGCGGGGCCCGGACGGAGCTGGGGCTGCCCGGTCCTTGCGAAGGCTGCGGGGCGAGGCGCGGCGCTCGGCCCCTGCCCCGCGGCCGGAGGGGGCGGCCAGAGCGGGAGGAGGAGGAGGGCGCAGCGTCCCGAGCAGCCTGGCCCGCGGCCCCTCACCTTTTCTTCTCCTTGTCAGCTGTCATCGCGGCGGCGGCTGGTGCTGCTGCTGGTGCCGGTGCCGGTGCCCGTGCCGGCTCCTGCGCCGCCTCTCGGGCCGGGCCGCGCTCGCACCTGCCCGCGGGACGCGGGGGCTCCGCGGGCGGCGGCGGGAGCGGGGCGAGGTGCGGTTCGGCCGGGTCGCCCCCGAGGCGGGCGTACAGTCTCAGGACACTGCCGAGGATTGTACGGCCCGCTCGGGGGAGGCGGCGGCGGCGCATAATCCGCGCTCCCATGATGCCAAATCGCAGGGTGCATAATAACTTTTGGAGATTTACATAGATTAAACCCATTCCCTAGAAATCCTGCCGGAAAAAAAAAAAAAAAAAGCGCTTTGCAATAATATTTTGCCTCGTATCTGCGCTAATTTGTAAATTAGGGAATGTGCGTTTCCACGGGAGGCTGAGGGCGAACGTGGCTCTTGGGCAGATTTTCCTTGGCTGAAGTAAATGACAGGGCGGGGGAAATTCCCGTTTATATTCGTCTCTTCGAGTAAGACCTCAAAAAATGCCATTTTTATCCTTTTTTTCCGGCCGTGAGGAAAGGATTCCTCGGTCGGTGTGGCTGCCGGGATGCGGTGCAGAGCTCGGGGTTAAAACAGCGATGTTTTAAGACGCGCTCTCTTTCCCCCTTCCCTCCCTCCTTTCTCTAAGCGAGCAGAACTTTAGTCTGGAAATTTATTTTAACGATTTCTTTTCCGATATTAAAAGTATCTCCTTGTATAACGGACGGCGTTTTCTGTGCAAGCAAATTAGATTACCATGATAATGAGATAATTATTCCGCTCCTGTGCTACACTTCACTGAACAGAGAAATTCGAAACTTCTTTGTAGTGAAGCTTTTAGGGCCGTAATTACCACCCCCCAAAAAAATTAAAAAAAAAAGAAAAAAGGAAAAGGGGAAAAAAAGAAAGTCATTAAACTCTGCGGTGTTGAGTTTTTCTGGGAGATAAAGCTAATTAATTTATTTATTAATGAGCACGAGCTTCTCAGGCCCATTATCGTCCGTTAGTATTATATATCAGGGGGCAATTTCGGTCTTCTGGGACCTTGGTTTGGAAAGAGGAACCCGGGGCTTGGGAAATGCTTTCCCTGGAGTGCACACTCCGCGCGTGGCCCTTTTCAGGGCATTTGGACTCTGCCTTTCGGAGCTCGGGGGCTGCCCGGGAGGGGGGAGCCCACCCGCGTGTCTTTGTTGGCGAGGCTGTGCCGTTCGGGATCTTGTTGCTGTTAGTATTATTATTATTGTTATTATTATTCTCGGCGGGTTTATTTGTGGTGTGGCGCTCCGAGGCGGCGCGGCCGTGACCCCCGTGTGCCCCCTCCCCGCAGGTCTGGTTCCAGAACCGCAGAGCCAAATGCCGAAAGCAAGAAAACCAACTCCACAAAGGTACCGGGGCGCTCGGGGGGCGATGCCACGCGGTGCGACACGCGTGGGGCGCTGCTGGCGGGAGGGGTGGGCTCTCTCCGGGGCTGACCCCGCCGTGCCTCCCCCAGGGGTGCTCATCGGTGCCGCCACGCAGTTCGAAGCCTGCCGGGTGGCCCCCTACGTGAACGTGGGTGCGCTGAGGATGCCCTTCCAGCAGGCAAGTCATGGGTGGGTGGATGGGTGGGGGAACGGGGCGGGGAGGAGGGGGATGACACGGCCACTCGGGACCCCCCCCACACACACGCGTGTGCCCCCGCAGGTTCAGGCGCAGCTGCAGCTGGACAGCGCCGTGGCCCACGCACATCACCACCTGCACCCGCACCTGGCCCACGCACCCTACATGATGTTCCCCGCGCCCCCCTTCGGGCTCCCGCTCGCCACCCTGGCCGAGTCCGCCTCCGCCGCCTCCGTGGTGGCCGCGGCCGCCGCCGCCAAGACCACCAGCAAGAACTCCAGCATCGCAGACCTCCGCCTGAAGGCCAAGAAACACGCCGCTGCCCTGGGGCTGTGACCGCCCCGCGCCGCTTTTATAAAAGTAGAGGAAAAAAAAAAAAAAGGGAGAAAAAAAAAAAAAAAGGAAAAAAGGGAAAAAAAAGAGGAGAAAAAAAAAAGAGGAGAAACGGACGGGAGATATATACTTATTTAAGGAATTAGAGGAACTCGACACGCAGCTGGGAAGTTCACAGGTTTTGAAACTGACCTTTTTCTGCGAAGTTCACTTTAATACAAGAAATTTGATAAGAGAGGCGGGCCTCCTTTCACGTTGCATCAGATACTTGAGTTTAACAACCACGTCTGGAATAGCGACAAAAAAAAAAAAAAAAAAAAAAAAAGGAAAAAAAAAAAAGAAGAGAGACAATGAAGAGGGGAAAAAGAAAAAAAAAAAAAAAAAAAAGACAATGATTTCTCTGCGAATTTCTAATGGGAAACTGTCCGGGATACTTCCTCCAGCAGCATTCCGGGTTGCATGTATTTGTATTTCATTGATGGAGTCCTTTGATTCACTTGCACTTCACCCTCATCTTTAGTAGAAAAAAACCAAGACAACCACAAACCAAACAAACAAACGTGGCTGGGTTCTTTCTCCTTTAATCTTGGAGGGAAGCAGGCAGAGAGAGAGAGATCAAGCACTACCTTTTCCACTCTTAAATCTTTGTTGGTCGTTTGCTGTCCCACCTCTGAAATAAAAGGGAGCGGAAAGCATCAGGAGAGCAGAGTGTGCCTCCCTTTGCCGGGTCTCTCCTGTCCTGAGGGCAAACACAAATGAAAAAAAAAGAAAAAAAAAAAAAGAAAAAAAAAAGAGTATTTAATTCCCAACCACCACTTGACACCACGGCAAATTCCAATAAGAGGTACTGGATACATGTAAAATATGTTGATACACACGAACAAAGTTTATTTTGGCTATAACTTGTGAATTGATAGTTGACTGTCAAACATTTACATTTTATCTCATAAAGGTGTATCTATTCACGTAATCTTGTGATTTTTTTTGGTTATTATTATTATTATTTGAGAGACGTATAGCTATTTAACCTGGGGTACCCTGCAGTCGGTGATTGTTATCCCAGATTTTGACATCAGACCCTCAAGCTTATTGCCAAGACAGAGGGAAAGCTCTTCTTCGCGAACTTTGGTATGGACGGGCTTTGTATCTATTTGTTCTCCATGAAAACAAAATTATTTATATTGACCATATTTTTTCTAGTGTATTTTAAGTTATTTAAAAAAGAAAAGAAAAAAAAAAAGAAAGCAAGATGCTGTTATCTCATTGCATTTGTTGTCAGTACAATATATTTTGTTTCACTCAGGTTTGCTTCACCTTTTTTAATCCATTTTCGACGTCACGAATTTCAATAAGTGCCAAGTAATGAATTTAAGACACTTTGCGACCTATTGACTGAAGGGGGGACGGTTTGGGGGACGGTTTCACCTCACTCCTGGTACTGTCGATGTCCAACCATCGGTGATGTTCTTTCTTTTCTGTGTTTGCACCTCCTGTAGAGCTCGCACGTTTCTTTCTGCTCCGTAGATATCGCGACACGCCGATAGCGCTCAGCACGACGAGGAAGCGCGTATTTTATTTTTTTTTCTCTTTTTTTGTTTTTTTTTGCACCACTTTCTCTGAGTTTTTCCCGAGTTTCGGCTGCACGACCCGGGGCACGGCGTTCGCGGTGGCTTTTCTGTTGCAGCCAAACCGGCCGGTGGAAGCTCTATAGCAATTGTGTCTTTACAAGTTCTGTCAGGTTCCCTCAGGTAATAAAATCGAGGAAAGTGGAACGGCTCGGAATGTTTTCCAGGGAGGGGTCGGGGCTGGACGGGGGGGATCGGAACCTCCCGCTCCAGGGCAGAGCCCGCACCTCGCCCGGGGTCGGTCGCGGGGGACACCCGGGTGGGCTCTTTGCCCCCACCACGGGCTCCTCGCCCGCCGCTCACGGAGCCCTGGGAAGGTCAGGAATCCCGGCGGGACGAGTGGGCTCCGGACGAGCAGCACGACCGGGCACGGTGGGAATGGACGGGGATGCACTGGGAGAGACGGGGATGGACGGGGACGGATGGGGATGGACTGGGAGAGACTGGGATGGATGGGGACAGACGGGGATGGACTGGGACGGACGGGGATGGACTGGGGCAAACGGGGATGGACTGGGAGAGACGGGGATGGACTGGGACGGACAGGGATGGACTGGGACGGACGGGGATGGACTGGGGCAAACGGGGATGGACTGGGAGAGACGGGGATGGACGGGGGGCTCCGGGCAGGGGAGGCGCAGCCCCCGAGCCCCCGCTGGGCTCCTCGCCGGGGAAGCGGCGACCTCCGGTGAGCAGCAGGAAAAGTCCCCCCGAGCCCGGCCGCGGCACCGGGGAGAGGCGGCGGCGCCGGGAGAGAGCCCGAGGTGTCCCCGCGGGATGGGCAGGGACAGGCACAGCGACGCGGACAGCGACAGCGACAGGGACAGTGTCCGGAGCCCTCCCGGCGAAGCCCGCAAACAGCGAGAGCCAAAGCGGCTCGGACGGTTCTATGCAAATAACGGGCTGAAAATGATAGATTTTATGTTAGGGAAAAGAGCTTTATTCAAGCAAAAGTAAGATACTGCTAATTATAAAGTCAATAAAAGTAACGGTGGTGTCGATTGATCCCCGAATAAAGCAGTTCATTAATATGTGCCCGAGCAGCGCTCGGTGCAGAGCCCAGGCTCAGCCCCGGGGATCCTCACCCACCTCCACGCAAACTTGTCACATCGTACCTGCTCTCTTTCAAACCCAACCAGTCTAAGCAGAGCTGCCCAACAACCTTGTGCAGGTTATTGATGTATCTGAGTGTGGTGGATCTGTACAAGGGGAACCTCAAGCCTTGACTCAGCTGTCGGCACGTCTGTCTTCAAGATGATCGTAATAAAAAGACATGAAAAATGCGCTTTCATCCTACCAGGAAAGATGGTCGGATGGTGTAAGAGAACTGTGTATTTTTTAGCGCAGCTGTGATTAAAATAAAATAGTCTTAACGGGATATTTTTGGACAGGAATACTTACATTCCCACTTCCCTTGGATTGGAATACCTAATAAGTCTATAGGCTGACAGAAGTTGGCCAGGACTCTCCTGTTTCTATTTTATTTCTCAGTGTCTGAACCTATATAAAACCCCGCAGGTTCCCTGAACTGTAATTATGGCTATTCCATGAGCCAGGCAGCGCTCACGCGGTCTGTGCTTCCTGGAGATAGAAATCTCGCGTGGGATTTACACGGAGATGTGCTGGCCTGGGAAGGGCACAGAGGGAAGAGACGGAATAAATCCCGTGGGAAGGAGTAAACACCTGTTTGTGTCCTCGCAGAGCCCGTGGCGTGTTCCCCGCGGGACGTGGCTCGGGCTCCCCGGGCTGAGGCAGCAGCACCCGCAGTTTCTTTGCTCTCTGCAGCAGCACAACACGAGGTGAGCAGGGCAGGCTGCCTGACAGGCAGCTCGGACACCCCCACGCTCCCGGATTCCTCTTCTCGGCCCAAAAACCCTGAACGGGAGAAGGCAAGGGCACGCTGTGCCTGCCCAGTGCACAAAGCTGCCCGCTGAGAGCTGCTGCTCCCTCCGAGCCCAGCCTTGCTGCAGGTTTGCAGCTTGCCTTTCACAGGAGCAGCGCTGCAAGAGCACTCGAGCCTTCCAGTCCTTGCAGGGAGCTGTGGTGCATACCCACCGAATAAATAATGGCTTTTGCGTAACACTACACACTGGGCTGCTTCCTGCCCAGTAAATATTGATACTTGTCCAATTCTGTGGCTCTTCCATTTCGTTTGCCCTTGAATCTTCAGTTTCTCGCCATTTCTCAGCCTTCCTGCGAAGTACCAGCAGTTAAAAGTGCACCTCAAAGGTCATTTATGACAGAAATTTAAGGAATAAAGCGGTGGATCACTTCTGTGTTTTTGAGGTGGGCAGCAAAGTTCTGAAAGGAACTGGAAAAACTGTCCTCATTTTAACCTTCCCTATGTCTGAGCAGCCACTGCCCTGGCTTTGCTGGGGGATCTCCTAAGTGTTCTCAGAAATGTGAGCTGTCACTACTCACACTTTACACCAGCGCCCAGCCTTCTCCCAGGTGTTCTTTAGGCAATTAAGTTGGTGTGAATGAAGGGAATTCTCAGAATTTTCTGCACCACGAGTCTCCCCAGTCCAACGGCAGATTGCAGGTTTCAGGATGCATTTGTGCTCTTTGGCCAGTTGTTACTAATTTTAGGGACTGGCCAAGAGCTCGATTTCTAATGGCAGAACCAGCAGAGCCATCAATTCCCATCGTCTTTCTCGGCGGTGTGGGAACACCGTGACTTCTTTTGACAGAAAAGAGCAGCACAAACCTCATTGCTCCCCAGTTTGAGGGTGATTTTTGGTTTCAGGGGGAAAGGCTGGGAGTGCCAGGCACTCCTGGCTGCAGGAGCTGTGGGAATCTGCCGAATCATCCGTGTGTAGCATCACCAGCACGTTCCTATGCTGTGCCCACACACGGCTCCTGGTCTGTGCTGCAGAGGCAGCTTCTCCTCCAGCAACATTGCTGTGTGCTCACAAGACCCTGAACTTCTCCTAGAGAGGGCTTTTCTCGCTGAAACTCCTTTTATAGGGCAGCTGTGAAGGATGTTTGGGAATGTTTTCCTTCCTAACAAAGGGTTTGTGGCCTTTGCACATCAGACACACTTAAGTGCCACCAACTGCCTCCTTTACACAGGTAAAAATCACCCAGGGGACAATTCTGGGAGAGAATTCCAAAATGGGGAGGCCCAAAATGCCCCAAAGGAATGAGGGGCAGTTTGATTTTCTCAGCAGCTGCAGCCACCCCGAAAGCAGCGAGGCCATAAACGTGTGGCTGGTAAAACAGCACCAGCGCAGTGGGATCTTTGCTGAACATCTTCTCCTGCTGGTTCCGAGCAGCAAGACACCACTTTTCATCAGGCCTTGGGGAGATGCAGCTGCACGGCCCCTCAGGCTGGCACTCCACGGGCGACAGGCTGATATCCACGCTGCTGCAGGGTCCCCTAGGGACACAGTGGGATCCTGGGGATGCATCTCCAGGTCCCTGGGGTTCTGTGCAGCCAGGGGGCTGCAGGATCCACCAGCGGGTGCCTGCACATCTCCTCTGTCTGCCAGCACGGCTGTTGTGCTCTTTGAAAGTGTCACTCTGCATTCTGCATCTTCTGGAAGAGGCAGGAAGCATCAACAGTCACTTCTGCCCAGTTGAAAAGCTGGTCAGCAGCTGGTCCCATCCAGCTGCTGGTGCTTGGAATGCCCAGGTCAATGTGCCCTGTGCCATCACCCAGCTTTTGGCTCCCTGGGTTGGCACGGGGTGATCTCACGACACTGGGAAATGGTAAATTGGCCCAGAACTGCGTGGCCATGGGGCCACATCGGCCCCACAGCTCCTGTGAAACCCAACTATTGTAGTTGCCAGTCCCTGCCTTTGAGCGGCCCCTCCCCTGCCCTGGAGCTCCAGGGAGACTCTGACGTGCTCCACACACTCTGGAACGGGGAAACATTTCATCACTCCCTCGTTAGGCAACCCCTGCCACCATTCCTGCTTCCCTAACAGCACTTTAAACCTACTCCTTTCTTCCCCTTACAGGAGAACACGACCCACCAGGCACCCACCGTGACGAGAACATCACTTGCAGCTTGTACAAGAAGGTGGAGTTAACCCACGTTTGAGCAGCTCAGGCCAGAATGGGTGTTTGGAAAACAAGAATTGGCTGTGTGTTATTAGAATTATGGGATCAGAGAATCCCAGGATGATTTGGGTTGGAAGGATCCTTAAAGATCACCCAGTGCCACCCCTGCCATGGGCAGGGACACCTCCCACCAGCCCAGGGTGCTCCAAGCCCTGTCCAACCTGGCCTGGGACACTCCCAGGGATCCAGGGGCAGCCACAGCTTCTCTGGGCACCCTGTACCAGGGCCTGCCCATGCCAGGAATCCCTTCCCAATATCCCATCCATCCCTGCCCTCTGACACTGGGAAGCCATTCCCTCTTGTGCTGTCCCTATCTGCTCTTAGAACAACCACCTGAATTTTGGATGCGACCAGAAAGAGACACAACAAGTTTTCTTGGAGATCACTTTAATTTAGAGCTGATTTAGAACTGAAATAGTCCTTCTGGTGGGAGCTGGCCCCAAGCAGTTGCTGGGGGATCACACGGGGAGTTTCAGCCCTTTGACTCTGCACGGGCAAAGACAGCAGTGTTCAAACTGTTAGTATTAACAACAACACACTTACCAACCTCTTATTGTCCTTTGAGTAAATATTTAAGCAGTGGAAACTTGGCTTGCACTTGCCCCAATTGCTAATCTGCTAAAAATTAGGATAGTGCCCATATCCCGTTACAAAATCCCTGTGAATACTCAGAATGTCTTTTTTTTCGCCATTCCTCCACTTAATGTGTATACATTAATTATTATGCAGATTCTCTTTCATGAAATATTTAGGTTTGGAAGTGTTCGGACATGTGGTAATCCTTAGGAAGAAGGTAAACATGTTCTTTGTTAAAGAAAATGTAAATAAAGTATTCCCCCAAAATATCTCGGAGAGGTTAAATGCAGGACAATGGGAACCACATGTAAATGTTCCCGCTGTCCCTGAGCAGGAAATTCATGGATGTTTGCAGGGACTTTGTTGACTGCAGCAGGAATGCTGCTGGGGTGCAGCCCAGAGTCCCGAACCAATCCGAAAAGATCAGGCTGATGAATTCACTGGCTTTGATGCACTTTAAACTGTAGACCCACAGACAGCTTTGGGTTGGAAGGGACCTCAAAGCCCACCCAGTGCCACCCCTGCCATGGGCAGGGACACCTCCCACCAGCCCAGGTTGCTCCAACCTGGCCTTGGACACTCCCAGGGATTCAGGGGCAGCCACAGCTTCTTTTTCCCACCCTCCCAGGCAGGAATTCCTTCCCAATATCCCATCTATCCCTGCTCTCTGGCATTTATACCTGGCTTGCCTGCAGGGATGTGCTGGCTTTGGGAGCAGCTCTGCGCCGGTGGCAGCAGCAGCAGCAGCAGCAGCAGCAGCAGCAGCAGCAGCTCTGCCCCACACCCAGTGCAGAGCCAGAGCTTTGCC
>JAWWEW010000112.1:26569648-26643235 GCA_035583185.1 Anabacerthia variegaticeps | reverse complement strand
CTCCGCCCCGGACCCGGCCCGGCCCGGCCCGGCCCGGCCCCGCCGCCGCGCCCGCCACTGGGGGCCGGCGGGGCGCCCCGGCCTCCCCGCCCCCGGCCCCGGCCCCGCTGCCCTTTGCGCGTCTCGCGCTTACTCCACTTTTTCGGTATTCGCTGTGAGGTTTTAGTCATTTAACTGTTTCTGTTATTATTATTGTTATTCCTCTCCCTTTGCAGAGGGGTCTTCAGCGCGGTGTGTCCCCGCCGGGGCGGCACCTGCGGCGCTGCCCCCGCACCGCGGAGCGCCCCCCGCCCAGCCCGAGGCAGCGCGGCGTTCAAAACGGGACATCAAGAAAATAAAAGCCGTAAGGACCGTGCGGAGAGGCCCGGGAGCCACCCCCGGCGTGCGGGACCGTCCTGCTGCGGCGGGGCTGGGCTCGGCCACGCACGGAGCGGAGGGAGCGTGGCGGCGGGCAGAGGGACGCGCAAAGCAGGAGCGGGGTCTGCACTTCTGCCTTTTGCTCCCTAATGGGACTTTCTTCTTATCCCCGTTTTTTTTTTCAATTTTACTTTCTGTGTCATCTATTTTTGTTGTGTGTTTGGGCTCAGGCACTTTTAAAACTCCTGGCGTTGGCGCACAGCGAAGCGAGTCTCTGGCAAGCGCCGAAGCTCATCTCATGCTAGCACCTGCTATGGCTTGCTGCAGTTAAGATAAATGTAAATAACAGAAAAAAGAACCCTCACTTTGATTTCTGTTTATTTTACACCAAAGCAACTAACCTTGCTAGACAAGGGATTACTAGAATTTTTCTGTCGGGGGCGATCTTGTCTTTCATCATGGTAGAAACTGCAGTCTTATCCTCATGTTTTCTAAGGCTTACCTTACCTTTTTTACATCGCAAACCCAAATCCACGCCTTTGTATTAAGCTGCACCAGCTTTCTTTCTGGGAAATGGAAGTACTGTAGGCAACATGAGCCAAACGAGACTTCGAGACTTATTTCTGGGTAGTTCAATTTTGAACAATTTCCCTATGCCAGTTCATAGGCTGGTTTGTGTACAATGGGTCAGAGGGAGTTTTTCTTTCCTCCGCCCCTCCTTTTAAACAGTATGAATGTTCAAAGAAATGCATTTGTCTTTGAATTTGCATATTCTGCTCTCAAGTCTGAAAAGAGCTACACATGCTTACACAGCAACAGCCTAATTATGTGGTAACAGTTAGGATTTTTTCTTGTTATACAAGAGAACCTAAACAAAAGAAACCCACAAATATTTAAAACCTAAGTAAACTTAGTCAAACAAAATTTGTGTATGCAGGACTAAATTTAACCTTCTGGGAATAAGAGAATGCAATAGGATCAAAGAGCCAAGTCACTCATTTCCTAGATTAAATAGACCTCTTCATCCTTCATTGATCTCCAGTGATGTCAATGGTCCTTGCTGTATCTTAAAGCACTTCACTTGGATAAACAACTTGCCTTCAAAAATCAGACAAGAAAAGCATTCAAACTGACTAAATCTAAACCACTCAGTAAAGTCAATTATTTCACATTTAGCTCATTGGCCTAACTCCTGTTGGCTCTGCCTACGTGAATACATTGTAGTTGATTAACGGTCTGCATCTCTTGCTCTCTTGGCCAGCAAGGCCTGAAGGTGCTTTGACAAGAGGAGAATTCACATCCAAGTGCCACTCAAGAGCCACCATCTATCCTGTCCTCCTCTGCACAGACAGATTAGCAGGCTTCAGCACAGGTCAGTGGCCAGCAAAACCCGAATCCTGCTGCTGCATTAGGAAGGTGAAGCAAGCAAGACTGAGTGATTCTTACAGCTCCCTCACAACTTCAGTTCCTGCAGTTGTCTATACTGTTATTTCTGGCAACCAAGCTCCCCACCTCGACCATGAAGAAGATAAATGGCCTGCCCTTTAGAGATTACTTTCATTGTTAGTTCCCTCACTTTCCCGTGAATATTCAGGGAGGGGAAGATCAAATATGTCTTTAATAGCACTGTCATCTTACTAGATGCATTCTGCGACAATAAGGGATCCCGTAGCACCTCCAGATAGGCAGAAACTTTTGTCCTTGCTGGAGACCAGTGAAGAAAAATCACATAGTATCATTTTCAAATGCACCTAATTACCGCTTTGATTTCCTTTATGATCAGCCAATATTTATGAGCAGCAGTACCTACCCTAGGGTGGCCTTTCTCTTATGTTACACAGAAGCTTCAACAGGAGCCACACCACTAGTGAGCATATGTGCTCTACAAAACCCACAGGAGATGAGAATTGCCAGAAAAGCCAAGCAAAACCTTGAATTGATAGTAAGCACACTTTGTCCTCTCAATTACTGTAGCTATTGCAAGGGCTTTTTCCACGTTACTCCTTACATTTTATCTTGCATTTGCTACATTTTACACTTAGCTTAGTAGGTATAAGTCAGATAAAAGCTGATGAAAGAGGTAAGAGTGCTCAGGAAACTTCACGAGCTGACCTTAGCAGAGGTTAACTCCTGTTTTTCTCCCACACATCAAAGCTTTCAGTAGAGCCAACACAGCAGATGGGGCTTCATTACTAGTGGTGGTGAGAGAAAATACAAGCAACTATGTCTTATCTGTAAAGTTCTGGAAAGTATTGGAGATTACCCATATTGTTCCTATGTGAATTATTCTAGAAATGCTACTGGAACAGAGAGGTTTTGATTTCCTGAGAGCAACCTTCAGGTTAATGTATTTGAAAAGAGTCCCTAAAATCTGCCACGATAAAAGATGGGTTCTTGTAGGGTCCTTCAAGTCTACAGTTTATATTATCTGCATCTGGACTAGGCTTCAGGGAAAAAAACAAACAGAAGACTTATAAAACAGTGGTGTGAGAGCAACATTCACAATCTGCCCTCAAGTTTAAACTGCATTGATAAGTTAGAAAATCTGCACAGGGTAGTGACTGGGCAGCTCACCCTTCTAGTGCTCCTGAGCAGAAACACCCCATCACCCAAACAAGATGCAGGCAAGCTCCTGATTACTGCCACTTATTTTGGAACACACCACTGATTTAGGACCAGTTATGCTGCATTGTTTTTTCTCAGGATATGCATATGTATGTAATCAACCATACAAATCAGCACTTGCACCAGTTTGAATGCGCATAGCCATCATCGGTGAAGTGAAAGCACTGTTTTATGTATACATGCTACTGACACCTGTATTGACTGAAGAGCATTGGTAAAACATACAGAAGGTTGATCCCGCTCAGCAATTAATGCTCCAGAGTAGTCAGAAGTAATCCGAAGATGGATACCCCATGTTGTACAGGGGAGGCATTTTGAAAATTAAAAGCAGCTCTTAGAAACAGATTATTGAGAGGACACAGTGTTTCAGATTCATTAATAATCCCTATTTGGTTTCTTTCTTTTTCTGGCTCCTCAATACTGCAAAAGCAAAAGGTTGATGCTTGTAATAGCAAATAATGACATTATGGGAAAGGGAAGGGGAGAAAGGAGAGCCCTGTTATTGCAACACAGCTGATCCTTTGAAGGAAGGAGACAGGATTCTTCACTTACTCATACCAAAATAAGTTATAGTCACAGATCACTTATTACATGCAATAACAAACAAGACAGAAAAACACCAACCTTTGGGTTAATTTACTAGCAGGGGAAAAGTGATATTTGTAAGCTAAACAGAACACGAAAGGTCCACAAGAGAAAGTGAAGACTATTCAGATGGAAATATAAAAAAATGCCTGAACCATGGTTTAAAAAAAAAAAAAAAAAAAGAAAATCATTGTGCAACCAGTCACACTCACTCGCACCTTTTTTCATAATCACAGGTGTATGCCTCTGTCTTGCTATAGATATACCCTCTGCAAAGTCAATAGCTGTGCCCTTTCTCCACAGTGGCATCAACTGCTTGCCTAGCAGGAAACAGCACCTCAGCTAGCACATGTATCTTAAATGCTCCTTTGCCTCTTGCCATAGGTTCATCATAGAGAGAGAATTCTTGTACAGGAGCATAAAACAAGATACATATCATGCTCTTACACAAGAACAGATGTTAAGAACCACTTACAAAAGCACTGCCCCTGTTACCCTAGGCAGAAAGTAAAACACACATTATATGCAACACTGGACCAGCCAGTTCAAAATGTAATTTTGAGGGAATGCATTAAGATGTCTTTGAGAGCTTCCAAAAATTGAGTGCACACCTTCAAGTAAGGCTTACAGATAAGCCACAGCATTTAGAGGCATTGATTACTCACAGACACATTCCAGACGTTTCAGCCATCACACTTCCATGAAAAAAAGACATGATGACCAAAACGTTGTAAATATTAAAAGGCTTAAAATGACTCTGCTTATCTTTTAACCTTTTTCAAAATGACATGCTGAGAATGTCTTAGGCCTATCACAAGGAAAAGTGGTCAAAGACAGTCTAATTAACAGAGCAGTGTGTTGCAATACAATGAGTTCAGAAAGAAAACCCATGATGAATAACACAGACATGCTCCTGTCAGAATTCTGGAGAATGTTATTTTGAAACATTGGGAAAGCTCAATGGAGAAAACAATTGCAATACAGCTTGTTAAATGAAGAAGGTTTTTGCTTTGGGTTTCAGCTTGACCTTCAATGGCTTAGTATTTAGAAATACTATGGTTCTAATATACTTTTTTTTTAATTGGCCTGTAGAGACTAAAGACTGAACACATTTGCTAAGCAGGACCCTGATTCATGTTGTAGAATCCAAACAAGACTCCAACATATTAAAAAAAAAATTCCTGGAGAGAATCAAGCTTAATCTAGGAATGTAGTCTGTTAATGGATGCTTTTTGGTGTATAATACAATAATAGTCCAATTTAATGAATATTAAGTATGAAGCAGATACAGCCTTCACTTAGTTTTCATAAATTCTTCTGCAATGTTTAAGTTAGGCACCCTACAGGTGTAATATTGAGGATTGCCTTCTATTCTATTTTAACCTATTTACCTCACCCTCTATATTACCCACACTAGCCATTGGTGCTATCATCAGGCGGAAGAGGTCTGCAGCCTCTTTCTGTTGCCTGACAACATCTGATGAGGAAACATGGATGCAAGATCAGCAGAGGCTTGTTTTACTCAAATCCAGCAAAAATAACAGCAACATTAGAAGACAGGAAGGGAAAGCTTTCGTCTAGGTGGGTTTCAAAAGTCAGATTTTGTAACGATGTTTTCAATACAAGTCTCCTGTCCCCAAGAAAGCCATCACTACAGAGAAGGAAAAAGAGCAATATAAACAAGAGCAAGAGCACTGTGTGCTGGATGAACCTCCAGAGAGTAGGGAAGCTGTGATCAAAGATTTTTGCAATACCGAAGCCAATAATAATGCCTAGTAGTTAACATTCAGTCACTCAACAAATATTTATTTAGACAGTGTAACATGCCCCTTGCAGAACTTTGAGTTTTAAAACCAGCCAAGAGGTCATGTTTTGTTTTTTTGTGTTTTTTTTTTTTTTTTTTAATTATTATTTTATTTTATGAACTTCAATGCCACAGGCAGTATTAAATCTCTTAATCTCTGATAGATACTTCTAGAGGGTTTGCATGGTACATGGGTGATGCTCAAGCCTGTGTTCACTTTCTGTATAGCACTGTATTTCCCTCATAATCACAAGGAAAACTCAGTTTAGAGTGAAATTGAAGCAGTGAGCTCTCTTCTTAATCCCAGCACTAAATGCTAATTTAACGCTAATTCAGGCAAATAGGTTTGTGCCTTTTTTCATTCTGACAAAGACTAGTTTACTTTAACAAAGGTCTTGAAAAGTGTTTGTTTTAAAAGAGTAATTCATAAATTACTGACTTAAAAAAGCCACTGAACTCATTAACCCTGTGGACACTTCTTTCCTAAAGAAGGTGACAAATGATTGTAAAACTGTAGAAAAATCCTAAATTCTTCAATTCTTCAGGTGCTGCACTACTAAAGGCTATGTCCCTGCCAAAAATAAGTTTTCTGGGAGCAGAAAACTCTCATAAAAAGAGAAATTCCTTATCAATGCATCACACGGTACTTCTGAAGTTCTGTGACTTCCAGATCCTCTTTTTCTTTTTCTTTTTTTTTTCTTTGTCTTAAAGAAAACATGGTTTTAGTGGGTGAGGTTCTTGGTAATTGAAATTCCAGCCCACAGGTACTGCTGTACCCACTCCCAAATATATCCTGGGTGCTTGAAAACCTTAAGTGACCTAAGGCAGTCACAGATACAGTGGCTAACTGTAATCAAATCTTCTTTAGCTCCCTCCAAGTCAATGATGAAGACAAAACTTCCCTGAGGGTGTGACCTGGAGGAAGAGCCTAACTCAGGTCTCGGACAGCCTCCACCTACTGAGCACACCTCTGCTGCTCACAAGTTGCCTCCTCAAAGGCCAAGAGGTTACAGAAACCCAACTACTTAAAGTAACAGTAAAGTTCACCCTTTTCCCTGAAATTTGTTCCATTTAGGGGAACCAATCACAAATTCATTTGGCATGGGATCTAACACTTCTTTCTCAAGTAGATGTGCTTCTGGAAGTGTTTATAGGCTCTTAAGTAGAGATAAAATATTGGTAATAGTGATTCACATACAGACAAGGAGTTGGATAGTCATACCCCTGTTCCCCCAAAGCCATCGCTGTGCTTTGTGCTTTCCTTCCATGTCTCTGTGCTCCATGTTTTGCACGAGGCATCTGTTATCCATAATGGCCCTGGCTGTGCATACTAAGGGGCATTTCTTGTCATTTTACTGTAATATATAATTTATGACAATGTGTCATTTCATCAAGAAAGAAAGAGTAAGAGGAAACTGCAACTATTATATCTCAAGTCATTTATTTTTGTGGAGAAATAGATTTAAATTCATTGTAAGTTGCTCTAAAATTCTCCAAACCCCTGACCTCTCGGTTTCAAAAGTTAGCAGAATTAAAACAATAAAGACCATTAACAGCTTGCTGAAAATTAACATTAATGATGAACCCAAGACGATTTAATCTAGTGAGTTTGCTTACAACTCAGATATTCAAATAAGAGTTCATCATCCCTTTTTTGCATATTCAAATCCAATATTAAGCAGCAGTACCACTAACTAGGGTAGGTACTTACATTTCCACAAAGTCAAAGTTGGGGACTACATAAATACCCTAACATAGTCACTGGTTCCAAGTTACTCATTACATCACTACAGACATTTACAGTCAGATTTCAAATATCTGAAAATCCAATCCAGCAACATGGAATCTGAGACATTATTATACGTAGTTGATTTTCTTCCTTCTTTCATTACCAGTCACAAAGGATCTGGTCCAGCATTTCACACTGTCTTTCAAAAAGTGCCAAAACCTCTGAATCTCCATCTCTAGAAAGTTTATTATAGCTCCACATCTACACTCTACTTCAGAACAGTTGTAACAATAGTGTTTGCTCAAGCTATGGGAGTTGTTGACTTACTGATTTTATACGATATGTCCTATAGACAAGGTAGGTGCAGCAGCCAAAGGAGAGAACAAGATTTAGAACTCTTTTTCTCTTCAAAGAGCAAGGCTTTGGGAACACAACTAAACCCTCCAATTACATTTTTCAAATAGCGGAGCATGTTAGACCAGTACAACCCAAAATCTCGGCCAGCCTGACAGGCTCAGCAGGTTTTCTCCCTGAGTTGTGTCACCAACTCAGAGACAAGTACAACAGAGTCCCAGACATGCCTTGCATCAGAAGTGAACAGTGACACACGAACACCCCACTCAAGTTTTCAGAGACACAAGTGGAAGTTTTGCTGCAAGAATCCTGCAGAACATTCATGAAAATTATAAAAGTGAGAACAGGACCTCCTGCCCCTGCCTCCCATCAACACTAAAGGCATCTACAGTAGTCAATTTGAGATATTTCTCACTATCAGCACAAGTTGTTTTCATTCTGCTTAATGATCACTGATGGGATTTTCCATCAATGATCTTTGAGCATAATGTCCACACTGACAGGAGTTTACAAGAAAATCAGTAAGATTTTGAACTCACAGAACCACTTGTTATCACAACAATTCAGCTCAAAACCATCCTGGATATTAAAACTTTTCCTGGAACCCACCCATTTCCAAACACTGATTGCACAGAGTTTCATCTATTATCCAGTTCTATGCTTTATTTAAAATCTTTGAAGCTGTATGATGCAATGCACCTGGTCCTCAGCAAAGCATTGGAAAATCTGAACATATCATGTTCTCAGAAAAATAAAAGGACATTCGTAATTTGTAGGAATATGCAAAGGCAAGGTAACAACTGGGAATCAGTGTCCTGCTTAAATAAATCATGCTTTGTCCTGAACACAGGAAAGAATTTAAGTTTCTAAGTCCTTCATTGACTGGATACTCATGATTTGGCTTAACGCTGGGTGCTGGTGTATTTCCATAGTTACGGGCACATAAATGACTTCAGCAGAGTTCTTCAACAAGCTGAATTAACTCAGTGTCCACATTAGTAGAGCCATTTTTGCTTTGTACTGAAATACTTTTGTTTATGTTTTTTATTTAGTTTTAATTTTTCTGTTTATGTTCTGTTGTTTTATTTCCTAAAAAGTGTTCTGGAAGCAATGATGTGAATGGATGCTTTTTGATGAAAACAGTAATTTTTGCAGTCTGAGTCCACACAATTTTAACAGCTGTTTATATTCAAATGAAAAGCTAGTTCATATTAAAAATACTGATTTTTTTAAAAGTGATTCTTACCAGAAAATACCCAATATCCCTACCACACAATTTAATGAAAACAAACACAAGCCTAAACTATCTATTCTGTAAGGCGACTTTCAAATTTTCCAGTAAATCCTGGCAAAGAAATGAAAGAATTAATCTCCTGAGAAATAAATCAGTAATTGTTGTTGAAACTCTTGCATATCTTTAATAAATAGCAGAGACAGATTATGAAGCATTGAAATGAAAGTACTGAGGTTGAAAGCTGTGCTGCTCAGCTCCTGGCATGAAGCATATGGTGTTACTGGCAAGTGTCAGAACCAAAGCAGGACTAGTAAGTACCAAGCTCAAAGGCTAGTGCATATTTTCCTCATGCAGTTTCGTGAGATAACTTTCACTTTCTAGCTGAGATTTTTGGTCTGTAAACAACACGAATGGTTAGTTCCTATTAGCTTCAAACAGAAAGTGAGCTGTGAAATACCCATTTTGTGATAGGAAACTTCAGCCAAGAAAAGGAAGAAGACGAGGAAAAAGAAAAAAAGAAAGGGAACCACAAAGTACTGTTCTGGCTGACCAAAAGATTCCATGCCTCATAAATGGGTTTTGGATTTTTTTTCCCCTTGGAATTTCTCTTTTCTACCTTATGAAGTCTGAGTTCATTTTAATCTTCATGGTTTAAAAGATATCTATAAAATATCCTTCAAAATATTTAGTTCTGCTATTTTTGAAAGCATCTAACGTGTGTCTTCTGGAGTAACAGAGAAGCAAGTGGAATTTTAGCAGTCTGAGGTTGTACCCAAGCTGGGAGGAAGTAAAGTGCTCTTTAGGAAATGCCACAGCACTCCCCCTTTCAGTGAAACAGAAAGGCTCCGATGTTTTTGTCTGCCATCTGACACTGTCAGCGTTGTTTCCTAACTATTTTTTTGTCTGCAGGAGTCTGCTGATGAAATGCCAGCTCCTTACTGACTACAAATCCTCACCCTCTCTCCTCCATCCTTCTCCCAGAGACCCATCCCAGACTCCCTTCACGGCTTTCCCCCCATGTCACTCTTTATCCTTTTCTCAAACTGACAGTTCACTTTCACTCAAAATGCTCTGTTTAAAGAGACTAATTAAATACTGTTGTCATAAATTCATAGATATAAGCCAATAAACCAGCATATCACAGAGAAGTTTTATAGTGTCTTTTAGATATTTCTTGGCGAGGATCCATTACAACTCATTAAATGCTCTCATGACTTATCCTCTTAACTGAAAACCTACACTAAATGTGAAATGGCCTGACTTCTACTGCCTTTAACATGTTACACATTTTTCAAAATCAATAGGAAGTTTTGTCAACTTCATTCCCTTTTGCCTGTGAAATAGTCACGATCTGCTGTCCAGTCAGCTTCTATCTTTCTGCTTGATTCTTCAGGTGGGTTTTTTTCTCCCTGTGTCCCACTACAAGTACTTTTGAGCTCTTTTAATGATTCCCAGGTAGATCTCCTGTGATTTCTATATTAGACCATAAAATCACCTCCTGTGTGAAATACAGAGCAAACATAGGTTCTAATGGGACTGCCTGAAATTCTTCACTTTCTAACATTAATCTTTACAGATACAGACCTCCTAGATACTGAGGTTTGGCAAGTTATCCAGCCAAAGAAGACTAAACTCCTGTCAGAGCCACTGCGGTCCAGGTTTGCACATTGCAAATACAGCCTCCAATTTATTTTTCCTGTGTAACTGCACAGTGAGCCTAAGCTTGGCAGGGCCCAGTTTACCGAGCATCTCCACCACTTCCCTTCAAGTGCTGCAAGTCTGCATTACCTGCTGTTCCCTCAGCCTTTGGACAGGCTGCAAATATTTGTTGGCTGGAGTTTGTTTACTCCAAGAGCACTGTTAAAAGTAATCTTGGTTAGGTGAAGAACCAAGCTGTGCCAGGCTTTTCTAGAAACACTGCCTTTATCACAGCTATATTTTGAGACCCGTCAGTCATGTTGTTTTAATACACTCAGTACAGTTTTGCATTAAGTGAAGTTATTCTAGGTTCTAATGTAAACAGTGTATGAGATCAACTGAGATGTACTACAGGAAGCAGAACACTGCTTAAACAGTCATGATTTCTGAGGGCAAAATTTTCAGAAATGTTTTGGTTAGTGGGATGTATTTGACACCAGAGCACTTTTGTGTGGTACCAACTTCACCTGTTCATTCTTTAGCAGTTTTCATATTGGTTGTTCCATTTTATTCCCCAGAATGAGACTATAAGTTAAGTGCTGCTTCAATGTTTAGTTCCAATCTTTTAATCTCTTCCATGGTTTTAAATAGTTACCTATGGAGTAAATCAATATCAGAGAGACACACTCATCCAGCTCTTTCTAAACTCTCAGATGCAAGTCATTTCAGTCTGTCAATATGCAAGTCAAGAAACTCCTCTTTAGTATCCTCCTTTCTTATGAGCGATACTGAAATGACTTTGATTTCATTGTGCAATTTCTACATCACTGGACTTTTTTCAAATATACAGCACAAATATAACTGCTCAGCCCTTTTGCATTACTGCTTATTCTTCTGTTTTTACATTCAAGTGAACTACTAACATTTTCTTCGTTCATATTTTTAAATCCCTTTCAGCATAGGCTCTACCATTCACAGCTCCACCAATGGCCCTACCATTTTCATTTCCTTTTCTTGCAACTGCTCTATTATTGACAGCCTGATCCACATCAGTCATTAATTCTGCCTGCATGGGCAGCTTCCTTACTGCAGCTACCTGCAGTGGCTTTTTGTGCACCTAGCAACACTTCTTCCAGTACTTCTGAATTAAAACCCAAGTGATGACTTTAGATGATGGACCAGCCAACTGATCCAATGCTAAGAAGGTCAAAATGTTTAAACATTGCCCAGCTGAAAGCAGACTGCTGGTACAGTGACCCCAGTGAAAGAATTAAGTATCCTATAGCTGAGAGATAGAGTTAGCAAGAGAAATAAATACTTAAGTGATACACTCTCACCTTATGTTTGTCATAGAATATTTAATGACTAGCCCGGAGTAAACTCAAAACCTTTGAGAGCTAATAGGGAATGGTTGCTGTGAGAGAGAACTGGAATAGGCAAACTCAGCAGCTGCTTCTAGAAATGGATGGTAGAGGGTGTAAGAAAATAGAGCAGATGTCAGAAAGAAGAGATGTCAAGACTTCCAGACTTATCTGAAATCCCTAGAAAAATTATATTGTAAATAATTAAAGTATTCTGCTGTTGAATGAAACACAGAGAGCAACAGCAGTTACTTTGGATCTATCAACAGCAAATCTTGCCCAACCAAATTAATTTTTATCTGAAACACAATTGCAGGTCTTCTAGATAGGAAGCAATGGCTGTCATATCTCTGAAATTCATTAATGCTGTCTGGCAAGCTACAGAATGTATTAGGGCATGTTTTTATTTCTGGCAGTAATCCACTGGAGACAGAAATTTCGTGGGTGTGTGTTGAATGACAGCATTAGAAAGGAAAGATAATTTTGGTAAACCCAAAAGTTTAGGAGTGGAGAAAAAAAGATAATTCAGTAAGAAAAAAGAAATTTACTAGGATAGCTTGCAGCACAGGTACAGAGGAGAAAACAAGAGATCAAGAATAATGGTCAGAGGTCTTCAGGGTGACAGGTAAAGGAATTGTGATGAACAACAAACTTCAAATATCAGAAGGCTTCTGCAAGAAAAAGAAGATAATCATCTGGTAATTGTTAGCTGTTGTGAGAAGGACAGAACTGAGACAAAGATTTCTAGAACACAGGTCTTCTGAAGAGTGGCTGAGGGAGCTGCTGTTGTTTGGGCTGGAGAAAAGGAGGCTCAGAAGAGACCTTATCGCTCTCGACAACTGCCTGAAAGGAGGTTACAGCAAGGTGGGGGTCAGTATCTTCTCCCAAGTAAGAAGAAACAGCAAATGGCCTCAGGATGCAGCAGAGGAGGTTTAGATTGGCTATTAGGAAAAATTCCCTGGTCAAAAGGGTTGCCAAGCACTGTAACAGGTTACCCAGGGCAGTGCTGCAGTCACCATCCTTGGAGGTGATTGAAAGACATGTAGATGTGGCACTTAGGAACATAGTTTAGTGGTGGACTTGGCAGTGTTAGACTTATGGCTAGACTTAGTCTTAATGGTCTCTTCTAACCTAAATGATTCTATGAGACTTAAATTATATAGACTTAGATTTTCATGAGAAATAACTTCACTAATAGGAGGAGAGAGCTGTGAACATTTCTTGAGGTGCTACAATTGGTCTTACTTTTTTCCTGCAGTTGGCATGGGAAGGCAGAGATTCAGTAGTATGAATTCGTCAAAAGCTGTATAGGGCACTGCTTACAAGCTTCTGCAAATATAACAGGGTTAAAACATAATCAACAGACTCTTTTCCCCTCCATTAATCTTACGATGAAAGAGGAATTACAGAGGCAGTATTTTTAAAGATGCATCATCTCACCTCCCAAGTGGTAGATATCCACCTAGAAGAATGTGCTCAGTCCCTGGAGGAGTAACAACGTAAATAGCTGTGTAGCAAAAGGATTTGGCAAGAAACATCTAAATAATTTAGATATGTCATTTGGTAAGTTTTCAAAAAGATTTTATGACAGTCACATGGGGTTACAGAGAGTAGTTTAGGTGAGTCAGGATGTCTCTTTACAGCTATGCCCCTATGAAGTAAAGAATATTGAAATGGTTTGCTTCTACTATTAATCTCATTAATATTGATAATTTTTGTTTTAGAAGTGATTTAAAATCTCAGCTTTCATTAAAAGGTTTCTAAATCCCACAGTTTCAGAGGAAAATTTGCAAAGAGGTTTCTGAGGCACTCAAGTGGTGCTGGAACAGTGGAAGAGCTATGCTCTTTCATGCTTTTTTAAGCATGTTGAAAGAGGTGCTTGACAACTTCTAAGCTTCTGTTTGAGTGAGCTGTGTGGTGGAGGAGAGCCCAAGGAGGATCCGTCAGTGTTCTTTGCACTCATACCAAGTAATCTGGTTATGTGTGGGTTGGAGAGGGTGAGGAGAAAATTTCTAAGGGGCAGATAGACACACACTCTCGAACTTTCTGAAGTAATTCAGTAATTCACAAGAGGGCCAACAGAAGGGTACAAGTGAGACCTTTTAATTTTCCTCAGATGGTGCAACATGGTAATTACAAATCCTGTCATAAGCACTTGTCTGCACAACTGTGAGAACTACCTTTTTAGCAGAGGTGAATAGAGCTAGAAATAACTGCATGAGATAACCTCACCTTGAAGTTATGACAACCCATAAATAGCCGAGTTGAAATTGCCTGGTTTGGTTTGTCAGGGGTATCAGTCAGGTGCCTGGGTACTTTATTGCTTAATCTTCCTTAGAATGCAATAATGAAAGACCAGTTTCCAAGGAAAGCCGCATGTGTCAGTGGACTTATTTGCTTGGGCATTATGTCAATACCACTGAAGGGACCTTGCTTCCTGGTGATAGAACACCAGCCTTTGAGACTTTACAACTGGTTTCAGAGTGTCTTTGATGCAAAAGTCTCAGTGGTGAAGTTCTAGCTATAGCTAATCCCATCAACAGCCACCACAGCAGGTAGCAGCCAGGGTAATACACATCTGTATTATTGTGATGTACTGTGTTCTGGTTTCCAATCAGGATTTATATTATTTTTTTTATTTAATTTTCAAATTCAATGTGTTTTGGGGCTTCATATTATTCCTGTCTCCTAATAAACATTTCTATTCTCACATATAAAAGATTTGAAATCTGGAAAGCAAAAATTCCATAGCATTTTGCTGGAAGAACAACATTAAAGCTTTGATGTAAATAATCACAGCCCCAGACTCCACCTGGTCCTGGATGCACAAGGAGCGGAGCCAGCGGAGGGAGGAAGCCACTACAGCTGGCCTGAGAGGAGAATCCAAGGGAAGAAAAGGCAGCAGTTGTGCTCCATTGAAATGCAGACTGCCTGCCAAGTTCTCCAACTGCACCAGGAAGTATTTTTTAATCAGTTAAAAAAAAAAAAAAAAGGAGGATGGTTATTAGAAACAGGGAGACTTCTCTCTTAATTGGCATTTTCCTAGAAGGACTGATTGTCTCTTAAAATACTATTTTAATGTTCTTTCAGTAGTTACAAAAATTCTCAGGAGGAGTTTAACACTGGACCCTCACAGAAGGTTATCTCTTGTTTACAGTACATTTTGATACTGTCTTCTAGGTGCTAAAACAGAAACAAACAGGCATCTAAATACGTGGTAGCACAGTTTGCAGAAGTGATGAATTATTAGCTATTTCCTGTCAACTTCTACATTATGATAATTTGCTTTAAGTTGCACACCTGTCACACATCCCCTCCCATTCAACATAAGAGAAAAATAGATTTAAATAGTTTAAATGCTGATACATCATCAACATAGCTGACATTAAGATACAACAGGTGAAATCTTCAGAGACATTACACCAGTTACTCTGCCTGAGGAACTGATCCTCAGTCTATGCAATTTGTCTTGCACTCCTCACCTAAAATGAGTAATCTTCATTCCCCTATCCCTTTAAAAAAAATGCTTTAAAAAACCCACATACACAACTAGAAGGAAAAAAACCCCAGAAAAAAACGCAGAAGGATTATTATCACAATAATCCTTTGTTCTTTTGACTTGTCTGATTTAGGATTATCTCTGTTTCCTTACACAATCACCCAGTTAGCATGGGAAGGAAAGGGATTGCAAGCTTTAACCACTTATCAAATGAAAATAATAGGTCAGAGGGTTCTTGTTGACTGCAGTGGGAATTAGATCCAACCTAAGTACTACACTGGAGGAACACAAATTCCACAAGCAGGCCACAGTGAAATGGTGCCTGCTTGATGGAGCATACAGACAGTGCCAGTCTGTATGTTCCATTAGGAGATATGCTTTTATGTGAGATTTTTATTGCCATGAGAAATTCTGACAGAGGTATGGATTAATTCCATCATAATACTTGATTTCTAACTTTATTGTCAATACTGTAAATACAAAGACTCCATCTAAAAGCAATGGCTTCCAATAGCCATACAGACTCTGTGCATGTAAAGCATTAACATAAAGGCAAAAATTGTGTTAGGTGTTCAGTGCATATGGACACAGTATAAGAAAGCATTTGCTTCTTTATTTATTTGCATAGGTCTTGTTTGCCAGTTCCTGACAGAGGAACACTGAATGCATGCAGCTACTTAATTGATCAGTTGCCTCTTTTGAAGACAGCAATATCATGATAAATGGACTCAATTTACACTAGCTCACGGTTTCCTGCTCTGGAAAAATTCAAAACAAATACTTGTAGCTCAGTAAGACTGCAGTACAAACACACATCTTCTTCCTCCAAACCTCTCTGAATATGCACCATGTTCTTTACCTGTTTATAGTGTTACCATAATGGAATGATTTGGGTTGGAAGGGACCTTAATGATCAACTCGTTCCAACTCCACTGCCGTGGGCAGAGATGCCTTCCATTAGACCAGGTTGCTCAAAGACCCATCCAACCTGAACTTGAAAGCTCACAGGGATGTGGCATCCACAATTCCTCCAAGCAACCTGTTCCTGTGCCTCCCCAGTCACAGTAAAGGATTTCTTTCTAATATCAAACCTAAGCTCTTTCAGTTTGATTTTGATATGTGACCCAAGAAATCAATGGAAAATCCCACAAGTATGCCTTGAACCAGTAATTTTATTATTTTTTTTGCCCTGTGTATTATTTCAGGTTTCATTTGTGTTTATAGACATACTAACCCTGGCTTAGTCATAGCAATGCCAAAAAAGCATGTTATGATGTACTAGAGAGCTACATGGAATCAGAGGATCTGCCTGCCACAGAAATGTGGATCTTTCTCCCTTCCAAAATGCAGGAGTTTAAAGCATTGTTAGCACTGAGTCATACAAAGATATTTCAGGCAGCAAAGTATCCTGATCCATAACATATACCTCTTTATTTTTGTTGTTTAAATCATGTGAACTCATGGTAAAGAATAAAAAGGAAGCATCCATCCAAAAGTAGGAAGTGCACACACAACTCCAATAAATGTCCAGCTCCTAGTCTTGTCTTCTGCATTATAAATCCTTTCTCTAGGGGCAACCAATGTTTGATCAACTTTATCTGTAGACCTCACTGCATGGAAAAAATTGTCAATTAAGCTTTGTAAAGAATCTTTTATACGATCATATTGGTCAATGGAATGCCCTTTAAGGGCACTTGCCAATGGCAGATCAAAACACTCAAGACATCTAAGAGGGTTTAAATTATTATTTTTTTAAATGTTAGCCAATGCATTTATGACATATAGCTATTCATCAACAGTTAAAGAGATGAACTACCAGGCAGCAAAGCAAGAAGTCTGGTATGAGGCTGTTGAAAGAATAGGTTTGATAGTTCTGATGTGCAACAACAGATAAGCTTATGGCTAGATAAGAGTATATGGCTGCTGTTAACCATTTGCTGTACCCCACTGTGTAGGGTTTTCTTTTATGTTGGGGTGTCCCTCACCCATCCATAAGAAAAGAAGCCTCTTTTCCTCTTTGGAAGTACCTATCATTGCACACAAGGAATATGCATGTGTAAAAGCACAAGGAATGAAGAAGGCCAGAGTACAGCTTATCCCAACACCACCCATATTCCTCAACAAAGAGAGTCCTTCCACAGGCCCCTTAACACCAGCAGCAAGGCAAACCAGCACACTTTTTCATAGTACTTTTGAGATGGAAGAGCTGCAATCAAGTTCCATGCTTTACAGGAAGCCCCAAATCTTAATTCAGCAAGGTGGTTTTGCTGCTCTCCAAGAAGCAACACATGCACCATTGGCAGAGCCCATCAGACTGGCAGGAGTTTGGTGGGGCAGCCACAGAGAAGGGTTGTCCCTGACCAGATATCAGCAGCAGCAGCTCAGCCCTTTGCATTCCTGTCATGTGGTCTTTATTTACTTTTGGCTGGATCATTAGCCAAAGACACAAGAAAATACCTTCTTTATCCCTTTATGAACAGAGTAGGTAAAGAACAATATTAGGGGCGTTAAGGGTAAGGATTACGTTTTGGGTAAGGCTAGTCTTCATTTTCACAAGAAGATTCAGGTTTATCTGCAACCAGGAGCTACGTATGTCTCTGCATTAGCATTTGTAGTTGTGCTATTTGAGTCAGGTTTGTAGGCAACTATTTCACATTATAAGAGGAGAAAAAGAAATCAGGCACCAAGAAAAAAAGAAAGCAAAAGTAATCTTGAATTTAGAGAGGCCAGCTCACTTAGCTCGGCAACATAAGGCACATGCTCCCTCTGAAATATATGAGTAATTCCCATAATGACTCCTGCTTGAACACAAGTGTGCACTTCAGTGCTTGCACTTGGCTGGATCCAACTCTTTTCTATAAAGATGTTTAGACATTTCTTAGATGTTAGAGACATTTCTTAAGCAAAGGGAAGTTGTAAGAAATTACCTGCTTTTTTGTTATTGGGAAAAGTAAACAAGTGTAATTTCCCATTCTCTTATCCCTCCTGTTTTTGAAAAGTCTCACACCCATACTTGACATTTACTTAAAAGGAAACACTTTCAGGCAAAGAGAAAATAGTATTTGTTTTAAAGAGGGAACAATACAAAACAGCATATTCAGCTCTCTTTCAAGGAGGATCTAAGTTAGGGCTGTAGTGGCTACTTATTCTTCAACCATATGAGCAGTAGCACTAGAATTTTAGGCTTATGGATTCTTTGTCAGGTAATGCATGCAGATGAAGCTACTGGTGCTCTGAATATTTCATGACCACATGACAAATCTTTTCACAGGCCAACAATTTCCCTTTCTGCCAGAAAAACACACTAGCAACACAGTTGGCCTGAGAGTCTTAAAGCTTTCTTTGCATACTCCTGTGTGAGAGGGTGTGTTTGCTAGGAGGTTGGACATTAAGACACCTACATTTAACAAGAGCACTTCAAATTTTAAAAAGGTCATACATGAGCACTCTTAAGATGAACAGGGAAGCTAGTTGGTAGGATGAACCACTAGGAAGGATTAGGAGATAATTTTTAAGGAAGACCAAATTCTAAAAAAAAATAAAAATCACTAGAAGTTAAGAAATGCAATAGTTGAGGTTTCAGGAGCAATTATCATCACTGCTGATATTTTCAGGAACCTTTTCCTGAAAAATGTATCACACTGAATGCCTGCTGTGGAAACCTTTGAGGTCTCTGGGATTTTGGGGCAGTGAGTGGGTGGTTTGCTTCAAGTTGCAGGATCGACAATAAATCATCAAACTGCGAGCATGCCTAGGCTGTGTAATCAGATCATCATTTAACAGTGACCCTTATCCTTTTCTATATCTTTCCTTCCTCACCCTTTATTAGCACGTCACCGGTGTCAGGCTATGGGCTCTTCAAGGATGGAAAGTATCTTTCCTATTTTTTTTTCCTGTAAGATACCAAAGTACTTCCTGGGGAGATGAAGAGAACTCCCAGGGAGCTCAGCTAAGTGGGATGCAGTCATTATGCAGCAGATTCGCATGCTTTGGCATTTGCTAAGTATGTGCGACAAAATCAATTGGTTATGCTGCTGCATTCATGTTGCTTTCCAGCTGTATATTTCACATGGGTTGATTCTGCAATTTCCAAATGTATAGCCTTAGCCTTGTACTACCCTAGACTGGATCTTGTCTATAACTCATTTGCAATATTACTTAAATATTTTGAAACTCATTATTGGGACTGCAAGCTGTGTTTTTAGCTGAGTACACAGCATTTAACAGTAATTATTAGTTTAGAATTATGCCAGCAATTTAAGCTGCCTTTTTTTTTATTTTTTTGGTTGGTTGAGTTTTTTTTAATGCCCTTTTATAAAACTGATGTGGTAAACTGATTCTCTCAGGACAGTTATTGGTAATTTTGGAAAAAGAAACTGAATTCTAGGAACTTAGAAATTAAAAAAAAAAAACCCAAACTGAAATTCAAACTCTTTTTAAAAAAGTAGCCTCCACCCCCTCATGTCTCCCCAAATATAATTTTTGCAACACTTTCTAACACTTCAGGAGAGCTGCAAGGGCCAGCACATGAAAGCTTCAACAGGCAACTAGAGGTCCAGACAGGCTGAGGATGGTGTGGACCAGGCTCTTCCTTCTGGCCTCTTTCCCCAGTTGCAAGAGTTGCCTGAAGAATTAAGACCTTGCTGCAGGAAAAATACTGCAGCTCCAGAGGAGCAAATCAACTGATATAACTGGTCATCACAAGTGAAAAGTGTTTTCATCATCCATCTTCCCACACCCATTCCTGTCTTACATTAAAATATTCTTATCAGCTACTTTAGCTTTCCTGTGAAGGCAGGCTGAGTGAGTGGGGGCCATTCAGCCTGGGGAAGAGAAGGCTTTGGGCAAACTTTATAGCACCTTCCAGTACCTAAAGAGGGCTACAAGAGAGCTGGAGAGGGACTTTTTACAAGGACATGTAGTGACAGGACAAGGGGGAATGGCTTCAAACTGATTGAGAGTAGGTTCAGATTAGATATTAGGTAGAAATTTTTTACTGTGAGGGCAGTGAGGCACTGATACAGGCTGTCCAGAGAAGTTGTAGATGCCCCACGCCTGGAAATGTTCACAGCCAGGCTGGATCGGGTTTAGAGCAACCTTGTGGAAGGTTTCTCTGCCCATGGCATGGAGTTTGGATCTAGATGATCTTTAAGGTCCCTTCCAACCCAAAACATTCTACAATTAACCCAGGAGAACACAAAGTACATCAAGTACATAAATTTGTGCTAGTATGTAGACTGACTCATTTCAAAGAGTCCAGGCAGCACACAGCTGGTGCAAAGGAGTGATAGAGACCTCTTCTCCTTTGTGGCTAAAGACTGATGCATCTGCTTATTCCACCCAGCCTCTTGCTTACTTGTGTCAGGGTACTCAATCTAGTTGATTACTCCTAGGGCAGGAGGTTATTATGGGATCAAGACTAAACCAAAAAAAAATTGGTTAGCAATTCCAGTTATTGCAACAAGAGTGATACCAGAAGTTCCTCATGTTTGAGACTGTGCATCTGCAGCTGCCTTCTCCGCAGAAGGAGAAACAAACTGCCTTCTCTAAAGCTGAATGCCGAATAAAAAAATCATCACTTCTGTTAATTTTCTTAAGATCTTGGCTTTTGAGCTGCCTGGCATACCTCAGGAAATGTGGGTTTCCTCATCCAAACCAGTCAATCTTGTAAATTGGTACTGTAGAAACCAACAGCGGGTGTGGTTAGCTCATAAAACCACTGGAGGAATAAACTGCAGAGGCTCTCTAGAAATGCAATCACTGTTTAGGGCATAGGAGTAGCCACGGGCACCACAACAAACTCCCTTGTTTCTGAGGTGAAAACTATACCATTCCTGATCTCAATCTAAATTACCATACAGCAACTACAATACTAACTACATACAACTACATACTAACTAGCTGCTTTTCCACCAGTTGTCTGGAATTTCTGGCACATGGGACCATCAGCTCCATGCTCTGCCTGATGTCTCCCCCAAAAGGGACAGAGAATCAGGACATGGATGTCCTTTGCCTTGAAAGGCAGCTCTGGGATGCAGCATCTATTCGAGCACACTGCCAGCCAGAGGAACAGCACAAGAGCAGCAGCCAGGTCAAAGGGAACAGCACTATTCCACCAGACATACTGCCACAGAAAAGGTGTTTTCTTGTACTTAAACCCTAAAACTGAAAAGGTGGAAGGTTGACCATAATTTTTTGAAACTCAAAGTAGAATTAAAAAAAAATAAAAAATTAAAACAATCATGTCGTAGAATGAACATTGTGAGTTTCTTATTGTGATCATCTCTTAAGGGGTGGCATGGATGGGCTGCATCTAAGACTATAAAAAGGCTTCAGAAAGCTTGCTGTACACTTGCTGGTAAGTGTGACAAGCAGTAGTGCAGCACAGGGCATCTTCCACCATTACCTGCAAGTTCACAGGCTGTCTTCATTGCTTTGTACTGCATTCCCTCCTGGTCTTAAAACATTTTCCACCTTGGACACTCTCTTTATAAAATAGATTCTCATAAACCCCCAAAACCTGCATGTACTTCTACAGAGAAGTAGCTGAATGACTAAAATGAGAGTAGAGTAGGTGGAAAAAAGGTACTCTATCTCAGCAAGTCAGGTCCAGGAGTTAACTGAAACTACCATAGAAAAGTTCACTTTTTGCAATTTACTGTATGCTATGAAACAGCTAAATTCACTTTAGCACCCCTTCAACACTGCAATGATCACATTGTTTAAACCCCAGGGCCACATAGCTGAGATTAGGGAGGTATTCAACTAGATTGCTGAAAATGATCACAGAGCAGTTTGTCAAGAGCTGTATAATTATTCCATCTTAACAATAAGACTTCAAGGAGCTCAATGTGAGCAGAAGAAAAACAAAATAAGAACTCTAAAATGTCTATAGCATTCTTAGAGAACTTTGAGCCAGTGTAAATGAATGAAGATCAAGATCCTTAATGGACACTTAGGCTGACCAATACTAAGGATCTGTCTTGAACAAAGCCAATGGGTTTAGCTGAGCCCCAGAATACATGAACAAGAAGTCCTGCTTCAACTTTTCTGGTTTTTTGGGTTGAATGCTCCCTTTGGGATCAATGGCAACATCATGATGTGCTTTCAAGAAAAGAATGAAGTTAAGAAAGACCAAATTTCCCTCAGTATTTTTTGAATTATATCAGAAGCAGGTTTGAATGGTATCTTAATCATCATCCACATATTACATGATGAATAGAAGAGAGGCAAAAAAGGGTTAGAATAAGGACAACGTAAATGGAATCAAACAGAGGGAAACATCAGCTATACACAGTGTTCGGAAGGAAAATAATTTGACAAATGTTAGTTAAAACACAGTAACAAAAAAGTGTGAAAATAAGAGCTCAGCCTGTTCCATCCCCACTGCAAAGCTGCATCATTTAAATTAAATTCCAGTGAGAACCAATTTGTCCCATGCAGTGACATCAGGCAACACAACGTGTGAACAACAGTGCAGCCAACAAGCTCAGTCTTTAGAAGTCGGGACTCAGAAAAGGCAAAATGCATTTCCTTGCAAGACCAGTGACAATCTAGCAGGATTTTCATCTGAACTTCAGAAAGATGTAAACAAACACGAGGGATATTGAGAAGAGCTTCAAGACAATTACGTGGTTGCAGGAACTGACTGAGACTTCTTCACAAGAGCTAAACATACAAGTCTGACTGAGCAGTCTCCAGCACCAGTGGGAGAGAGGCCTGAGAATTTTCCAGGTTCTTCATCTGGAGTCCAAAACCTGAAGGTACTTCCAGAAACACAAAGCAAAGTATGCGATAAAATTTCACATTAGGAAGTAAGCTAGTAGGGAAAAGTATCCCCCATAAAAAAAGTGATTCTCCTGTGAAATAAGTAGCCGAGGCAAGCAGCTGCATGTCAATCCAGATTAGCAGATACTAACAACCAAATCTGATGGGGGTAATTTACTGGAATCACACAGAGCCCCGGGGAGCAGCGCACTTAGCAAACTGAGATAATGGAATAGGAGAGTCTTTGGACCTGAGAACAGACTTCTTGGTGTTCTGCAAATTAAAAGTCTAAAGTGTCTCCCTTCCTAAGTTTTTGAAATAGTAAAATCTTGATTATTTCAAGCATCTAAATGCTTCACTAAAATTTTGACCCACTGGTTTATAAAGAAACCTGTTTCTCATAGGAAAGACAAAAAGGTTTGTTACAACCATAAGGGAAAAAAAGTTTTGCATGCATTAGTTTAGTTGCAAATTTATTTCATACAGATTGTTTTAAAAATGCAGAAGTCATGGAATACAGCTGTCAGAGCATGTCGATCACACTGTCAGCATCCGAGGCTTTTTAGGTTCACAGAAAGAGCAGACAAATACAGGGGGGAGGAGAGTCTGTAATTTTGCTTTTTGCTGTTCCCATGTCAATAATACTGACTGAAGCAAATGTCCAGTTTCAATTGCTTTTGCATTTAAATACATTGGCTTACATGGACACATTTCTGCATTGGTGCCTCGCAGGGGAGTCACATATTGGCAGGAACAACAGACTACAGCAATGTCGTAAGTATTTTCCAATTCTTACACCTATGTCTTACCGAAAACTGGCAATCCACCTCCTGTGTCTTATTCCAGCTTAAAATAAGCCCTAATTGTGGGCTTATTTTAAACTTGTCATCTGTCACACTATATGGCACACAGATACGCAAATACAGTAACATTTATCGTCTACATATCCTTCCATTCATATTGGTGAGAACCCTTTTACATCAAATCTTCCTCGAGTTTCTCTGTCCCCCCTTAACTTCATGTCCTTGCCTATTTTCACTTTTGCTCACTTTTTTTCCTCCTTTGGGAACAATAACTGAGGCACAGAAACTTTCCAGTTTCATTTATTTTTCCCTCAGAAACTGAAATGATAGACACTGGTAGGGGAAATGGACCGCCCAGTAGCAATTATGCTCATGTTGAGTACATCATTTGGTCTGTGTATTTTGGTTGCCTTCTGAAGGTCCTTTTATTTCAGCCTCAGGCCTACTTGGCTGCAGTAGGTCACTTGTTTCCGACAGCAATAAAAATAAAAAAAAAAACAGCCCTGAAAGCAGCATTCTTTTTTTTTTTTTTTCTTTTTTCCCCCCTGAGGATGTTGTTTTCTAACCTGTCTCAGTTTCCGGTTCCCATGAACCAGCCTGTCACTGTTGTATTTGGATTCACTGTGCCATAGGAAAATGTCAAAAGGTTTGCTTTCTTTTAAAGAAAAGGCAAGACACACTTTAATAGAAAACCATCCTGATTTCCATGCATTTAAAAAAACAAATCTGATTTTTCTTCCCCCCCCCCTCCCGCCCCCCCCATAGTCTTGTATTTATTCCAAAAATTTCCTGGTCATCTTTCCTAAGATGTGAGAGACACAGAAGGGCCAAGGTTTGCTTTTTCCAGCAACTCACTTTCCCTATGGATGGTGCTGCTCTGCTGGAAGATACTCCCTTGGATTTTGTCCATTGCAACCAGCATTTTTGAGGGGTGTTCTGTCACCCCTCAAAACACCAGCCTGCATGAACCTGCTGTGGTTTCCCCATCTAGCGAAGAGTGAGACCTGGGTCAGACAGTTCACATCCCTCTTCAGATCCAATCCATCCATCTGTGCTCCAAAGAGAGGTCAGGAGATACGAGCATGACTGGTAACAAAAGCCCAAGGAACTGTTGTTCTTCGGCAATCACAGCTTGTGTAAAACACACAGACACACATATATATAGCTGCACTCTAGTCTTCCGTCAGTACCGCAGGACTTTGAGTAAATAGAGCTTTTTTGCTTTGGTTTTGTTTTTCCATAGCCTCATTTCATAAGCTAAAATAGCTCACCCCTCTTCCATTAGTAGGTTGGAGTGGATAATCCACTGAAGTCCCTTCCAACCTGAACTGTCATCCCATGATCCTAAAATGCAATTGAACTCTCAGTCCACCCCCCCACCTCATATAGCTTTGGGACTTGACTGATTTCTGTCCAGCTTGGCAAAGAAGGGTTAAAAAAACAATTAAGGTCCAGGGAGTTATTTTTTTTGTGGGGTGGTTTATTTAGTTTGAATATTTTTTGGTTTTGTTTTGGTTTTGTGTTTGTTTGGTTTTTTTTGTTAGTTTATTTTTGTTTTTTTAAATTATGGCAGAGTAGAGAAGAAATATGAAAACCAGATTCTCCCGTTCCCCCCCCCCCCCCCCACTTTCCTGGGAAAAGCAGACATATCTCATTTTGAATGCTATTTAGCAAGAGCATATACATCAACCAGCCTATTTCCTTCAGCTGTTTATGTCTGTGACTCAGACAAGGCAAAGACACCAACTCTCACGCAACAGCTCCATTTTCCCCTCCTCAGGATGCCGGCCTTTCTCCAGAGGGGCTCACACCCTGACCTAGCAAACATACTGGTGTTCCACAGCTGCAGCTCCAAGCTCTGGGACTGTCCATCAACCCGAGATACACCCCATACCATAGAGGAACCACAAAATCTGCCCCCCCCCCCCCCCCCCATGCCCCCCTCTGCAAAATGGCTTAGACAAAACCTGGGGGAGCTACCACATGCTTTTGTGTCACTGGCACAGATAAGCTGCATATTTTTTTTCTGTAGTTTCATGCCAGAGACAGCTGTTACATGCTCTGGCAATCTTCCTCTAGAAAACAGCCACACATACTTCAGACTTCACAGGAGCTCCAAGGTGCTTGAAAGCCCCAGAAGGTTTTTGACCCTGAGGACAGGTACAAGGCAGATTTGAAAGTGAGATTTGGTCCTCAGTCAGCAAAACATCCAGGTTTCTAAGGGCACTATCTCACCCTGGGCTGGCTTATGTGGACAGCTGGAGACACCCAGCATGAGCTGCCCTCAGGCGACAGGTAAGGAGCCCCAACTGCTGCTGTGGCAAAGGATGCCTCCCCAGGGCTGTACTTACCCTGTCAGTATCAGCGAGGCACCACGGCTGCCTGCAGGTAAGTGGATCAGAGATAGTGGGATCCTTCACCATAAACCAACGTGCATTTCCACACAGGAGCCACAGCTCCCTGTTTGAACCTCCCTGTTCCCCCTCCCTCCCTTGATGTGGGATAAAATGCAGCAGAGACTGAAAGGTTTAAGGTAGACCTACCTATTTACTTCTGTATGTATTTATGAATCAGGCAAAGTCAAAACATTAAAAGAAAGTTCTTTTCCCCCCACTGGCTGCATATGAGTGTGGCACATTTAAGTGTGCCGTGTATTTGACTCACAGCAGCCAGGAGACTTTGGCTATTCTTTTAAATAATAGACACTGTGGTTTACACATATGTGCAGGGCACTGTCCCTCCTCACACTCACAAGACAGTGTCACAGCTTTTTTCACAGCTCCTCAACCTGACATGCCAGAACTGAGAGACCTGCTCTCTGCACCATCACATTTGGGGCAGCAGGTACAGCCAGGGGTGCAGGGAACAGTACTGAGATTCAGTGTGTCTGCCTGGAGCACATGGAGTTCAGTGCCATTGTGCAGCTTCGGGATAGGCAAGAAAAAAAGTGCAGGAGGTATTCTCCACATGCCATCATTTACAGCAGGGGCTGTGAATGCCTGTTCCTGAGAAAAAACCTGTTTGTGTCCATCCTGGGATTTTGACTCCCTCAGTCCTGCCTGTCCTCTCCTGTTTCCACTTATGCCTCCCAGAAAGGGGAGGAGGGGAGGGGAAGAGAAAAAAAAAATAGGAAGGGAGTTTAAAAAAAGTCAGCAGAGTAGGAGTGGTACTGAGAAATTTTCAGAGAACAAACTGACACCTGGTTGCATAGAGTAGTATTTCATCGATCCCACACTGACCACATGGTGCACAAGGACGTATTTCTCCATGCAATGGAGGGCAGCACCACCAGGCTCACGCAGGCTGGCACTGTTCTGGAGAATTCCTGTAACCTCTTGGAAAGGTTCAGAGCCCAACCAGGAGGTGCTTGTTTTGCCATGCAGCTGACCTCCTACGACAGACTGAAAAAAAGCTGCACACCCTGCTCCCTTTTCTCTGCACATGCCATTTTTTGAGGTGCTCTGCTGCTGGTCTGTGAGAGAAGCCCTGCTCTGGAACCCTGCATGGATGGGATGAGGATCCCACAGACTGATTCTCTTGAGCTTGGGCAGTGCAGCACTCAATGGCAACCACCTCAAAGGGTCCTGCTCCCAGCAGTGGCAGCAGCACCCTGCCATCTTCCAGCACTTATGCCATCTTCTAGCTCAAGCCTTGCTGCATGGTGTACATGGTATTATCCTCCCCTACACCTCATCCAACCCCTACAGCTCTACCTCAAAATCTCTCAGAACAGCAAAGGCAACACCCCTTGGTTTTTCAGGAAGCACAGGCTAGCCACACCATTCCTTGTGAATCTATTTGTTGCCAAGCCAGTCTAATTACAATTTCTTTGTATAAGCACTCTTACACAGGCAGCATTTTGTGCCTGAAAAATCAACAGAGTCCAAGTAACTGCAAAAATAGAATCAGATGCAATAACATCTTACATAAGCTTTGGTTAATAATAAACCCAACTTTACTCAAATCCTAGTAACTCTAGTTCTAGTAGTGACAACATAGGAGGCAACTATGAGAATATATTGAACTATTTCCTGTGAAGTGATGAGATTAGTCTTCGTGCATTTTGGAAAATGCAGGAAGGGACATACTTGGGGTTCCCCCCTCCCATTGTTTGGAATTGTTCAGGTAGATTGAGTCAAATATCTGATTTTACAGATTGATTTTGAGTGGTAGAGCACAGATTGATAAATTATATCTTACTAGGACCTAAAAGATGTAAATACATACCCAGTAAAATTTTCAGCTCTCTTTTGGTTTATCTCCCTCTAAAATCAATGGTAAAATGTTATTAAAAAAGTAATATAACTTCTGTTGTTTGGATAAACTGGGTCCTTTTAAAGTCTGTCCTGGCTATCCTCATGCTTCTTGATTAGACAAATTGGCCTTTATAAACTGTGTTTACTTCTGCCAAAAACGCAACCTGCTTGGTCAGAGAATAATCTGAATTTCTGATAAACTGGATTATCTGTTTGTAGCCCTTTGAACTAAGAAAATATTGGTCTTCCCTCCTGCCTCTTAGTGATTGTAAAGGTCTGAAATACTGTCATAGAAGTTTACAAAGCTACCCAAGAACAGGCTTTAGCCTGCCTGTTCCTCCTACTCAGGAGACATTATTTGAGGAAAGCATTAAATAGATACTATTATCAGCCATACCTATCCTCTTCTGCCATGGAGACAGTAATGTTCCAGCACAGGTTCGAGACAAAAAGGCACCCAAGACTTCAATAGCTAGGTGACTAAGAACGCACATTCCAGGGGCAAACAAAGGAAAGGAATTTAGATGCATTGAAACGCAATAGTCTCAGCCTCAGCAATATTAACAAAGAACAAGCCCTATAAAGGAATTTGCAAGGTCATAACCTGGTAAGAAAATTCATATTCCTTCTAGACACTGCCAACTAGATTTTCAAGCTTCTCTAAAGCCTGTTCTACGTTATACATTGTTTCAAGTTTTGGTGTCTTAATAAAAATATATGTGTTGGTGCATCAATTATCCTTGTATCTAATTAGAGTTATTTAGATATATTTGTTCAAAGCAAAGCAAACCATACACTTGTATATATCAGATCATCTGTTTTGCTTCAGCTTCATGACAGGAGTCCAACCTAGACGTTAATTACAGAGAATATTTCAAAAGCAATGGCACTTCTTAGAGTAACTTTGGAAAAAGAAAGCACCACTTTTCAATTACAAGGTGAATTTGCTTTAACATTTCTGGCCACATCTCTGTTTTTGGCTACTTATACCTTTGGCACGGCAATGAGTATTTGTAGAATGCATAAATAAAATTCAAGCATATGCACTGACATAATGAGATACTCCCCTAACATATGAAAAATGGTTATAAAACTTAACAGCCTTAATAATTTCTTTCTTTGACTTGTCAGATTTCTTAACTTTAACAACGTTCTTATAATTTTTTAATGCTTTTTTTTACAAAGGTATGCACGTGCATACACATTATGTGAACAGCTAGTGTCTCAAAATCACTATGGGGGAAGTGTTCAGGTTCACATGTGAGCAGGAGCACTGCCATGGACATGCAGCAGAGATTGGAAGCAAGTGCCGCAGCATGACCCTGAATAAGATATTTGACTGCTCAGCTCCAGTTTCTCAGTTTGTGAAACAGGAATATTAATGTTTAACTACCTCAATAAACCAACACCTACACATTAATACTGAGCAGGCCATGGTACTTCTATGTTAGAAATACAAGTTAGCACACGGAATCTCCTTTTACTAAGAATTTGACCCTTTGCCATTCCCATCTGAAAAAAAAAAAAAGTCTAAGATTGACACAAAATTGACAGAAAGCCTCACAGTGAGGATGATTTTGGGATTTAAGATGTCAAAGAGCAGGTCAAAAGTTTTGTAGATTACAATCTACAAGTACTTATACAAAGAGAGTTAACTATAACTAGAGGACTCCATCTCCTAGACGAGGTAAAGCAACTACTAATATTTGAAATACCCAAGGCTGCAAGGAAGGAGCCAGCAGATCAAGGCTGAAGAGCATAAATTTCTGAGAGATACACTAGGTCACTGGGTTACCTGCAGGCATTGCTGGCCAGGATCACACATGCTTTCTTGGCAGAGGGGTCACATTAGACTATCTTAAATGCATTCTTCCAGCCTCCACCTAGAGAATTATTTTTTTAAGCAGCACAAATTGAATTAAAGATCCAAGAGGGCATCCCTATCCAAGAAAAACTGAGACTGAAGCACTAACATCGGCTTGAATGTTACTGAAGTTTCTGAAGCAACCACTGAAGTTGACAGCTTTAAAAGACCAGCTCAATATGGTTTAAATAGGGTTTTCTTGGGGCTGTGTGTGAGAAACAAGATGGCAATTTGTGCTAGAAAGGGTGTCAAGGAAGGCAAACAGCCAAGGGCAGCCCCACAGCACTCCACTTGCTATGACAGAGGGAGGAAGAGGTAGAAAAAAGTTTCTGTGTGTCAAAAAGCCTCAAGAACCAGAGCAAAGATTTCACATCAGCCATCTCACTGCTGGGAACTTTCTGATTCTTTTACCTGTAAGCAGCCTGTCTTCTTTCCTGATTTGAAACCTTTGTGTGGGAATGCACAAGAGCCTGTTTGTTTTCCCCTTGTCCTCTCCTTTTGGATAAAGATGGGTAATTAGCACTCACTAAATTTGAACAGCAGTCTTTAAAATGATTAATTCAGCTGGAAATAACCAGAAAAAGACGGCCGGTTTAGACCCACACTTCTTTCAAACAAAGTTCACCAAGCCTAGGAAATCAAAGCTCTGCAGTGTTAATTTGCAGTTATCCTTCCCCATCGCTATTCAGAAGACTCCATCATCTACAGGCAACATCAATCCATAATGCAGGCAACTGAAAAGGTTAAGGAAAGTTAAACTACAGCTGTAGCAGGGATGAATTTGGATATTCACACCTTTTCTGTTATTTCTTCACACATCCCAGAGCTGCAGCTACAGTCTTCTAGATTCATGTTCCCTTCTTCAAACAAATAATAATTAGAAAAAACTCAACAACAACAATGACACACACAGAGCCCACAAAAAAAAAACAACCCTAAAAAATCCTGGAAAGTAGTGTCTAATTCCCTGGAAACTCTCCTCTTTGGAGACAGATGTCTAAACAGATTGACTTTCCATGAAAAATGGAGATATTCAGACATCAAATTAACCAAGGTTAAAGGCGTGCTTTGTTTGGATGCAGGAAACTTGGGTTTAATCTCCCCTCTTCTGTGTGATTTAGAACTTAAACATAAACCTATGCTTTCTACAGGCCCAACAGGCCACTGCATCCTAAAAGTACTCCAGACCAACTACTGGTGTGGGTGATGTTGAAATGATGCACTACCCGCGGTATCACATTCCCGAATGTCACATTATTTACTGTAAGCATCTGTGAACTACATGTTCTTTTATCTCCTGATTCAAAGGTAGTTGGCTGCAGACACCAAGAGAGGCAAACCCACAAATACAACATTATGTGATTTGTTATTTACTTTCTGTCGTTTACCAACACAGATCCAACTGGCAAGGGAACTAGTTTGGGTTGTGTTTTTTTTTTTTTTCTAATTTGTAAAAAAATGCAAGTTTACAGAGTCACATAACTTTATGTTGCTAAGTCGACTATAAATAAGCACATCTTTAAGCATTTAAATAAGACCCATTTAAATTTCCAATCTACTCTTTAGCTATAAAAACAATTAATTCAACTTTTTTTGCATACTGCAATTACAACACCGCTCAATGAAGAGTTTGGATGAAATCCTGGTGAGGGACGTGAGTGTCCCTGCAGCATGTTTAATCCCATTAAAAACTTCTGGGAACTACTTTAGATGACATTATGATCCCAGACCTCTTGTCAAAAATATCTCTTTCCAAATATTTCACAGAAATCAGTAGAACACCGTTTCCAGGAGGCACATCAAATTGGTTTCAGTGGAAGCTGCTCACCTGCAGGTCATTAGGAGACAAATTATTCCCCACTTGTGAATCCCTCAAGCACAGGGCATTTGTACTTCTATCAACAGAAAAGGCCTTTCCTCATTTTGGGTAACATGTTCACCTGTACCATGAATTTAGCAAAGTACAGGCCAAGTTCTGCATTTTTCACTTTTCCTGTGCATCACATCTGAGATAATCACTGAGACACAGAACAGGTTATGGAGCCCTGATTATCGGGTGTAAGAAGGGAAGAAGATTTAGATTGTATGTTTTCCCCTACCCCCCTCCTTATGCATCCAAGAGGTACTGTTCTGCAGCAGTGTCAGGTCAGAAGAAACCAGGCATCTATCTTGTCTGGCCCAAACTTCCCTGGTTCTGCTTTTCATTCACACAGATGCCCAGTCCAACCTAATTCTGGCTATTCCCAGATGAAATCACAGTGTAACCCAGAAACTAGCCAGTGATAACTAGGCATCCTGTGTCCAAATAGGTAGACATGTCCTGAATGCAGTTAACACACAGCAACAGCGTAAAATAAAAATCCATTTGCTTAGTCTTAGAAAGTAAAGTTATGGCACTAACTAGCACCATCCAGTTTCTGTGTAATAGCCTAGCAGTTAGACTTTTTCCCTAAAGAGCACAATCACAGGGCTGATCTCTTCTTTAGAAATAGGAGCATCATACAGTCAGGAATGCAAAGGCCAAAATACAGCCTAATCTGTTATATAGTGTTTAGGGTACTTGAGCACAAGTCCTGATTGCGTATTTGCCTACTACACTAATGCAAGAAACCCTGAAAGAAATGTAGGGACATTGAGTAAGGGAACAGACCCTACAGCTTCCCATTCAAATGATTTAACTAAAGAGGTCTTGTTCGCATTTATCTCTGCAGTGACAGGATTTTAACATGCAATATCTGGCAGAAAACAACCAGGGCTTTCTTGTTGGTGGCTGCAAATGGCTGTTTGACCCCTGCAACAAACACAGTGGTGCAAAGAAACTTGTTCTCATTACTTTATCCAAGAGTACTCCTACCTCCCAGCTGCTGTGAAATCATTTCCACCACTTCTTCCATCACAGACCATATCACAAGAGGAATCTCATCTTATGAATCCTCAATGGATGGCCAAACGTCTTTGCAGCTCTAGCTTTAATGGACCATATGTGGTTGGCTATGGATACACACCAAAACACAGCATTTCTTAGCAACTGATTCTCTCAGGAGATCATGTTTAGCAAGCATTTGTCCATTTGCAGCTGAACTCCCTCTATGCTCAGTTGTGGCTACCAAAATATCTGGCACAGGTATTTGGATTGCACATGAAAATTACTGAAGGTGGACTTTAGAGCATGCAGTGGCTGACTATCATTGTTACTGAGTCATTTTCCTTGCCTTCCTTGCTTTCCTTGATTAGTCCTAAAAATAGCAGTTATTAGAAGAAATCACTCTTTTACCCAGGCGGGCTGCATTTCTAAGAGGGGAATGACATTTTGCAACTGTAAAAACCACTTTTGCCTACATCTAGTTTGATAATGATAGCAAAATTCTCACGTTCTTGACTAAGCATGACAAGTTTTACAAGGGAGGACAGATGCCTCTCCAGACTATTGAAGAGACACACTTGGTGAATCTCTAGCACGACACATACTGCTCTGCTGCTGTAATCGTACTTCTGCATTGAGATTTGACAGGCACATCTCTGAGCAGCAACAGCAACTTCAGCAGCCCCTTGTCTCTTTTCCTCACTTTTTCATTTGCTCTTCAGCACTCTCATTCACATTATGCTGCTACATTTGCCCATGCAGTTGTGCATTCAACTGGGTGAGAACTGACTCAGGTTAAAAAGAGCCTATCAAAAAGTTCTAGCTTTAATGTGGGAGTATTCATACCTTGGTTCAACCAGCACAATTCAACTCTGTACCAGTACAACAGGAATAGTAAATGGCAGATAAGCAAGCTATCTCTAGGTAAGGTATGACCAGTCTCCTCCCACAGCTTGCACCTTGTCCTCTGTCTACCTTTGTGCCACCCAGCCCTAAATGGGGTGTTGACAAAAACCAAACAAGAAAAGAAAGAGGAGATGCAGATAGCAAGTTCTGGGTTATTAAGCTGTCAGCTATACCCATCAATAACCCTCTTGCTTCCCGATACAGAAGGCGCAAGGACAGGCCAAAATCGTGAACAGAGAACCTCTCTGCCACCCATCAGAGCACCACTGTCCCACCATGTCCCCCTGCCTTCTGATGCCACTCCAGTTCTTCTATTCTGCAGAACCCCATGAAGTGGCAATGAAGTAAAACGTTATTAAGAACTTCTACCTCTGAATTTACTCTCCACTTTACCTCCCAATTATATTCTTTCATTAGTGAAACAATGGACAGAGGTGGGGAGAGAGGGATGAGGGGGCCCTGGTTCAAAGAAGCATGTACATAGCGAAATGAAGACTGCAAGTGACAAGCCAAATGTTCAAATACATAATTAAAGAACCTTCTCCTTATAGGTCCAGTCACTAAATAAGAGCTTTATAGTTTTTAGGGGTGTTTCACACTACAAACAAAACCACCCTTGCTCTTAGTCACAAAGATAGTCATATGACTTGATACTAAGACTAAAAAAATGTCCATCAATGAGTGGCACAAGAATCACTGAGAAAGCAGTTTGCAGTTTTAACTTACTTTTTATAATTTTGATGTTTAGAATGGGAAAATAAGTAAAAGAGAAACTAGGCTACCTACTACCTAAAGGATAAAGGAAATGGAAAGAGGTAGACTATAAGGCAAAGGATTGAATAAAAGATGAATCAAGGAAGGGAAAAAGGCAACCCCCAAGCCTTTTAGTCATGCAAGCAAAACCCACAAAGTTGAGCAAATATAAGCAATATTCAAAATCCCGTCTAGAATTCAGTTTGCATTTGAAATAAGGTTATCTGCAGATTTTTCTTATGAAGTAAGTTTGAGTAGCCTTACCATAGGGGACTGGGCTGTTTAAAATCTTAAATTAATGAAGAATTTGAGGAGATGGTTTAAACAAAAGAAAATAGAAACAGCAACCCAAACCATCAAATGACTAAACAAAAAGCCAAAAAACCCAACTAAAATCCAAAAAGATTCCTTCAATGAATAAGAGGTTATTATATCTTCCTCCCAAAAGTTCAGTCTTAAAGACTGTCACAACAAGACACACAGCTAAGATGCTCTTTGACATTTAGTGAATGCTGCTATTCAGCTATATCCTCCTTTCTTAAGGTTAATTCTGTTTCATGAGCACAAGAACAGACAGAATTGACATATAAAGGATTGTGAGAAGGTGAACATTTACACAGTCATAGACAAAGAAAAAGAAATCTAAGACATTTTGCCTTTTAAATTCTCACTTTCTCGTTGGGTATTTTAGGGAGTTAAATTAGGAGGTGATGGTGCAACTGTAAGAGAGACTGCATCTGTAAACTCTTCAAGAATCAAGCCACATGAGTATAAATCCTCTCTCACAGACATTTTTCCAGCTGGAACAAGCCAGCAATGCCAGTTATTAAAGTCCTACCATCATGGCCCTGCACAGCTTCCTAATGTGACAGAAAGGCTGGCCTTGGCCTGGTTTGAAAAGAATTCAGAGGGCCTTTCTGTCACTGCCCAATGACAGATAATATGGTACAAGTTTCCTTGTTCACTATGACACGTGGATCCTTACACAAAGATATCCAAATCTTTTCAAGTGTCGATATGGGAAATCACCTCTAGAAGAAACTCAAGCAATAAAAAGAAAAACATACAAGCAAAGAGGGTGGACTGAAGCCCACATACTAGCTCTTTTCTATTTTTCAGCTGATGGCAGCTCAGGACACTGTCCACCACATCACATTAACAGCAACTGCACCGGTAGACAATGAACAAAGCAAGACAGGTTCACTAGAAAAACTTCTTCATTTATGTGTCCTAATGATTCTCTGTCTTGCCCCAAGAAGTATGACAGGCAGTCCTACTAATTTCCTTATCCTTTCCACAGGCTGTCCAACAAGAATCAAAGCCGCCTATTATTCAAGTTACTGATTTGTCAAAGTGTCCTCTTTTACCATGAGCAAGCACAAGTTCTAGCTTTAGTTTCAGCTACACCCACTGTGAGGATAACCACAGAGGCACAATCAAACATTTCACCCCATACAAAAGGGACACATTCACAATTAGACTAAGGATAAACCAGACACAAATGAAGCCAGCCTGAATCTTCATTCACTACTTACATTTCAATCTTTCAAAGAGAAAGGGAGGACTGATTTTACCAGGCTCTCCATGAAGTATTTGTATGTACAGAAAACACCTTCCGTCACCTTAAACTTCTCCCTGACACCACCACCACCAACACCACAAAGATCAACTGCAATTTTTGCTGCCTTACTTGCATTTCTGCTGCAGGTAGTCCTGTGCCTCAAGACAGGAATGAGAACACATCTTCACACCAAACCTCTCCCTGCACTGATGACTTGCTCAGGGCCTGTCATGGCCACCATAGCTCTCATTAGCCACAGCTGTTGGTGGCTTTGGCACAGCTGAGGCTCCTTATGGCCCTGCCATCTCCACTCTGCTGCTTAACAACTTGTACCTGTGACAAAAGCATGGTTTCCTCCTCCCAGCTTGCCTCTTCAGACCTTTTGGAAGCAAAAACCTCCCAAGAAAAAGGGCAAGAGGAGGCAAGTTACTTCTGCATAGAAAATTGCTGCCAGTAGTAAAAAATACCAGGTGCAGTGATCCCTAAGGAAGAAAACAACTTTATACATGTAAAGGTTGAATGATTAAATCACTAAGAGATTGCATGTAAAACAAAGAACACAGCTTTTCCTTAGCACATAGGATGGTGGTGGTGAGATAGGCTGGAGAGCATGGTATGTTCAGGTGATATGGTACGCAGGGTGTTGGGGAGAAAATTAAACACCCAGTGAGTGAAATGGAAATGCAGGCTCATTTCTGTTTTTTCTCCAAAAGCTCTTCATGACTCAGTTCACCTCCCCTGTTGTGATCTTTCTCACACTGAAAGACCAGCCCTGCTCTTTGCTAACATCTGATTATCTTGCTGATGTTTCAACTTCTTCTCAGATTACCTTTTACAGGAGGAGTCAACTCTCATTTTGTAAGCACTGTCTTCACTGTCCCTCTCAGCTCTGTGTAGTGCACATTGAGTGTCACTGTGTGCTGACACCTACAACTGCAGCCACTGGTTTTGAATCTGCATTTGCAACTATGGCCCCTCTGTGTCTTCTTCTGCTTTTCTCTTGTACCTGCTCACTATTATTTTCAGACTAGAAATGGACTTTTGGGCAACTACCATGTTACATAAAAAATGTAGATCCTGCACAAGGTGGGATCCTGAGCTGTTGGGAAACATGGCTATCAGCAGAGAATACAGGTTACTATCTCAAGTGGGCCATGGTACTTTATTACCCATCAATCATGTCTGGACTTGCAGCAGTTTTTCAAATGGGGAATACGAGCCAAATTCAGCAGAGATGTAGAGATTAAGTTAGTCATTGAATGGTCATTGCAGTATTATAGTTTTACTGCTGTGTTAAGGTAGAGGACATGAAACATAATGGAAAGTTCATGTTCAGTGTAGAGAGAAAACCAGGAGAGAGAAAACACAGAGCATAGAAAATTACCCCAAACTTACTTCCAGGGTGGATGTTATTATGGACATTCCATGGACATAATGAAAGCATCTGGAGCTGACCTAAGTAAGGACTGCTAGATTTTGGTTCATATAAACAGCAGTTCCTTTGCTGTCTTTGCACACTACCTCAGAAATAGAAAGATGTGGTATCCAAAGATTCTTACTGCACCGTCTGACACTGGAAGGCACGAATGCAGATTGTTGAGCAGAAACTGAACCACCACGAATGGATGCTCACTTTGCCACTCCTAATTATCATTGCATAATACACAAAAGAAAGAGATGACAATACATGTTTTTGAAAACATATCACCATAACAGATGTCAGCCCTTCTTTTCCATTGTACTTACGCCTATTGTATACCCAACAATGAAATCATCTGTCACTTCAGCTATCCTCAGGAAAGAGATTTGTATATATTCACACTGACCTGTCAAGCAGCGAGTAAATTTGATGTATATCAGAAATATTAAAACTCACAATAAGAGGAAAAATCGTGCGCTTCTAGGTCCTTATAAAAAAAATTCCTTCTTTTTATAGCTTTAAAATTTTAATTGGCCAGAGAAAAGCACAGGAAGGCGAGAAAAATAAAAAGGGACATGACCAGCAGCACACTGGAGAAGACAGAACTAAATCGTGGCTAGATGCCTCCAAGTACTGCAGTCCAAACAACATTGTTAAGAGACTCATTTATTTGGACAACTGAGCTTGCGGGTCTCTACCAAGTACACGTCTTCTTTACTCTTCCCAGTGCAGGAATACCACCAATATTCTGAGGACTGCCCAGCTCTGCTAGGAACCCGGGCCTGTGAAACAGGTGTGTACTTGTTCTCACTCTGCCCCAGGCTCCCTCTGCTCGTGGCAACAGAGAATGGTTCATATGCTCCAGGGGCCAAAGAGGGCAGGCTGAAAACCAAGACACTCAAACCTTGCAGAGTTCAGGGGAAGCAGCTGCTGGGCTTTCACCTGGAAGAGGGAATAACATGCATGACCCACCAGGAAAACAATCATCAGTCATCTAAAAACAACAGGAGACCAAGTGCCAGGGCTCTCCTCATCCTCTCCTGAGCTGGCATAAGAGATTAGTATTTTCCTCATCTCACTGTCTCAGGAAGAAAGGAGAAGTAGCAGAGTGCTGACCTTATTCCAGAAGTTGTGGGGAGAAGGGGATGAAACAGTTTTTCCTCTATCAAGCTCAGTTGCTTTTCTGAGGGTCCTGGAGCATTTACAGCACATGCACACTGGGACTTGGTGCAAGTGTATTTGAGATTTCCTGGTCTCAAAGTCATAAGTTTGAGGAATCACTCTAGCAGGAGACTTAATCTGGCCTGTTCTTTACTTGCATAATATACAGTACCATCAGAGAACAAATTCCCCACATTGTGTTTTTTCAGTAGTAGTTGCAGTATCAATATGGATTTCTTAATTTAGGGGTAAGGTTGCAAGGCAAGTTCATTTCTTTCCACTGTGAATCTCCAAAGAGCAGGAGAGGGACTGATCAGTAGTCACAGCAGCTACCGAGAAAACCACAAGTATTTGGAGTAATTTTTTTCCCCTGTTTGTATAGATCTACTTTGAAAAAGATTTCAAAGAGTCGATTAGTGTTTGGTCATTGGGCATCTGTGACAGAAGATGACTAAGTGAATCAGTAGTTCCTTTCACTTATAATCACTCATTGTGGGTGTTGGGTAGCAGTTGCACAAAAGTGTATGGCTCCTTTTATTGTACATGGAAACGAGCTTTCAAAGCAAACCGAGGGACAAATGTTGCTGTTCAGAACAAGCATTAGTCTTCTGATCAAATCCCTCTTTGATATCCAAAGTGGTGCGTTCCAAGAGCACATGCTATTGCCTGCAATACCATGAAAACTGGCTGGCTCACATGCAGGATTGTAATTTCGGTAAATCTGTTTCCTTTAACGTACTTACTTTTTGCAGTGAGGAGGAAAAGGGGTTGTGGGGAAGAAAAGGGGTGCGAGGTAGCAAAACAAGGCAGAATGCCAGCATTTTCTTTCAGTCAGTGTTCATACACGTTTTGCCAAATCAGAGGTGAATTACTGTACTGCTTTTGGAGTCTGATGCAACTTTTTTTGCTCACTCTGAGCCTGCAGTCAGCTGGTATCATTTTGCAGGCTAGGAGAGCTGTGATTTGCAGTCTAGGGGATATGAACTCAACAGCTGGATCACAGGTTTAGAAACTTTCAAAGCACAGCACTGGGTTTCTGTTCTTTCAGGATGAGTTTTGGCAGATGGCAGTAGCCAAGGAAATTCACTCAGCCTTCCACCTCCATTAAGTGTTGGCTGGTGGGTAACTAGTGCTCTATGTTTACATATATTTGGTAGTATCATCATTGTTCTGAGCTTCTGTAATGAAACAATTTCTTCTCTGCTCCTGCTGTGAATGACACTGAATGAATTGTATTATTTTAGCCAAAGTCACAGCAGGCGCTGGGTCAACGGGTAAAACCGTCCAATATAGGAAGAAAATCTCACCCAACAGCTTAATCTCCAGCTGTTGACATGAACTGGAGGGGCAAAAAAAAAAGAAAATACAGGAAAGGGACAAAATTAGGTTGAAGGGAAAAGAAATCAATAATATCAGTGGGAAAATAGCCTGAAATGGACTAAAACCAAAGCAAAGCATACACAAAACAGTCAGAGAGAGTGCTTCTAATAGGTGACTTTCAAATTTCCACATTTTTGAGAAGAATGGGCTGCAAACAGCTTAGTACTTTTGCAGAGCTTGTTGAAATATTGAATTTCACATCTTGTCTGCCTCCACTCCAGTGAATTTGAGCACTGTGTTTTCTCCTGAGACCTTAGGATGCTGTGCACCTCATAGACCGGGCTCTCAGTTCTCTTGCTTTAAACAATTGGACCCAACCTTCCATCATTGTACTAGCAAAGACTGTAACTGAGCTGCGAGTTGATGGCTTGCAAAGCAAATGGTAAATTTGCATCCAGGTCCATGGATATCACAGAAACAAACAAAAGTTTTTCATCTCTTTTGTTGAAATACTAAGCATGTTCAGTTCTTTGACTATGGTTGCAGAGGTACAAACTGATGATCTACAACATCTGCCCGGAGTGTCTATATTGGAAAATAAATCCAAGAGTGTCCATTTGTTTTCAACCTTCTTTACTAAAATGCTATAGTTCTGTTGACCCCATAATTTATTCTTTAGACAGCCAATATGTAGGAGTGTGGGTCCTGATCTGTACCATTTCTGTGAGTCCATGAGATCTCTTTGGGAGACTGGTAAGTGAAGCAGGAATGTGTGCCTGTGATCACGCTGTCTCTAGCATAAGTGTGAAGGCTACAGGGACTATACTGGTAGGTCATACCCTGTTGGGTGGTATCATGTTTGAGTGGGTAGAGCAGTTGCCATTCAGCCCTGGAGGAAATACAGGCTGCTTGCCTGAGGAAGAGAAGTCCATGTCTGGAATCACTGACAATTCTCCCCTCACTTTTGTTGGGTGAAACATTTTAACTTTTTTATTTTAACTTCATTTACTATTTCATTTCCCCTGAAAATGGTGGGGTTTCTTATTAGTGCCTTTTTTTTTTTAAACTTCTTTCAGAACTTAATTTTATATCTCATTTGAATTGCTGCTTTCAAACCACTACTATTTCAGCAACCTCATCCTATAATTCACTGATTCCAAGAAAGGGCAACATCCCACTGATTCACCAGCACGGTTTCCTGCAGCACAGGCTTGGCCCTTAGTTACTTTTCACCTCTGCAATGGTATCCCCTGAGCCTGTTTAGTTAAGAAATGGTAAAGCATCCTGAGCTGAACTGCCCACTCCCACCTAAAGAACAGTCTTCCTCTTTCTGCCACCTTGGCATTCCCTGTTCAACAACCATACCACTTGCCTTCAGTTGTCTGGCATGCACTTGACCCTTCTATGAACTGATTCGGCTTCTAATTGTAAATGGCAAAGTACTGACTCATGAAAATAACTGAGTTGTTTTCTATCAGGTTAGCAAGCTGGATTCTCCCAAAAGAAGTGAAGCAATGGCCAGAGACAGTACAAAGCCAGCAGTGCAAACAGGAAACTTCAAGAGCCAGGAGGGGCAACTGCCCTCTTTGTGCAGGGGGTTGTGCTAGATTGACTATACATTGTAAAGAAGAGAGTTTCCCATAAGAGAATGTCAGTGAACTGATAAGCGAAGAGGAGAAATGGAGTACAGCACCTAGCATGCCTAGCATCCTTGAATCCCAACTCACAGTGCCCACAAAGTTGGGATCACATGGCTGAGAGCAGGGGGAGATGGGCAGGCTCATCCCTTTCAGCCACCAAGGGCTGACATGCTGGCTTAACCATCACAGCACACTGCAACTACTAAGCCCTTCTGAGCTAAAACCTAAGATTTTGCCAAGTACCCCTTTTGTCAGCTTGGTCTACCAGTAACATTGTTTTAATTTTCTAATCTGAAAAAATGAGCACTCAGAGGAGAAGTCTGAATGTTGATAAATTAAAATATAGTCTAAATACAGTAAATACTTGCTTTAGCCCTTTTTTTTTTTTTTTTCAGTCTTCTACATGGAAGTTAATAAGCTATTCAAAAGACCTCATATTTAGTTTTCTGGCATAGTTTTGATTTATTGTCTTTGATAGATGCAAAGTTTTTCTTGCATTGCTAAATGAACACAAAGGACAACATTAGAAAAACCCAGCGTGTCCATTTGGTGCAGTATCACGATGGCAGTAAGATATTAGCCATAAACTGCCATTGTAAGTATTTACCTGATGATCTTCATACCTTTTGTTGGCCTACACAAAACCAATTTACACCACTGGTAACACAGGTTCATTCTATTTTGTATTAGAAAAATCCACCTCTGCTTTTTTTGGAGAAAACCCTGGCATGCTATCTGCCCTATATTTTCAACACATAGGCTATAAAGCTTGGATTTTCTGCAGTGTTTCAAAAACATTGCATTGCTGGATTTAAAAATTATGTCCTCTTGTGAACATACATTTGGGAAGGAGACGGTGGCAGAGTTGTAATCCTGACGGAAGACACCATGTGATGTATTTTCCATGGACACAAAACAACCTTAGGGTTTTTATTTAGATGTGCCTCCAGGACAGGTCAAGTTGTGTATGAACACTCTGGATGAGCTTTAAACCAGATTTCTCTTTACTCCTGATGATGCAATCAGCAGCCACATTGAGTTCCCAGCTGATTGAGAACATCCCTCCCTCAGGTGCCAGAGAGATACCCGAACACGAGGCTGCACTGCAGAGGTAGGAGTACCTATTTTAAAAAGCTGTCGATTTGAAAAGTAGCTTGGGCTTAATGTCCTTGAAGCACAGACATCCACTTTGAATTCCTTTTGTTCCCTCCTGCTGATACACAAGATTCATGTTTCCTTCCTCAGTCACCTCTCAGCAATCTTCTCGCCGTTCCCATGATCACTAGAAACCTCTCACTTGCAAGGATGTTCCTCATTTTGGATTGCTACCATGTTTTCTCTCTCCCATTGTCACCTACTTGCTTCTCCAGCCTTCTGCTGCTATTAAAATAACCCTCCTGTCGTGCCACTGGGTTCCTTGTATTCCTCTGATGACTTCCCGTTTCATGCCAGAGTGAGCTCCAGTCACACGTGCACTCACTCGTGGCACTGTGACTGCCTGAGAGCGTGTCAGCGAGGTGCTCACACACTGCAGCCCGGTCTGGTTTATGTGTTTCCACCATGAGCTCTGCAAGGATGGCTGTTTTCCCAGCTGTTAGGCAGGAGATGGCCTCAGCAGTTTCCCCACAATCAGCAGTGTATCTCAAGGTCTTGCATTCTTCCACTTCCAGATTCTTTCACCGAGGGAAGCATGTTTATTGCTAAGTACAGTTTTGCGTTAGTAATGTATGGCTTCCAGCAGAATTCCTGGAATCTGCTGTTTACAAGCAGGGTCAGAGGTTATAGAAATACTTTCAGTTTGCATGAGTGATATTCCAGAAGGTTTTTGCCCATGCATAGTTTCTAAACTGTATGACAACTGCCTTTTTATTGGTGTTGATAACCTCTCTGGCTCTGAAATCTACTTGTTCAGCTGTGAGGGTGGTTCAAATTATTTCTAGACATCTCACTAAATGAAAATTAATACTCTCCACTCCTCTTCATCACCCAGTGTCTTCTCCCAACATACACAAGAATATTAACAAGAGAAAAACCATCAGGAAAGCTTTCACATTTGAAGTCTTGCAGCTGGAGACCCTCTCTCAGTGTATCAAGCAAACACATGTTTGGCAGCATTATTCAGTGCAAAATGCTCCTTCAGTGTCCTACTTCTAACCCTGAGCAAACAAATGAGAAAGAGGATAATGTCACCGAGATGAGCATCTTGACAGTTGACCATTTGGTACAGACCTCTCAGAAGCTGACAGTACACAGGGGTGTGTTGAGAGGATGTTGTATGCACTTTGACTCCTTCTGGAGAAAGGAGATCTCTGATGGTATTAAAAGCTGATGGTTTGGTGCTGCTTTTGTCAGAATATTGGTGTTCTGCAGAATTTGTCACTTCTTCTCCCACTGAAGTCAGTATGTGTCCAGCTGCTGCCTGACCAAGCTAGCACTGGTGATGTGCAATGGGATGTAGGGTCACAGTAATCTTGTACCTATAGTGCAAGGTGACTATGCAATCAACAATAGGAGGGACTCACTGTAGTGTGGACTTTGGATCAGCATTTTATGGCCCATATGTAGTAGACTGAACACACCAATGACTTTAGCAGGCTGTCCTCTATGACTAGATGTAAAATGGGAATATGCATCATAGAAAGTATTGTAGAGTGCCCAAACAGAGTTTTGTGACGACAGCTGTTTAAAAAGTTGGCCCTATATTTGGGATTGGAAAAGTGTGGGAACAAAACCTGCTGTAGAACACCAATCTGCCAGTGAGACAACTCAGGCAGGACTATCTTGGGGTTACCAAGGGCTGCAGTTCAGCAACTAGAAGGTGGTGTTTGAGGGATTCCGCACAACCCTGTACTTCAGTAAAGCAGCATCATAAATCAAAAACAGCAGAACTCAAGATCTAGGAAGTTCAGCTCCTGTCCATTACAGACAGATAATAAGAGTGCACCTGCAATGCAGTAGCATGCAAGGGGTTAGCATATAATTTAATCAAAGAGAAAATATCTCCACATTATTCCAACAAGCAAAGGCTAAAGGTCTTAAGTTTAATTCTAAACAGGACAGTGATCCCCACCCTAACATAAACATTTACCTAAGTGAAATTTGCATAATCTCTTTGACCCTCAATCTGCTCACCTTAATCAACCATATCATTATTTAGAAAAATGTGCCTCCATGTGCCTGATATCTTTGCCTACTTCTCACTGCTCATTAACCAAAAATCAACAGAAGATGTTCTTTTTTGATGTACCAAGACTCTGAGTAAATACATCTCCCAGAATACAGAAGTTCTCAAACTTTGCCTGTTTGACCATTTCAATAAAAAGCTTATCCCATTGTAAAACCAGAAAATACCACCTCCCTCACACATAGAATGGTCTGGGTTTGAAGGGACCTTAAAGACCATCTAGTTCCAGCCCCCTGCCATGGGCAGGGACGCCTTCCATGAGTCCAGATTGCTCAGGGCCCCATCCATTCTGGCTGTGAACACTTCTAGGGATGGGGCATTCACAGTTCCTCTGGACAACTTGTTCCAGTGTCTCATCACCCTCCCAGTAAAGAATTTCTTGCTAATATCTAATTTAAACCTGCCCTCTGTCAGTTTAAAGCCCTTCATCATCTACTGTACCTGAGTACACACCGCTTTTCACTGCAAAGAGGAATGAAGGGGACTCCAAGCAGTCGTGAAGCCCTTTCACAGGAGACCACCACCTGGTATTTAGCAAAGCATGGTTTGGAAAACCCCTTGTGCTCAGAAACACTGGGACAGTTAGAGCACTGATAAGCTTCACCCATACTCCTTCCCTAGCCCTTCTGCTGGCTTTATAGTAACATAATAGTACCTCTCCCTTTACACAGTCTCAAGCTCCAGGCCACTGACATCAAAGAAAATAGTGGGTTGCTTAGGCAACGCTACTAAATTTTTTTTCTATGCAATAGTGCAAGTAACAAGTGCATTTCTGAAATTTAGACCCACTTCTTCATGTTGATGTTCCAGTCTCTTCATTTCTGTAACTGTCATCATCTGATAGACATATCTGAGCAGAGATGCATTTAGCATCACTCAGGGAATATCTGGCCTACTCCTAAAAGGTTGTCAAGGGTACAGCTATGCAACATGACCAAACTAACCTAACAGCTTGTGTATGCCAAAAGCAGGACTTCTGTTCTTTACTTTCACCTCTGTGGCACCAATCCTGGATGCACGGCACCTTCGGGTAACATTTGGTCTTAACAGGTTTGGAGAAATGAGAGTGTACATCAGTACAGATGAGCAGCCCAGCACTGACTCTTGATGTTACTACAGGTCTTTTCTTCATGTTATGTCCTGTAGAACATAAGACACTAGATCAAAGTGGTAGTATTGGATGGTCATGACAAGTGTATGCAATGCTCAATTCAGTTCTCAATCCAGTGTCCAGATCAGTGTCCAGCAATAGACTTCAGGTCACTGACTTTCTTCCTAATTGATTTTTTTCCAAGGATTAAATATCTGTGTACAAATGTAGAAGTTCTTTCATGCTTTTCCAAATTTTGGACAGTCTTGCATAATTGTTTCACAATATTTATAGTGGCAACTTGTTTTCCAACTTAGGCTGCTGCTCTTATCTCCCAATTCCACAGCAATGATGAGGTAAAAGGAAAGATGGAGTAAAAACTATTTTGGCACATATTTACACTTTCCCAGTGTGCTAAGAAAACCTTTTTTCTTTCTCCCCTTCATTGCAGCTAGGAAGTCAAAGGAAGGGATACTCCAGAACACAGTAAGAGCCTGTACTGATAGAAGGGAAGTAGAGCATGTCCTGTATCTTGATTCTGGAAAATTATTTGTTGCACAAAATACAAGCAAGCTAGGGAAAGACAGTTTAAACATAGCTATATATAGGGGGTACAAAACCAGTAGGAAAACCATACCGAGAAGGCAACCATCAAAGGTTTACTGCTAAACCAGAAGCCTGCACCAAGGCAGCATTTTGCACTAGGTTAATTCCTATTTAACAATTATGTCCTGGACAGAACCTGCTTTCGTTACATTTGGAGAATCTTTTAGAAAGTTGGCATATTAGAGTTACAACTGACACTAATCTGGGACAGCCTGTGAAATAACTGAGAACAAACTTCGATTAAGAAAAGATGTAAAAATGTAACAGAAACCAAAACGGAACACAGTTGTCATTGTAACAATCCATGTTGCATCCACATACTGAATATTACATGTAATTCTACTCCCTGTCTTCAAAAAAATGTAGAACTAGAAAAGATTCAGTGAAAGTTGATAAGATGACCAAAAATATGGGATGTGCCTTTATGAAGGGGAAAGAAACAGGAAGACTTTTCAGTCTGAAAAAGAGATGGCTGAGGAAGGATGTTATCAGTCATCTACTTCTGAGTGCTGTGAACAAGGTGAATGGCAAATGATTATTTATTCTCCTTCAAAGAAAGACCCAGGCAGCATAAAATGGAATTATGACTGGGTCAGAGTAAACAAAATGAGATAATCTTTAACATAATGGTTACTTGAGCTGTAACTCTTTTTCACTGAACGTGTTGCATGCCAGAAGTTAACATTGTTCAAAACTGATTAATTGCAAGAAAGTTTCATATTGATTTAATCATGTAACTGACTGGACTCCTCGAAGGGTAAAAACTTTTTTGATTATAAAGTGATCTAAACATGCCCTATCTGGAAGGCCACAGAAGCAGACAGATACTTGCTGAGACTCTCTCCCTGAACTTTCAGTACCACATTCACACATGGATAGCCAACCAGACTGTGACCCATTCCTCTTCAAAAGACTGCTTCCCAAACTCCACAGTCCATAAGCATGGATAAAAACTGTTCTTAAAAGACATCAGTTTTACAGCATTACAGGAAAACATGATATGGATTGATCTATCTGGAGACCAGTGATGCTTGTTGTTTGTAAAATGATGGTTAAGTCTTCACATGCTTTTAAGGTTGCAACACAGAGCCAGAAAATCAATGTTACATAGTTGTTTAACTGGTAAAATCTGTACGACAAAGCTTATGCTAATGCTGTCAACACAAAGAAAACTGGAATATGCTCATAGTCAGGAAACACATTCAGCCACTTTGAGAAGACTCAGCATGAAGAAAAGTGGAGGCTTATGTAAAAGCTGCAATTTGAACAGAAAAAGCCATTAAAAAAAATAAATTTAAAAGCTACTTATTATACCTCCTGGCGTGGTATACTAACTGGAGATTGTTAACTGGAATTACTGGCAGAGTACTCTGATTAGCGATCTAATGAAACTGAAGTTAAGAAATTTAGATGATGAAAATGGAAAGTATTTAAGGTGTAAATTGAAACATGATGAAATATGGAAATATTTCAGTTAATGTCACATTGACATATTAAGTTAAATAAATAATTTAATAAGCTCTATGACACTAATTAAATGTATGCATACTATCAATCCCTCTAATCAATACAATTAAAGACTAAAGCAGCTCCCCAAAGTGCCCTCCTGAAGTGAGTTTTAACAATACAGCTAAGCAGAATGCTGTGATCAGACAGACTTCAGTGACCATTATGTAGCCAGTAAGCAGAAAAAGTATGAAAACTCACCTGCTTGGTGTTTCTGAGGTAAATGTTATATTGCTCAAGATAAATAGTATTCACTCACAGTTACCTGTGTTTTTCTTGGAGTGTTTAGTGCTCCACAGATGAGGCTCCTGTTAGCAAATCCTTCCTTTGTAAAATTCCCACTCCTAAAAGACAAGCTCATCGTATTTTGTACAACACGAACATAACAGGAAAAATATTCATCCTTCATCTTTCTTTCTTCCTCATTAGGAAATACTCAGGAAAACTTTGGGAAAAAAAAGTAAGATTTAACATCATTGTATTTATTGGGTTCTGAAACAATACACATTCACATCCTTTTGAATACAGTACATTTGGCACAGTAATAATGTTTACGATGAAATAACACTAATGAATGGCAAGAGATTCAAATTACATCCATAAGAAAAAAATTCTGTACAAATAAATCCTCACAATAAAAAAACAAAAACCTAACCCCCCAACTGAATACACTTTATATTTAGCCAGAACTATTCTGCACATAATTTAAGAAGAGGTAATTTGTAAGCCTTTTTGGAGAGAATTATTTTTCACTCTACGGAGAAAAATGAAATTCCATCTTTAATAAAGTCTACTTGGGAGGAAAACCAAGAAACAATGGATTCTTTATAATTATTATTATTAATAATATTTTTGGCATTTTGCACTCATTTTACAAAGAAGGAACAGGAAAGATTTTACAGAACAGGCAGCAATGTAACAGAATGTCCATTTTTAAGAATTATCTTTAAAAAATGTTCAAGGTAACAGACAAACCTTCTGATGTAAACCCAAGGCAGAGGCTCTAACTATTTATATTGAAGAAATATCTGCCCATGCAAAAGTTTCTATTTCCTTCATTTTTCTCTTAGCATCCTACCAAACACTGCAGGTGCTGAGGCCTCTCGAAATACAAACATTTGCTAATTCACGTTAGAAATGGGAATACAGACTACATAGCTTGCACACAATAACTTTATGGGATGCTTTTATTCCTTCAAAATAAATGCTCAGAGTTCTGTGTAAAGGCCTCTTGTTGAACAAACAGTAGTGCACTACCTGGTAACTTGCCTTCCTAGCCAGTCTACTCACCTATGGAAAACAATGCTTTAGCATTGTGATCAGTTCCTGCCTGGATGTCAAAATCTAACCGTGATGAGAAATAAACAGAGCCAGTGGCGAGACACAAATTGATGGGCAGATTCTACAATATACTTCTAGGAGAGAAAGAAATTTAAACATTGAGATGATGCAATCATTAAGATGTTTCTGAGCTGGTACTCAGCTCCAGAAGCTAGTCTTTTCCCAGTACAAAAGATTACTGAGGATAAATTAAATTAAACTAAAGGCTTGATCCATTATTACACCTGTAGGCCAGACAACACATTAATTGATATATCATAATATTTAATATTTTGAAATAATCATAAGAATATATATAATAATTACACCTGAGTTTTAAAAACAAAACAAAATGGAACTGAATGGTGTCATCAGTAACAGGCTATGAGCAGCCAGACGCAAAACTGACACAAACTAACTCATCTGCTTGAGTCCGAGATTATCTCTTAAAGCCAATGATTCACACTTTGTCCACCATGATTTGTAACATTCCTTTCTCTTTCCAAGCTCTATCATGTCATAATAGAGTTGAAGAGAACTATACAAGAGATTTAGTATAGCTTAATATATGTCTACATCTTTTATAACAAAAACCTCATCTTTCTGACAGTAACTTGAACCAATACACATACAAGAGTATTGCACATGGACATTATTATAATTATTCTTTCATAGACTAACATTTTAATAGTATGCCTGAACATGCAGCAGTTGATACCTCTATATTCAATGAATTCCACAGGCCTTGCAGCAAACACTATATACAAAATCTCACCTGTACAAAAGGCAAAAAAGCTTCTTTAGTGCCACTTTGCCAATCACAAGTATATATATTTTTGTGCAGCTGGAAATCCATGTGCAACAATTAAAATGGATTCCAATGACCGCTCACTCAGTCCAGTAAAATATATAATAAAATGACCTCAGCAATACATGTACACAAAAAAAACCAAACCCAAACCCAAAACCAAACCACAGGGTACTCCTGGAAATATAAGTACATAACACTGTTAGCATATCTACAGGAGGTAACTTCACATTAGTAATATTGTCCACATGAGTTACCATTTCAATTCATACACAAAAAAAAAAAAAAAAAAATCAATTTACAACTTTCAATGTCAGTTTGTGAATGTTTGATCTTCAGTTTTTTAACACACGTCCACATAATGCACGTGTAGCCTTATTTTGTGTCTTCTAAAAGCAGATTTCTCTCTAGATTTTAAACATAAAACCCAACAAACACAGTAGTATTATGGTTTTGTAAAAGTGTGCAAAAGTAACACACTGCTGAGAAAATAAATATAAATAAGAAATTATTTATCAACGTAGCTACAATGGAAAAGGCAAATTTACAATGTTTATAATTAATTTTTATGTAAAATTAACTGTAAACATTTGCAAGCTTGGCATCACATTAATGGTTCATTTAAAAGGATATTAAATTTGGTAACATGGATAGTACACCCAATTGCCTGAAAAACAGTCAAATGGCTATATATAGCTGTGTTAAAGTACTATAGGCTTTTTATTCTTTAGGCCTTTAATAACTATCCATATAGAATCCATTTCTTGCCTTAAATAAAATTTCAGTTATCTTTGTGACTCTTATTCCTAAGAGTTTTCTGTACATTGTATGAGGGACTTCATTAAAATCCTTAATTGATGTGCTTCTTTTTCTGGACAGCTTTATTGTTTGTACCTCACCGCAATAAATTAATAATTGAGGATTATAACTCCATGAAGGCAGACTTTGCTTATCAAAGGGCATCTGAGTACAGATCTCACCGTAACTGCCAGTGAAGAAGAAACAGTTCTCACCTTCTTAGCTTAAATACATATGATGATTACAGAACCTGGTCTGCTAAATTGCTTTGAATAGCACAGCTTCATTTTCTATGGAAAAGATGCACTTTTGTCCTCCGGGAATTTCTATTCTTAGGAATAAAAGAAAAGTTGCAAATAAACGGCAGTGTGTTACATCTACAATTTCTGATACAAAATTATTTTGCATTGCTTTGTGAGACAGAAATTAAGAGTGCTTTCAGGTCAGAAGACAAAGGAAAAAGAAACAATAAATATATACTTTAACTGGGGATATGGGCTCAGGGTAAGAGAAGTAGTTCTTGATCTACTGAGTCTCAGTAATTTGATGATCTCTTCAGAATCACTTCTTGCAGCATCATTCATCCGTCAGCCTAACGTTGTCTATGGCAGTAGCTCTTCTCCAAAATAAGAGAACCCTTTAAATTCTTCTTGATTGATTTGTTTTATAATTGTCTCATCCACTAGTGTTAATACTGGTTCTTCTCGTGTAAAGTCTTGATCAAAGTTATTTACATCCCTTTTGGTTTTCTGAGAAGAAAAATATAAATAAGATGAATGGTAAAACAGCACAATAAAATAAAAGGTGCTCTCCCTCCTCTCCATCCCCCCCCCGAAAGGCTGAATTTTCTGGAATGACTGAAATAAAAGAGGAGCTGCTTCACACAAATAATAACAGACATATGAGAGAAGCTACAAGAGCAAGTAATATAAATGAGTTCAGGAGAGGCCACAGAAGCAGTACTATAAATGAGTTCCCAGAGACTCACAGGTCTCTGACAGGCGAAGGAATAGCAGTATGATGATAAAGCAGGAAGCTGAGATTAGGACTAATTTAAAAAAGGCTTTGGCATAGTAGGTGGTATGGCTGTTTCCTCTTAGATTTGAGCAAAATCATATTTCATTTCAGAGGCACAGAGCAAACTGATTTAATTGATTTCCCCACAACACAGCTCACTGTTTCAACTCTAATTGAACCATTTCTTTATATCAGGCTACACTTGGCTTTAAAAATCTGAGGTAAAGCTTTCAACAGCTTTCAATCCAAAATTCTTGAGCTCCACATCGGCAACTCAGATTTCCTAATGCAGTCAAATGCCATTCAGAGCACCATGGCAAAGCGTGAAATTATGTCTCCAAAGAAATCCACCTCAGAACCCTTCTTTTATTTCAAGGGCATCAGGATTTCCCCATTGAAGTCTAAAGCACCTCACTCCTTCAGCAAAGCTGGACCAACAAAGTGCAACTGTACATGTTCTGGGACAGGAGGAATTAACCAGAGAGAGTCTTGGGGAGGCTGATTTGCTGTCCTCAGGACACTCATGACAATGACTATCCGTGACCACTTACACAAAAAAAACGCACCTTGGCTACCACGGAAAACATTCTCCATGGTCATTCCCTTGAACCTGCACTGTTCCCATTTTCCACGTTAGCACTGTATTTCAGGCATGTACAGGTTAAGGGAATCCAAACAGACATTTTTCATTATACTGTCTCTTTTCTCTTTGCTGCATGGAATCTAATAATTGTCTGAGTGACACTGAATGGAGGCACACTGACACATTGAAAATGAGCTTTGTGTTCATCCTGCACATGTCTGAGATTAAGATGATACTGGAAATAGAATAGTTATTTGACTTGCAAAGTAATAAAATGATGAAGGCATACATCATAAAGTATATTAATGTATTCCAAATGGGATATATGCTCTCTTTGAACATAGGTAAATTTTTCTATTTTCTTTCTATCTATCTATCTATCTATCTATCTATCTTCACCAGCTCTACTGAGACACTAAACAGTTTTCTTTCTCACAATTGTAAAATGGTCATAGCAACCTTCACCTACACTATTTGTAAGAACTTTAGATACACAGGGAAAAAAAGGTCTATATAAATGCAAGAGACTGTCACTTATAGACCAAATACTTTCTAAGTCAAAAATCCATCACCTCTATCTACAAAATTCCATTAAAAGGAAAGGGATATGGACTTAACAAGCATATATATATATACACACACACATGTTTATATTCTTTACATTTGAAATATTGACTTCATACACACATAAAGACGATAGATAAACTGTATACAACTCATATACTCTGAACCGCATAAGGCACGAGGGACGTGGCCTTGGACTTCATGTTTTTTTTTCCAACTCAGTTGGGCAAATATTTCAAAATAAGAATGAAATTCCAACTCAATTTTTAAACACATTACATTGCAACTGCATTACATTCTTCTTCGTGTTCTCCATGTCCTACCATAGAATTTTCACACACTCATACAATGAATTTGTCACAGGAATAGTCACTAAAGAAGAAGGAGGTAAGTGAATATTTGCAGAAAGTAGAATTCAAAAGAATGCAAAGGAAATGTGACTACACTCACACTTTAACCACTAGCTGTCCAGGGCAAATAAGCTCTGGAGTAGCTGACAACAAATACAATACATTTTAATTTGAGTTTTTCACACTGAATGTATTTGTGAAAAGTGTTATTTCCTTGCTGAAGCTAAAATAGTAAGATGACAAACTCCTCAAAGCCTATCAACGGCAATGAAATCCAAATAGCTACATATTACAGAAAACTATTACTAAGACTGGTGAAGGTGTTAGATGAAAAGAGAGCACAGATAAGCACATCTAAAAAACTGTCACAACACCAGTGTACCTGAATCCTATTGATTAAAAATAATTGTGTTTTCAGTAGAACTTTGAATCCCAAACATTTGTGAAACAACAACAAAAGGTATTCACTTAGATTTAAAAGCCTACCATGTCTTAAAATATGCCTTCAAGACCAAAGAAGGAAATAGACAGTTTTAATTTCTCAGACTTATAAACAATTCCATGTACTTTTGGCAGCATAGAGGTAAATCATCCAATTTATTAACAGCACAAGCATGGAGCAATCTATGACTACAAGGATATGCTAACAAGTCTCTAACTAAGCAACTGATGAAGTGAGATTAAACAAATCAAAGGGAACAACAGTGAGTGGATTAAGCCATACAAGACTAAAGGCAGGGTTCATAACAAGTGTGTCTTTTCAAAAGAAAGATTTATTTGAGAAACCCTCCTTAGCAACTTAGGCACTTCTTCCTGAAGCTATGACTATTTTGCAAGGCTCCATCAGCTAACACGAAACAGGTCTGGCCACATTTCTGCTACTACTGCTATTTTAATGTACTTGCACTGTGAATACTCTATAGGCCAAGAGCATGAACCAATATAGAGTTGCATCATGAGGACTCAGAATGAAGGTATGAAGGGCTGGGCTGTGTCCTAGCAGAGAAGCTGAGAAAAGAAGGAAGATCTGTAAGGTAAGGAGAAGATATGAAAGAAACAGAGTGCAGCTACTATTCAACTTTGAACATTAAAAAATCATGAAGATAAAAGGAAAAATACTTAGATTGGTTGGCAAACTCATCATTTAAAATGCAGTAATTAAATGGATGGGATTCTGTTTATTTAGTCTGCAGCTCCTGAGATTCTGAGCCATATTATTTTAAGCTTTTAAAACTTTTTTTCCAGGTAAGACTTTTCAATTTCAGATGGATGAACAAACTAGAGTACTAGGAAAGAAGAAAGACCAAAACTACAGCTGTTCACCCAAACACACAGAAATTCCATTAGGTTTCAGGTGCTGCTTTTGTCTCTCTAGATGACCCAAACATCTTGTCTTCACCGTGCATCAATGCTACATAAGAGCAGGGGCACCGCAGCTACCCAAGAGCTTCCAACAGCCAGTGTCAAATTCCACATTGCACTGAGACTGCTCTGCTGCAGGCAGCATGTGGGCAGTGTGTGTCCCTGTCTGACAAAGAGCAGCAGCAGTGCCACGGCACTGGGAATGACTCAAAATGACATGACTCCAGTTCTAAATCTCATCAGAAGGATGGTTTCTCCACCAGCAGAGTATCTCTGACAGTGAGAAGGAACAGTGACTCTTGTGCAGAGGAAACATGCTGGTCAGTCGGTCTTTTGTTTTTGTTGTTCCCAGCAGTGTGAACGCTTCACAGGTCTCCTCTCTGAGCACTGACCTAGTGTGACCGGCTTATCCTGCAAGGCATGGTGGACTTGCTTCATGTATGATCTGATTAGATGGAACACTTAGGCTACAGAGACAGAACCTCTTCAGTTAATAAATATTAATATGACTACTACCCACCAAGAATGAACCAAATGTGAATGACAGGAGCCTCTGGCATTGAAAAGCCACAGAAATTGTTACAAAAAGCCACCTGACAGAGGGTGTTCCAAACCAGGGAACTCAGCAAATCTTGAACACCTCTTCAGCTGTGTCAGGAGGCCAAGAGGCTCAGTGGACTCTCTTCTGCCTAATAAGGATTAATTCTCCAGTTTGGAGACATTAAGAGATACCTCTATACTCTGTTATTTTCATTTAATTTGCAGAAAATAACTGACTCTTTCAAGTCCTTTGAAAGCTCAATGGCTCCACTACATTGGGCTGGAATTGTCCAGCAGGTTCAAAGGCTACTCAGAGAAGAAGGAAAAAAAAGATGGAGGTGGTGGCTAGGAAACAACACTGCCATCAAAGACTAGGTTTTGAGCTTTAGTCTGATTGTCCTACAAATTCACAATACGTAGCTTAAATATAACAACAAGAATCATCTTTAAATCAATTAATAGATTTCTGTTTAGTTTAGTAGAATGAGGACCTAATCCAGAATAGACACTAATCCAATAAGTAAGGCCAGAAATTATAACAATGAACTAGTATGTTGAAAGAAAAAAAATATTGTGCTGTATTTTTCAGTAAGTTGATCTTTTGGCACAAAATTTATACAAAACTCATGCGTGACTTTCACAGTCTGAGATACTGTCAGCACAGAAATGCAGACACAGATAGGCCTGTTTCACTGAATGAAACATCTTTAACTTTACTCCAATCCTCTGTCAATAGCAGCACTCAGTTATTTTTCAAGTCCACAGTGAAATTCTGGAATTTGTCATTCGTTTGGGGATCTTCAGCAGAGCACCCTTCCAGAGCACCATCCCACACCCTGACAGACACACTAAATCTGGGCTTTCAGTGTGCAGCTACAGGGGCACAGGGCAGCAGTGCTGCAGAAATGGGACACAGAGCAGGAGACACACCTTTTCGTGTGTATTACATGGTATCACTTAATTTTATCCAGAATTTTGCTTCAGTAACAAATAAATGGTTCCTGTGTTTGGCACAGTATCATCCAGAAGAAATTCTTAGATTAGGACAATAAGAGTTTAAATATTTTGTATTTACCTCATTGCTGATAAGATTTTCAGATCATGTTTATCAAGACAAATGGAAACTCGAGACATCAGCTCGTTTGAAGCACAGGTTATGTGGCTAACCTCACATATCTCTGTCCTCTCATTCACCTCTCCTTACTATGATAACAAAAACCACAGCACAGGCAAAGACTACATTGCACCACTGATTGTATCTCTTTTTGCAAAGGTGTAGTAGTTTCTAAAAAAATGAGACCAACTATAATGAGCACTCACATTTGCACATAACTCATGTGATATAGAAAGAAATTCAGTATGAATATTTTGAAGGAAACACGCTGAGAAGCACAACACTACAGTCTTTCAGTTTATACTCAGGATGCCTCTTGACAGTATTTACATATCCTGAGAATCTGTATCAGTATTAGAAGTATTTCCTAGTTTGTCTTATTTCAGAAGATATGAAATACATGTTATCAAAATAACTATATAAGTTATTGTTTTTTTTCAGCATGTTAATCACTCTATTCACATATGGAAGAGTTGTAAGACATCAGCCATGAGGCTGTAGTATATTCAACTGAAGGTTATGATGATAAAAAGGGTTTTGAATCCAAGTAGCTTTCACAAGTGTACCAACATGCATCACTTCCAAGCAGAGGGTGAGATTTTGTGTTCCTATATTATGTTTTCATTAGATGTAAAGGACACCAAATTGAGTGAAAGCAGTGGGAAAACCCCTCACTCAATAAAGATGTTAACAGAGAGTGAAACAGTATTTGAAAAGTATGCCAACCCATGCAGTCCACAATTTAATCTGTTAGGGAAGTACACAGATATTTAATAAACACCAAGTTAATTCAAAAAAATATTAATTTTAAAAGGGATCTTTTGTGATACAGTAAGCCGAAACCATCTTTATATTGAAACACCATATAACTTTCTTAGGAATGTGAAATGGGTCAAGTAGGAAGAAGGAATAAACTAAACAATTAGTGTTATAAACACCTAATGATTACATGGCCAGAATGCCTGTCTTTGCATTTCACTTTTACAAAGCCTTTCTCAAAACCACAGTCTCCCAAAACCACCACCACAAAACAAGCAGCAACGCAAGCAAAATCAAAGATCTGCAGGTTCACTGACAACCACGCTGTGTTCGCAGTCTGGGCAATGAACCTCTCCCAGAAGAAGTCACTGTAAAACTGTTGTTCCCTATGGCCCTACTTGGGTATGGTTTTCACATCATCACAAGTACACAGCACTGAAGTTATATATAGCAAACTTGCTTTGTTCATAGCCTGATTGCTAAAGCACAACAGTTATCTCTGTGCAAAACTTCAATGGAGATGGATTCCACAGGAGCTTCTGGGGAGCTTAGCACCGGCTTCCCACCGGTTAGTCCTTCACCCTCAGGATCCACCTTGTCCACCTTATTGGGGCTTGCTTCCATTAGGACTCAATTGTGACATAGCCACTGTACATAAGCTATGCTGTGGGAGAATACATGCCTTTTCTTTTAAAGTGAAAAAAATTGCAGGGGAAGAGTGCTACCTTCTGAATTCCTACATTACATTTCCCCATTATGGTAGGTTTCTTTGAGAGGTTTAACCTCATGAGAAACAATTCTATATTTCTTCTCGGAGCAGGGAGGAAATACAAGAGAAAGTAATGGAACAATTATATGGAAATACCCTTCACATGCACAAAGCAATTCCTATTGCAAAACTTATAACGCACTCTGCAGAGCAGATTTAATATGCATGTCTCTCTAATTCACATTATATTGGCAAACTTCCATTGATACCCTCAACTGCTCTAAGGTCATGATCAGCAATGTCACCTCGCCTCTTACATCCTGGCATGCACCCAAGATCAGTCCATTTTCGGCTGGATTCTCCTGAAACAGCATTTCAACCACTGTTATGGCAGAGCTTACAAGAATTGGGGCTGGGGCATCTGTGATGACATGCTAAACCACCAGCTGGTTAGTCCTCAAATACAGGCCTAGAAGGCTTTTTGTCTCCCCCACCCCTAGCACTTTGGCACAAAGGACTAGCTATATCCAGAAAATGGAACTGACTTGCAAAGAAGAGAAAGAAGTGAGGCAGGATGTTAAGTCTCGGGCACATGTTCCTAGAACTCCAGTGGCTTCGAGGAAACATTCCTTAAATCACTGAAAAATTACCCAAACACAGGTAGTCTAACAGTTCACTGAGATATTTGACCAGATTTACTCTGTAAAACATCAGTAGATTTACTTTAGTTTTCATTCTTTAAGCAATCACAAAGACATGGAATAAATTAAGGAGTCTGTGATGCTAGTAAATAGATGAATGACGTAATGAAATATTTCAAGACACTCTACGTATCCTGAATAAATAATGACCAACTTTCCAATGATTCATTCTGCCTATAGTCACCTACCCACTTAAGTAGAGAAAAGTACCACATTATGGAAACCTTCCTGATTATGACATGAAATTATAAATATATTATAACACCTTGCAATTTTGAGCCCCTTCTATATCAAGGAGGCATAAACATGTGCATTGTGATGCTGGATGCAAAGAAACATCACAGCATGAAAGGTAATGGCAAGTGGGAGCATCATTCTGAGACTCAGTTACATACTAGAATGGTTGGTTTGCACAACAGGCTATAGAGTAAGAATGCTACACAGTTTTTGGCAAGGCTGCCTTCATTTCTGGAAACTCATGCTCTTTGATGCTGTAGTTAATTAAGAATAAAGCTTTTAGTTTGGCATGGATGATGCATATGACAGGCTTTCATAGAGCGAAATTGTCTAGTAGGTCTTACCTTATACAAAGGGAGAAAGCTCCACAGTGACGGTTTAATTCTAAGACTACTGAATTATTAGAGATTATATTTTGAAGTGCAATGATTATTTTCAAGCCTATGCAAAGACAGATTAAAATAAAGATACATGTGACTTTAGAAAGCAGCTAAAGCTACTTTTTTTTTTAAGCTAATGCACATACAAGTTGTAGACTAAAAAAAACCTGCATTGCACAACTATGCACGAATGTCTACTACTTCTGCATCTCAATACATCCTTCCATCTTTCTTCCAGACACTGTAACTGCTTTTTCAGAACAAAATTTTATTAAAAGAGCACAGTAAGATGTAGCAGAATTTTTAGTAACATGGGTTTAATTCTTGGCTTTGTTACTGATCTCCTTCGAACTTGAGCTTCAGTAATTTTCGCTTCACTCTACATCTAGTTTTCTTCCAACTTTTGTTCTTCTATACATGGGTTGTGATCTTCTCTATCAATGTCTAAGATTTTTGGTCTGTCATTCACTTGTATAGTTTTTTGTACAGTAGGAAACCGATCTTGCTGTGAATTTGAGCTGTTAATGCAGACATGACGGCACAAACTCAAACTCTCTTCTTCATGTTCTTGTCAAATATAAACACAATCCTTCAAAGAGTCACGGGAAGTCATGGTCTTCAGATCCTTCTTTTCCATATTCCATAATTAAGCCAAGGGAATTGTTGTTCTGTAGATCCTTTGCAAACATGACCATGGCGTGCAAGGAACAAGATCTGTGCTTAAGGTTCCTCATAAATATCTAGACTAAATGTTCCTCTCACCAGCAGAACTTAAGCATATGACTTCTGGAGTATGCTGTTGAGAGGACCAGTACAAGGTTTCTGTCTCTACAGTAACACAATCCCTTATAACAGCACAGCAGCATAACAGGAGGAGAGCAACAGCTAATGAAGTGCTAGGATTCCTTACCATTTAAAGACATCTTCCCTCTCCTGCTACTGAAGATAAGTAGCTATCCATAAGTAGCTTCAGTCCACCATTTGCCTCACAGTGCATATGTCAAAGGAATTAAGTTTTGCAATAGTATGCTGAGCTGTGAACACATATATTGAAAAAGTTTTGCTTCCCATTGTGGATGACCATCCTAGTAAAACCTAATGCTTGCACTGGCATAGTATATTGCTAGTACAGAAAGTTCTGCATGAGAAATAAACCTAAAGCCACACCTCTTTTTATATTCTACGTTCACTGGACTCCAGCTGTGATGGGACTGGTCATGGACCGCCAGCCTTCAATGACTCTTCACTTTTTTGGATAAATTCCTCTCCATCTTCTGATAAAGAGCCAGATGCTACCGCATCTTAATCACCTGGTGCTTTTCCACTGGCTTTTGTTTACAACAGAAATAGGCCCAACTCAGGAATATTATGTATTATGTACATCAATATAGAAATATAATATTTCTGTTTGAATGCTTAAGAATGTACTGTAAGTAAACATGATAAGATTATTTCACTTAATGGTTCAGATTACTTTATGAAAATAACACTGGAGATTAAAGCAGCCAAAAAGTGAAACAGAATTTGTGTTTTTCTGGAGAAGCCCAAAAGGAAAGCAGGTACACTCTGACTGCTTATCACTCTATCCCAATGGGCACCAATTAACAATGTACATTTAACAGATGGTTAAATGAACTTAATAGCCAGTATGAAAAGGTTTTAGTGCTATAAGGCTGTGACTCAACAAAACCCAACAAATACTGCTGGATCCCCAACAGAGAATCAAAAGAAGCATAATAAAAGTTGTTTAACTTATAAATATTTGGGAACCTGCAGTGCTGGGAAGTAGCTCTCAAACTTCTGTAATTCTAGTGTTGTGGTAATTTCAGCTCAAAACAGCTGCTGTAGGCACTGACGCTGAAGAGAACGAAAAGACCCAAAAAATAAGACTAACTGAACGAGAAATTCTGGGAAAGAAGGACCTTGTTTATACAAACAAGTAACACCGAAATCCCTTAAAAATACCAGCTCACTTACTCGTGGTTTCTCTGTGATAAAAACTGCACATATGCTCCTCAAAAGCTATATACTTACACTTTGAGTAAGTGGTTGTACAAAATGCCAAGCTAGTTGAAGCTTTGGAAACCAAGGTCTTTTATTTTGTCAAGGGAAGAGGCAGAAGTGTTACAGACTTCTCTGTCCTGCCCCCCACCATGTGCTAGAGCGATAGGTGTGAGGTATGTTTCAGGCAGTTGTGGTACTGTTTGTTATTCACAGTTGCCTACTGCAAGTTCAGCTGAGATCTCAAACTTCATTGCCTGACAACAGCCAATGCTTCTCAATCAGTAGCCACCTGGCTAACACTTGAGCCAGCAGCAGAAAAATGTAATTTCATGTACCAGCTGACATTAAGTGTTCTGATTGATGATACCCTGTGTCAGGGACAGCATGCAAAAAAAGTGCTGTTTGTAAAAAAAAGTCTATCCCAAAAGTCCACATCCATTTTTCTTAGTTTTTCTAAAGGATGTATGTTAACCATTCTCACAAATAAGAGTCTACCCCGTTTCTAAACATTTGGTTGGGTTTTTTTTGCATGCCAGTATTAATCACCACAGTGTCACTCTCAGAAGAAAGTCCACTTTTTTCCTATGCCTGAAATGTCTGCAGCAAGTGGGGAATACATAATGTGCAATGTTCAATAATGGTACATGAGGGTCTCAAGACCACTCCCCAGTGTTTTGTCTAAGCAGTAACACTTCATGCAAAAGCATGCAGTATAGCCCCTTGCGTGCCCATCTGCTAAATGCTCATTGCCATGCACTGATGACTGAATGGAAATATATTATGAAACTGAAGGGACACCTCAAGGTTATTAGGCCTAAAAATGGACCTACCTTGACATTTTCCCCATTTTGAAGGCCTTACCTTAAAGAGGGACATTCACACTGAAGCAAACTTGAAAAGAGAGAACATTTATACAAAAAGAAATTTACTTGGCCTGTAATTTCCTATGTTCCTTCTGGTGCTACTGAATGATACTGCATTTTACAGGATTTCTTCCCCACAGCGTAAAGGCAAAGTCATAATTCTGCATGGATGATGATACAATCTATTGTCACAAAAAAGTAGAGGCGTGCCAAAAAACCCCCACCAAAACAGTATCATGACTTCCCAACACCAGGTTAAAAATCCCTCATTAAAAAGTAAAAAAAAATCTTTGCCTGTTTGCACTCATATGAAAACAAATCTGAGATTACAGAACTTATGTTTCAGGCTAACATATTTGAAAGTTTTCTCCAGAAACGTGGTCCCTCTTTAAGGATTCCAGCCATATTTCACAGTAAGCAGATGGTTGCTGCAGCAATTTAAACACACACCTCTCTAATTGGACACATTTTTCAGGAGCCATTCAGTGCAGCACCTACCCACGAGGCAGGTGCGGTCTCTGCCTGTTTGCCTGTGCAAACAGCCCAGCTGCACACTCCATAGGGGCTGGTTTGTGTTTGTATTTGCTATTTATTACCCAGCTTCCAAACACTGTGGCCACCTGGCTTGCTGTTAAGTCATAGGCAAAGGGTTGACAAAATTTTGCCAGTTTTTCACTCATTTAGGGGAAGGGGAAAAGAAAATTCATGGTGCTCAGTGATTCCAGTTGTAACCCACAATCATTGGCTAAGACTAGAATTTCATATTTGGGAACGATTTTATTTCAAACCTTTGCTGCAGTGCAAAACTGAAAAAGGACACATTGCTGGCATCCTTAAGTCAAGACTTAACAAGGGAGTTCAGGTTCACAAAGGAAACTGCATACAGACACTGTGGCTCAGATAGTGATAACTAAGGGGGGGGAGGGACTTCAGTAACAGTTTATCATTATCTTTGAGTTACCAGAGCTGAGAGAGGTGCAAATCACTGTAGGAAATTTGTGCCTGAGGATCAAAATGAAATCTGCTAACACTGAGGTCTGGTATAGCATAGAACACTCTTCCAAGGGAAGTTCAGTCCATTTAAAAGCTAAGGCTGATCTTGAGCATTTGTTTTTTAATGCTTATCAGTCATATCTTTTCACTGTCACAAAACTGTGCATTAAGCATCCTGAGATTATAACAGAGGGGAAACACAGGCATGAAAAGGTTAGGTGATGCAGCCTGGACCACATCACGAGTTTCTAGAAACTTTGGTGGAAGAACTTACATATCTTGCAATTCTTGGGTCTCTGGTTTTAGCAGCTAGACCAACTCTCTATCCTGAGAAGCCAGAACTGAAGAAGGAACATACAAATGTTCAGAAAATATTCTCAGTGATAAAACAGTAGCAGTGGAAGAGGCTGCAAAATGCAGGGAGTTACATTAGATGCACTAAATAGGCCGGTGGCAGCTGTTCTTGCTCCATACTGCAAGACCCAATTTTGCAATAGACTATCTTCCTCATTTTGTTTCTAATGCTCTGGAAGAAAAGTGAGCTTTTAGAACAGAAACAAAAAAAATATGAATGCATTGACAAAATTAAAATAATGTATTGTTCTGTGAAAGCTGCATGTTGACAGTGAATCATTGTAATGCAATTATTCTGTTAACTTCATCTCCATAAAGCCACACTGTGAATGGATTGCCACAGGCACTGATAAAGCCATTAGAGATGAAACTTTGGCTTAATTGCTAGAAAGAAATACATATGGCAAACATCTGTTTTACCAGACTTTGTATTTCCCTCTGGCTCACAGTTCTTCAGCTTCTTCACGTTGAGAATGTCTTAGATGAAGTTTCAAATTTTCCCAATCCTGACATCGACAACAGGGTGGATGAAAACATAAGTCTGTCTGTTTGCATGTTCATTTCAAGGGCTGACAGTGAAAACTCAGTCTGAAAGGACAGGAGTGTGTCTGTAGTGAGGCTGTCCTTGCTGCACAGTGCCTACCAGCCTTCTCTGTCTCACAGCTCCTTGCAGCACACTGAGCCACAGCGACCATGAAATATGCGAGTGATTTTATTTTGCTAGTCTAATTCTACAGAAGCCAAGAAAAAAAGCCCTCGGAGGCCTAGATTAAATCCCCTATTCAGAAAGGAGTTTGGGCTAAGCCTGGAGAAGAGAAGGCTCTGGGAAGACCCTATATTGTGGCCTTTTGATGTTCAAAGGTGGCTTAAAAGAAAGAAGGGGATGCACATTTTAGTAGAGTTTGTTGCAATAGGACAGGGGGTAATGGTTTTAAACTAAAGGAAGGTAGATTTAGGCTAGATACAGCTTAAGATGAGGATGACAAAACACTGGAACAGGCTGCTCAGATTGGTGAGAGACACCCCATTCCTGGAAACATTCAAGGTCAGGCTGGACATGGCTCTGAGCAACCTGATTGAGTTGATTAGGCTCACTGCAGAGGCGCTGGAGTAGATGACCTTTAAAGGTCCTTTCCAGCCCACACCACTCTATGATTTTACAATTCTATGAAATTGAGGCTCATATGAGGCTACCACTGACTTCAGCCAAATGAGTAACAAATTTTGGGCAGTGATCTTCATCCCTGGCAAGAGGGCCTGTGATATTTTGCATATTTTTGCCACTTGTGCACATGTCTCTGAGCTTCACTGACTGATGTCAGTGATATATCAGCAGGCCATGGGTTCAGTCTGGAAAGACTGCAGTTGACCAGCTGTGCCCTCCGAAACTGCACAAAGAATTTCTTGCAGGGAATCTATAATAATAAAGATTTCATCAATACACATTAACGCTGAAGCACCAATCTGTTTCAATGACTGGTTTTAATGCATATTTTATTATTTGGTATGGATGGAGAGAATCATTCCATCACAGCAAGATTTACCACACTTAGCACCATATCAATAATTTTGGTAAGAAATTAATCTACTACAACATTGTTTGAATTTGTAATATGGCCAATACCCTTTGAAAATGGAAAAAACCAATTCAACCAAGCCAGGAACACAGCCACAGAAATAAAGAAAGATGGAGAACAGAGAATCATCGAATACTATCGACATCTTTGGTTCTTGGGCAATAAGGTAGGTTGCAAACCATAGCCTGGTCATATGGCTACTGATCAGGGAAATGCCATTCTCCAAATGGAATGAAATTCCAGGAAGAATACATGCAATAAAACAGCTCAATGTAGGAAAAAAATGCCTCAAAGGGGTTTCTGTCTCACAACAGTTGCTCTGGGGAAAAGGTATCTGTCTGCACTAAAACAGTACTTATTTCTTGCATATGCCATTACATATTCATGTCTGCATTAAAAGCAGCAGGGAAGAATAATGTTATACAGAAAATGTCAAGACAGTCTGTGAAACTCTAAGCATTAGGTTTCAAGAAGAGCAAAAATGATCTTCAAGGACACTGCAAGGTCACTGGAGCTTAGATGTAGCCAATATCCTCTTCATAGCTATTCAAAAGTTTACTTGATTTCCAATGTACATGTTCCAGAGCTATTATTTTTTCTTCTATAGTAGCTTAACATTTATAATAGCTTTACATGGAGCAAACTCTCAGTATAGTGAACCATAGTGTATACAGCTATGTAAAATTAGTTTTGCCACTGAAAAGCCTTATAATTCTAAATTTATGAAAGTAAGAGCTGGTAGATAAGATGGATCACAGGACTGAGCCCCAGTGCATTTTCACCTCTTTGTGTTCTCTATTCCAAGTCATTAAGCTGGACCAGCAGTCAAAGATCTTTCACAGCAGGTTTCAGAGCCACCAAATCTGCCTTCATTGTCTCTACTTAGGGCAACCTGGGGTGGCACTCCTGTCACTGCTTCACAATCTAAACCTCAGACATTTGTATGAGTGCTCTGCCCAGGGCACTCTTGCAAGCCTGCAGAAAACACAGTCAGTTTTTCAAAGACCTTTTGGACTTCAGTAATTTTCATTTCAAGGCTGAAAACAGGAAAGAAATTTCATCTTCCAAAGCATCATTAGAATAATCAAATCAAGTACAAACTAGAAGGACATTAATTGTATATTTCTGGTATAATAAGGTACATAATTACATCCATCTACTGTGTGAATGAGATTTTTTTTAAAAAAAAAAAACAAAACACCCTCAAAGTCTGGGTAATAAATAGCTGTGCAGTGTTTCTTCCAAGTCCAGTTGAAAAATTCAGACTTAAGGCTGGCACAGCTGAAGAGACAGACCTGAACTAAGGAGAAGCACAGGCCTTGCAGCAGCACATAATAGAGCTGCTCAGAAAATACGGCAGAGATAGGATGAAAGGTAACAGAAAAGCAAGCCGGCTGTGCTAATCAAGAGCTCCTGTGTTTTGGGGATCAGCAGAGTAGTGAGGCTGAACAGAAGCAAGGTTTTTTCCGCACTAGCACCTCCATGACCTCCCTTGGCAGATTATTCCATTGTCTGATGGGACCTCAGTGTTTGACCATTTTCCCTAGTGACTTCACTTGTTTACTGTCAGCATTTTTTATTGCGCAGAGCTCATTTGAATACAGCTCATGTCTTGTTTTATCTTGAAAGTGTTTACGATATAATCATAAATTTTCCCCCCTTAGTCATCTAAATGGTTGGCCAGAAAATAGAAGACCACCTGTGTAAATATATGCATTCTTGCATGAGCAAAATTTTGTATGTGCATGCAAAACTCAATTTAAATACACAAATGACTATATATGCACTGTATGCTTCTTTCCCAACACACATGTACACTCAATACATATCACATGCAAGAAAGTCTACTTTCTGACTAATAATCTGGCCTCTCTTCTCATAGTTATTTTCACAGAACTAGGCCCTCCTCATCATAAAATTAAAATACTTTTTTTAATCCTCCTTTAATATTACAAATCACTTTTAAATAATCAACAACCCTTTATTAATACTGAAAGATGTTAAAAACCAGAAAACATTCCAAACACAGGCATTAGTTGCATTTTTAACATAGTTATTCCATAGCTATGGAAGTCAAGTTTGTTAATCTGAATCAGTGAATCTCAACCCTTACACCCATAGCTGAATTTAGAGAGGAACTCTCTACCTAGACTTTAAAGGAGATTTTATTTCATTAGGTTTCACCTTCTTCCTTCTTTTCTGTATTTTGCAGAGTGAGTGCAATCTCTTCTAACTTGACAAATATCCCAAATCACCTTTATAGCATTTGTAATTTACTGCCCTAGATTCCTTTGCCATTTCTGAAGTTGAATAATTAATAATTACATTTTGTTTTTTTGATCTTTCTCTCCAGCCTAGATATACATCACACTTCATTTTCCAAGTAATTAATCATTCAGTTTTAAGAGGACAAGTAAAAATTTCAGTATGATCTTGCTCAAAGATTCCTACAAAACAAAAAAAATACAAACAACTTCTAAAATTAATACAGCTGGTACAAAACAGCTGGTCATAAACATGGTGTAAATATATAAGGTATGCCCTTTCTAAGTGTAGAAAAGTTATCAGTAAAATTGATAGGACCTGGTCTCTGGGGAAGATATTTTAGAGAGACCAGACTGAGAACATGAAAAGAACAGAGATGCCTGTAACACAGAGTACATATTACCTGAATTCATCACCATAAAAAAAAAAAAAAAAAGAGTTCAGAAAAAAAATCCATGCATACAGAACTACCAGACTGCAGGAATCAAATTTGGTAGAATAAAGAAAGTTGGCAGACAGAATACAGAAAGAAGTAGTATGAAAATCCAACATTATAGAAGCAGCCTGAAGAAAAATGAGAAGAGGTGTAAATAAAGATTTATTAAAATCACCCTAACAATTATTAAGGGAGCTGTCCTGAAAATTGTACAAAGGACTAGTCTGAAATAAACTGAAATCACTACTAAAACCAAAAGGTTCAACTAAAATACTTAAAGAAAGCAGAAAAGGGGAAAAGGAACAAAACAACAGGAATTAATGAAATAGGGTTGGCTTTATAATATAACAGCAGTGAAATAATTACCAGAAAGAGAACAAAGGTCCACTGAGAAGGCAGGAGGCATTTATATCAGCAATGAATAAAAATACCTGATATACGAAATGCCTCCTGACTTTTAAGAACTGCCACAATGGGAGTACTTACAAAAATAATAAAGGCCTTGTAAAAATACTTATTGTCAAAGGGACTGTGCATCTGGATCATGAAAGGAAAACAGCCAATAAACAGACTAGATGAGAGGAATCTGGAAATTAGATGCAGCCATAAAGTGAAAATTATTCTGGAATTGCGCATCTTGATTTGGTAACTGTATTAACAAAACTGATGAATACTGAGCAAAGCAATAAAAATTACTGTGAGATGAAAAGCCAAATTCTCGCGAAAACAGGAAAAGAGCTACACACATGCAACTCAGCTAAACACCGACCATGTCCATCTGCAACTGGGCAAGGACTGTGGAACCTCACAGCAGTTAGTCACAGTATTAAATAGGCTTCAGATAGATAAGAGTTAATTTGGGGTTTCCACTTCTTGCAGCAGTGCAGAGATTTGTACATCAGTTCAGACACTAGGTACAACCTGGCCACACTCCAGAGCAGAGCTGGGCAACTGTAAGGGCGCTGGCATGCTCAGTGGCTGGAGTCCTTCCAGGAGTGGGGCTGGCTCAGGCCAGTAGCTACTGCATTATAAGGTTTCCATTCTCCAACAGATACATAAAGAAAAGCTTCCTGGTGTGATAACACTGTATCTTACTACTAGAAAGATTCACAAGGGCTAACTTTCACTTACAGGTGTCAAACCCTTTGGACTATTTCTTCATAGCTACATAGAGATTTCTCCAAGGGTTGACTCAGAGGAGCTGCCTCAGGCTCCTGTTCTGGACAGACAGCCCCGTTTTCACCACCTACACAGGGAACTTGGGGGAATGAATCTCACGGGACTGAAAGGAAATGTAGTAAATGTGACAGCAATTCTGCAAAAAGAGGAGGGACTTTTTCACCTCTAAACTTAAGTAAGAATTCAGTGTTGAACTCAAAGTCTTGAGGGGTTTTTGTTCATTTGTTTTGCTTTTTTTTTTTTTTTTTTTTTTTTAATACCTTTGTAAATTAGCCCAAGAAAAAAACAAATAAGTACCTTGACCATATTTACAGGCAAATCAAATGCTGTAATTAGGAATGTTTAAAGTCAAAAGATGCAAACTGATCTCAAAGGTTTTATCATAAAATTACTCTCTTGGACTGTTCAAGCCCAAAAGTAACTCTACACATTCTCAGTTGAAAAGTTGACATCTGGTTAACAGTAATGATTTTCATCCCAAAGAAGACTAGAATAAGTAAAGGACTTTTGCTTGGCTTTCTTAGTGTCTGCAGGTGGGGCTGCTATTTACAAATTTTTGTCACTTTAAAATAAAAATACTTGATTATTACCCAGGAAAATGTAACTACGTAGATTTATCTAGCCATGATGTATATTTCTTTCCCCTAGGACACTGTTTTTTCAAGTGCTTCAGTTAAAATATTATTGATCACAAATCCTTGCCTGTGTCTTTTACTACAAAATCCAGTGGCCATCAGCAGTGCAGAACTGTAGAAGAATTCACACAGAAACTACAGACAGTATATACCCAACTGAAACAATCTCTTCTGAGCGTGGTATCTTTAAGAACACAGAAAAATGATTAAAACAGGGCTTCCAGCCCTCTCATGGCTTATATAACTTAACATGAACATCTTCCTGTGCATTCAATCTGTTCCTGACACTTACCTTCACAGAAACAATGACAAAGCAACCTTTTCAGTACCATTTTTATCGTATTATTTCAAACCCCGAATATGACATCAGGTAACACCATGTCTCAAAAAAAGCCAACAAATAGAATTGTCAAACCAAATTTTCTCTGAATGTTATACAAACTGTTACTTACAATCCGAGGTTTGAAGGGTGGCTTGATTTTCCTTTGTTCTAGAAGAACCCAGTCAATTTCCTTGAAAAATGGATGCTGCTTAATCGCGTCTTCCCCGTTTTGTGATGCCACACAGCCAAGTCGCTTATTTGGGTTTTTTGTCATGAACTACGGGTTGGGGGAAGGAGAAGAGGGAAATGTTAAAATATGAATGGTGATGGCTGGAAATCACTTGCAGCTTAAATACACACTGTAATTCCTAAAGCCAAGTTTTTAGAGAAAGTCTCCTATCAGAAGGTTATTTTTTTTGGCCCTTCAAATTTCAGAGGTTCCAGCCAAACCAGAAGATTCAGAGACTCCAAAGTGTAAATTTCCTACAGGAAACTCTTTCAATTGCTTGCTGAGACCTCCTCATTTCATCTGACTAGGAGTGCTGGAGAAACAGATTCTTCTTGCATTTCTAGTTCCAGTTTTGGTCAAAAACACTGAAGGAAGGAAAGAAAAATTTACCTCCCCTACCCCAAGACACTTCTAAACACATAGTCAGGATAGCTCTTATTTTATCTTATGTGCTGTATCTTAACTAAAAATGAAAGTCTTTTAATTTGGGGAATAGGGGCTACATATTGTACTTACTATTGTTTATTTGCTTTGCATATATAGGTTGCTTAATCATATACTCCATTCAACCAGACATATGAAAAGCCATAACTTCCTTACTCACCTCTAGGATTTTATTCTAGTACAACTAAGAACAGCAACTGCAGCTACGTGAACTACAGGCATTCTGTTTGTTTCAGGAAATACATGGAGTGATCAGTACAAGCAGAAAGCTTCCCTTCTGAAAGTCCATGACATACCTTTTGCATATTCCCTTTCATTTTCAGTACACCGTAAGTGCCAGCAACGGGAACTAAGTGGCATCCTGTGGTGTTGTAATTTCTAAACTTCTCACTTTTAAACTATTACTATTTCATTCAGCAAAAAGCTGTGCAAACAGTGTAAGATATTGATAGCAAGTGGTGGCAGCTAATAATACCTTTCCTGATTTTGCAGTGTTGTTTTTTCCTTCTTTTTATTAGCAATTGTTCTACTTATTTCTTAATAAATGTGGACACAGAATCCTTGCAATTCAAGTAGCAATGAATGCTGCTCCTATACACACATGCACACTCACAGTATAGATTTATCTCAGGCTTTGCTATTACTTCATATTCATCCATTATATAACATTTTACAATTAAAAAAGGAGTGTATAAATGAGACAAAATGTGATAATTGTTCAGTGCCTTTTTGACCTAGGTATCACATTATACTATACTTCTGTAGAAAAAAAAATAAATCTCTGTAATGCATGCCCTTGCTTTACTGCTCCAGTTATTAGATAAGTAGCTACTGAAGCCCTTAAGATGATTTTAGATAGCTAGATCAACCATCCACAGAAAAATACCCTTGCTATCATTTTAAAGATATAACATAGAACAACAAGGCAATTCTGACTGTGGTTTCTGACATATACGCGCTGCTCTGAAGACCATCCTTGTTTTTGGTCTTACGTTCCACTGCTCTGCAAGCTCTTTTGCAAGTGGACAAACCATATCTAAACCACAGGCCATATTTTCTATGAGCAGGAGAAACAAAGGTTTTGGAAGGATTACTGAGCTTTGGTGAGGTCTCCTGGAAAACCACAAAATGCATTCCTACATTCCTCTGCTTTATTTCATCTCCAGGACTGGAGCAAGCAGGCCAGGAACCAGCAGCCACGCATAGTGCAGAAACAGAACATGGAAACTACGGGATGCACTTTTTGTACCATATAATCCATGTATCAAAGAAGTAAAATATGATACTAGTAACCACCATGTTTTATCTTCTTTTTAAGCTGGAGACAGGCAAAGCATCTGACATGTAATTTTTTTAAGAAACCCAGGACATGAAAATATGACTAGGTAGTACAATTTTGTGCTGCATTTCACAAACTGTGTGAAACTTCAAAATGGATGATGAGGGAGAACAAATTGTAAAAATGAATGTTCAAATCAAACAAAATTATTAAATGCATATATGATGAAATAATCTCAAACTTCTAGAGTAGGCATTTAATTCCATGAATTTAATCCCCTTCTATTCCTGAAGCACAAGCTGTTTATCAATGATAAACAGTGATGCAACTGAAGGGACACATGCAGCTGTTAACTGTACTGTGTTGAAGAGATGGGTGCAAACAGAGCTGACAGCCATAGCTGTAAGTGCTGCCTTTTTATTTTTCCACATTAAGGCAGGAGCCTCCTTTTATGAAAAGAGGAGCCTTTTAGAATCTGAGTTCCTACTGAATTAATGGTAACAGGACAAAAGATTGCTGAGATAGCTATGCAGCTTGGGGTCTGAACCAAGGATCATTTGGCTCCCAAAATTATGCTTCTTGAAATAAATCACAGATCTCAAAAACAGGTTTCTGCTTCTATACCCAGAGATCTCTGTCATCCAGGTACACAGCAAACACACACTGCAGAGACAGCCTCTTTCTATTGCTTATGAAGAAGTACAGAGCCAATTTCAATGAAGACTTCTTTTCCTTACCACACAGGAAAGAATTTAAATAGCAATTCCTGTAAATCCACAGAAACAGGACTAATAAGATGTGTGGATTTTCATGGGATAAGCAACGGGCTGCCTTGTAATACTGATCTGTAAAATCATCCTCCTTAAGTGTTTTGTTGCAAATAACAGGAAAACTGTTTCTTCACAAAATAAGACAACATTGTTACTTAATACAAGAGAATTTCTTCTTATTAAACTTTCCTTACATGCTGTTTGAAGGAGTGTAAAAATACACAGTTTCTAAATAATAAAACCAATGTCTCAAAGCACAATGTGAGGAAACGAAGTGTTCCAAAGTTAATCCCTTGCTACCATTCAGCAGTAAAATACACAGACGCCTCTTTCTTTGCTCTGTTTTTCCTGTTCTTCATTTAACAGAATGTGGACAAGGATAAAATGAAGAACACAAGTTTCAAACAGATTTCACACCAAAGATGCATAGACAGCTAAATGTCTATGCATAGACAGGCTGCTAAATGTAAGGAAATGTGTTCTTTTTATGGCATAAACTGATACAGCTCCATTAAATTATATTAATTTATGCCCATGGAGACATCTTGCCCAATGAGGAATAATCTATTTTTATAGCGCAAATCTATTTAATGGACGCATTCTCTTTTTAAGGATTATAATGGTATTAAAGATTAACTTTAGACGGACGGATGTAAAATAAAAAATGCTATGACTACAGCAAGATCAAACCATCATGCCTACTATCAAAATGCAGACCCAGGAAACCAGTCTCATAAAAATTCATAGAAAAGTCACCTTCAAAAGAAATTTAGGGGGATTAACACTTGCACTTACATTCAGAAAAATACACAGCTTACACCTGCAGTCTAATTCTACGTCTGCAGTTGTGTGTGGTTAATGAAGGAAATGTATAACACTAGCAGTTAGACATTTCACTACTTGCACCATCAATGAGGTAATACAGTAAGACTCTCACTGCTGAATCTCTCTCTCTCTCTTTTCTTTGTACAAAAAATACCTTCTCCCAATAGCTACAATGGTTCCCCTACTGCACTCCTACTTAACTCTTAACTGATGCCTGAGGTCCTGCAAAACAGACACTCTGCACAACATTAATGGAGATAAGAAAGAAAATACCTTTAATGTGG
>JAWWEW010000112.1:26493415-26569548 GCA_035583185.1 Anabacerthia variegaticeps | reverse complement strand
TCCATAAAATACACACCAAAAATACATAAAATTCTTAGGCATCATTCCCCCCTTTAGAGGCTTGACAAAACAATTTTCTCCTCCAACAAATGCTTCCATGATTTGGAATAATAGAAAGGTCAGGTAACATAGATTCAAGATGTGAATGGCAAAGGAAGAGATCTTGCAGAACATGAAACCAAAACACTACATAAAATCTGGACTACAATGAAATTCAGATGTAGATATGAAAACTGACAACAACCCATTCTCTAAAATATGCCAAAATAACCCCTGTACCCTGGATATCAGCCTGAATACTCCTGCTCAAGAAATAAATTTTAATGCTGAAGTAAAATAATCAGAGTCTGAAAAGAAAAATGGATGCATGAAAGCATCATGTCAGCTAAGAAAGAGTTATCAGAGACCTATTTTGGGGAGAAGGGACAATATGTATTAATAATTATTTCCAGCATTAATAAATCCTCCATGTTCTCACTACAGTGAATGCAGCAAAAGAGAAATTCCAGCAAAGAATTCAGAGAAATTAGCTTTGACTTCTGCTTTGAATCATCTGCTAGAGCATATCTCTCACTCAGCTAAAAAGAGCCTGGAGATATTTTCATTAAAAGATCAAGATGATCATTTCTGCAGAATGTGTTAGCTGTCCACTGGTGTTAAAATCAGAAATTTGTTCAAGTTCTATATATAATTTCAAAATGTTATCCTGTATGAAGAGCTCTGCAGGATTCTACACTACCAGCTGACCTCTTAATTGAAAGTCTCCCTTATTCCAGATGCTGAAAGAAAAGTATGTGTTAAGGTAGAAATATTCCAGTTTTAAAGGAGGTGGAAAAATGGAATGAAAAACAAGTTATTTTTTAAGCCAGAAATCCTTCTCAGGTTTTCAAACTATGGAGATTGGCACACTGCTCCAGTGTTCTTTTGTTTTTAATTTTAGGATGATACCAGCACAGAAGAAAGAATTTATGTCATCATCACGGTAATGAGGTAAACCTGACTTTAGAAAGACAGTCTAAAAACTGTCTTAAAAACTTTCTAAAGTTTCCCAGTGACATGTTTTGACTGATTAAAAAAATTGTGGCATTTGGTGACACACATTTATGTCAAGTCACTACTGATGTAGTGACTTTAGTTTAAACTAAAATAAGACTGCTTATCAAAGTGTTACATGAACTATTAAATAGGACATACAGCTTTAAATAAAGGGTTTTCATTTCAACCTATCTTGATGACAGGGAAAGAAAGGCAGAGGGACAGGAAATTTTGTAAGTGGTTTAAATAAAAAACATTTTTTCTTTAATTATGCAGTGCTTTCCCCACTCTACTGAACATGCAGCATATAAAGTGTCAAAGTGATTGCACAGTTCTAGCTGGTTGGGTTTTCCCTGAAACATGAATCTGCAGTACACAGATTTATACAGTGTACAACTGCGTGGAATACAAACATTCTGTTCCTTTCCCACAAGCGGTGTAATTTATCCCAGGCCCCATTATCCTAACAGTGGCACTCTGAACTGTGCTTGAACTCCCAGCGGTGACTGCTCTCAACAACTTTCGGCAAATTCAATTTTAATCAAGGAAAAAAAACCAACAAACCAACACCCCCCAAAATCCATGAAGAGGAGGAGGAAAGCAAGTAATGGAAGACTCACTGCTTTTAAAATGCTGACAGCTTCTTTACTGAGCCAGACTGGATACAATACATCATCGTGAAGAATGGATTCAAAGAGATCATCTTCATTGTCAGCTTCAAAGGGGGGTTGACCAGCCATCATTTCGTACATGAGAACACCCAGAGCCCACCAGTCCACTGAGGGACCGTATTCTAATTCCTGGAGGATCTAACATAGAAAAAGAGATTGGATTGAATACACAAGTTAGACAACACTCTTGGCTGCACATTTGCTGTTTCAACATAATACATCCCTTCTTTCCCCGAGTGCCTAAGAAGGACTAAATCCCACACTGATTTCAGTAACAGCAGGCAGGGTGTCTTACCCATGCAATATGCCCTAACACAGCTAAGTGTCAATGCAATGTTGTTCTCAGAAGTACTGACTGACTTTATCAGTCCCCTGAGTAAAGGACTATGCTTGTGCGCAAAAGAGCTGCATATCCTTCCAAACTGTTTAAAGCAGGTCACGCTATAGGGGGAAAAAAGATCACATATACAAAACAGATTGGTGGAAAATGTGAAACATTTCCTTGTCTCTATCTTGAACAAAACAAACTGAACCAGCTTGTAATGCTGCACAGAGATCATCTGAGGGATTTATTCTTGTCTTTTAGGTAGGGCTGAAGGAAGCCAAAAGCATTTTTTTCCAGTTCTTTTTACAGCATTAAACCACTGTACAACACATGGTTGTAGAACTCATTTCATTGCACTTGCTCTCAGAAAAACTGGCTACAACTTTTCACGTGGCACAAGTTCAACCTTGTAGCAAATATCTTTAGTTGTGAGTAGTAGGTTAGGAGGATGGAGTTTTATTGTACTTATTTTTATAGGACTACTGTTGTACAAGGAACAAATTTACTTCTTGTCTCCTTTTCACTCAAAAGAATGTTGCAGATTGGCTGCAATGGTTCAGCATGGCAGGAGACTGGGGAAAGCAGAGTGGGTGTCTGTTTAAGGTGAAGCTGACTGCCTTAAAATGAGTTGGAATGGCAACAAATCCACCACTTCCTTACACAGCGCTTAATGCTACAGTCAGAAGCCCAGTGGTGAACCATGTGAGCTTAGTGCTGCATTTGGGAATCAAGACCAATGTAAAACCAAATTCAGCCTTAACATACAAACAGAAGTGATTTTAACATTTGGATACACAGGCCTGGATCCCAACTGCATTCTTTGCTGAATGGAAATTATATTTTATAGCCATTAAATACAGAAAATGGTACCCATCAAAAGTATACTTTTCAAGTGTTCTGGGCACCCTTTGGAACTCAAATACTGCTAAAGAAAAGGAAATTGAAACATATCACCATGATGCAAGAGAAGCAGGAGGTAAACTTTGGCCATTAACACGATGAATCAGAAGCCTGAGTACTGACTCCAGGACTTCACATAAACATTCCTGGGCTCTTATTATTGCTTTATTTTCAGTAATAATTTTCAAAGAATTTGTAAAAGAACTCAATCAGTATACTGAATCAGAAAAGAGTTCATGCAAAACCAAAATCATCACGTTGGTATTTATTTTCTTTTCATGCTGGAATACTTTTCAAACTCCACAAAACACACGTTCATATTATAATAGTTTCAAGATGATTCACACCTTATCAGTTGTGCTACCAAAGTTTGACAGCCATGTACACTAACACTATGGGTTTGTGATTTACTGTCTCTAATGAATAATAAATAACTTTCTTGCTCACTGCCAATTTATGGTTGATGAGAGACAAACCATAACACTTTTACATTAAATCAGCACACTGAATTTTCAGTGGAAAGATGCACAGGTTACTAACTAAACTGAGCAGACAAAGTCTGCCTAGCAGAACAACTGTTCAATTCTAGGCCCTTTGAAAATGCATCTCATAACATTAAAATCTAGGATATGTAAAACCTGCACTATTTTCAGGTATTCTTTTTAGCCAATGAACACCTTGAAATGTTGCCAACTGATAGGCAGCATCCATATGAAAAGTTTCTATCTTTCTATGCAAGTGTATACTTTATGTTTTTCCATAAAAGTACCACATACATAGTATTTTTTACTATATTTTAAATAGAGAAAAAAAAATCATATTCCCACAAAGATTATAGGCAAAGTGACACCAAACATATGGTCTCTTCTGTATGAATAAGCCCTTCTACATCTCATTAAAAAATAAAAAACATTGTTATAACTACTAAAGACTACTAATGTAGCAATATTCCATTGCATCTAGCACCTTAAAGGCTTCTAAATATCATCACAATGATTCTGACTCAGAAATGAGTGAATGGAGAAGAATACTTCTGATTTCAGGAAACAAATAACAGAAAAACCATTCTTTGTCACTCCTATCATCATGGTATTCTGCTTGTTAGCCGTAGAGTAACCAATTTCCTGTCTGAATCTTCTATTGTTTTCCACCTACACATAAAGAGTGTCTAAAATTACAGATGTAACAGTCTAATGAATGATAATATCTGTACTCTTCGTGCAGTGCAAAAAAATACCTCTGGAGCTATATAGTCAGGTGTGCCACAAAAGGTTGTGGTGGTCACTCCATTCAGAATCCCTTCTTTGCACATCCCAAAGTCAGCCAGTTTACAGTGGCCTTCTGCATCCAGAAGAATATTGTCCAGTTTCAGGTCCCTGAAATATAAAGGCCTCAAATTAAATCAACTCTCAAATTTTGATCATGTGCTCTTGAATTTCATAATAAACTACAGAATATGACAAATAAATGGTTCCACAAACACCACTGAGAAAATTCCTTGACACGTGTGCATGAAAAGTTGTTAGCAGTCAATAAACAGACCTAGTTAAAGGCAATAAAAGAAAGAAGCAGGCAAATACAAACATTTTGCAAGACCAGACCTTTACTCTCTTTAGATGCACGAAAGCACAACTATATTCAAGACAGCATTAGAAATGTTTGGAAAATATCTCAGTTTCTTGTTTGCTACAAATCTAACATTCTGTCAGTGAAATAGTTCAAGAATGTCTAGTGAAGCCATTCTCTATTATTTGCACAAAGCAAGAAGCACCAATTTATCCATAGTTTATCATATGGGTTGAATTAATAGATACTTTACAACTTGGATTATTTTGAATTGGATTCTTAATGTATCCTACCAATTCAAAGTTCAGCAATGAGAGGGATGAAAAACAACATTCCCATCTTTGGGAGCATTATTTTCTGCAGTTTAAATCCGCTCAAAGATAATCTCAGGGGAATATTTTGCATTCATTGTTAAACAACACATCTCAGCAGCTGTTTCTGATCACTTGTTGTATAAATGTCTTTGTGTCAAACCCAGACAATTCTGTGGTTATTAAATTGGGTAAGGTCAAAAAAAGGTTGAGAAAAGGATATCCACCTTTCCTGTCTTGCCCTCTGCACATTTTCTAAATATACCATTGATGGTTATTGAATGTTCCAACACAATGGATGCTAAGTACTATGTAACTTACCTGCCACTTGCCTTAGACTAAACTACAAAAGCAGCTGGAAAGTCAGTGAATAAAAGAACTCTCACTTGCATGAAAAAAAACCCAATTCAAAAATTATTCACCATGTCAAAGTAATAAAACAGACATAAAACAAATGCAAAAAATCCCACTTGTATTGCACAGAGCATTTAATTTTTATACTTCTGTCTGCTTTTAGGTACCTCTGCTGTGTATTAAAAATACATAGTAATAAATGAAGACATTGAATGTATGAATGAATAAAGAGGCACGAATCAAAAGTGGAACACACATCTTTAGGGGACTTTATGTATGCTTTCTGATCACAATTGTTTTTCCTAGAATAATCAGGGGAATTTCCATAGATGGAATTGATGAAAAAAAGAGCATACATGTAGGCAAGTTCTAAATCAGATAAGAGGAATGAAATCCCATGCCAAAGTCTGTAAATACACTTCACTCCAAAAGCCTATGAAAAGTTATAAGGTTGTTTGTTTTTTTCAAAAATCCCTTATGCCAACAAATTTGACCTGAGTGAGGGATGAGAAGTCTTTACCTTAGTGTGAGGATTTTTTTCAGAGAAATACCTCAGTATCAGACCTCCAGACTTTAGAACCACAGGCACCATAACACGGTGGAAGCATTCACCCACATTAAATGATTAAACAACCCTTCCAAGGCTACATTATGTTAAGAGGTTTTGTAGACATGTCCAAGGGTGGAGTATGCTGGGATTTGTCCAGCCATGTTCTTTTCTCCCTCTCACCCCTATTTCAGTATGTGGTTTTATTTTTTTTTTTCTTTTGACACTTGTTAAACATTTTTGAACATGCTGACCCACGTATTTCTGAAGCAGGTACACAGGCCAGCATACAAATCAGATATTTCTGGCATGAGGTAGACTTGCTGCTCAAGGTCTGCACAGTCACTGCACATCTGTGCAGTAACTCAGACACGTGGAAGCACTGGATGACTTACTGTGTGAGTAGATGTAGGTTGTGCTGCGTACATGTTACAAAGTGGTTTGTCTGTAAAAGAAGCCTGATATGGCACAACAAAGTCAGATTTATCTCAGTAACAGTAAAAGCACTGTCTCCTACATAAACTAGTGATATCAGATACGGTTTGTGTAGCTGAAGTATATACTGGCCATAGAAATGTTTATTGCAACCAAAATGCCCTCTGTCACACCTTGCTTACTCCAGATCAGTTCCACTGCTCTTGGAGGTCCTCAGCTGGTCACCCATGTAAGGCCCCTTGGAGCAGGCTACATGTTTTATCATTCCTTGAGGTCATCCATTTCAGAGTTCCAAGATCCAGCTGGCTACAACACAATCCCCTACATATAACTATTTAACCACTTCTTCTTACCTCTGAAAAGTTATTTACAAGAATTGTCCAACACAATGCCAGGACAAACAGATATCACCAGCTCTGTGTCCCCCAAAGAAGTCAAACAAACACAATAGAGCTCCCTGTTCCAAAAATCATATGCTTTCCCAAAACTGCTATTTCAGTGAAATTCAAGTGTTACAGTCAAAAGATCTGCATTAAGAGAGGACCATAGCATTATCAAATAGAATGTGATCAAGTGCAACAAGATAAGGTTCTTGCAGATTGAAGAAGGAAATAAGTTTGTAGCTGCAGCTTTTAATCTTCTGAATGCAGTGTTATCTTGGATGTTCCTAAACTAAGGAACAATACAAGCTATATTTCAAAAAGTCAAGATGTTCAGATAAAAAAATCAAAGAGTAATTATATTTGCTGTAATCTTGGAATCACTTTCAGCCACCACCACATCAGACTGCTAGAAAGAAGGTCAAAATACGTATAATTGTGATAGGAACTGATGAAATTTGAGAGGTTGCTCAGAAAAATATATGCGCCTTTATTTGCAGTATTAAGTTTTATCAAAAGACTCTCAAATGTTATCTTAGCTCTGATCACAGGACTTCCCAGTGCAGGCAGGTGACACACTGGAGCTGTTATGACCTAAAATCATTCAAGTTTCATTTAATGCCACCCATATGCTAGCCAAGGAGCTGACTGGAGATACAGTCAGTAACCCAAGAAGCTTTTAAGCTGAGAGAAATCCCTACAGTAATAAAGCAAATAACAGTAAGCCACCACATAATGGATAAGATACTCACCACTATTTATTTCCTTAAGGATTTGTATAAGACATAGAAATTAGCAATATAAATTTAACTTGACAGTGGCAAAACCATATAAACAAACTGAGCCAAGAGAAAACTGAGAAGAGTCTAATTATTAATTCCTGACTACCTGTCAAGACTGGTAATAAAATTTTAAGCCTATCTGTAAGAGCACAAGTCAATTTAACTTTTTTACCATTTACCAATCTATAATCTTACTTGACAGAAGAAAAACATCTCAAACTCCTTCAGCAAGCCAAAACAGTGCAATGAAGCCTATACGCCTCTTCAAAACCGTACTGAAGGCACTGAGGACATCAGCTTAATTACTCACGCAATAATGAAATTTAATACCAGTAGATTTGTGTTATCACAAAGTGCACCATAGTTTCAAAAGAAATTTGGAAGAGGCTAAAACAACAGCAGTATGACTCCTGTCAAAGTACATATGGGAGGTTAAAAGGTAAGCTGGGAGTCTGCCAAAGTGCCAAATTCACAGCTAGCCCACAAGATTATCATAGTCCATAAAAGTGCTCGCAATGAAAATCATTCTGTCAGTTTAGAGTTTCTAGATTAAAAAAATACCTCCCAAAACCAAGAAACCCCACCAAATCCCCCTAATTATGAACTTTGGAAAAAGAAATCTTAGTTAATGAAATAAATAATAAATGAGTAGGAACAGATAATGTGCATCTCACAGGGAAAAAACACCAACCAACCAAAGCAAATAGAGATGAAGAAACATATGAAAAGGTAACAGAAAAGGAGTTGTCAGGGAAGCTTGTCTTTCTAGAGCAGCAGTTTCACTGAAAAAAACAAAACTTGAACTTTTAGTTTAAGACTCCTATTTCCCAGAACTGTTCTAAGAAACAGCCAGCTCTCCTACTTCTCAAAAAGTAAACAGCCATTACTCTTTGGAATGTAAAATAATTGCCTACAGAACGTTCCACTCTGATCCATTCTGTCTTTTATTTGTTTCCTGGTTTTAGTGCTGGTTGTCTACCTCTGAATCAGAGCATACCAAATAATACAGTGTCAGATAGCACAGTTACAAAGCTCTATTAAATTCTTCTTTTTCTCATTTTGCATTCTCTTTGTTGGAACTAAGAAAGTCATCTCTGTCTGACAAAATGAGTTCCTACAACCTGAGTAATTACTTACCTGCAACTGCAAACAACCTAACCAGTTAAGCCAGGAAAATGCCCAGATTGCTTGAATAGATCAATGCTACATTAAGCTGTTTCTCTCCTTTGTTTTTTTGCCAAGATACTTTGTAGAGTCAGTTCAGTTGACTTGAACAGTCATTGTGTGAAATGTTGTGGGTTGGGGATTTTTCTTTTCTTTTCTTTTTTTTTTCCGCTCTCAAAAATCTTTAAAGAGAAATTTAAGTCTTGGTTTCTATTTCTGGATACCTGCCAGCATCACAATCACCTCACAAGCTGGAATGATTGGCAGGATCTCAACAAAGAATCAGGATTATTACAGCTACGTTTGTGCAAGTTGGAACAGAAGAGCAGCCTGACTACAGGTAACCTGTGAGAAAACTTTCGTAATGCTCATTCCTTCCTCCACACGCAAGTGCCATGAGACACTGACTTCCTACAAAGGCTCAAGGCTCAGTGGATGAGCGTTTCACATGCCTGGGTTCTTAAAGTCTGAATCCCAACAGTAGCCAGCGAGATAAGCACCTTGTGTGCATGGCCCTATGTGTCACACATGTCATTTAGATAACACACAATTTTCTTGTTGAAAGGAAGATGATTAAAGAGTCAAGATGGGTTTTGACCAGCAAAATCAGAAAGTCTGCCAAACATTACTAATAGTAGCCTTTGAACACAATAAACATCAGTGACTAAAAAATACATATTTGAAGAATAAGATCAAGTAGCCGAGAAACTCGATCACAAGCTGCGAAGCAACCATTTTACAAGGTATCTGCTTCTACTCTGTTAGATGAGCAACAAAACTAGAAAGTATATACATTTCACAGAATGAAGCATATAATTATTTTCTACAAATAACAACCCTGAAAGCAAGAATATTTCTTTATAGGGTGAAAGTTAAATGAAGGATTGTACCCTACTAAACATGTATAGAACATCAATAGGCAAAGATCCGAAAACAACACAACTCTAAAGTGTGTAACTACTGAACAATAATTTTTGTGACTTTTGACTGCAATAGATGCTTTCAATAGTGTATTTGAAATCATTGCCATTGTTCCTCTGCATGGAAAAAATCACATCCTCTCTGCACTGCAGGCTTTAAATAGACAAGCTGTTCACTGAAGAAACCACAGAAGGTAAAAGGGAAACTTCCTTCAACAAAATGGAAAACCATTCTACAGTTACTAGAGTTATGGAAATTCATAATTGCAGGCAACATCCTCATTCTATCATTTAGTAATTTCAACAAGATGAATTTTTTGTCTGTTTAATTAATGTAAGACTTCTACATTCGTAGAATTACTTTCCCACTTACTCGCTAGTATCCAAATTGCTTTTGAGACAGATGCTAATCTGCAACATCAGGTCTCTCATGTACCCAGCACACATTTACTCATTGCTACAATTGCAGTTATTGTGGAATTTTCAACACAAATTTCAATCACAAGCAGTAAATATCACAGAACATGGATCATTTGCACCCCACTGTCTGAAATGGTATTTCCCAGAAGACTAATAAATTCACCAAAATCTTTGTCTCAGTTCTTCAAATACATTTGTGTCCTCAAAATATTGATAACTAATATACAAAGTTACAGTTGTAAGGAAGATGAAGTTCTACATGGAACGAGTCAGAAAACAAAAAGAGAAGTCAACAATTTCAATGTTTTGATGTTAGCTCTTTTAGTCATTAGCTCTCACCAACTCAATCTCAGTTTCCATGCACAAACAGAACAGGACAGATATATTAGGACCGTACTTCACCAGAAGATTCTTTTGTTGCTCTAAGTATTTTAGTCACAACCCATCAACAAGGCTCTTTCCCCCCCTGCAACAGATCAGAGACAAATGGGAAAATTCAAAGCATACCTACTAAGCAAACTAATAATAATAATAATTTTTTCTGCATTTGAAAAGCTCTGTGGGAAAGAAGGAGCCCATACTTTCTGATGTTACTGAGCATAAACATGCAATAATGACAGCATCATTGGATATCAGGTTCTGCCAGTGACCTCCCTTATCTACAGAGTAAGAAATAGGACTGTTGATGCTTACAAGTGGATTCATGACAGCAGAGCAGTTTTTGTTAACAGGGAGGAAGTAGGGGGATACCTGAGTGAGACAACAGTGAGAAAAAACATGGTTCTGCTGATTTTGTTGTTGTAGGATATCTCAGTTTTGCCCGTGATACTTGATATTATCAAAGAATAAAGACAATATCTAATGCAACTACTGTAGCAGATCCATACTCTGCTGTTCAGATTTGAAAACTGCTAACTTTTCGGCAGTGTCAAGTTTGAAATAAAGTGAATCCACCTTATACTGATGCCTAGCAGTATGTATCATGGCTAACAGCAGATGAATTAAGATCACAGACTTGGTTTCAAATAAAGCCAGAGATCCTATAATTAATTTGTATCAAAGCAAACAGTGACAGTTCAGATAACAGGCTAAACATAAATGGGAAATGTTGACTTTTAATGTGACCACAGTGACACTCCTGTGTCAGGCATGTTTACTTTTAAAAATACACACTTTTACTTTACTTACATAACACATCATCCATCATCCTGCCACTTGCACAAATAACTTGTGGATTAGGGGGGTGGCAGAGATGGGAAGAGGGATGTAGCAAAAGGCAATTTGCAATCTACCCACCAAAGACATCAGAGGGAGATAAATACATGATTGCTGTCTATTGCTCTATAGAAGGAAAAAGTATGGCTTGCACCATGTATAACATCACATGTTTCACCAGTGTCTAACACTGAGAAACCTTTTAGGACGGCAAGGTCCAAAAATGGAAAAGAAGGTCACATGCCCTTACACGGCCCTAATGGTTCACTGATGTCTTAATGACATATTGAACAGAGGTTTAATATTCATTTCCAGAAGCTTAAGGAAACCCATGACTTTTCTGGTAGCAGAAAAACATTTTCTATAAAATAATTTCATTATACAACATTTTAATGGCTTTGACCATAACTTCATTACAATTGTCGGTAGCAGCTTTGGGCTTTGCTGTGCCTGATCTGCTTATCTTATTATGCTGAGTTTCCTTTAAATAATGTGCAGACAAATAAATATATTGTACTTAACAGCTTTCCTTTGCATGGCTTTTCCTTTTTTATTATTTTAACATTTTTATTTATGGACCTAAGTGGAATCTGTACAAGTTCAAATATGCATTATGTAAAACATTCTCTAAAATTGGCTAAGCACTGAAGGGGGCGGTGTCTATTTTTCAAGAGAAGGTTGCCTTATGCATCCACATCATGTTGTTTTATAAACCTCATCTCTCATGACTCCTACCTGGGAATGCAACAATTTTTCCATGGGCCTGAGACAGGAATGGAATCTAGTGCTACAGTGCTGCCTCTTGACTTAGCCTACCGCCAAAGCCCTGATCTAGACAAGTTTTTCACAGGATCCCAGTGGCAACTCTCCCTTCCCATGGCCCACAGGCCTGGAATTTTTGTACCAAATAAGAACTGTCATGAATGGAGCTGGCTTCATATTAGGCTTATTGTATAGGACAAACAATCTGCCTCTGAAACTTGTAGCTAAACTAGACAGCAAATGATTTGCTCATTTTGTAAGGCTTCTTGAGATTTTTATAAAACATTTGTATTTCACTCTGGGTGAGTGGAACTATTCAAAGCTTTTTGTGAAAGTAGCACACAAAAAGTGCCCAGCCTGGTGCCCCACCACCCTGCGGAGTGTCCTGACATTAAGGCTACCACTAGTTCTCTCAGAGATTTTCTTCCTTCTTTCTTGTTGTCTCCACTTTGGTTAAACCCACCATTTTCTAACTTTTTTCTTGAAAACTTCAGCTGAAAAATTCTTAACTGGCTCTGCATGTTCAGGCTTGGAATGATGGGGTGAAATCAGTCCTATCACTAATGATATTTATTGTTTCAGCCTCTGCTACAAAGCCCATGTGTTAAGTCTTTGCTAAATGCGTAATGTGCGATAAACCTTGTCCTCACTGACACCTCGGTGTTCCCACTGGAGACAATAGAGGTCCCTAGGCTTAGCCAAGGACTGACTCAAACTATGGTATTCTACTGTGTGAAGTTCAATGCTTTGTGCTCTTATTTTTATATCTCAAATAACATAAAAATAAGACTGTAACAATAGGTTAGGTGGAGCGCAAACTAAAAGCGCCTACTATGTATGTCTATAATCCTTCTAAAGAAAACAATACTTAATTGTTATTTGATAAGACCACTTGATGAAAGACAGTGAAAGGATGGAGTGAAGCTAGAACAGCTTGTCAGATCAAGTTTTGAAAACTCCGTTCTGAAAAAATGTTATCAGAACCTTAGAAAGCAAATTTATCAATAGACACACTAATTAAGTTTGTATCTCTTCAAAAGCTTTTGTTTGGAAGCCAAAAGCAATGTTAGTTTGTTTTTTTTTCTTTTTTTCTCAGTGACCTTAGTACATAGGATGACAAAATCATTATCATTTGAGGAAAAATGGAATAGAAAATATGCACGCATAAACAAACGAGTACTTGCATTTCAGGCATACAGTTTCTGTGCCTAACCAAAAAGACTGAAATTCTTCTCCTGCCAACTTCTGAGTGAAGCTTTCTTACAAAGAACAGAAAAACACAGAGCCAAAAAATGCATGCCTACCCAGGTAGCACCTGTAACTCTTAATAACCCACAACAAGGATCTATTACTGCCTTATACAGATAAGAGCAAAGACAAAATAAGAAGCTATAATGTAATCCACCAAAATTAATTTTAAAAATTTACCTTAAACATCAAAATAATTAGAGCTCTGAAACATTTTGTTAGGGTTTGAATTTCATTCCTGTATGTTCCAAGATTCTGATCTGATTTATCCCACCAGACATTGGGGTTTAATGGAGGTATCACGGTTTGCCCCAGGCTCCCTCCATGGCCATCTCCACAGATATCTTCGAGCAGATAATTCACAGAACATGGAGCTATATAGCTCCCTAAAGCAGCCCATCCACTGACTGTAAAGGTATGCCAGGAGAAGCAGGATCCTGATGTGGAAGCTTCAGTTGCATTCCTGAAGTTAAGTGAGATGAATCTGAGCCTTTGTGTACATTTAGTTTAAGCTGCTTCTCAGCTTCCTGTATTCCAGCTAGAGATTTCTTTCAAATTAGTTGTAAAAGTTTCATTTTGGGGGACAAAGTCAAACAAAGGCAGATTTTAGTTGTCTGCATTTATTTATCTTCTTACTTGAAACTGACACACACACACAATTTACTAGGCTTTTGAGTTATGTCCTCTAATAATTACTAATTTTTCTCACTTAGGTCACAAGGCACTCTCCTGTGCAAAAAGTCCCTACACGGACATCCATCAAAAAGCTAGACATCTAATTGCTCTACTTTGACACACCAAATAAAGAGCTCCAAAGCATTATTATTCGACATTGTTTCAGGCAAACAGAATGAGTATTCTGAAAAAAACCAAAAAACCAAAAAAAAAAAAAACACCAAAAAAAAACAACAGAAGAAAAGCTGCTACTGTAATCAGCCATGACTGAAGGCATTTCCTGTATTTTGCTATCAAACTGGTTGTTTTTTCCATTACATACTAAGTGAACTTCAGTAAGGTCAAGACACCAGAGAAAAACAGGATCAGAGTATCTTTAATCAACTAAAGTTGAGTATTTTAGTCTCTCTCTCAGTTGTTTAGCCCTGGATCTTATCCCACATCTCCAAATTTCTTCCTTAAATCACAGATACATAAATCAGGTCAGTTTGAAATTATGATTTAGGCAGTGTTGTTTTCAGTGGCATTTAACTTGTTAGCCTTACACTTCCCCTAGCCTAAAGGTCAATCAACCTCATGCTGCATAACAAGACCAATATTATTTTACTATGATATAAGCCCAACAGGGGAGATGGGTTTTCATTCACAATCATAATACTGAGCAAAAAAACTTCCCTTGCTGGAAGCCTATTGTTTCCACCATGCTGCCTATTCAAAAGTAAGTTCTGAAATCACTTTAAAATGAGAGTCAAAGCTGCAATTGCATAGGTGAATTCGATCTAATCCTGTACATTGTCATCCTGCTGCCATACTAAATGCAGATTATTTTAAGGTATATAGCCTCCCTGTCCTAGGCTCTGACCCTATTCCTTTTATAGGGAAAAAGTATTTTTCTTCCATGAATGCCAGATGATATTTTACTTGTTAATGTAACACAAATGTCAACAACTCACTTGGAAATGACCAGTTCCAAGCATATTGTTGACTCACTGAAAAGGGGAAAACCAGACCATGTTAAACCCAGCGATCCTACAGAGAAAGCTTCTGAGAAGTCTGATGCTTCCACCCACATGGACCTAGTAAGGAAGGAGACTTCAGCATGGATGGTAGGTTGCAACAAGAGCCTACACCTTTCTCCTGAAGAAAAGGAGCCAAAGATTCTCTACCTTCCAGTATTCCAACCAAAAACATGCATGAAGTTTTAAGAGCTGTAGACACCCACGAGCAAGGTCTGCAAGGAGAAACTACCAGCAGCATGCAGTGGATACTGTGGAAAGAAATGACAAGTCCTCCTAGAAGCTGACTGTTAAGGGGCACTGAGGCGCCCATCTGGCAGCCTGATAGCAGGTCACAACAGATGTACTGCCTTCAAGGAGCTAACGTTTGGGATGTTGCTGAGGGTGCCACAACTTGTCAAGAACACAGAATACTCTCCTACTGCTGCTCTTTCATGTGGGTAGAAATGATAGCAAGAGTCAGAACCTAGGCCACAGTCAGGGAAGGCTACAGAACTCTGAGAGTGCAGAGAAAAGTATTGGTGTACCAGTAACCTTTTCTTCTGTCTTACCACTCAGAGGAAAGCATGTAGCCAGAATCATGCAAACCAACTTCTGGATTCACGGTCAGTGCATTCGTGAGAGTTTTGGCTCTTATGACAATGGGGCATTCTTCAATGACTCTAGCCTGTCAGGGAGGGATGGGATCCACTTGTCTAGAGAAGGCAAGGGAATCTTTGGCAGCAGGCTGGACACCTTGGTGAGATGGGCTTTAAACTGAAGATCTTAGTGGGTGGCATCCAAATGCGCAACACTCACACCATTGCAACCAAGTGGGGAAAAAGCCAGGCCAACCAGAGCAGACGTTTCTTCATTGCCTTCCAAGATGAGGAACAAAAGATCAATTATCTCAAGTGTATGTATACCAATGCACATATCCTGGAGAACAAACAGCGAACTGGAGCTTTGTGCCCAGCCAGAAAGTAACGATACTACAGGAAAAAGTGAAACATGGTGGGACAACTCACACCACCGGAGGATCATGATGGACGGCTATAGGCTGTTACATAAACACAGGCAGGGAAGAAAGGGAAGAGGAGTTGTGCTCTGTGTTAAGAACAGCTTTGAATGTATAGAAGTTAACTATGGTGATTGTGGAAGCCCAACTGAATGCCTCTGGCTCAAGATCAGAGGGCTGTCTCCAAGGGGGAATCATACAGTAGGCATCTGCCACCAACCTCCAAATCAAGATGGTAAGGCCAACAAAGCAATATTTGGGTCACTTAAAGCAAACTTTGGGTCAACAGAACCTAGGTCTTATGGATCACTTCAAATACCTAGAAACTTGCTGGAAAAACAATACAGCAGCTCACATGTCATCCATCAAGTTTCTGGAATGTGTACAGAACTGCTTCCTCATACAAATGTTAGAAGTGCCAACCAGGAATGAGGCACTGCTGGACTTGCTCTCACAAACCAAGAAAACCTGCTTTGTAATATCTTGGTCAGCGATAGTCTTGGCTGCAGTGACCACAATAGTGTTGGAGTTTGGGAGCCAGCTGAGCGTGCTGAAGGTTAGTACTGAGACAAAGGTCTTAGATTTTAGAAGGGCAAACTTCAGCTTGCTCAAAGTTCAGTTAGGAGGGATTCTGTAGGAAGCTTTCATAAAGGATAAAGGAGCTAAGCTAGAGTGTTTCAACAGTGCTCTCCTGGAAGCACAAAACCAGTTCATCCCCTTTAAAGGTAAGGAAAATAGGCAGAGCAAGAGACTCCCTTGGCTTGACCGTGAGCTTCTGAGTCTGCTCAAAAACCAAAAGAGAAGTGTACCAGAGTTGGAAAAGCAGATGAACATCCATTGAGAAATACAAGGGCATTACCAGGTTGTGCAGAGATGGGGTTAGAAAAGCAAAAGGTCAGCTCGAAATGAAACTGGACAGAGATGTCAAAAAACAGATGAAAGTGTTCTTCAGGTACCTAAACAACAAGGAGAAATAGAAGGTAAAAATTGTCCCACTCTTAAACAGAGAGGTGAATTAGTCACCAACAATACTGAAGAGGGAGAGGTTCTCAACATTTTCTTCACGTCTGTCTTCACCAGCATTGTTGGGGCCCTGGCCTTGGGAACAAGAATCCACATTGATGAAAGAACCAACTATCAGTGAAGGAGGAGCTGGTGTGCAAACTATTACAGAAGCTTGACCCCTACAAATCACTGGGCTCTGACAATATCTACCAACGTGTGTTAAGGGAGCTGGCTGACATAGTCTTAAGGTTGCTCTCCATAATCTTTGAGACATCATGGAGATCCCAAAAGACTGGAAGAAATCTAATGTCAACCCCGTCTACAAAAAGGGCTAAAAGGAGGATCCAGGAAATTACAGGCTCATCAGTCTTCATTCAGGTCCTGGGAAAGTTATGGAATGAATATCCCTGGGGGCTATCACAAGTCAGATGAAGCACATGATTGGGAAAAGCCATACTGGATTAACGAAAGGCAAACTGTGCGCGACAAACCTGATTGCCTTCTACAACCAACTAATCTGTTCAGCTGGTGTGGGGTGAGTGGTGCACATTGTCTACCTGCATTTCTCCAGGGCTTTGAATACAATTTCCCACAACTTCCTTCCAGAGAAACTGATGTGTTACAGTCTAGACAAGAGGTCCAGGTGGCCAGTGGGGAACTGGCTGACAGGATGCACCCAAAGGGTGGTAAATAGTCCCTTTTGGAACTGGCAACTTGTCACAAGTGGGGTCCCCTGGGGATCAATACTGGTCTCAGTGCTGTTTAATATCTTCATAAGTGATCCACATGATGGAATCAAGTATACCCTGACAAAGTTTAATGGCAATACCAAACTGAGTGGGGTAGTGCACACATTGGAAAAGAGCTGAAGGAAGACCTGGATAGGCTGAAAGAGTGAGCTAACATGACAAAGTTCAAAAAAGACAAGTGTAAAGTCTTGTACCTGGGAAAACATAATCCAGGAGTGGAGCAGGCTGGTGTCTACCCAGCTGGGGAGCAGCTCTGTGGAAAGGGATCTGGAGGTCTTGGTGGGCAACAAGTTCAATGTGAGTGAACAGTGTGCTGCTGCAGCAAAGAAAGTCAATGGAACACTGAGTTGGATCAACAAGACCATCACCAAAAAGACGATCAGGAGAAGCCTGCCATGTGATGAGAGGCTGAGAGAACTGGGTTGCTCAGTCTTCAGAAGAGAAGGCCCAGAAGTGACCTTATCACCATGTTTCAGTATTTAAAAGGTGACTATAAAAAAGCTGCATACTCACTGTCTAGAAGGAGTCATATGGGAAAGACCAGATGTCATTGGGTTACTCCTAGAGAGACTCCAATTAGACACAAGAGGAAAAATTTTCACAATGAGAACAATCAGCCATTGAAATAATCTCCCCAGGGAAGTAGTGGATTTCCCAATATTGGACACTTCCAAGATTCATCTGGGCAGGGTGTTGGGCCATCTTTTCTAGACTGTGCTTTTGCCAAGAAAATTTTGATCAGATTATCTTTGAGGTCTCCTTTCAACCTGATATGCTATGATTCTACAACTCTCAGCAGATACTAAGAAAACCTTGTGCTTTGGTCCAGTTCTGTTACATAAAGGAGATGACCAGCCTGTCTAAACACTGTGATAAGACTGAGAGCAACCTTATTATTTACCTACTGAACATATATACACACAATAAAGACTACTCAGTGCTATAAAGGTTCTCTTCTTATTTCAGATGAGATTGACGAAATCCCCTTTTCGCAGTGACGGTACCAGACTTTCAATATACTCCAAGATGAGAACACACTGAAAACAAAGAGCACTTAAAATATTACAGTCTGCTAGTAAAAGGTAGCACACATCTTTTACATCCCCAATAATGCTTATTTTGTGCTCCTATCAGGAACAGACAGAACGACTATTAGACTCAGGGGAAAATGAAAAATGTGGCAATGCTTGGAACCTACCTCATAACTTGAATTGATCTTTTTCTTTCATTCCTTTGAACAAACTCTATATACACACTTTGTAAACTTTTAAAGAAGATATTAAAAAAAAAAAAAAAGAAGTAAATATTTTAGTCTGACAACTGCAACATGGGGTAGCCAATAAAATGGCCAAACACAGATGATTTGGAGCATTTCCTAAGCAAGCCATTAATGTCCTTGCAGGAACCGACATTTCAGTGTCTTTTCTGTACTACTCAATGCCCTCTGCACCTTTATGATGCCCAGAAAGCGTAAAGGAGAAGGGTTGTTGAAGGTTTTTACATAAAGTGTTTCTTTTCATAAAAGAAACAAATTTATCAGAATCCACATCCCTATCTCCTTTGTGTGTCCTTTAGCAGTGAACAAACACAGCTCCCACCAATAAGTAGGCTCCTGTTAAAGCTCCATATCAAGTTTCCATGGAGAAAAATGCTTTCTTAGTCAGGAAAGAAAAATTCTGCAGTGAACTTTTGTACAGAAACTGATTTTTTCCAAGCTCACTTTGGTCTCAGTTTGACCCCTTGGGTCTTTTTATGGAAAGCCAGTCCACAGAGTGGAGCATGTAATATTACACAGAATGGACTAAATACATTATATAGCATAAATGAAATGATGTAACACAGCAAGAATGTTGCTCCCAACAAAATGTTTACTTATATGGAATCACTAGAAGAAATATTTTAATAATTTCTGCTTCTATTCTGATTTCAGTAGCACAGTTCACATGCCTAAACACGTTTTTAAACAATCACATGGTTTGAACTTGGGATGGGTATGTAGCCTTTTCATTTAAAACCTTTTCTAACCTTGCTGTATTTATTGGAAATCAAAACAGCAGCAGTCAACAGCACTTTAACAGATTTCTGCAGAAATTCTTATAAAAACTGTGAGTTAATTCTATTTTGTCTTTTAACCTTCTAAAAGCATTCTGTTATACAGATAGATTTGTCTGTTTCAAAATTCTGTACAGTTAACAACTTTCTATTAGGCTTGATGGAAGATTACTGCAGTAGAGGGACTCTGGCAAAATTAAGAAGAACATTATTTGTCCATAAAGTATAAAGATGCCTGACAAAATGTGAGTTGCTTGCCCTTCTATGTTGATTGATAAATAAAATAAACTCCTAATGCTGCTTCCAGACAGAGGTCACGGAAGCTGATGCTTCCAACTCCAAATCTTGGTTTGATATGTAATTAAAAAGGGTTATATACATTAATACAGTGAGATATATTTTATAAGATACTCTTTTAAAATTACAATTGTGTAGCAAAATCAAATTACTTTTGCCCCCGACCTTGGCCAGAAAGCTGCACAAACATTTCTAGACAACCTTTTCATGCGCAGGAAGTTTCAGTTTCAGCATTGTTTCAAAGGTAGCTGCTGCAGCCTTCCCCCATCTCCTCCAGAAAACATGTGCTTGGGAATGCTACTTTGGATGTAGTGCCAACACAAAACATCATCACTTAAAATCTACTTATACAAGGCACCCCACGATTTTTAATTAATATAAATGCAATGGAAAGATGACTCATGGGTTACTCACGTGAAAGAAAACGTGGCATGACTTAGGAAATTTACAGTGTATTCACTTCTGCCAACATGGAGGTTAGCAGAATGCCACAGCAATTCACCTTCCGCTGTGACGAGAGAGAGTACCGAGAAGAGCCAATTGTTCAGCCCAAATGCAAGTGAGAGACAATTCTGAATAAAAGGTTTGGGAGACTAAAATATGATTTTAATCTCTAACATTTGGTACTTACTGGGTAGTCATGGCATGTAACTACTAACTTCAGTAGGATTGTAACGTAAACTATTGACCAATGTGGGCTGCTCTTGAACAATTATTTATTCTTGAACAACTATTTATTATTATTACTATTATGAAAAAAAATATTTGGGGCCTGAGGAATTATCTTTGTAACTTGTATGTGCCCAACCTCTTCAGAGATCCGGTAATCAGGCTCTGAGCTCTGACAAGATCAGAAATTATCCCATAAAACTCCCAGATTGTTATGAGGACAAAGACTAGCAAGGACCCTAATTATACAGCTGATACATATAGTTTAATGAAATTATAACATTCAATAAAGTCTCTTTGCATCCTTCTCACAGCCTTAAACTGAGCACACTGAGTACAATTTAATTCCATTGTAAAATTGCTTTGCTCTTCTGGTATCAGAAGGAGCTTTTACTGTAAATGAGAATCATGATTTTTAAGAAACAGTCCTTATACACCAGTTAGTAGCTCCTCTACACCCATGTCATAGTCACATTTGTAGCATATTTTTATGCATTATCAGATTTTGAATTCCAATTAAAAATGCATGAATAAATAAATCTCTGGGAAAGATTATCAAAACATTTTTTAAAACAAAATGGGAGAGAAGTTGCAGAAGTTGTGCTATTAAACTCCGCATTGCTCAACCATGAAAAAAAACGGGTATTAGTTTATAATCTCTGTAGCAAATTCATAGTATTGTGTGAAGAGTTGATAGTGCAGCAAACAAAACATTAAGGGGCACTACAGTATGATTCTCAACACAGACTTTAAAAGATGACAAGAAGTACTTTATTAACAATGATACAGCTCCACCCTTTCCCGCTCACTCAGTCCCTGGCATCAACCCTTCTGCTTTCTTTCATACCCCCATGCTATCATTGCAGTAATTAGGCAAGCATAACTGTGTTTGACTGCTTTTTAAATGGATTCTATTCCATAAATTGTGTAAAAAAATAAACCTCATTTTATACGGCAGAATTTTTTGATTTTAGCATAATCTCTCCTGGATTGGATTTATAGAATTATTTTGCCATAACTAAGGGCACACCTAACTGAGCCAGGGGAGAAAAGTCTGTAGAGGTAATGAATTATACCAGATTTGTCACAGAATTATCTCTGGCTTTATAAACTATAGCTCACTAATATCAGTTAATGTTTTGTTGTTATTACTACACGGACAAAAAAATCCAGGATGTTGTTTCAAAATTTTTGCAAACCCATTTGCTCATGGACAGAACAACTACAGAACTTGTAGATGCTTTAAAAACCATGGCAAAATCCTCTTCTTCTTGGGCCATCCACAGAAAACCAAAACTTCTGTCATACTGTGTGTGCAAACATACCACTTGCTCTGATCTTGTGGGGGCTGACAGAAGAACCTCTCCTTTTTATTTTGTGTTTTTTCAAAAAGTGAAAAGAGAACCTGCCTAAAACCCAGGGTTGTCCAAAGTGTTACTCTCGTCTCTGCTTGGGGCATTTCTCCTGCAGTGTCTGTGGAATTTAGCCTGGAGAGTTTTAGCAGAGGCAGTTTCAACAAGCTTGCAACAGAGTGCCTTCAGCCCTGTGCCAAGGTGAGCTGCTGCCTACTTTCCTCATGCACAATTTGAGGATCCTTTTATGTTAGCAGATATTTAAAGATTTTCATATAAATGAGAATCAGAACCTTCTTATAATAGTTATGGCCCCTTTGGACCCATTACAGATTATCAGCAAATGAACTGGCAGGCATTTGGTATGCCTTTTATGTCCTCAGTATACAGCACCATAAACACTTGCTGTCCTCTTACTGGTGGTTAAGTTTAGGCAGATACATACTCAGGCAGTTTCTTAAGTGCCTATTATTTTTGTTCTACAAGTACTCCTTTGGAGCTCTTTCAGATTTATTGATGTTTGGAAGCTTTTAAATATCCATTACCCACTTAATTGACCATAGCAATTCCATCTGACTCATTATTTGTGTTAGAATATATTTAGGCATTTTTTAAATGGCTGTTAATAGACCACAGGATCTCCCTTGGAAACCCTGTAATAAATCAAGTAAATACTTGGTGAAGTGCTATAATGTTTATTTGTGACTACTTAATTTTATCCTTTATATTCCACGTTTTGAACATATGAAGTTCCTCAGTTCAGGATACCAGTGACCAGGCTTTCTTTGGTTGCTTTTTTTATGCTAGTGCTTCTCCACTAGTTTCATACCCAGGTGCATCCATACTGGCTGCTATACTGGCTCTCTACTGTTGAAGTCAGTCCATCCTTCCCTTCCCTTGAAGGGGTAATCACATTCCCTAGAACTGGAGTACCTTGTGGGAAGTAATTTGACATCTGTCATTGTCAAGTCTACATGAAAAAAATGCATAAAACTGCACATACTGTTTGCATTTGACATGCTTTGAAGAGTGATATTTTCTGTGTCTTCATCAGGAGAAGGAAATTGCAGTCTGGAGGAAAAAGAATATATATGCCAATACCAGCATTATTTCTGGTCTCTCACATTTATTTTTTTTCTCTCTCTACTGTTTTTAAGACTGACTACTGGAAACAAATTCTAGAAGCAGAAGGCAAGGAAGGGAAGACCCATATGCTGTGTAACATTGTGAGAAGTGCTGCTTAGGCTTCTCATAAGCTGGATGTTACTGTAGGAACTTTTTTGAATCTAAAATATTACACCCTTATTGTAAGTGGTCTTGGGAGGTCAAAATTCAAATTGATGGTGGGAGCAAAGTGTCTCTCCCTGGTGCCATCCATCCGTGGATATATACCAGTGCAGAAACCACATGAGCTCCCATCTCAGTAAAAGTTGGCCTTGGCATCATTACCATTCCTGCCTAGCCCTGCTCTACATCTGTCTCCTCCACATGTACTCAGTGCTGCTGAGATAATGAAGACCATATAATTTCTCCTACTGTCTCCTGCTCTGGACAGCTGCTTGTTCAGGCTCTGTGGCACACACTGGCAGCTGAAGAAAGGGGCAGGCATTACTTCTGACACAAGAAGAGAAGCTAAGTGACTCATTATCACTCTGGCCTTGTTACCCCTCACCTTTCTGCTCATTTTCAGCACTGTCATGGCCACCTGAGCCATTCTGTTCCACTTTCTGATTCCCCTGGTTAGACTGCACCTTGTTTGTCCAAGGTCCTTCTGATATAATCCTACCACTGTTTATTCTGGTTGAAGTAGAGACATTGATGCATTCCCCAAAATGCTGAGGGATTTTAGGGATTACTGGCTGCATTTCCCCTGTTTTAGTTTGTTAGGCCTATTTAATCAACCTCCTGATGAACAACAGTATTTCTGTTTTCTTTCATTTGAGTACAAGTTGTCAGCTAAACAGACATTTTTAAAGTTTTCAAAGGTTTCAGTGATAACTCAGTTCTGTTAGCCTTCAGATTGGACACATTCTCATTTTCCACTGCCTTTTGCAATCATAAGCAGAAGAACATATGGTTTTTAATAACAGTGCATTCGCAAATGTGATGATTTTCTCTTTTAAAATAAACACATTTTCTATCTGAAAAGTCAAATGAAGGTCCCAAATAATCCAGAAAGCTGCACATACCATGCATATGAATAGTCTCACTGAATCAAAATCAGCCTTTGAGAAGTGATCTGCATGCAGGAATGTTTGTTTGAGCAGCATCTAAGTGATAAGCTCTTATATAACAAGGGGTTGGGAAGACAGGCAAAGAGAAAAAATGCAAATCTTGAGCCAAAAGTAGCACAGTTCTGATGAAAAAATAGAAGAAATTTTATGCCAATATATTTTCTGAAGTGTATAATCCAAATTTTAAGATTTTTCAGTATTTTTGTCATTATTATTAGAAAACCCTACTAAACAGAGTCCCTTACATGTTTTGGTCTAACATTTTGCATTACTCTCCAACTTTGCAGCCCAGAAAGCCAACTGTGTTCTGGGCTGCATCAAAAGCAGAGTGACCAGAAGGACAAGGGAAGTGAATCTGCCCCTCTACTCTGCTCTGGCCAGACCTCATCTGGAGTGCTGCAACCAGCCCTGGTGTCTCCATCATGGGGAGGACATTGACTGGTGGAGCGAGTCCAGAGGAGGCCACCAAGATGATTAGAGGGATGGAGTACCTCTCCAGTGAGGAAAGGCTAAGGGAATTGGGATTGTTCAGCCCAGAGAAGAAAGGACTTCAGGGTGACCTAATTGCAGCCTTCCAGCACCTGAAGGGAACCTACAATGAAGACGGAGAGAGACTATTTACAAGAACATGTAGCAACAGGACATGGGAGAATGATTTTAAACTGAGAGACAGTAGGTTTAGATTGGATATTAGGAAGATATTCTTTACTGTGAGGGCGGTGAGGAACTGGAACAGGTTGTCCAGAGAAGTTGTGGATGCCTCATCCCTGGAAGAGTTCCAGGCTAGGTTGGATGGAGCTTTCAGCAACCTGGTCTAGTGGAAGGTGTCCCTGCCCACAACAGAGGGGCTGGAACAAGATGATCTTTAACGTCCCCTTCCAACTCAAATGATTCTACGGTTCTATGACTTTATGATTCTCTGTTGCATGTCAAGAATACAACAAAATCTTTGAGAAATGCCTATCACTTCAGAACCACATTTGCTGTGAACTTCTCTGTATTACTGTGAAACTTTGGCAGACGCATTCAATAGCATGCAAAGAGGCAAAGCCTCATTCTTAATGTGACATAGTTTCAACACCACTGCGACTGGGTTATAGAAATATTTTCCATTGTTTGAAGACAAACATGACTGAAGGGCAGAGTAAAATTCAGTCTCAACTTTTGCCTGTTAGCAGCAGAATCACATATAGAAAGCGCCTTCAAAGTTTTAATGCACTATGAAACAAAAAGCACTCCCTTTCCTCAGTTAGAAAATTGTCTGCAGAGTATGACTTTGTTAGGAACTGATATACGTGATTCTGCAGAAACAATGCTGTGTCTCAGCAGTCTAGGAAAACTACTGGGATTGTCCTGTGTCAGTGCAGTTCAGTTTCACATGTGCGACATCACTAGTGGATTTTTATTTTGTATATGTTTCTCTCAGTTAAAACCTTCTTATCAAACACTGAGAGATAATACACATTTCTTCCTGTTATAAAATAAAAGCACGAACATCAATCATCTCAAATCACTGACATTCACCCAGAAATAAATACAAATATGTTCTGTAACATTTCACTGCTATTATCTGTTGAGAAGCACTGCTGCCCTTTCTACTGAGGGTACCGGAACATGGCTGCCCTCACAGGAATGTAAACTTGGCATTAATCCGGGCAGATTCTCATTCCCTGCTCACTCTCATTTAACATTAACTCACTCCTATACTGTTATCAGAAGGTAAAGGTCATAGCTTTATTTACACAATACAGCACTATACAAACAGTCATTAAACAAGAAAATCTTGCACCAAATAAACAAGAAGCAAAAAAACAATGCTGACCCCGCTACCAGGAACTCCCGCTGGAAGTATCTCATCATTCCCCAAATGAGGTTGATGGTGCTGGTCTCTCCTTCTAAATATTAACTGCCCGGCACTGCCTCTCCACATACCCAACTCCCACGCAAGAGCCAACTAGGGACTTTTTTATGTTCCAAACCCAGGAGAAATTTAGAAAGCATGCTACTGTTGGCAAGGCCATGTGGCTCATATCCTATTCCCACAGCCTTTACTCATCCTTCCACAGCTGGAAACCTTGTCAAAGGCTCTCCTATACGACAGCAGCCTTTAGCACAATACATAAGCTGGGCAGATGGCAGGGTGGACTCCCTCAGTCCGAATGCCAGAAGCCTGGGAACCAACCCTCCTTCCTGCTTCTCATCTCCCTCAGCCCCGCTTCTCTCCACCCCAGCCTACTGCCTTTTCCTGTGGGGAAGACATCCTGCTTATTTATGCATTTCACGACTGCTGGCCTGCCTAGATCCAGCAAGAGAAAGTGCAAAGAGGGCAGAGGCAGCTCACTAAAATCCTGTTGGAGCTCATGTTCAGTTTTGGGAACTAGACCGGGCAGAGCAGAGACAGCATGGATGTGGTCCAGGGTGCAAACCTGGCCAGAGCACTGGTCAGGTGGCGTGGCTTGGGCAGCAGTCCCTGGAGACACTGGGACTCCAGACACATGTGCTGCACACAATTCACTCCTTGCTTCCTATTTTTACTGAAGGTGATGGAAATAGTTTGTTACTCACTTGGGCTAGACACAAACTGTAACTCCTCTGTAGCAGACTCCTGCAACAGGCAGTTTCTGTGCAGAAGGGCTTCAGGATACTCCCGTGCTTAGCTGTGAATATGCTATATGAGGGTATACAGTCTTGCCCTCCTTTGTGAAGCATAGCAAAGCACCAATTTAACCTTTAACTACTTAGAGTTGAAATAAGATGATCTTTACATACTTAAATTTAAACCAAAATGCTCCATGCCTAGTTTTACATTAAAAAACACAACCCAACCAACAAACCAAAACAAAAAAAAACAACAAACCAAATACAAAATAGGGGGGAGTGAAATCTTATTTGGCTACTGCCACTCAGAAAAAACACAGGAAGGCAACCTGGGAGAATGATGACTTTTAACATGTTAACCACTGACCATGCAACATTTTCATCAGTGTAAATATAACTCCTCGTTACTCTGCCAAGGTTGCACTGAATCATACAACCACCAATGAAGTCAGCCTTTCTAAATATTCTTATTTCACATAAAAACACACTAATGGATATGCTTTTAATTTTAGGTAGTTCTTCTTTCTGAAACACTGGTGTGTGTTGCCCTGATAAACAGGAATGCTGGGAAAACTGATCATCCAAGGAAAAATTCAGTTAGTGTTCAAACAAGTTCTTAGGGCAGTTGTGTATGGAAAAAGCCCGGAGGTGCTCAAGGATTGGCATCAGAATATTTATATTCACATTTGCCTCAATTCAGTGTTAATAAATCCTTCATCATAACCAACACATTAATTACAGAGTGCACAGAACCTCAGAAAGCTCCAAGTTACAGGCTGCATTATTACTTCATATTGCTGAGGAACACAATAACCCATACTTATGAAAAAGGACCCCCCCATGACCAGGTGCTTTATATTTGAAGGCAACACCTCACAGACCCTACATTTGAAACCCAAGCAATGAATCCACCTGAAGCAGGTGACATTAGTTTTTCAGTTAAGATATTTTTCATCCTCTTAGGTGAACTGAAATTATGTACATTCAGTTTCCCTCTTTTGTATTTCAGAGAGGGCACTTGAATGGTTCTGGAAGATGCCAGAGATCAAGCAACATGCAACTACTGGCCCTTCAGATCTTTGCTGAAACAATGTTTGTAGCTCGCACAGGTATTTCCTAAATCATATATGAACTGGGGACACTGTCATTTATGTTCATTAAATGGTACCCTGTTCTAGTGCTGATGTTCCTGCCTGGGGAGACAGCACTTCTTTCAGGCTAAAGTGGGCCAACTGTGTCACCTCACTTGAATTCCTATGAGAGCCGGAGACAGCCACCCAGGTACTCTTGACCTCAGCCCAACAACTGCAGGTAAAACAAGATCATGTCATGTTTACATGTATCTGAAGAAAGTGCAAGGGAAAGCTGAAAGTCAGTACAAGAGGAGAGTACAGAACTGACAGTTTCTTAACACATGCAGTTTGTTGCACCTTCCCTATGTGAGAATATACATGAAGTTTATGATGACTGACTTTAAATATACCAGGTTCCAGGGACAGCTGACACTGAACATAGTCCACAGTCTTTCATCACTGAGTTCAAACTCCAGTTCGGCTCACAGGCAAAATGAGATTCATGGTCTAGCCCTTAATTCTTGAAGCTTGGATACATTTTTTCAAAGTGGTGCAATTGCATAACACAAACAAGATGACTGCCAGAACTATGCTTGAAACTTCTCTAGTGTCTGATTGACTCTACTTGTATTATCAGGCCTCAGCTTGACATGTGCCTGAATTGCTGAATGCCAAATGAGAGGGAAAGTGGCAAGGGATAATGCAAATACTTTCATTAAGCTGTTGAAGTGTTTTTGACACAACAACAGTAACATCATACCTTTAAAAATGCCACACTGAATATTATCCTAAAGTTTATCTATCATACAAGATGCATTCAGTAACAGAAATATTTTTATGCATAAAAATTCTGAGGTTCATCTTTATTTCCAGTATAGACTCAATAAACAAAATGAAGATATGTAATTCCAGTGAGCACACTGATAATTGGACAAGTGTGGGAACAATTGTTGGGCCAGCTGCAAAGATGTGAACTCAAAGAATAATTTCTATTGCCAAACAGGGAGCTGGCTTTCTCTTTGAACTTCAGGGGAAATGAGGATAAACTAGTCATTATAAAAGATGAACATTTAGTATCATCATAGCACTTTCTAAAAATCTAACCAACAAGCCAAAGCATGAGCTAAAGCTAGTTATTTACTTCCCAAAATATAACTATGTTTAGCTCCAAACAAATACTTCCACATACATGGCTGAAAAAAGATCAGAAGGTATAGCAGCTATTTTGAAACCTACATTTCCATCAAACATCTTAGTTTATTTATATATACCCCACTTTCCTTGAAGTAGTGCCCACACAAGCAGCATTTCCCACTTTGGAGAATAACCATTAATTTCACACCACAATGTTTTTTCTAGAGATATAATTACACAGAAGACAAGTATTTTTTATTAAAATATCTGAAGGCATGTTAGGTGGTTACGACTGGTAGTTATTCAGGAGCACAGGTTTTTTTCTTTTCTTTTTTTCTTTCCCTTTTCTTTCCTTGCTTGTCAGCCAATAAAAGCTTTGGAGATGTAAAGGAGTGACTTGATCCCAATGCATTTTTAACATTGTAGTAAATAATGTAGTGAGGTATGGAATAATAAGGCTGAGAACCTGTTCTGTGCAAGACAACTATTCTAACACATCCTTGACATCAACAAATGAATTCTCCCAGGGCCTCACACACTGTGAATGAATTGTGACATTTTCTTGTGATTAATTCTTTTAAAATATTCTCTAGACTTCTATTTTTATTTTACAGAATAACTGGGATGTACATTTTACAAATAGTTGAAGCGTCTAGTATCCCACAGGTTGGAAAATTAATTATTCTTAAGGACATAGCTATGTCAAAATAAAATACAATTGAATCTGTTCCTAATGTTCTTCCTGTTGCTTTCTTTCTCTTTCTGCTTTCATCCTACAATTCATGTTATTTCTCCTCTTTTATCTCTTCTGATAATACCCCCAATACAACATGCCATTTACAACTTCAGTGTTATACTCTAATATGCAAAAGACACGCCAGCATAGTCTCTGAATCAGAAGTTGTGAGTATACTGTGAAGTTCAAATTACAAAACATTGCCTCAGAAAGACATTTCTCTTGCAATCAAAGCATTCTGCTGATAAAGTCATAGAAAGAACACAGGCACATGAAATGATTCCATGTAGGTAGGAACTAAAAAACAGCAGAAGCTACATATAAGACAAGGGAAAAGAGGCAGGAAAGAGAAAGAGCAGAGAGAGAAGAGGATGTGTCAAAGCATGGGGGCTGGGAGGGATGGAAGTGAATGAATGCACACTCACAGAAAGAAGGGAGAGGTAATTTTGTATCAATTCCTTCTTGCTGGGTCACAGAAATCATTAAACTCACTGCTAATTACAAAATGTCTACCTCCAGTTTCCAGGAAGAGGAAATTAGCAAGTATTTTATGGAAACAAATCCTCAAAATCCTTCACTTTTTGAAGTGCCAAGCTTGTCTGTTTCTCTTATGATGGATACTTACAAATTGTGAAGCTGCCACATTGTATTACCTAAACGTACAAATAGTTAGCTTTGGAAATAAATGTAAACAACGAGTAAAAAATTTGATATGGACAGGAAAGGTAAGAAAAGTGTTGGATTTTCAGAACTTGAAAACAAACCCATGGGAAGTGGTAGGGCCAAAAGTACAACTCAGTATGGAAACATCAGTTTTATAAAGAAAATCGGATTTTTGATGAAAAGACCACTTTCCCAGAGATTTATCTTCCTTAGAAATTGTGATGCCCTGCTGTTTGCTGCGTCTCTGGAAAGAAGACTCCTTCTTTGGGAAATTTCCCTTTGAATCCCAGCATGTGGGAAAGCCAGTGGCCTCTGATAGAACTTACCACTCAGTCCTGGTTACTAAACACTTAAAATTCCCTTCTCTTAATTTTTAGTACTCTTAAGATCTGCCTTAATATGAATCCAGGGACGTGACAAATTCCACATCCTCGTCTTGATGTTTCTGAGACTGTCCCTTAAATGACTACCTCAAATCAAAACTGATAACCTAAAAAAGGGTGAGAATACCAAAAGAATAAGAGAGCTCAGACTTTTTACTAGACAGGGACAGACTCGTATCACAAAAACTGTAAAGTGTGTTGCTTTTGAAAGCCCAAATTTATTGCAAGGAATGATAGGCTGCTAAAAACAAATAAAAAGAGAGAGGAAGCATGAAATGACAAGATAAAGGACTTAATAAACACATTAACATCAGGGTGAATTTTATCAAAGTGAATCCTTACTTTTAATAATAAAGCCCATCCCTAAATGCATTCTTCATCACAACACAACAATATGCACTTTTTATGGGTGTATGTGCAGGGGTGTTGAAGACCAGAGACTGGGGCTGGGAGGAACACGTTCAAATAGATGCAAGGCACTTGCAAGCAAATCAAAATTGTCTCCAAAGAGGCACTTCCTGCTGGTGACTAAACCTTCACCCAAACAGTCAAGAGGAAGGGGCAAAAGTAAAGCATTGCAAAGGACCATCCCGATTGTATCAGAGTGGAGACAACTAGGACAAACAAACTCAGGAAGTGGCAGGGAGTTAGAAATTGAGAGGAAGTCTATGGCACAGAGAGGAAAGTGAAGAGATTGCAGCGATCTGCAGAGAGGTCACCTCTGGGTCGCACTGTGCCAAGCTTTTTCAAACCCACTTTATTTGGACTATAATACAAAACTGGCACACACAGCTGGCGGCTGCTGCAGAGGCTATTCAAATGTTAACATTCTCAATGATAAACAGCCAAAAAAAAGTTCTGTGTAAGCAAATTGGAACAAACAACTAATCTAAATCTGGTTGCTAAGAGACAAAGGATTTCAGCCAAAACCAGCCCGAGGCCTCAAGAATACTTTATTTTTGATCAAAAAAAGTACCTGTAGATGACTCCATGTTGGTGAAGAAACATGAGTGCTGATGTGACCTCTGCAGCATAAAAGCGGGATCGAGGTTCGTCAAATTTGCGTGAGCGCTGGATTTGAAACATTAGGTCTCCTCCATTTACATATTCCATGACGAAAAAGAGGCGGTCCTGAAATTAATTAAACAGTGCTATTTAGCTAATTCCTTTTAGTCGCACAAAGGACTGCTTGAAGCTACACTTTAGGTGACTAGAGCATTTATGTCAAGAAATAAAAGAAACAAATGCTACAATTCTGAAAAAAGAAAAAGCTGACAACCAAAATCCCCAAAACCTAAAGAAAATGAGACAAAAGTCTCAAAGTGAGAAAGGAGAAAAAGGCAATCAAAATGCAGTAATAAGCAACACACACACAAACAAATCGACAAATACATATGGAACATCAACAAATATACATGGAATTATAACAGAGATACTTAAATGATGTTGTTTCTTTTATAGTTTAGCCATAACCATGAAAAGATAAAATAAAATCCATCAGCTACTAAGTCTTCTCATTTCTTCACTTCTCTCTTACCAGCTACTGCGTCTGCAAAGCACCTTTCCCAAACTGTGCAAAATTATTTAGAATTGTTAAGCTATAGAAACTAGTGTTGTCAATCTCAAGCACCTACATATGTTTTTTTGAGTTGCCTCAAACTCTCATAAGACAATGAAATAAAATTATGTTATTAAAGTACATATCAGGTTCTTTTTGTTTTCTTCTGATGCTTATCACCTCCAAGTTCAAGCTTTCAACCTTATTTCCATGACGGAGAACTAGAAATGAACTTTACTTGCAAACACCAACTGAGATTCTCAGGCAATCACACCATTAATGCTAAAGTTAAGCACTCAGTGAAATAGTCAGAACTGAGAACACCAGCAACATAAACGTGTGCTTGGCATCTTGAACCATTCATAATCTAAACTAGCAATGCAGGTGAAGACATAAGCAAAGGGACAACGCACATTTACTCAATATACATTAGATTCTATTTTTTAAAGTGTTTCTTATAAATTTTCATATTTTTCCCTAACTTGTACTAACAGCCCTAAGTCGTCAATTCTTGCCCATTCACCCTTGGTTGGAAGCCTGCTTCACATTCTTTATTTCCTTACTGTTAATTATCAACATCACATGAGTTTAGTTAGAGGTGGAGGCAATTCCCATGTGACGTGACACAAACATTTTGTTCTCTGGTCACATGAGTCACAGATGCATAAGAATGGGACTTCACCAAAGCGAAGTTGCCCCTTTGCAACTTTGATATCATCCTGCAGTTTGACTCTAGTTCATGATGTCTGGTTTGCTGGGTTGAAGGAGACAAGATGTGACATTGCTTTGGGCAAGGAAAACCAACAGAGATCCAAAGTTAACCTCCCACAAGTGATTCCAAGCCTGTAGATTACACAGTTTATATATATGAATCCAGAAATCCATAAATGTTTGTAATTTGTCTTCAGCCATCTACTCTACAACTCAGATTCAGAGCATAGCTCTTAGAAATATCCTTAAACTTAAGCATGTGCATTAATCCTGCTCATTAAATGCCTAAATGTAGTACTTATCAGGGATGCTTCCTGGAGGAGGCTAGAAATGTTTGTCTGACTTTCTGCTGATTACAGAAAGAGGATGCAGGAAAAATACTTTGTCCCTTTCCCCCTCTATCTCGGGAACACAGAAACTGCCAGACTGCATCAAATTCAGGATGCCAGGTAAAGTAGCATTCTTGGTAAAACATTGGTAATGACTTTGGTGCATTTCCCAACATTTTTCTTACCATTGCTTAGGAAGGGAAACCTACTGAAGAATAGCATCAAAGCTTCTGGCTGTATCATACACTCAAAAGAGCATGGCTTCAGAGCCATGCCTTGTTCTTTTTGCAGTGCTCAGTACTGCTGATACAAAATATTTAGGATCATAGTGCAGATTTTTTGACATTAGTGTAGGCTTTAAGCATCACCTTCTTTGCTTCTTTTAAGCGAAAATATGGGTCCTTCTGCTGTCTGTCTCGTTGTCTCTGGAACCAATAAGAACTGCTGCCTTACTTTTAAAAGAAAATCTGATAGTTCTCAGATGGTCTTGGGATTTCAGAAGCTAGGGCTTAAGGATAACACCAATGCAGTCAGTTTTGTGATGAAGTATTTAAATGCACGGCTACACTGTTACTGGAATGTAATGTAAGAGGTCACGGCACCCCTAAGAAGATGCAGACGTTGTTTCCAACACTGGCATCATTTTGCCGCACCTGTATCACAAGTATAAACTAAACAATGCTGATGCAAAGTGATGGTGCTTACAACTGTGACTCCCAAATGGTCATCCTTGACCTGCCACCAAGCTGGGAACTGCTCCCAAGAGTGAGAACACCACTAAAGGGCTGGGTTACACAATTGTATAGGTGAGGGCCATTTCCTAACATATCAGGGTATACACTATATCATTCTCAAATGCCCTATGTTTGATCCAAACAGAGGTAATGTTTTTTGGGACATTCACTAAATGCCTAATTGCTGATTCTAAATATCAGAAATTGTATTTAGTTAAAAAATCAAGTTCTTTTTTCTTTAGTTGAGTCCTTTGTAGGACACTTCCAGTTCAGCTAACTGAAAATCTAACCTGGACTCTTCAGCAGAGTATCTTGTCACCAGACAGTCTGAACAAAAGCTTTAGCAGTAGCTCTGTTTCCAGAGCTGGGGACTGGTAACTATCCTCTTTCACACCTTCCTCATTATGCACATCCCAATCTCCATTTGAAAAGGTATTTTTGACAGATTCTGCAGCTTACTTGGCCACCTCATCAAAAGCACACCTACTAAAACCAGAATTAACAGTTCAGTGATTGAAATTGCTCTGTTATTGCATTTTTCTGCAACAGACTGATATTTCAAGTCACTTTTCCAGCTTTCCTGCGTACACATTTCATTTTTCTAATGAGAATTCATAGGAAAAAAAATAGTTTGAAAGTTCTGTTCTCTGTTTACAGTGATCTGGGAAAAGGGATTTATTTTGAGAGGAGAAACATACTAATTCTCCCTCATTATCATGCAGTACACAGTAAGATGCTCAACATACACATGCACAGCTGGCCAGAATTTCAACATTAGAAGGCATCATCAGTTTGATGAAATACATTCAGTCCCTATGAAAACTACTTTCTTAAAAGCAGCCTCTATTGTTTCTTGGTTTTGGTTTTTTTGTTTGTTTGGGTTTTTTTGTTTCGTTTTGTTTGGCTTTTTTCTGTCAGGACAATGATATGATCAGCTGAGATTCAAATTTACGTGAAAAGAAGATTCAGGAGAAAATATTTAATGAAAATGAGCTCACTCGACAGACACACTATTTTGATATTTGATACTCAAACTTTTTTCCCTTTCATTAAAAGTTAATGACCAAAATATAGATCCCCAATGCTCTATTTCCTTTCTGTCATAATGTAAGCACACACATAGAGTGACCCAATGAGACATCTGAGACTTCAATGCAGAGGGAATTTCATCCTCAAACAGTAAGAGTGAATTAAATTTATTATTCCTGATTATATGCATCTTGCAGTATGTGTCACTAGGACTTAATAAAACATTGAAGTGGGAGAATATAACGTGAACATTCTTAAGAACTATACATTAAGGGACAACACAGCATTTACTCGACTGAAAATGAGATACAATGTATGAATTTATCATCAGCTGTGTTCCAAGAGAAAACACAATAGGTTTGGTGTGGACTGCATTATTTTTGGACTCTGTTTTCATAACACTTGAGAAGCATGTTTTGATGAACCAAATAAATGTAAAGCGGTCCTGGGAATTATATAAACTGAAATAAAAGGCAAAATCACAAACAAAGAGATTACAGATTAATCCTCTCTTGGCACCTATAAAGCACAAAAGTACTGCAAAGTCCGTTAATATGTTTTCTGAAATAATTAGATTATTTTACAAGGTATGTTTTAGCCCTTAATCACACCTGCTTTTCCTTGAATTTCTCAAAAAGTATGGTTGCATGAGAATACTTAAAATAACAAATGGAAAAAAAAAATCAGAGCACAGAGTATGAGTAAGAGATTTCAAAAGAAAATTGGATATGAACTGAACAGGCTAGAAGTCAAAACAAAAAAAGTTCAACTTCACTCTGTATTTCCACACTATTTCCTGGCCATAAAGGTAACTACTATGGTGGAATACATAATGCCTGTCTCAATATCTCTATGATTCCAGTCTCGCCTCTCAACGTTCTTAATTGAGAGTTTCCTGCATCAAAACTGGACACCAAAAGCAATCTCTTTTCTAGTTTTTTTCCCTTTCACTACCTGAAGAAGTATACCTGTCACTCAAACTAGAAATCTTGTTCCACCTCACTCATTCCACTCCTTTAACTGTGTCCCAATTTAGTTTTTCATTCTTCTTGACGTTCAATATAGCCATAGTAAATCCTTCTAACTAATACCTCACACTTTATTCTGATTACTGCCATAACTTTCCCTCTTCAAAGTAATTCTCTGATTTGTAATTTAGTTTGTATATATATTTTTGCTAACATCTGAATATATATTATGTGCACTCCATGCCAGTTTATATTTCCTTGGTTCTAGATGTTTTGAGTTCCACTGGAGAGAGGTTGGACCTTTAGTTTCTTTCGGAATAAAGTACATGTTTTTAACTGGGAAAAGGAGGGGAGATTACCAGAAACATCAGTAGTAGTAAACTCTAAGGACGTAACAGATTCAATCCAGCTCCTTTTTGTGGAGGTGTGATTAATGACCAAGACCTTTCTACTAGAAAGACCAGATAATCTTGCCAATCAGTTTTGATTTAACAGATGACACTAGACAGTCTATTAGTTGTTTAGATATGGAATAATAGCATTGTTAAGGAACAAGCTTCTACATAAACCCTGTATGAAAGTTAGACATAGAAAGACTTTGATGTATTGTTTATATTAATTATTGTGTAGCTCTTAAAAGGCTTTTTAAGAATTGTTATCAGTCATTAACCTGTCTGTCCTTTGTTTGTTTTCCAATTAAAATCTCATTAACATTAGATTGCAGTCTAAAGACAATCCATTGATAAACATAAGGCCATGTACAATTATCACTGCAACCTGAAGAATACACACTTTTTTTTTTTCTCCTTTCAAACGAGTCCTACCAGCTGGGGGACCCACTATGCAGTTCAGCACAGCCTCACTACTGAAACATTACAAAACAAAAATACATCATGCCATCTGTCTCCCGGTTTCAAAACCGAGATGCGCATCCATGACACAAGTCTGAGAACAAATTTTTTCACTACTGTTTTTTGTCTCCCAGTGCAACTCTTACAATACTTAAAGTCATTCAGGGAAGGCAGTGAACACGGACTCCTTAAGTAAAATGTACAACTGATAAATATTAGCACCCTACTCCAACAACGATTTTTCCCTTAATTTATGTTTTCATACAATTGGCTGCGAATAAATTCTTCCTGATTCTCTCTAGGTCCCTAAACTAACGTCTTTGTGTGAATACACTTTTTTTTCCTCCCAGTTCCAGAAAGTTGCATTTGAATTAGATTTCTCCAGAGGCCACTGAAAGTATCACGGAAACTAATACGTGTTCCAAATGTGTATCAATTTTAAATGCAAAATGGTTCATATTCTAGTAGAGTACTGTTACATAATGGAATATGTTTAGCCACTAATCTTGTTGCAAAACAAAAGACAAAGACGCAACTTTTATTGCACAAGAAGTCAGGTAAATATATCACCTTGGTATGTTCTGTAAGAGGATATTTTATTCATGTCATGCATGTATAGAATTCTTTTTCAACTAGTACAAAACTGTGATTACTTAACTCTATTTAAACAGGATGCTCAAACAGTTTGTTTAAAACTACCTAAAACTGCGGCAACTGTCCCACCCCTCAGAACTTAAATAAACATTTCCTGCTCGTGATGAAAATTGCACAGGCATACTCTACACAAAACTATATGCAAGCCTTCACCATCCTGAGCCGAAGACTAACCAGGATGGCACATTCATTTTCCACAACCCCAGCATCAGGAGGGACAAATATAAAACCAAGAGAAAAACCGGGTACAACACTACAGAAAACAACAAAAAGCTCTCTCCTGTTCATGTGATTCCTTTTTGAAGTTTACAGTAACAATCTCCAAGAGGACACTACAACACGTTATCTGTCTCTGATTTCAGTGTTTATATTCAGGGCTAATTGTGTTGTTTTTCCTGTTTTGTACCAGAGCTTTCATGGACTTCCACATAAGAAGTGAACAATTTCTGTGAATCCCATATTTCTTGGAATAAATGCCCTGTACACAGGGACTGCTATCATAAATTTCATATGGTATATCTGCATCTTCCACTTAACACAAAATACACACACTCAGATTTTGTATTAGAGGATTTTTTTGTCAACCAGACACTTCAAATTTCTCTCGAGCTGGTGAATACTACTATAGCTAGGGCTTATTGCTCAGTTTTAGTCAGCTTTGCCCAGTATCTAATTTCAAATTCCTTTTTTTTCCCCAAAAGAATTACCTCAAAGTTAAAACACAGACCACAGAGAGTCAGAGAACCACACAAAACTGGATAAAGAAGTCTTGCAAGGTCATCTAGCTTATCCCACAGCTGACAGGCAGGATCAGCTGTACCTAGCCAAGGGGAACTAACCTTTTCAATGCTGCAAGGCAGTCTTTGGGCACTGTGAGCCAGCAGTCTAAAACTGTGACCCTGAGCAGCTCTGCTGAGTGGACTCCATTTGGCCCCCAGAGACCTAGAAGGAGGAGTCTCTGCTAGGCTGGTCTGCCGGAGGGCAAGTGGGTTTTTCTGTACTCCATTGCAGCAGAGTCTCATTTCTGCCAGAAGTGCTCTGCTCTCTTCTCAGTCCTCTTGTCAGCAGCAAAAGCCAGTAGTGACCAGTATTCCCTGAACATACTCTGCCTCATGGGTCAGAAAATTGCATCACTTACTGAAATTAAAAATCCCCACTGATTAGTGTTCCTTGACCTCCTCTGGCACTCAGTTTCAGTACTTACAGAAAATACCACTAGGAACTCTTTTCACTGCTGCAAATCATTTGCATTACTTCTTATGCTAATCTTTCTCAAGGTATCAATTCCTAGCTGTGCTGGAAGCTATGTAATTCTGGGCTTTCCACCTTTGTTTCTCACGCAAAGAACTGATTACTGATTTTTCTTGACTTTACAAAATTGATTAAAAAATATTTCTACCTTGTTCATAGAGTCCTCAGATATTATGTTAGCTGAGAGCCTGTGGCGAAAAAAAACACCCACTTGTAAAGTCTTGAAAAAGGTTTCAAGAATAGCTGGCCCTTCTTGGGACACTGGAATAATTCTTAAAAAACCCTCTCTACACCATCACAGTCAGAAAAAAAGCAGAGCCAGAAAAAGCTACAAATAGAATGCAATCAGTTTTCAAACAATACTTTCAGAATCAGTACAGAGGTTCTCCAAACCTTTACAGTGTATTACTGTAAAGACTTGCCTTGCAGTCTATAGTCATCTACAGTATGAGTTGCTGGAAAGGGTTTTTTAAGCAAGATGTTTGTCTGAGATCTTTATATGTCATAAAGCAGTCCTGGTATGTCACTTTGGTCATGGGAGATTTATGTTGCCTCCCTGTGGAATATCAATGGATACTGGAACAGAATAGCATTCTTAACTTGTGTTTCATGGCCCTCACTCATCCCATAGTGCTATTCAACAAGGAAAATATGGCTAGTGTTATGTACATTGAGATAAATTGGCTGGCTGAGGTGGGGGGCTTACTATGTGCCAGCAGCAGGTCACAGAATGATGGAAATTACAAGTTAACAACTCAAAGTGGGAAACATCAGCCAGGACCTCATGGACGTCACCTATTCTTTAAAAAAAGTTCAAGGGATGATTAGATTTTACCTAGACTGGAACTCAACAAGAAAGTTTCACTTATGAATTTTTCCAAAGACTTATCCAGCGATCCAAAATGAAGAGAAGGCAGCCTGTCCCAAATTCACAGAGAGTGCAAAAATGTGCCATTTTTTTATCACTTCAGCACTAATAATTGTAGAAAAGTTTAGCTGATTGTTTCAATTATTGAATGACTCTAATCCCACATTACTGTGGCAAGCAAAAGTCACTGATGTTAACATCACTTTTGAAATGTACAGGTCTTCAACTGTACCATAAACGCTTGAAAATGAGAAAGTATGGTTATGAATAAAATCTGCAACTAGACTCTGCAACCAGCAATCATATATACATCAGAACAACAGATGAACATTACATCCCTTACACAGAGCTTTTTCCTGTGTAATTTATGAACACCTGATCTTTGAATACAGTTTTCCTACTGTATTTTCAGATAATGAATTCTGTCAGATGACTGTCTGGACCATATTCACTATGCATTGGATTAGCTAGTGTTATACTAGGCTTATACCAGGTCTAGTAAAAAGAAAATATGATTCAAAATTTCAATAATCCTGTTTTTTAAAAATGATGATTAGAGTAATTCAGTGTAGTACAGAAATGGAGAGTTGCCAGCCTGCTCCCCAGAGAGCTGTCATCTAACTGAGAATGTGACACAAAATTCTAGCTCTAGCTGAGTTTCTTGAATAGACAAAAATTGCATATTAAGACCCTAAAATGTTATCATGTGAATGCAAACAATTCTTTAGTTCCTTCCCACTTTAAGAAAGAATTACAATTTTAGTTTTTGTTCTCCTTGGTCACTAATCAATATTATATCTCCTCCCTATGTGAATGTTTTCTGTGACACCTGTAATATAATATCTAATGTTCTGACACAGTATCTACAGGGCTTAGTAGTGAGATTCTCTTTAGCTCAAATGGAGTTTAGATCAGGATTAAAATTTTAATGCTGTAATATGTGGAATTTACTAGCCAAGGGCATGCAATGAAAATGCTGAAATTACATACACGAACTGAGACAAAAAGACTTCTAATTTTGGGAAAATCTTTAACCCCAAAGTATCCTGGAGAGATATGTGTTCTGTTGGATTTTTTGGGGAGTTGGTGCAAATCTTTCAGTGTGCTCCGAGCTCCACAGTGAACTCAGGGAAGGAGTGCTGCTCCCTGGGCAGCAACCCTGCTTCCTGTCTGCTCCCTAAAAACCCCATGAGCAAGGACCCCAGAAGAGTGCCAGCTGGTGTAATACCCTCCTTGTGCCCTTCCTTTCATATAAGGGAGAAACACAACTGGAATCCTCTGCAGAAATGGCATGTTTTGTAGTTCTAGTCACTTCAAAAGGGGTATCAAGTAGGAAAAGCTTCTCAGGCCATTTCCCTAATACCTTCATTTGATGACAGATAAGCTGTGAAAAGCGCCTTTTATGAAATTCTTTGATCTCATCTTCTTTTGGTGTTGTTCGGAAAAAAGAACTGTTCTGGTGAGATAATTTTAAAGACCTCTCATTTAATGGCCTGATGCACATGACAGAAAATTATATCAAGCCTGTAAAATGTCATTATGCAGAAAACATTACAATGTGCAGGCAGCTATTAATATTCCTTTGTTCTGGTTCTTATAGGAAAAATATAAACACTGTTTTCCAAGCAGAACTATATAGTTTTTGAAGGCACCTCAGAACTTCTAAGAATGACTTTTAACCTGTCTATGTTCTACCAAGGAGCTTAGATAGAGATGGCACACATCCTAGGTGTCTTCTCAGCCTCTAGGCTGGCCCAGGTACCTTTATAATTCCTGTTTTCTTATGTTGTTTGGGCATCTAGTTTATGTCTCTGAGCACACAGGAACACACATCAGATGCTATAGAACTAATAGGGAACACTCAGGGGAATGCAGCCAGTTGGTCCAACAGCAGTGATATCAGAAGGAAAAGGAACCTAGATAAGGAAGATAATGAAAATGAAAGGACAAAATACTCATCCAGCAACCATTTTCTGAGAAATTATCTGGTATTGCTAAAAAAACCACAAACCAACCTGAAGTAATCAGCTGAGTGGGCAAGATTTTATATCACAGTCATGATATATTGGCAACAGTGCTATTTGTTTCTAGGAATCCAATCAACGGACCTAAAGGCAGAAGTTGTCTTCTCAGACTTATGCAACTGTCAGTTGTGAGCCAGGAGGAAACTACAATGTCTTTACCTGTGAGTTACTTGTATAAAAGCTATTCAGAGTTGTCTGTTGACATATGATTTCTAGTCACCAAGTATACTGAACCAAAATGGACAGACTACAGCAAAAATACATGAGAAGGTTTTATATTTGTTTCATCGTTTACATTTTCAGAATTTGTAAGAAAAGAAAGCACAAATGTATAGATCTTTTCACTCTCCCCATGCAAGAACAAATTCTTGCCATTGCACTAGCCTGTGAAAGGTTATCTTGCGTTACAGAATTTAGTACTAGGAAAACCTGTCTCCTTTTCCAGCTCAAAGCTGTACTTACCCATGAACAGAGAAGTGAACACTGCAGAAGGAAAGATGGCAATGCAAACAGGTATAAAAAGTTATTCAAATATTCAATATGTTGCACTGTAAGTTAACTTGGCTAATAGGAGCATGATGTGAACATCAGTGCATTCATCAAGAAAGGAGTAAAACAAAATTCTCCAAAAGCTTTCAAACTTCTTTCCCTGTAATGTGGGAATAAGTGTTGGAAAACTGCTGCAGCAGGGCCAGCTTCTTTACATACTGCCTAGATATTCTATTTATGATGCTCTGTGTGTTAGAGAAACATTTGCTACCAGATGTTCTTTATTGCTTTTAAATTGTTATTTTTGCCTAAGCGAAAAAGGGGGATGGTGAAAAGACTGGTACTTTCTTCATAGCTTTTTTGTTTTTCCCTGAAGAAGAGACACCAAATGAAACTCAGAAAACAAAGTATAAGCATTAAAGAGAGGACTTTTACCAATTTCTCCATACTTCTTATTCTGATAATTTCACAGTCTGTAGCTGGCTAGCATCTCCCTTAAATTCATCAGCAAGTCATTCATAAGTAATGTTTTCACTAAAGTGCTCCATTGCATATTCTTTGTGCTTCCTTACTCTTATAACCAATTCAATCATTGTGCACTAAGGGAAAAAACCCCACAGTTATTTACTGATGCACCCAGCAGCACACAGTATTTTGTAGTCAGCAATTTGACACAAGTTAGACCACAATAAGACATTGGTTTAGGACTTGATTTTCTTATTTTTGTACATTAGGCCAGGCCACTGACTCCTACAGGGCATTTTGTGAGATTAAGTGTTTAGAAATTGGCTTATTTATAATTTTAGAAAGTTTGCACTAGGGGAGGGCAGGGAATCCTGTGCTCCATTAGAAAGAAGATGAATGAAGTCTTTGGCAACATATTCGCTACCAGAGAAACAGCTCTTCTCTATTATGTGAAGTGTTTCAGTAATGTTCCCATGTACTTGAAAACAAAGGTCAGCCAGCGACAACAGTTGGTTCTAGCTTGACAACACAGCAAGAAACTTTTTCTGTGCTGTGATCATCCAGATGGAAAATTTATAGGAGATACTGTCATATCAGTTCACAAACTATGCCCTGGATGCCAGAAATAACTAAAAGTCTAGAGTTTACTTGAACACGATGTTCTGAATAGAAAAAAACAGTTGCATTTGTACTAATAAAACCTTGCTGAGGATTTCAAGTTTCTTAAAACAAGACATCAGCATTGAGTAACTGTGTCTTCACTCACATGAAAGAAAAACATCAGAGTATGTTTTGCAGTCTTTTCCAAAGAGATGTTCTTTTTGGGAACTCGGCTGAGCCAGAACAAAATAATTATGACAGCAAAAATAGAGGTGTTGCTGTTCTAAAGGAAGTTAAGGAATGCTTCCATTCAGAGATGTCTAATTCCAGATTTTTATTCGACCTCTCTTTTCTTACAGGTTCATAGTACTGTGACAGGCACTTTAACATGCTGATGCTCATTTCCTCAGACTCAAGCTCAGTCATTCAGATGGGACATATACAAAAAACCCATTGATTTCAAATGTATACTATTATTAGTTGTAGTAAAATGCCATAACAAGACCCAGTGACAGACCAACTTTCCACCGATACTGCACTTAGTAATACAGACTGAAAACTTCTCTGCACTTGGTATATGCTAAAAAGGGATAGAATTAGGATGTACAGTGAGAAATATCAAGATAAATAGTAAAGAAATACCAGAAAAAGTGTTTGCAGGGCATCTGCTGCCTACCCCGAGTGAGTTGCAGCCTTTGCTGAATGCTGGTGCCACTGATGAAGCCTCAGGAAATCACTTTACCAAACTCCAGGGATTGCATGTTATACCTCACTTTTTACAGGTGCCCAGCCTGTTTCCGGTTGAGCAAGCTTCAGCACATTGACTGCAGCAACAAAAGAAGAGATGCTCATCTACACTTTGGGAAGTGTATTCTTTGCTGAGAAAGTGTAACACAAAATTACCACTGAATCAGGCCAGTTGGGAAGAGAGAGACTAATAGTTTCTAAATTCGTGGCTGGTGCAAGGTCAAATGCAAAACTGTATCCTCTCTTTGTCTCCTCATACACTACTTTTCTTACTCCTAGGCTGTCCTAGGTAATAGTTAACATAGTTTCATTAGAGAGTGATAATATATCACTGTTTCTCAAGATTTTCAGTGCTCTTCCTGAAACCTCTCTGTGGAAACCTCAAAATTCCCCCTTGGCATGGGGAGATGGAGGTCAGCATGAAGAGCAGCTCATGAGCAGAGCTTCTACCCTGGGTAAATGTTCTGAGCAAATCCCTGTGCAGTCGCTGTTGCTAAGCAGAAACCAGATAACCTGCTCTGCTAGAGAGCAGCTGCCAGAGAGTGAAACTTAACCTTCATATGCTCTCTCCTGCCTCTCTTGTACACACACACTATTCCACTCACAAACTCTGTGTTTCGTGCCCTGATTTGCTCTCATGCAGGAAACAACCACACAACAAAAAGGGAAAATGAAAGTATGACTGTATTTAAAACATAAAAAAGTTAACACTAAACATGATTAATACAAATTCAAGGAGATATGTCAACTTAAAACAAGCAATATATGCACAGATTCTCCTATTTAGTAAACAGAAAAAGGCCATAATAAACAACACTGCCACATAAGCTGATAGAGGGAGATGACGAACATGACAGACTATCTCAATACAGCACTTTTAGCTGAGGTGAGCATCGTCATCCTCTGCAGCCTCAAAGGTAGAATTTAAATCCTCTTTGCACTTACAGAATTGCTACTGATAGAGCTCAGGGCCCTGAGGGCACTTCCAGGCCCCAATGTCCTTGTTCACTCTCCCCCCTGGGGAGGGACAACCCCTCAACGCCGCCCATGGGAGCTGCATTTTGGATCAGTCCAGTGCTGTAGGTGTGCATCTCTGGCTCTGGTTCCTGAGCAGACCATGGATCTGTTCCATCCCCTCACCACGCCAGGGGCTGTTGATGGACAGAGTTGTCTGTGATGAACAGAGAGCTCTGCCTGTCACACCTGGACCCCATGGGTCTGCACTGGCTGGTGAGGGTGGCCTGTGCTGGATCTCAGCACCTGTGATGCTCAGGCTGGCTCTTACTCTTGCTGACAGACAGTTCCTAACTATTTCCAAAGGTAAGAACAATTTAAAACCAGTGGTGATTAAATTTATACCCTCAAACGAAGGCAACTAATTTTGGCAAAATATGACTCCCAGGAATTTCTGGTACAGGAAGATTTTCTCTCTGAAGCACAGTCTCCCGCATCACTTAATCACTAGCCAGGCTGCTTCTGGGAAAGAGAGAGGAGGTATAGATGGCTTAGAGGTTACAGATGAGGACTTTCCTCTGGACTGAGTAAGGCTGAACTCCCTCTAAGGCTCAGTAAAATGTCAGTAGGTTTTAAAACCAGATCAGCAAATTCCCCTGGAAGCAATGATTGGGGACACACACATCAAGGCATGCCATGAGTACATTACCAGCAGGCACTGACCTCTGTCTTGGACAAAGCTTTTGTGGGATCAGATTTGCACCTGCAGCTTGGAGCAGTGTATGTATGGAAGCTTCAGGTTGCATATATTCACTGTGCATCTGCAGTGCATACTGAGGCACAGTTAGTTGAAAACATCAGACCTATATGTTTGTATTTGGAAATAATCGCACCTTTAGAATATACATTAATTTTATTGATGAAGTCTCCAAATTGAGGTAATTTTTGGTACCTGCTCAGTGAATTTCTATTTTCCCATGGAGAAGAAGTTTTCTCGTACACAGCAAACACAGACTTCAACTTATCTACTGTGTCTATAGTCTTTTTAAATTATCTAGAAAACTGCTTCTTTGATTTGCTCTTTAGCTGGTTAAAGGTTAAAAAGCTTTAAAGAACACAGCATTTATTGCAAGATCAAAGATGATTACAGAATAGCCTGGCAGTTTACTTCTCTTCAGAATGCCCATAAAAAAGAAAGATGTGTGCATCAGGAATTTGCAGAATGTGTTGCACTATAAGATAAACTGAAAAAGGAATGTGTATGTGCATGAATACAGTAAAATTCCTATTTTGATAGTTACTGAAATCTAGGAGGAAAGATGTTTCTGCAAAGTACTAAAAAAGATGACAGAATGGATCCAAGTCAGAAAAGTTTAATTCCAGGTTAAACAGAAAATGTAACATGCTTTGACTCACAAGAGAGAGAAATTACAAAGTCGAAACATCCAATTTACACTGGATTCTTGTTATTTTGACCATCACCAAATTTTCAGCCATCTGGTGCCATTACAAGCAGAAAATGCTACCAAACAGATGGAACAAATTAACCTCAAAAGATCTCACCATGGTTCATGAAGTTTACAAACATACCTTGCTCAACAATTTCAGGAAATAATGGAACTAAAATCCCCGCAACACTACTTTTTATTTATCCATCTCCAAGAAATGAATAAACTTGTGTAATATAAACTCAAGTTCACATAAACGCTAAATTGCAGTAATGTGTGCAGGACTCCTAGAGTGGGAAGTCCAAAGCATTGCAACAACACAAGTGAGATTCAAATAATCACAAAGATGGTGAATAAGCTAAATGTGGAACTGCTATGCACCGAAGCCTGCAGTGTTAGAACTGGGACATTGGTAAGTAGTAAAATGGGTCTTCACGCAGTAATTAGTGAACTTCAGGAGTTTTCTGCTGTAGCTGTGCAGACAGACTGTACCAGCTACTTCAAGTATGAATTAGAAACATTTATGGACAATAGATTCATAAGCAGATACTAAAAGAGATAAGGCAGAAAAGTCCCTTTGAACATCCTTCTACAATTCTGGATGCTGGTGGAGTATGAATGGAACACACTGCAGAGTTACACCTACCTGCCCTTTGTATGAAACCTCTTTTATTGCATCATGTCAGTAGCAACAAAACATATTAGACAGACCACTGATCTTACTTGGTAAGCAGCTCTTATTCCTACAGGTTACAAAAAACCTTATGTGATATATATATATATATATACATATATATACACACAAGACATTCAGAAAATAAAATTTAGGTGGCAATCTAAGCCAAAGAATAACTGTATTATTATAATAATTAGTTTAATATAAACAGAAGAAGGACTCAAATTGTGATTGCAGCAGCTTGAAAGAAGAATGACAGCTTAAAACATAAAGGTCATGTTTATTCCCCCTTTATTTTGGAAAAAAGACTGCAGATTACCAGAGCTTTCAGACTTTGAAAACTTTTACTTTTAGGATTCAAAAACTAACATCAATGAGTGCAAATATCTTAAAAAAAAATATTTGGAAAAATCAAAAGTGAACAGGAGTTGTGTGTATTGAGCCTTCCAACTCCGTAAAAGAATTTAAAAGCCTTTTCCTCTCCATCTATCTAAAAGCTGTGACATCCGCTAATGTGCAACAATGCAGATCAAATGTAAAAACATAGCGAAACAATTCCATTGGTCAACCACAAGCTTTCATTAAAAGCCTGTGCTTTCAAGAATGTAGTAGGATAATAAAAAAATAGTACCATGTTGTGAACAGAACTCATTATTGTTCCAAGTCTCCAGTCAGATGGATTTTTAGACTCTGCATCAATTGAAACAACAATTTGAATAGATTTGACTGCAGAATGGGACCTATTTTTTTTCACTGTGTCTTTTACCTATATATATTTTCTGATCACACTGAAATTCTCAGAGAAAAGCCAGGGATGTACACATAAATAGATTGATTTGAACCTGCAGGTTAAAACAAACTAAAGAAACAACCCCCCAATACATAACCCCCCCAACCAAACAAAACTACTTAGTCTTTCAAAGTACAGGTATTTAATTCAATGGGAATTTTACACAGATTCACATGATGCATTAAAATATTATGGTTGTACAAGATTATCCTTCTAAGAGAATACTTGAATCTGAAAAAGACAGAGGAATATTCTAAAGTAATTTTACAAAAATGCATAGCCACCTTTGTTTCTGAAGTATTTTTCAAAACACATGCATTTTGCTGTTGTGACCTGGGATCACCTTTAGCTTCTTATTGTTCATTGGAAAAAAATAAAGTTGACACTGACTCACAGAACCTCAAATGCCTTTTAGAGAAAAAATGTTTCCATACCATCAGGTGGGCCTTTTTTTTTCATTCTAACTTTTAAGCCAAAGAAAACATATTTCTCTGTCTTCAGTGAGCAAGAATAAAACAATAAAATTATTTCAGCTGCTGGAGTTCAGGAAGTAAAACAAAAACACAATGCCAGAGCAAGAAAGAAAACTCCGAGTTTTCCGTATTTTTTTTCCTCTTCCTACATTTATTACCCTGCTGCTAAATTAATTACTTGGCTAGAAACAGACAATCATTAATATTTAGTAGGTTATTTTTTAGGATGATAGTGTCTTTTTAGCTTCAGAATGCTTCATGTTCTTATAAGTATGATGTAAGCCTGTGAGCAAGGGCACAGACTGCACTCAGGGATGTGCATTTTCTAACAGTATGTGCAGTGGTTTACATGTTGCATTAGTGCTAGTACTCTAGAAAATATGAAGAGATTTTAAAAGTAATTTAAGAGCACAGCAGAAGGGAAGGTCTTCAGTCTGGCAAGTTCAGTCATAAGACACCCTATGCAGCAAAGTGGCTGTCAGAATGAGGATGGTCCCTCCACCCAAAGCAGGAAATAATTTCTTTAGTGTGTCATTTAAAGCACCATTTTTATGTCCTGCCTAGCCAGCAGTTTAAATCTACAAACAATTTACTACTACCATGGAACCTTTTTAGCGTTTTCATTTTCCAAGTCCTTTTAGTTCTTGAAATTGGTGCAGCATCGGGCTGAATCTCCACAGTAGTGCAAACTAACAAGGAATCAGAGCCAACCTAATCAGCAGCTTCTTTAGCACTTCTCATATTATCCTTACTTGTGAGACAGCCATCTTACTCTTAGCAAGACAATAGTGACAAAACAATTGCTCCTAATAAACATTTTAAATTTTAAATGTTGGAAACGCCACATCAATAAACCATAAAAACTGCAAAGTAGTTAATTTTGACCCAATGTCAACAATATAATGCTCCACAGTCGACTGAAAGCAGATGCCCTTCTCCTCCAGCCGCCAAACTTAAGTTAAACCCATCCTGCCAGAAAAAGAGTCTAAGTGTAATATCAAACGTTTCCCCAAGAGCCCTAAAGGCAGTCTGGCAATGATCACTAAGGGTCCATTCACCACTTGGTGATTGCAGGACTGTGTAATTTTTCATCCTACTCCTAAGGTCTCAAGGCAGCTCTTTCCCAGTGAGAAAAACAGGCATCTCAGACTTCCTCAGGTCTGTTCCATGAGATTCTACTATACTATGGAAATCAAGCCAAACCCAGGAAGATGCTATTCAGGCTTACTGTTAGTAAATGATGAAAAAAAAAAAAAAAGGCACTTAATTATAGAGAAACTAGAGGATGTGATAGCTAAAATAGAGTGAGAGAGGTTGGACCTGGTTTAAGTAAATGCCCCTCATTTTTGTTAAATTCTCTGTTAGTCAGTGTGGCAAGTCTTAGCACTTTTTTAGGCTTAAAAGTTACCCTTTCACCTTGCTTAAATACAGCCTTGTTTTATTGAAAGAATATTTAACATCCCGGACAGGGAATTGGTTGCTTCCAAGTGTTTCTTTCCATCACAACACAACGAGTTGCTGGACTTTTGCCAGTGATCTTGGCTTACGGAGGGACAAGGCGCTTAAGCTTCGGAAAGGGGTGGCCATGGAAGTGTCCTGAGTTGCACTGTGCTCTCTGCAGCTTGCGTAGTGTTCCAGTGCTGGTTTATTTATGTCTTACCAGAGTAGAAAACATGCAAGTTTAAGTAAATTGAGGTCAGAAGATGTAGTAAGTTTCTACAAATCTAACCCCAACATGGAATTAAGTTTTTGGCAAGCTTTTAGCAATATGATCTCATATTAAAAAAAAAAAAAACCAACAAAAAAACAACCTAAAAACCTATTCACTGGTATGAGCAAGTCAAAACTCTCTTGAATCAATGGATCTGTGATTACACGGACCTGCCATGAAGCTGATATATTGTGTTTAACAGTACTGGACAATGACCAAGTAAACTCCTATAGCACTGGTACTTGATACTATTGTCTGTGTGCAAACATTACGCTGAGTAGGACAAAATACTGACTCAAGCCTTTACACAATACATAAATTGAAAGGTTTCCTTTGAAGGTTAAGAAAATTATTTTTTCTGTTTTAACTACTGGTTGTAATCTTATTAGTCTGATGAGGACTGGCAGCAAAGCTGTTACACAATAATTTTTTTCTAGTCTAACTAGACAGTGAAAACACTGACATGGGATGGAGAATAAAAACATTTCTATCCTATGTTAAATCAATCACTCCTTGCTTGCAACCTGTTTAAAGTTCTAAAAGCCTTTTACTTTCATTGAATCCAAAAGACAAATAAAACCTTTGTTAAAAAACCTCATAAAATAAAAAGAGTGAATTATGCAAAACCTAATAGGCTTAGAAACAGTAAACTCTAACTAAGAATTCTGATAACACAGCAGTTGGTTTTTCGTTTTTGGTTTTGTTTTTTTTTCCTTGTAGCATGTCATTCCATATCATCTAATTCTATTACATTTTACTGGGATTTATATGATCAGTTATAAAGTAGTTGCCTTTTTTTTTTTATAACTACTAAGTATTTACTCAGCTATCAGAACACTAGATTACTCCTTTAGTGTAAATTCTTTTTCCTTGTACAAAACTAGAGTTCAGTTGTTCAAAGAACGTTAACAGCATTGCTAGCCTTCTGATGTTTTTTATCTGTGGAGAGTTGCAGGCAGTAAAGAGTTTACTCTCTAAGCAGAATTATGTTTTGAGGCAGACACCTTGGAATCTTCTGGATTGTGGGAAAGGGGGTGAAGGAGAAAAGTAGCCGAGGAACAAACTTACTGAACAGTATTTTCCAGACCCAAGAAATTTCACTAACTATACAATCAGACTTGGCACTATTGATTTCTTTGTGAACAGAAAACAACTTGCTTCTGTGTGGCAGAGAAAGGTACAACAGATACTACAGATATTGGTAAGGCTACACATCCCATCACCTTCAGCTTAAGCCACAGAAATAAGAAATGCACATAAATTTAAGTGTAATGTTATCCTGATGGTTCCTTCTTTTTCCAGTAGGCTTCAATAATCACGTCTCTGGGGATCTAAGCCCTAAGTGTCACATGCTCTCTGAGCAGTTCTCATTGAGGCATCAGCTGCTCTGCAACATCCTGGCAGGTGGATCAACATTTCTTTCATATGGAAAATTGGGAAAATACTTTTCTTAACCAATGAAGTCATTCACTCCTACCTGCAGACTGTCTCAGAGAGGAGTTCACTCTTTGATTGCCTGGGCTTAATTCTACTGCAAGTCAGCATATTTGAAAGATATTCCAATATTTCTAGTTCATGATATGCACAGCATTCTGGCAATTGGAAACTATTAAGCTAGTAGCTTCTATTTATGAAGAGGTGTCCATCACTTAACTGAGCTCACTGTATTTCAACTGTGACTTTGAGTTTAAATAGAAAATGGGGATTTGTTTGTCTTTACATTTTGCTTGCAAAGCCGTCCTCTTTTACTGCTGGAAGGTGTTCATGACACAGTCATTTGCTGTAGTGGCTCTCTTCTGGAGAGTTTAGTAGATAATTTTTCTGAATTATTTATCTCTGAGACAATACATCACAGGAAACTTTTTTTTTACAGCTCTTATTGAGTTTCAAACTTCTGGTCTTCATAGATTTATTCCTTTTTTGCCTATTCATGAAACAGTCTGGGGAATGGCTAAAAAAATAACACCAACACTTTTACCATCCGTATATTTTACTACGAAGCACAGCATCAAGGTGGTAGGCATTGACAGATTTGCAACACCTAGTATCACTTAGTTTGGACAACTGACTCCAAATTCAGCATTATGATGCAATATTACTCTGTTAAAACCTGAATAGAACACCTGTCAGTTATTTTAAAATAATACTTAAATTTCTGTCATGGTGGATTAAAATACTGTAATTTTCATAACTTTTAAACAACTTGTCCATGTGCTTTTAGGAACCTGGTCTCAGGAAACTAAGTTTTAAAAATCTGCAGCTACAGCTCATATGCAGTTCCAGAAATGCTTTAAGAAAAACAGAGTAGCTACATTTAAACACAGTGCTTTCAAAATTAACTTATTGTTGGACAAGGCTTTTTGTTTTAGCCTTTGAGGACTATCACAAAGGCTCAATAAACACAGCTTCAGTCCTCTCTCACTTCAATGCAGGTGCAACATAGATGCATATTAAATGGTATCTCAGCACACTATCTCCCGCTGGCCAGGTGGGAAGATCAGAGAGAAGTTCAGAAAAAGCTAGCAAGTATTTTTTTTTGCTTGCTACAGATAAATTAATGCTTTAGAAAGCATTCTCAGAATTCCACGGGAGATACAAAGGAGGTTCTGTTGTGGTTCTATAGCAGAGATGTGAATTCAGAAACAGTGTCCTCAGAAGATACAAAGTCAAGATAGATGCCAGGACTGAAAATAATACTGTAAAGGATGTGTGCTACAGATTTACAGCAGCAAGCCCTGCTCCACACAAGCTTCACACGTTACATGCTATTAATCAGGTGCTCGTGAAAACACACAGAATGCTGCATATAATGAAACACCACATCAACATTACATACATCTGTATCCATTCCTATATAGGAAATGACCTATTGAAAGATCTGGGAAAAGCCCCTAATTTTACCTTTCAGTTCACTTGTCTCTGAAAAGATGTGATGATATATAAACTAGGAGTGACAATAACACTTAAACTCTTCTGTCATCAAATCATGTGTCATTAATCACAAAACAGCACAAATGTTACTGAAATCACCGGGATAAAGAAATTTATGGGAGGTTTCAGATATTGCTGTAGCCTTCACTTTACTGGAGACTTACTATATATTTAGTAAATGCAGTCGAGGTAAGCCAAAGAATAACTCTTCCTGAAAAATGCAAACATATATATATGAAATTGCTTAAAGACCAGAAGCAGCTAAAACTAGGGCCAAATTATGTACACCCCTAAAGTAAGTGAAACTGCATATAACAGCAAAAGCTGGATTCAGGGCTAAGCGACTAAGAATTTCCATCCCTGTGAATATACATATACATGCAAAAGTGCAAGGTCTCTTGTAAATAAATGTAAGACACCATATACAAGAATATGGAAAAGAGTATTACAGAAGCAGCCAAAAACTCAAAACCCAAGAAATGCCAGAATTAAGAATGCCTGTATACCCTGATCTATTCCCCATTTGCCTCTTTAAACTGTAGCTTGATAGTGTTTACTCATATGATGACTACATTTTCTTTTGAAACCCCAATTTTTTAATACAGAAAAACCTAAGGAAATATTGTAAATTAGGCTGATTTTTTAGAGAAAGGATCCTACACAAGGCATTGTACTGATTACCATAGACAAAAAAAAGACACCTCCTCTTCTACTACAGCAATGGACTGAGATAAAAATGCACACAGCCATGGAATTAAGGACTGCATCATGCCGAATATTCAGAAAGCTGAATTTCATAGGAAATATCAGTACAGCAGTGAATTTTCTAGACTTGTGTTTGGTTATATGACTTTACCTCAGTGGTGTGTAATAAACTTTTGAAGACAGGTTACAGAGTTCACGTTTTCAAGCTAAATATTAAAGGCTTTAGTGATCAATTTTTTTAAAAGTAGCTGCTTGAATACAGGAGGAATATCTTAATGTATTCTTTGCCAATCACTATCTACTGGATATAGGTGTGGGCCAATCACAGCACTAAAACCTTTTGGGGAACTATAATGCAAATTCTTGTATTGCAAATTTCAAAGTAGAATATTTTATACAGAACTTTCAGATGCTTATATGCAGGAAGGAAAAATATTGCTCCTCACAACAGGGATGAACAGACTCAGACCAGAAAAAGAAAACTAAAATTAACATCTTCCTAAAAGTCCTCAGTGACTTCCATAGTGCCTGAATTTCACCTTGCACTACTCTGGTGCTAGGAAAAATCCTCTAAAGGAGGTGATCTTGGTGTGGCTGGCTAACATTAAGTCAGCTTTAGAAGCTGTTGTCTGTCATTATGCTTTGTCAGCAGGTAGCTTGGTAAAGACTAGGTTTATATCCTTGAAGGCGTGCCCACCAATATCTGGGGACACATTACAGTGGAGGTGCTGACGGAGAAGGGACATGTTTAACCTTGGCAGGGGGAAGAAGGGGAACTTAACAATAAGCAGTTTTCTTTTAAGCAGCAGCTGGTTTCTTGAACTTCACTTAAGCAGAGGAAGTAGCATCCAGCTGGGCTATTGCTATAACAAAGGCCTTCACTAGCACAGAAAAGGGGTTGGGCAGAAAAGGGAGGAAGAAAGAAAAATCCACCCAAGATCTGACTTCATATATAAGATACTTTGTATGCCAGCATAGTTTCTAGAAGCTATTCATTGCTGGAATCCCTCCTTCTCCAAACTCGTTGCCATGGAAAAAAAGACAGTTTGAGCAATTTCAAAGTGTTGCAAAAATTGTTTCTAAGCAATAAAAAGTAACTAATATCATGATGCTGCCTCATAGAAGAGGAATGTTTAGCACAAGCACTATTGTGATAAGTGCCATGTAAGGAGATACACTCAGAGAAACTGCCCCCCACCTCAGCCCCTTCCCCCCCCCCCCCCCCCCGGATTCTTGGATACCTCAGCAATATTTATTTTAGGTCGATCAAAAATAGAAGGAAAAAAAAAGCAGGGGTGGAGGGAACCAAAATGAATGCTCTGGCAGCTTTGAAGGGCTAAGAAGTCACTCTCTCCACTCAGAGGTGGTAATTCAGATATGGCTGTTGGCTGAAAATTCAAACTCCTGAGTGATCTCCCCAAATATTCCTACTACAAGTTATTCTTACATATTCCAAGCAAAAACAAATTAAAACTACTGAGAGAGTGAAAAGTAGTGAGGGATTGCTCATTAAGAAATAGTCCTGATATGAGAAGATGAGGCATACATACATTCTAAAAATAAATGAAGATGATCTTTGCAGTCTGAAAGCAGCAAACTCCTGACAGATCTTGATGAAGCAAAGTTCTCCAAAATCCATTTTAGAAGAGATTGCCAACTGCAAAACCAGGGTTTTCCGGTTTGAATGGAGCCTCTTTATGGATGGACAACAACCACTAAGGGAAAAAGGACTACAGTTGTAAGTGCAGTTGGAGAACTGGCCAGGAAAGTCCCCTGCTCCATGGAGAGGAACTGTAAAGCCCTTGGGCTCCTGTGGCAGCCTCCGTTAGTGACACAGGGATGTGACCTGTACTGCGGGCCTTCACTCACGAATTATACGTGGGTGACTTTTAAAGCTCTAAAAAAGGGGAAATAAGACAATAGCTTTCTGTGTTACTGTGATCTTCAATAAAACTCTGACGTGGCAACCATCAAAGTCAAGAAGTTACACAAGCAATTCTCATTATCAAAACGAAAATGTGACATACCCCTCAAAATGCCCAGATTATTCTTGACTGTAATCCAGAAACTTCAAAGAGAAAACACACAAGGACTGGAAGTCTGGATATCTACTAAAATAACCAATATACCCATTCAAGTAGGCCGTCTCTAAATATCAACAAGTTTTGTGTCCCGTACATTATAGATGTGGACTTCATATTCACAAAATACATTTTACTAGGGTTATGAATTAATGTGACAATGGTAGTGCTTAATGGCAGCTCTGACATTCAGATTCTTTTGAGTTCAGACAATTTGCCAGGTTGGAAAACATCGATGCTATTCACCATGAATGATTGCACTGGTCCTACATATATGCCATATTTTCCAGTTTTCTGATAGCCCGCACACCAGTAAAAATGCTTATATATCAGTTTCACTTTGGCACTCTCTTTTCTGTATCCACAAATATCTACAGCTATGTACCATTTCTGTGAGGCGCTCTCTTTTCTGTATCCACAAATATCTACAGCTATGTACCATTTCTGTGAAATTACTCAACAGCCAACATTTCTGACACATGATGGAATTTCTCAGAACACTTTAACATGCATCATAAGGCTAATCCTACATAAACTATTATTATGCTCCCACCAAAAGAGTTTTGTGAATGCCCTGACTTACCCTCACATTAAGATTTGCTTGTGCTATCAAGGTGAGAGACCTCGTGGCTCTGGGCAGACTGATCAGCCACTGCTTTTCAGAGTGAGTGGGCCCATGTGTGTTGTGCACCTGAATGCACAATGGGTGGAGTGATCCCTTCTAAACCTAAATTTCACTATGATTATATGACCTGTTATTTGACATTAAAAAAATGTATTAAGATATGACATATTTAAAATAAAATTGAGTCTGAAGACGTAGAAAAAGCATGTGCGAATAAACAAGGGAACTCTCAAATAGAGTTAATGAACAATTCAAAAGGTCAGTAGCTCTTAAAAACATGCCCTTAAAAACCTTTAATACACACACACACAGACACAAAGGATTTGTTAACTGAAAATAAAAACCAGTTCCTCCTATTTTTTCTTGCCTTTAGCATTATGACAACATTAATGACGAACCTTTCCTTCTTCCAGGGACCCCACAAAAGGAAATGCAGACACCCTTCACAATGTGAAAAGATAGAAAGTAATTCTGACTCTAACTGAGTAAGCCCTGCAGACACCGATTTTTACAACATACATAAATCCCAAATGGTTTTTAGTTCTGTATGAAAACAATGAACTGACAATTTTCTAAATTACAGCTAGAGGATGATGCAAGTCATTTTATGGCACACATTTAATCTGTTAGAACCTGACCTCATAAGAAAAAAATCAGAAAGTTTGCAAAGACTTCAATTTGACAAATTCAAATTTTCTATACTCCAGTCTTGGAAAGTCTGTATAAAACTATTCTTTTTGTATTTCTTGTCATCACCACCTCTCTAAAAGTTTCTTTTTAGAAAACCCCAGGATCCTAATTGTTGCTTGCATGACTTTTCCCCTATGCCACGGTTGGACTGCATAATGTTTTTACTGCCACATAAGCATGTCTATAAGAAGCCCAAACAAGTTCAGAAAGAGTTATATAACATTTTTTGCATTTTTGGGGACTATAATTAAAGCGATAAGATTATGGCAGAGATCCTGGAACAGATTAAGCACAGAATACTATGATGAATGAAAGTTTGGGTCATAAAAAGTGCAAGCCTAGATTTTTTTCTTTAAACCATACTCAGTTCAACATGTAGGACATGAAAGTTTGCACTTCACAAACACCCTTAATGGAGATCAGCGAGAATACTGGTATATACATTAAAGAAAAACAAAAAAAATCACAAAAAAAGGATGGAAAAAAGCCAACACAAAAGATTTCTAGTAGCAAGCCTGACTCAAAACATTCATGTTATTATCTAGATTGAAAGTAATTACATTGAAGGACAAACCTAAAGAAATTCACAAGAATCCTTTGGGAAAAAAGTTTCTAAGAACTTCTGACAGAGATAACTTTGATTTACACAGGACCTAATCCACCCTGAATTCATGCAAATCAATAGTTTCATAGATCTTGAAAGTTGTCTGAAGACAGAGTTTAATATTTATTTTAACATATTGTGTGATAGAAATAGAAAGCTAAAAGACTCTGTGGTTTGAAAACTGGAAGAAAAATAAAGTCACCTAGCCCCCAGCATGTATAGTGTTGCTTTGCAGCAAAAAGAGCCTTTCTGTTGAAATGAACACCATACCAACATAACATACTTTGTATTTCTCTTCACACAGATAACTTCTCTCTGGGTTAAATATCTCAGTGTGCTGTAACACAGGAAAGTAACCACATGGACACCTGCTGTGACACTCCACTTGCTAAATGATGACCAGCAGGTATCATTTCCATGTATCATCAGTTATAAGCCTTCAACACCAAGCATTTTTCATCCCAGTGCCAATGAGATTCAGTGTATTTTTTTGCAGTCCACAGCATTTTTATGTGGGATTTGAACTGTTTCTCTAATACTGGGTTATACAGAATGTTAAAAAAAAAAAAAATCTTCATTTTGTAATGAATTTAAGTAGAACCCATGTTTAAAATCATTGCAGTGGATCTAGCTTTCATCTGTAATGTGAATGTGGCTTTAATCACAAAGATATATATGAATATCCAAATCAACTCAAGAAGAAAAGACTTTTTGGGACAGTAAGAAAAAATTAGAAAGGCAAACTTCTTTAAACAGCTACAAATTTTAAAATATACGCACACATATTAAAAAATGTTTAAGAAAATAACTGATGTGCACATAGGGGAAGCTGGATGAACACTGAACTACCAGAAAAGAAATACGATCTAGAAAAGGAGTATGTGCTTTCAGTGCATGAATATACCAACATGTTGCTGCACATGTTTTATGCACATGGTTTGGCCAGAAAAACAATGACAGACTAACCTGTGTCTGCCTCCTGAATCATACTATCCTGCATCCTCTTTTTAGAACAGGAAGCAGAAACTGTTTCAAAAAGTAGTCAAAAGTGTGTAAAAAAACCACCTCATGATACACATTCAAAAGCCACAGTAAACTCACTTGTGCATGCCTTTCACATGATTTTGACTCTTCGACTTTCGTATTTTACCCATTTCATCCCACAAACTGCTGTAACAGTGAGCAAGGCACAAAGTAAGTAGAGCCAGCGGGTTAAGACTTGTCTCTCTCTAATTGAGCCAGGTCTTGTTCAAACAGAGGATGTCAAGATTGCAGACTTCAAACCAGCAGCCATGCACTTGGCAGTGATGCAAAGCAGAGCAGCGGTCAGTGAGCAGGGCTGATCCTGCCTAGAGAGCTCGCAGTCCCATGAGAAGATAGTGACAGGCACTCACAGGGGATATCTGAGAGAGTTCAGAAAAAATTGCCTCAAGAGAGGAGAATACGCAAGGACGTGTGAGTTGCTGCAAGATCAACGTTTCTGGATAGTGCTAACACCAGTGCATGTTATTATACAAATGCTCAGCAATCTCTAGCTGTTTTTCAAACTAAATGTTGCAGTTGATACACAAAAATCTACTGGAAATTTTTTCCCCCATGCCCTTTAAATATACACATTCAGATATTTTACATTCCATTTAGGATCAACCATTATAAGTCCTGTACTGAATAGGTAACATACTGTTTAATCCACATAATCTAATACTGTGCAGAAGTGAAACAATTACTTCCAAAGATAGACATAGAGAATTATAGCATGTTATAGTAAGACTATTACCAATTTACGTCTAACAACTACTACTGAGTCTTCACTGACTATAAATGCTAGACCAACAAACTAAACTAAAAAAATCCACTGAAACCCAGAAACAAAAAAGCAACTGCACATGCTGCTCACAGAGCTGCAGTGCCAAAAGCTGAATTTCTAACAGACGACAAAATGACACATCTCATCTGCAATACATACTTCTTTCTGGTCATGGCAAAAAATAAGAAGGCTAATGTTCCTGACCCTTCTGAAGTCAGCGGGAATATAACCATTATCTTCAAAAGGATCAAAACTAACCCACAAATCTTGTTTTCCATTCTCATGAGCAACTTAACAGCAGTCATGAGAATAAAGAGTTTAGGATCACATCTAAGGTGATTACAGCCACAAAACACCACTGTAAAAAAACTGCCATTCAAATGTTCTTTTTTCTCTTTTAAGAAGAAAATCCACTGCTGTCTGGATAGGCAGGGCTACATGGGATTTCACAGCTGGCTTAATGTCCCAGGAAAGTGACAGCCTCTTCCACACTTGCTGCCTCACAGGCACCACTGAGTGTCAGGCAGGCTAAAGCTGCTCATTGACTGACACACTGATTATTTTTTGCTACTTCACTTTTCAGCTTCACCAGAAAATGGACTGAACTCATCCATACAAGGACTTACTGGAACAGATGTAATGGAAAGACTGGAGAGCCCCAGCAAGGGGGAGCAGAGGGAAAGACATTCTCATTCACCAGCAGCAACATGGTCTCTGACCATCATGCACCTATCATGAAACTGTACTATTAATTGGTCAATGTTCAAACAGCCTGGAATAAACCTGTCTCATTTCTGTCCAAACAGATCCAAGCTCCTTGCTTTCCATTTTTCAGCCCTCAATAGTTAATTTCACTTCTTCAGCTTCATTGAATTAAAGTTTGTCACTACTAAAACAAACAAACAAAACCCTCATGTCACACAACATGGGCAACATCCTGAGAAAAGTTTTCACGGTCACATACCTGTCAGTCAGATGCAGACTGAGTACATTTTTTGTATTCTTGCCACAAACATTCTCATCAGGTGACAGACTGTGGCAGTAAAATGTTATAGAATGCTCCTAAAATCTATACAGTGCCATCACACAGTATCTCTTGCTTTTATCATTGTAAGCCTGATCAAAAGCAAAATTACTTCTATGAATTTTAGATAAAATCACAATTCCAGTTACAACTTCTGTAGCATCACTTAATTGTCCCATGCAAACAATGATAGGAATGTGAACTTTTATTTTTTAAGATAAGGCTTTAAAGATAAAGCCTTTTTTCTCAGTATCATGTCTGACTATAAAGAACATATAAAGATCACAGACACGTGAAAATAAATACAGGTTTTGATAAGCAGTAAGTAAAAATGAAGAGAGTCTCTACATTCAGTTGTGTTGCTTACCTGTCAAAAATCCCAGCCCCTGCGTAAAACACCAGCAAGTTTTAAAGTAGGTTCAACAGCCTCTTATATTAAGAAAATAAGCAGAAATGGCCAGTGCCTTGGTGAGATTACAAGCATCAGCTATGAAAATGTCAATGGTATTTATGAACAGTGGACTGCTGGAAGCTTCATAATAGTTTAAGAAGACATGGGAAATTCCTTTCAGGAATTTTTTTTTCATCATGCATGCAAAGTTAAGGCAAAATGCCTTTCCTTAAATAATGCATGAATCATGCATTCTCTTTGGATAATGCAAACAGGACTGTAACTAAAGATTTTAAAAGACCACCCATAATAAGTATTTGTGAATAAAAATAAAAGAGCAGTTGTATCTAAGATTGCTAACACATTCTCTCTCTCCTTTCTAGTAGATGTATTGAAGTTTGAGCTTTTACAAACATAAACAAGCTATCTTTCTTTTCATTAAAAATTAACTGATTTCACCCTGTGTATCAGAAAGAAGCATGATTGTATTTATTTTTGTAATTTTAGTTTTATTTATTATTAACTTTCAAACTGTGGAGTGTTCTGTCCCCGAATCAGTGAAGCTTTTCAGCATATCAAAGAACATAGTACATAAACAATTTCTTGTTCACAGTCATCAGTATCTTGAAAACAGTAAGTGTTAAGTGTATATTTATAGAATCATAGAATCAAAAATTGGTTTGGATTGAAAGGGTTCTTAAAGAGCCTAGGTAAGGACACCTCCTAATAGACCAGGTTGCTCAATTAAAAAAAATTATGCCAAAGGTTCACAGAGTTACTTTTAAACTAAATAACAAAAAACCCTCTTGGATTAATTTTAAAGGTATTTCTCTTACTTTTATAGCAAATGTGGTGTTCTGTGAAACAAGGTAAAGAGAGGGCAAAGTTTTTATCTTTCTTAGTTTAGGATCAAAAACTGCACACAGGCCAAAAGAATTGAACAGAGAGACCAACACAGCAAGCCAGTAAAGCAGAATGATGCAATCAGTGTCTGATAACTAAACTGATTTAAAGAGAAATCTCATATTTTGGGAGAATAAGAACACCCGTGGGATAACATTTGCCTTTGTATGATTACAAAATGTTGAACTTGAAGTTTATATTTGCCCCACTGATTCCACATTGCATTTCTACAGCTCTTCCTGGACTAAAACATGTTCAGGGAATAAAATATGCTGTAACCAAGGCCCAGTGCAATATTTCATTCTAAGAAAAAGTATATTAATCATTAAAAAATGTTCTCTGGAATAAGGAACAAAAGAGCAGTGGGAACAATTCGCACGAACTTAGCCTTTATGATTCAATAAGTACATCAGCAGTGATTTGAACCTTTCCATTCCATACTTTGTGGTTGTGCTAACCCAGCATTTCAAAGCAAACTTCAGTTGCACTGACACAATTTCCCATGTCTTTAGTTCCACAGGGAAGAGAAAGTATTTTTGAAAATTTCACCTACTCTCACCTTGAGGCTTCATGAGACGCCTTTGAAGTTTATAACCTAAGGTTTCTATGGAACAAGAATTTACATCATGCAAAGGAGAGCTTTAAGGAATGATCAAAAATTACTACATTTAAAATGAACAGACATCTACCCTTACCGCGTAAGGTAATTACCCCGGGAAAAAGAAGGAAAAGGAAAAAGAATTAAAAACCTCAGATTTTTTCATTAACATATTATCATGCTTTTAACCTTTAAAGCATTCTACTTAAGCCATAAAATAATTTTATTTGTACTGTATTTATCTTTCTGAGACAATCAGTAACTTGACAAAGGCAGTAACTTGCAAGCAAAACTTATGGGTAGGACTAAAAAATTATGCAATTATTCATTGTATCATGATAAGATCTGGCAACTTCTTTTTCCTCCTGTAGTTTAGATTTCTTTATTCAAGTATAACAGAGTAAATTCAGCTTGCCAAGACATAATCTTCTCTCTGCTATTACTTGAATAATTTAATTTAGCCCTACTTTCAAGAATATTTTCAAAAAGAATCCGTAAACTCATATGTCCTCTAACCTCTTCAAGCAGTAGTTTCCGCACGTCCTCAAAGAATGCAAACAACTTTAAAAACAACACAGTACTAATGGATAAAACATTACTTTTCTCTAGACAAGGGCTGTAAATACACCCCCTTTCTGTCAATGTTCTTTACGGAATGAGGGTTACTGTGCAATCAGATAATGGTTAATGAATTTTAATAAAGTCTGCATTGTCTATCAAATCCTGAACTTGGTGATACTTAGGTTCTAGGAAGCTGCTTGTGGCTTCTTAGACCCAAATCATCAGTCTAAATCCAGTTAAAAAGCAGAGCAAAAGAATACTGAGCTATTGGGTTACACATGTGGCTGAGATTACATGTTTGCCTCAGGGATATTTGAACCAGTTCGCGTGTTTTATATAATAATACCGCAGTGAAGTGCGCTGTAGAAAGCAGTTAATCTCCTCGGGCATATCACCCAGCAACAATTCTTTCCTAACTTTTCCCACAGATTCATGGCAAATTTCCAAAAGTTCAGAGGTTTGGTGAGTTTAAGCCTCTTTAAATTGAGATTCCTATCTAAAACTCCCTCATTTCTGATCCAGAAATCTCATTAGATATATCTTCCTATTTCTCATTGTGCTAGAAAGGCTCTGCAAGCTTCCTTTCCTATGGCTGCTGCAATACAGCAGTTGCCACTAATGGGCTTGCTCTTGAATACTGCAAGCATGAGAACATGTAGCACAAGACTGTATGAGTGAGACCTCAGCAACTGGACCACCAAGTTTCTCACATCTGAAAGCAACCAAAAAGGACTTTCCAGGAGTGAAATACATCACAGGGCTATACTGAATTTTAAAGCCCTGAAGACAGACCCTCTTCCTGCCCAAAACTTATTTCATTTTTACACTTTGAATCTCTAAAAACACAAGTGAGATTTCTTGGATGGCCAAAGAAGCTAATTCACTTTTTTAAAACTTGTTTTCCTACTGTATGGGTCTGACACAGCTATTGTCCTTTCTCAAAGTCATCCATACCCAATCTTTTCTTTAAGAAACGCTCAGACTAATGTGTTAAAAAGTGGCTGAATTAAGTTTAAAAAGAGCTTTATTTCATTTCTACTTCACAAATTCAACAGACAAACACTGCAGATAGACAATTTGAAAGAGGATGGCATCACTCTTTGGCATGCTTCATAATTAAGCCTAATGCATTATGCATGATGCCCGTTTGGCTCTGGCATGACATTGCCAGCTGTGGTTCACTGCTTATGTTTCTGATGGGAAGCACAAGATAGTGTAACACTTATCTCTTTCTTTCAGTACCTTAGCTCTCAGTGATGGAAAATGTAACTTGAGAAATGTTCTATCAAATTTACTATCCACTGTTTACCTGTATTACAACATGTAATACTTTTTCTATCTAATGTATAGAGAACAATACATTATGGACATGCATCTTGAAATACCTGTAGGGAATTCTGTTTTCTTCTCACATAACAAACCTCAGTAGTTTTAGTTGCTATTTCCAGGTATTCAGATATATTATTTCACTACAGCAGAAGATGATAAAAAGCAGTGTAACATCAGTTTTGAGATTTTTAACGGCATAGACACTACTTTCAGAAACACTGCACTGCAGGGCTGTCTGCAGATGTGGTATTGAGAGGATGGGGGTGAAAAAAATACAATGCTCTCCAACAGTTATATTTCCAAAGAGTTTCTCATTCTCTAACACTTCCCAAAAAAAAAATATTATGTGCAAAGTGTCATCTCATTACATGCAAACCCACCATCTTTGGCTCAGGAAATGCCCAGGTCATCAATCTTGTGATACTGGGATACTATTCTGAAAAATTGTCATGATACGCCTTACATTCTTCCTGGACATGTGCTTTGGCACTGCTAGAGACTAGGCCAAACATGCTGTTGGTTGCTCTTACACCAGTACGTTTTCTGCAGAATTTCACAAGAGCAGAATTTGGTTTTGTCTTTTCTTTGGCCCTTTATAAAAAAAACAGTTCTCAAAAGGGGATGAAGGGAATCTACCAATAGGTTAAAAATTCACATTTCAAGACAAAAAATATGTGAACACACAGAAGTAACAAAAACTGATAAATATGTGCAAAATCCTTAGTCTACATAGAACATTCTCTGTTCAACAAATTTTCATAAACCTTACTGAAAAGGAAGGCCTTTATGAATATCCATGGATCTGTGTAATCCCCGCATATTGCCTTCTTTTTTTTTTTTTGTTCTTATGATAAATACGAGTTACCTGAGCCAGGCTTTTTCAATACCTATTAAAAGTCATTAGTCATACACCTCTCTTCACTGTCTGGATTTCTGTAGTTCTATAAATGCAACAGTGACCTTTAAAAGCATTAATTGCATCTATCTTATTTTCCATACTTTCCTGTTTCCAGAACCTTATTAATTTTTGGCACAGCATATGCTTCATGCAGCTGAAAACCCTGGCAATTCCTAAGTATAAATTAGTCAGACAACAGGAAACACTGTGCAAAGTTCTGCCACCATTTAAACCACCCAAACCCTCTGAAATGAGTAAGGCAAGCACAGAAGAAAATAGTGTGTTTTACCTTCAGGGCATAGTTTTTTCTAAAATTCAAAAAGCAGTTTCAAGTGGCATAATTCTGCATGATTATTTTAATACTGGGTTTCTGAAAACAGAAAATAAGCACTACTACAGACATTTCAAGAAACTACTTATCAATAAGAGCATTTGAATTTAGTTATCTTGTGTGATTCTGTGAAGCTTCTTGGAAAAACTTATTTATAGAAATGGATCCCTTTCATCCTTCTATATGCTGAATGGAAAGTTAAATACCTAAAAGGATAATTTTCCTTCTTGTGTACTTGGCAGGGTGTACACACTCTGTAAGGAAGAGCTGTAACTGAGTACTTCTTGGATGTATGAAGGATCAAATAGGGTGATCTCTCTAGGTCACAAATAAGAAAATAGATTATGAAAATATGCAGACATTACTAGCTACACACAATTAAAGTAGTTAAGTTTGTACATTTGCCTTCATAGTGCCTTCCATGAACACTCTTTGCATTCCTATGAACTGCATCAATAAGCACAGCCAAGACTTGGAAGGAGTCTTTATTATTCAGCTTTCCTTAGTTCTGAGCAATTGCTTTTTAATGACTGATCAGTTTAGTAGAAGAGAACAGAAAGCATTAATGATGACATACACTTTGCATACACATGTTTTATATATTTATGTTTACTGTTTCCTACTATTTATGGAAGTCATACATACTCTTCACACAGCATTTCAGCCTCAGTGTGGAGGCCCTATGGACTCAGAGGCCCACAAGTGACACACCACTCAATTCTCGACCAGAGAGTCGCTTCCCTTAACTACTAAATTGACATTATAGGTTCATCTTTGATGTCAAAATTTTAAGGAGATAGAGCAACGTACTGAATACTTCTCATCTTACAGAATGGTCATGTGGGAACACAAAGAGGTTCCCAACCTGCTTCTCCATACACGAGCAGGAGACTATAGTCTGGGCATCACTACTCTTACATAGCCCATAGTAACTATGCAGGAATACCCCTGCAGCCATCAAAAAAGTGTGTCTGTTTTTGCTAAAAGTACCCAGTCACAAGTGAGACAAAAAGGGCATGAAGTGGATTCCCTTAAACCTTCTTACACACCCAATAAAAGTATAAAAATATTCTGATGGTGTGGTTTTGAGAAGAAGGGATCCAGTATAATTTAATTTATACTCTACCCATGTTTGGCCCATCTCACACGAGGTGCATGGAACAGAAGACATGTTAAGTCAAAACCAAAATTACTCCATGTACACGCTAACGCAATGCAAATTTTACTAAATTTTACTAAAGATGCAAAACAAAATGTTTTGTAAATTTCACTCCTTTCCCATGGTGAAATTCTCTTGTGTACAATTATAATTTATTAAGCTTACTGTTGTTTAAAAAAAAAAAAAAAAGAAAAAAAAAGGAGTTGTATTTAAAGGCCCAAATGGATTCCAAAGAGAATAATTTCCTGCACTTAGAAAAGAAGCTGCAGAAGAATCATATTTTATATGCAGTTTCCTTTTCCTGACTCTTCCTTTGGGGTGTGTTAGTTGTTTACTTATAAGAGCAACACCTAACAAACACACCATTAAAAGTTTCCCCACAATCTTGTGTGACACAGGTTTTCTTTAAATAGCTTTTAAAACAGTGAATTAGCATAAATGAGGCATCCTGACAGCCACTCATGTGAGCACTACACTTCCACTTATTTTAAAGATAGATTTTATTTTTACAAATTCATTTTTATCCTGAACCCATTGGATGCAAATTGTCAACAGTGCTTTATGGCCATAAAATACAAGAAAAGGCACAACAGGTGCTGGGACAGGGGACCAGTGGGTTCATGTAGGTCATGCACTCAGGTCTCTAGTGTCCACATGAGGGAACCTACAACAAGTGTGAGGATGGTCTAAAGACCTACATACAGAGGAAGGACAGAAAGGAAGGTCACAGCCAGTGACAGATCCTGCTAAAAACCAGTCAGGCACATTTCTTCCAAGGGCTGCTGCTACAAGTTATACTACACTTACCCTTCCCACTCGTCTCTCCCAAGACAAAACTAAACTGAAAGCCACAATCCAGCTTTAACATGTAGGATTTCATTTAAAGCAGTATTATTCAATTATCCTGCTGGATAAGGAGCAGTGCTCTGTTCCCACAAGGCCTATAAGAATATGAACGCAAGATCAGGAACTAACCAGAATGTACAGCCACAGTGCAAAGCTTATACAGAGGTTCTGTGGACCCAGTAAGTGATAGGACTACTCCAGTTCAAAAGTCTGCTACCCCCTTCAACCTGTTTGGATGACAATATTCCTGCCTCCTCTGATCTCTGCTAAAAGATACTGTACAAGACAGACAGACCTGCCAGGAAAGTTCCTGGCAAAGCATCTGGCAGGTACTCTGAAAATTTCTCCCCTCAAACATGCTTCAACTGGAGAAACACACTTTTTCCAAGAGGAAAAGCGTGTAATATGCACTTCCAGCTACTCTGTCCAAGAGATATGAAAACAGTACCTAAAAAGCCCTTACCTGTTATCCTAAAAGTCTCCTGTCTGCACATGATCAGATCAGGATTAAAATCCTGAAGCTGAATTTTACGCTTGGCTAAACTAAGATGTCTGTAACACAGTGAACTACTGGCATAGTTAACTCTAAAACCCTAACAGGCAGACAGGAGGACTGAGGTAACAAAAATCAGTACAGACTCCAGCTTGCCCTCACCTATTTCATGCCGGCAGTTGCAGTGAATTCTGGCCACAGACGCTGACTCGGGACTTTTCCCAGCGTTGTCGTGGCCTCAGTTGGTTATAGCAAAGCAATCCATGGAGCTGCAGCTGCAGCACTCACTTGTACACATGCAAACTAGGAACAAGCCCTAGCTTTGAGAGGGTGTGAAAGAGTCCTGTGAAAGAGTTTGGGTGCTACATCACAAAATAAAAGTCCTTCCTGTCTGAAAGAGAAGCATTTAGACTCTTCTGATTGATGCTGGAGGAATAATTTCTCCTACGGGCCCTTGATGAGCCTGGCTGCACTGACAGCCTGACTTGAAGTTTAATGCTAAAAGGACTAACGTGAACAATGAATCTTCAGTGAGCTAACCAGGCTTTAATAATCCTTCAAGAGCAGCTAGCAATAACTGAGCAGCATAACAGCAAGTTTCCCGAAACCGGGTCATCATGCTGGAAACAGAGGCTTGTGTGTGTGTGAGGGAGACAACGATTACAGTATTTAATCATCGGCTTCACCGTTCCAGCTATTCTTGACCATAGTGTCTACTTTTAGACAATGCAGGGATGGCGGTCAATGCATTCATACGGTGCAGCAGTCAACAGCGAATCTAAATTTAACATACACAGTATACAAATTTCTGTAAAACCCTACTCTGCCACAATTTTATATATTTGCATAACTTCTTAACTGTATGATATATGAAACATCACCAGATACTACCCTAACTTCTAGAGCTTCAGGAAATATTCTGAAGAGTCAAAATCAGCACATTTTAATTTCTTATGACATGAACTGCCTGTAGAAAAAAACACCTACTATGGTACATATTCTGTGTATATACATATATCAACACAGGTAAATAAAATATTAAAATGAGGTTTGAATATAAATGTGTATGAATATGTATAAGAAAAGGTACCTTAACAGAAACAGTATAAATAACATCACTCTATGCTTACCTACAATTTTATTCTACCTTTTTATACCATAGTTAACACTTACGATTAAGAAACATTTTCAATAATTTAATATTTAAATTGTATTAAAATATTTTAGCATTACAATAACTAAAAATACAGGGATTAATTTAGTCTTTTGTCTCACACATGTACAAATCCACTGAAGCAGGGATAATAATGAACAGAATTGGGTTCTAAAAAGTTCTAATTTGACACTAATCACTAATAAAAGGCAATGCAAACTTGTGTTAAACTGATTATACCCATATAGCAATATCTGCATAATGGCTTTAGCTGCTTAGCAACAAAAGTACAGGAATACCAGATAAAATGGATTATAAGCTCTGATTAGTCCCAGATGAATGTAACAGTGGCCAGTCGGTTAGGTTAATTTGCACTGTATATCATAAATGACACTCCTCTGAGCTATTATTGCAGAAGACATTTAATTTTTTTGGACAAATACACATAAGAGAAATAAGACTTGCTTTTACATTACCAAAGACAGTTCTGGTCACACTAAAGTGATTCTTCTTAAATTAAGTTAGAAATCATGACTTAGAGAAATCATTAGCACGAGATTCTCTTTCCTTTCGGTGTTTTACATTTTCTTACACAAATGAAACAAGTCACTTTAAAAATGGAACTCCATTTTACACTTTTCTACTGGATTTCCAAAGCCTTCATGGAAACATTTAAGTACAAGGCAAAGTAGAAGGAAGACTGATTACTCTTGGTTTTCAGAGGGGTCTGAAGCATAAAGAGGTTCAGAGATTTGTCAAAGTAGCAAAGGTACACCATGACAGCTGAAATGGAAATAAAGCATCCTAAATCTCAGCTTTATAAACATCTGACTTCTAGCATTACTCAGAGTGTGCTAGGTACAGTGCAAACAGCGGAAAGGACTAATACCTGAACCACAATCTAGGATAAACCAGTAATAAACCACTAGGTAGAATATATCAGTTAAGAGATCAGCATAATAATAGCTTTTTCCTAGATGTCCTTCAGTTCTCCCACTGTCATATGCTGATCTCTACCTTCCAACACCAGAACACAGGAAAGAAGTGAACAGCTTTGCAGGTTAGCCCAGGAGCTATGCTGTGGATAGATACTGGTTTTAACATTGGAAGAAGAAGGCTTTTATGGGTGGCATAAGTCTAACTACTTACATGCAGTATGTGACTGTCATTACCGTTTACTTAACTACTTGTTTCCTCTAACAGCAATAGTTATAATGCTGACTAATGGTCCTTCCCAAGTTCTGCAACTTTATCATTCCTGCACTAGTAATACCCTCTCCTATGTCTGTTGAACACAGTGCCATGAAAGGAGAGGGAGAACACCATTTTCAAATTTCAATGAAGATGGATAAAAAAATCAAATGCTATACGTTAAATGCAGTAGCTCCCTAGTCTTCTAATTTTATAATGCATTATCATAATAAAGTTTTTACCGTCTTAAATAATTTAAAAACCATTTTATTTCTTAAGTATTTATTAGGATAATTCATTATAAATTATAGGGTGTGCACATATATGTGTATGCATTTCATAGGGTAGAGATTTAGAAAATTTTAAGTACTATGAAGAAGGTTGACAAGGGTGTAGGAGGAATAAAGTGAAGCTAGTTATATTTTCTAGAACTTTCCATTAAAAACCACTTTAATTCTCACAGTTCTGAAACGTCCACATGTGAATGAAGTATCATAAATACAAGAATGTCTTCAGAGAAAATAGCTCTAGAAACACTTAAACCCCCTTCGTCAGCCACCTGGCTGAAGCACTATCAATAAATTCTAACGTTGATACTCTTCCATAGTTGATCCCTGAAGCATGGTATGAGGTTGGAGGGAAGAGGACACTGAAGACAGGAACTGGGCAACATCAGTATTACAGTCAGGTTATACAGTCCTTACTGAAAAATCAAAGGACCAACACATAGAAGAAGAAGAAGAGAAGATAGGAGGAAGAATGAAAACAGAATGAAAACAGCAGTAGTCTCAAAAACTCCTGATGTTTTCTTAATAAATGACACAATGAAGTCCTGACTAAATCAAAGATGACGATGATAAGCAAAGGTCAGTTACCACAAAACTGCTGTACCCTGCATGCCAGGCCTTGGGCAAGTTTCACTATAGGAGTGTCCAATACAGAATGCAGCATTCATCCTTTATATCCCTGCTGAGAGACCACATGCAAAACACAACTCAAACCTCTGAATACACTGAGAGATGCAATGACCATATCCTGGCAAAACAAGAAGGGAAATGCTGCCATAGTATAAGAGTGTTGAAAAACCCTGTCCAACTGTGACACAGTTTTCTAAGATATGCTGCACTAAAATAGCTAAGCTCCTTCCATGTGAAAACACACATCAGCTGGGGTCCTGCCTGTAGATTTTATTACATTCTTTCTGATCTGTAGGACTGAGTTTCAGAGTTCATACCTCAAACTATTGCAGATAAAACATCTTATATCAGCTTTGCACACTTTATCCTGAGCCTTGGAACAGAACCCATCTCTCTTAACTTCTAGACAAGACTGCAGAAGAGTGCAAAACTATACCTGAAGTACAATATTTGAATACATAAAATTTTAACATAGAATGTTGCTTTGGATGGGGATCATTTTTAATGGGCTTAAAGCAAACTGATTTGGTCAAAATTTGCTTTTGGATTAAGCAGAAACATGAGAAATGTCAGTCCCAAGAATATTTCTTTAAAATAAGGAAGCTGAATGAGATTGCTAGAAGAAATTTAGATATATATGGCTAAGAACACATTACTGTATAAGATACACTGCTTTTAGCCATCACTTGGCACAATTTCTGAATTGCAAACCAATTTAAAATATGATCCCTTACTTGTTGCAGTATAATAGTATCCTTTAGTAAATGACACTGATGTTTACACTTCATGTCAAAAATTAATAATACTGACACATGCTTATTAAAAAGCGTATTAGGCAACTTTTCCACAGTGTCTTCAGCTGATTACTGAAGGAAAACACTGCAGTATATGAAGTCAAACTTTTATATTTGCATTTTTATGGAAGGGGAAAAAAGGAAAAAATCTCATTACATGAAGACAACCTCTGAGTGCTTTGACAATGAATACTGAGTCAATCATCCCATTAAGTCAGAGTGTATATGACAAATACGTTCTACTTGAAATGTAAAATTTAATTCCAGCCAGATCACTTCAGCGACCAGTTCTGCAAAGTACAGCAGCCATGGCAAGCATACGAGCACAATGTAACTCACTATACACTACTGCAAAACACTTTTTAAAACCTATTGTACAACAGCCTTTGTCTCAGTAAAGCTATTTTGCCCACAGACTATGTTTGTTCAAGCAAGTTTTTCTACCTGGTTTTCCACTGAACCTGAGCAAGTAATTTAATGACTAATTTACTCAGTACATTTTCATTTGTCTGGATTCATATATAATTTAAAATTTTATCAGAGGTACTCCTGCTTTTATGTATATTTAGGTGTTTGGGATTTTTGTTTCTCTGTAAAGAGTTCTTTGTCAATTTTTCACAGGCCATGCTCAAAAAAAGCCTCCAGTTTTTCAGCTGTGGACTTTTAATTTGATCAGGTATCACTAGATGTAGGTTTGGTTATTTGATGAGACACTAACCTATGACTTGTAAACTATAAACCACTTAAGTATTAGTTCCTCTGAGTTCAAGAAAAGCCAAAAACTATAGTTACTCTCTGTTAAGAGAACTGGAAAGAGAGAAGACAGTGGGAAGAATTTCTGAATATCTTTGACGAATGGCTTTGGAGAGCAGGGAGAAAGGCAGAAAGCATGATACAAAAGAGGGGAGAACAGATCAAAAATACAAAAGGAAAGGAATATCCAGGAAATCAGTGGAGTAGCAGGACAATCTTTGGTCTTTTTCACTTAATGTAAAACTGATCTTTACCAATGTTCTGCCATATGATTCACATCATGCTGCTGATACATTTATTTATGCTTCAGAGAGTGCACTTATTCCTAAAGGTCCCCCTCTGTTCACAGAGTTTATACCTCACCCTAGTACAATCTTTTTATCCCTTCTGAAATAATATGCTTAGTTCTAGTTACAAGCTTAAAAATAATACATTAAAACATTTTAATAGTATGTTCACACATACAATAAAAGTCTGAATGCATGAAACATCTTCTGTAGACATAAACTGTATACGTATCTTCCTGGGCCACCGTTTTGTGTCAAATTCAAGGTGTATGAAATGCTAATGTCTTTTCACTACTTCAAGAATTGTATACACATATCAAATATTTGCTATTTCCATATTTGAACCATTATAATCTTGATTCTGCTAGCTGTTTTTCAATGGCTTTCCCACTGCCTTACTTATCTTTCCTGATAATTTTGCTAGAAGATCTTTTAGTCACAGCTTTTCTGTAATTCTACACTCATAAGTATTGTTATCACTTACTTGTGCCATACATAGTTTTGGTTATAGTATGTGAATATGTAGGTATTTACATGTGCACACACATACTCTCATACACACCACTAGCAATTTTTAATTTTGTTCAATTTATAGTAATTTAATTATTCATTTAATCTGCCATACCTTTCCATTAAATTACTCAAATACTCAAATGCAGTGTATTACTGAAAGAAAATAAAACAACAACCCCAAAAGTTTCAAAGAAGTTGATTACTTTTCAAGTGCTTCACTTAAAACACGCAAATATGTAGAATTATTCCTTTTAAGTGAAAAACTTATCCTGTTGAAATAAAAGGCATTTTCAGTTCATAGAATCATAAAATGGTTTTGGTTGGAAGGGACCTTAAAGATCACCTAGTTTAAATTCAGCTCAGCTGAATGACTAGTGAGAATTAAGACTGAAAAAGGAAACAAAAAATATTCTGTGAACACAACTGGTTTCAAGCACTTTGACTGGATACAGACACTATCTTATAATGTTCACTTATATAATAAGTAGCAAATCCAAAACATTCTATGAAAAGGAATTCCGTATGAAAAATTACCAGCAAGGAACACGCCATGGTAACAGGCCCTCATTATCAGCTCTCTCTACATTCCTTCTCCTTGCTCCTCAAACACACGGGTGTCATTTACACTATAGGAACTTGATAAGCATTATACCCATTTCCTTTCTTTTTATGACTATTTCTGTATACTACAGTGCACAAGAAAACTGAAAAGATGAGTTGTGCCATAATCTCATTTCTAACAAGAGCCTTGTACAATTTTTTGTCTGAATACTGGATGTTAAAAACATTTGCACTTAATTCAATAAATGATACGCCCTATTAATGCACTAAAGAAACACAGAAAATTGTACCTCAGTAGTTTTTGTGTATTTTATACATGTGGCCTTTTTATTTTTTAACTCATTTACTGCCATCTCCTGGTGCTTACAAGGTAACAGTATTCACGCTATTTAACAGCAGTCAGTACTCCTGTACAATACTACGGAAATGCCAAAACCTTAACATAAATATTTCCAAAATATCGCTGTACTCTTTGTGTTAATATCTTTCAGTCTGGAAACAGTGAATATTGCTCCTTGGGCACAAACCGGTAAAAGGTTCATGTGGCTTACCTTTGTCTGGAAGCAGCAGTAAAGTTGTGTTAAGTACGGATGTTTTCGTGCTAATGCCAGAATTCTCTTTTCTGTCATTGTACAGTCTACGTCGTCATCTTGAAGTATGACATCTTTCTTCAAGACTTTCACTGCGTATACTTCATCTTTACCTTTTAGCTCAGCTAACATCACCTAAACAAAAGAGAAATTCTGTTTACATATGAACAACAGATGCCATCAATGCAGAGTTGCACGTGAATTTGACTGCACTGGAAATATAAAGACAGTCGTATACTTTGCTGAATGAGGTTGCAGTGCATAAAATAAAAAGTGAAGTACCGTAATTTTAGAAAAATATACCTCTGGTATTCTTTCAATTTGAAACAGAAGGTATCGATTTTGTTTGTTAGCTAAATACCTTCATAAACACCTATTAGTGAAGTCTAAAAAGCAAACAAGGAAGGAAGTTGATACAGAACAGAAATTTATTCCCCACTTTTATCTCCTACTTCTGTTATTGAGATTAGAGCCTAACGAACTCAGTATACAATCCAAAGTTACCATTCCAGTTGCTTTCAAGTTGTTGATTTTAACTACTACTATTGTTTAAGGTTTGGGCCCTACATTCTGTTTAAGGTCAGTTCTGGCTTGGAGCCAGGGTAATCTTCAGAGAAAGGGTTAGAAAACAGGGAGACAAAAGAACTGCTTCAGCCCTGTTCCCCTGCATCTGCAGTTCCTGTATATCAAGGAAGGAAGAGTGTACTTCTGAAACAGATTCACATTTCAGTCCTCCTCTTTGATTCCACGGTACACAGCACTGTGAAAAGAAAATCTGTAAGCCCTGGAAATAGAGCAGTGCTCCTTCCACCCTCAGCAATTCCCTCTTGTGGGAAGGTATCTGGTGAGTTACATCTCTGCCGGTTATGTGGTATTTTGGGCAGCTGTCTGAGCCCTGGTCATATCTGAGTGGAAACGCTTCAGTTCTGCTTCCTCCAGCCCTGAACACACCCACTGAATTAAAACAAGCACACAAACTGTTCTGTGAAATAAATAAACTTGCACGGGGTATTACCTAGAAAGTGAAGCAACTCCATAGAATTATTACTGAGATGATTTTTCCTGCGTGACCACAAGAAATTTTGTTGACCAGTATCTATGCAACTGTATGTCTGTCTTCATCACCAATATCCTGAAATAATGGAACTCTGATATTTTGTTTCAAAAGGCTTGACCCTAGTTAACAAAGTGAGCTAAAGCACAGAAAATGCCAGCTCCTCAGGAGGCTGGTACTTCTGCTCTGTTGAGTGAAAGCTGCTTTTACCCAATAGGTAAAAGGAAATCCCTAGGGTGGAAGCACTTTCTGAATGTCACTATGAATATTTGCAAAGCAGTACAGATAAAAAACCACTGCACACCAGTTTCAAAAAAAAAAAAAAAAAAAAAAAAAAAAATAAGAA
>JAWWEW010000112.1:26299064-26493315 GCA_035583185.1 Anabacerthia variegaticeps | reverse complement strand
ATGGAGGGGTAGCTGAGCACCCCAAGCCCATCATATCTGCATGAAAAAGCCTTGAGAGAGCTATAGGCAGATCTCTTCAAAAAAAAAAAAAAAAAAAAAAAGAAGAAGCTACCCACCTTTCCAAAGCTGCCTTTCCCTAATACTTTGATGAAGTTGAACTCTTCAAGGCCTATCCGCTTGCCCTGGGCCTGTTTGACCTCCCCATTTTCACCATTCTCCCCAGGTTTGTTAAGCTGGTTGTCTGTCGACGTTGTAGCTGTTGCTCTGTGTTCCTCTCCCCGATTGTCAAACGATAATGCTTTCCTAATGTTGTTTTCCAGCTCCTTGATTTCTGTGGATATGTGAGGAAAAGTTAGTTTTAACCAACTATCAGAAAAACAGCCTGTGTTATTCTGTATCAGTGTGGGGAGGGACATTCATCATCTCCAAATGCTGTGTTTAAGAGCGTTCTGTGGTTAAGAATACATATTTAGCAAACTGCTTCTCCACCTTACAGTAATCAGCCAAAACCCTGCTCTAACAGGAAGGGTGGCCTTTTAAAATGAACCTAAGAGAATGACATATCCAAAACTCGAAAGATAAGTCAGAATAGTAGCCAAATAGTTGTTTTAGTGACTTTGGGTGTTCCTGTATCACAGAGAAGTACTTTGTTTTGAATATTCCTATCTTCCTGCAGCACTTACTCATCTTCCTGCTTAAGTATTTTAGAGCTGTGTCTTCAAAAGTTCAAAGGATAGTTGGGCATCCCAGTCCTTGAAGTCAACATGAATGGAGCATCTTATTCATCTCCAGCTGTTATCAGTTGCCTGCCAATAAAGCATTTGACCACTTCCTAGTGCTGCTTCAAGCAGCAATTGTGTAGATCTGCTAAATGGTTCTGAAGGTTGCTCAGTGTTCAATACAGTGATTCCTGGTGACTAACAGAGCTCAGGGTCTGTCCCAGGCTCTGCATGTCACCTCTGCCTTGGAAGCAACAGCTTTACTGGATAGCTACAGAAGTGAAGTTTAAGAGTGAACTTAACCAGTCTTTGTTCTTAGTTTAAGCAAAACATCAGATATTTAAAAAAAATTATTATTTAATCAAAACAATGTCTGTGAAACCAAAAGGTTGACAAATTTAAATCAGTTCTGGACATAGTGGTTTACAGTACTTAATTACAATGGGGCTTTGGAAATGCTTTCCCTAAAATAAAGCTGAAAAATTTCTCAGTTGTAAACAAATTTCAAAGAATTTGACACAAAAATATCTGTCTTCCTATGTGCTGGTGTAAAGATTTTTCATTCACCAGATTACACACGAGGGCATATAAGATACCTCAAAGACTTCTGAATTTTAAAATCAATAATTAAATCACACTCAAAAAGTGCTGCTGACATACATATTCTGTCAATCAGCTGTTCAGCTTAATGAAATCAGGTAGTATCAATGAAAATTAAAATTTTTGCATCCCTATCCATGCAGTAAAAAAGTGGCTGAAAAGAAACATGGTTTAATGAAGCCTCTAGAGACCACACGGGCACGCTAGCATAGCCTACCTGGATGAAAATTTTTATTGTCACAAATGTTCAACATGGAATTGCAACAAGTCCATTTTATCTCAAAAACTTATTAACGGATAGAGGATTTTAGATAAATAAAGGTTCTCTCAAGTTCTGTGTTACTATTTAAAATGCTCTCACTCTTAAAATAAACTCCTTCCACACAGGTATTTTGTTGACAAGGACCCATCTAGTCAGCCTAACAATATTTTAAGATGACTGTTCTATAATTTTCCCTTTAAAAGCCACTCAATTTCACATATTTAAATGAAATGTAAAGTAGGCCTTTTAAAACAGTTTTTGCAGTTCATAACTTCAGTGCCTCGATTTCTGGGAGTAAGTACTTCATTGATTTGGTTCTGGGGCTCATAGCTTTTTTTACTCCTCATAAAGAAGCAAAATGTGTGACAAAGCATGTCAGTTAGGAAATAAAAATATGTTTGACCTTGATCACATGGAGATGTTGGTGCTGACTTTGACCTATCTTCTTCTGACGATGCGCCTCCCGGAACTGGTGGTTGAGTCTCCGCACCTGCAATTAGCTAAGAACAATTCCAAAAGGGTTACTCAGCTGTGAGATCTTCCCATGCCACGAGGAAATTTAATTCAACAACTTCAATTCATAAGTGGAAGTATGATGGAAAATGAAAATGTTCTAGCCCTATGGATTCTTTCTGGTAGAACCTCAACCATACAGTAGATGGCATCACATCAAACGGAGACCATAATATAAACAGAAAGAACAGGCAATTGAAAGAAAAGCAGGTTCTTAAGACAAAATAAATGTAGCAAACATACGCAGAGAGTGGGAAAGTTTTGAATAGCCACCATTAATCTGTATTCAAATACATCCTGTAAATACCTTTAACTGCAACAAGTATCAGCAAGCACTGCAAACTAACTCATGTAGTAACAACCTGACAACATCTTGTCCCAGGAGTGTCAGATCAATTAATTAATTCTTGAGTTTTCTACATTTCTGTAACATTTTAAACTGCACATGGGGTCCCAGTGTGCAATAAATAGGAAAAAGAACAGAAGCAAATGTCAATGTTTAAAGAAATTATGGCTAAAATTGCCTGCTTCTGTGAGAGCAATGTGTCTGTTGTCACAGTCGTGCAAATAAAGATACAAAGCGTGGGCTCATTCTCATCCAGGGTACATATCATCAATCTAGTATAATTCCATGGGCTTTGGATGTACTTAGGGTGAGCTATGCTTTTTATTTCTAAAATAGCCTGGTTCTTCCTACAATAGTGATGATAACTGTGGAACCATCATATGGCAAACAGCTCCTCTTCATGAGAATCAGCACACTGCTCATTTGTCAGCATTTACGATACTGTGGTATAGAGTAGATCTGTCTCCCAATCAATCAACTATCCAATGCCAATTCTGAGCCAAACAGGCATTTATGGCTTTATGAACTGTTGCATCATACACTGTTTCTCTGTCAAACCTCCTTCCTCAAAATTAAAAAGATGAAATTCTTCTAGATAATATACAGACTCTGGGTTTGCAGCATTTTGGCAGGTCAAAATAAATGTCATATCAAAACTCCGAATAGATTATTTGCACTCATAAAACAAAAGCCAAAGTCTTAGATCTATACTGACCTAAAAAAAATATTGTGAAAGTCAGCTGAGCAGGAACGAACCCCAACTAATAAAGTAACAATACAGTCATCTCCTTTTAAAAAATTTGATAATCCATAGTAAAATTACCTTTTTCCTCCTCTGCCCACTATTAGTGATCTTATCTGGAGTGACTCCAAGATCTGCAAGAACTTTAGCTATGCCTCTAGCATCCACTCCACAGTTTGGTGCCACATTTGTTTCACAGCGTCGATGTACATTCATCTTGCAAACTGTAATGAGATGTGAAATAATACAGAAAACTAAATACTACCTTGGCATGCACCTGTCTTGCCTAAATCAGATCTTACTGGAACTACCAAGAACTTTTTCAAATAAATACAATCTCAGTAGGAAAACACTTAGGTGGATTTGAAGGTACATTTCAAAGCTAATATAAAGTTATTGGTATGATAATGTAGAATAGTGTTTTCACAAAGTAGCCAGAACAGACACAGGAACAAATGAAAATATCTAATGATCCATGAATTCTTAAAAAGAATTTGAATTAGAAAAAAAGTCCTTCAGAGCTTGGATTTTAAGAGTCCACTACCAAGAGCACACCATCAGATCCATATGTATTATTGCTTTTTACTCTATTCTACTGAAGCAGATTAACTTCTAACGTAGGCAACCATAAAAACAACAGTGCTTTAAGTTTTAAAAAAAAGTTAAAAGTTAGGCACTCACTTTCTTTATATGTCAATCTAGTTACTATGTTCTTTCTCTTAGATCTCCTGAAACTAGTATAATAGTAAGAGGGAAAATGTCATGTTGCTTCCAGACTACGGGGCAGGGCAAGAACAGGGTTTCATTGAAACCCGCAGAGCATGGTTTTGTTAGGAGCAGGTGACATACTTTATCTGAGACTTTAGTGCCCTCTTGTGGCAAAACTGCAAGTGTAATTAAAGATTAGATTAACATTCAATTTTCCAAATTCCTCACTTCATTACTTTTTAGAGAAAATAAGAAATATGTATTCATAAAGTTGTATTTCATTATATTTTTCATCAGTGATGCTTTCACTGTACAAGACCTAAATTAAAAAACACATTTGCCTTTGGGACTATACCCAGACACGGGATCTGGAAGTAACCATGTGCTTCAGAAAGCCACTGCCTTTCCTTTTTAAATATGTATCAGCTCACAAGAAGAGCAAAAAGAAATTGCTAATCATGGTATTTTCAGTGAATGTATATGCAGGGAGAAAATCTCAGTGGCAAGTAAAACATCTGACCTAGAATCCAAAACAGTGGATGTTGAGGAACCAAACTGCTTGAAATGAAGCAAGGAGGAAAATTTCATACAGTCCAACTTTATGAACAAATTTTGTAAAAAGATACACAAAGGAATGACCAATGGGAAAAAATCCAGAAGAAAAACACACCTCTGTTGCACACTTCTCGTGGTGTTAATAACCACACTGGGCAAACAAGTACATCTCTGAAGAAGTGCTCACTCAGCACTTGTTAAAGAGAGAAAACCAAAAGCACAGAGAAAATGACATCTCCAGCACAGGTGAGTTCAACATTACATGCAGACAACAATGCATTTTTATAAGCAATAATTTCATGAACTTCATGAAGAAAGCAACATAGGCTCTTCACTATTGTATCTATGCATCTGCTACACGGTAAATGCATGCATATGAAAAATAACATTTTTTTTACAGTTAAGAGCAAATGAACCATTATTGTACTTCAGATAGAATATGAAAGTGAACTCATATATTCACAGATTAGGTGGGGAGACACTATAGCTCTGGCTAAAAAAATCAAAGAGAAAAAACCCCTGGTTTAATTGAAAAAATCGTCATAGAATGTGTCTCCATCATAATTAAGATGACATTTATGCAAAATCTTCAACAGCAGCAAAGTAATTGTGTTCAGAGCCTAACATTTCATTACTACTCACTAGATAGAATCACAAGGGAAGGCTTGAACTTCAGAACACTCTCACTGTACTTAACTTTGCCATGGAAGAAATGTCTTCTTTCCCTTGCTGCTCAGCAATTTGTGACATGAAACATTAGGTCTGACTTCCACTTATAGTTATGTCTCATCATAAATGCAAAGGATATATTTAATAGATAACATGTTTATACATATGCATGACTCCATGTTTGTGCTGATGAGAAGTGTACATAACATGATTTTTTTTTATTTATGAAGATGGATCTATGGATTCATACAGTGTATCAAAACGAAAATGCTTATAATTCCACTAGGCACTACTTTCTAAGAATCTGCCAATCTTCATGACATCGTTCCCTTCAACCCAGGAATTGAAGTATTTTCTTCATCACTTCTAAAATATTATTTTCCTTTGCAAGTGTTTGTACTGTTTTCTCCCCTCTTTGGAAATATCGATCAGTTTGAAAGAAAGAGATACAGAACTAAACATTTTTGACAGCTAAAATGACATGACTGCACCTTCCAGCTGTAACTTCATATACAGTTATTGTACAGAGTACATAGTCCTTAAGCTGCAGAACATAATGAATCCTTTACTTTCTGGAACAGAGGGGCTAGGCAGACCATTAGGTCTGCCAAAGAATGATTTACCTGGGTCAGAATACCTCATAAGCTGGATATGGGCACACAGGACAGGTTCTACTTAGTCTAGCCAATACATAATAGCAATTTTTGAAGACGGCATTAAAGGTAATAGTAGCTGGAATAATGATGTTTAAAAAGTTTAATAAACATGAAAACACAAGAGGCACACAAACTGAAGGGATGTAAATTCTTCTGCTCCTTATTATCTGTCAACTTCCAACATCCTGTGTGGCAATAAACCTATACAGCAGTGAGTGGAAAATGTGTTTCTTCACCTCTGAATTCTACATCTGTTACTGACTGGTGTTGGTAAAGGACGATTTTCTAACCATGATGGCAATCCCTACATCAGTCCCCTACTTAACTTTCTCTTCATTTCTGTACCTGTTGTACAGTCTTTCCAAGACTACAAGTCACTTCACAAAAGTAAAAGAAAAGCTCTGAAGTGGTGCCTTACCTTTGCATTGTAAACCTTGTCTCAAAAGACCCCAGAGCAATGAACCACAGTGGTCACAAAAGGTGGGCACTTTGTAATTGTGAATGCTGAACTTGTGAGGCATGTTGACACTGAAACGCTGGGATCCCACTTGCTGAAAAAGGAGAACACAGCATATTTGATTCTAATTAATTTCTTTGCAATCAGTGCATGCCAAGGCCCTGTTATGTTGTGAAACCACACAGCATTCGAACTAGGTGAAATAGGTGTGTGCTCAGACAGTGACCATTGCATTAGACATACTTCAACTCCAGAGTTCTTCTCACTGCTTTATTTGGGGAAAATTGGGGGAAGGGCTGCTGTTGTCCAAGAGATAAACGAGTCTACTTCCTAGTACTTCTGGGAACAACAAATACATAGCTATCAGGAAAGATCTCTTAACGTGGAAGGCAAGGAAGTCACTCCCAATTGTTTTAGGAGCAGGAGGCCAAACTAGTACTTGACTAAGAAAGAGAAATATATCATAAACCCTTTACCTTTTCATATCCCACTCTTCTTTAGAGTATGATAATGACAACGATAGATTGTTGTGTTCAGGGATTCCAAGGTAAGATTACTTACTAATTTAAGGATGTAATTGGTGAGTTTTAATAGTGGCCTTTGCAGTTGTACAGCAGGAGATTTATTTTTATGGTCTTCCTTCCCTTTCGTATTACTGCTGGCTTTTCTCCAGTGATCTAGCACCCCTTTTAAACAATGAGAGCATTATATCAGCAAAGTACGCAAGTCTCCACCAGTTTGGAGCCTGGGAATATAAACCTAAACAGGATTTTGTATCTTCCTATGAGTACTAGGCAAAACCAGCACTAGCCAAACACAGTCCTTTATCACAATCACAGGCACAGGATCACATTTCGGACGTAGAACACTGGTTGTGAACCAGATATTAAAGAATGCTTCTATTAAGGAAAATGGAAGAATGAGATCATTTAGTGCCTTACTCAAACTTACATCAAAGTTGAAAGAGTGGATTAAAACTGCTCTGTTGCATATAAATCTGATTTGTAATTTAAAACTAGGCTTTTTCAAGCATATGAATGTAGATATTTAACAAATAAAATTAAGAAATGGACTTTTTCTATGTGGCCAAGGAACGGTGATCACCCAAAGACTACCTCAACTAATCCTATGGTGAAAGACAACAGGCCCTTGAAGTTGCACAAAACAGAACAGGACAATGACCATTCATTTGCTTTTCTGTTGAAACACAAACAAAAAACTTCTGTATATGATAAAACATTCACTGTTTACAGTTGAGGGCTAAAAATATTTGAAAAAGTATAACTACACTCCTCCACCTGCCTCTTTAACTACAGTTAAAAAATAACACAAAGCTGAGGCATCTAAGGGAGCTGACCACTACAGCACTCCCATCACTCCCCGATGTATCACTGTACACAAACGTTAACACTCATTTCCTAACCCAGTGTAAAAGGCCCATCTTAGCTGAGAGAGACCTTCAACTTAAATGAAAGGATTCCTTTGTTTTATCTTGTGATCCAGAGCTGAATGTGCTGTTGGCAGATCATGGAATCATATAATCATTAAATTTGGAAAAGACTTTTAAGATCAACAAGTCCAACTGTCAACCGAGTACCACCACCATGTTCACAATAACACCATGTCCTCCAGTGCCATATACAAAGGTTTTTTTGAACACTTCCAGGGATGGTGACTCCCTCATCTCCCTGGGCAGTCTGTTCCAATGCTTCTAACCCTTTCCATTACAAAATTGATCTAATTTACCTAATCTAAACCTGGTGCAACTTGAGACAATACTTCCTCCTACCCTGTCACTTGTTACCTGGGAAGAGACCGATGCTCCTTTCAGGTAGCTGTAGATAGACTAACCTCCCTGACAGTACAGTTCTGAAGGCAACTAATTTCATTTTCAGCTGATGCCTTCATTTATTTCAATGTATGATAACATAACACAAATATTGTGTTAATCCCTTCAATAAACAAAAGCTTGACTGAGGTGGGAAGTAAATATGCTGGAAAACCAGTCAGCTACGCAGTATCTTGTGTTATCAGTACCGTCTTATGTTATGTCCAAAGGCCTTCTTCAATATATGGATGGCTTTTGCTCTACATTTTGGCAGCTTGGATGCAGTCTCTGTTGAGGTAAGACTTTCCAAGCAAATTCTGTGCAGTCTTTTATGCTAATGCAAAATACACAAGCATAGTGCCTTATCCTATCGGCTGTTAATGACTCAGACACACAAAACACAGCTGAGGGAGTAAAGGATCCCAGGCAGCTTCTCTTGATTCGAAATGAGAAAACTTATATTAACTCAGCAATGGAGAATGTTAAAAATGAAAAGGAGTGGAAACAGCTCTCGGAGACTTCAGGCCTTCAGATGTTATAGAAAGTATAATAAGTAGAAATAAATTGCTACATGATAATTCCCATGTATATGAAACTGAGATAGCAATCCGTCATTCCAAAGTGAATGCTACACCACAAGACAACCAGAAGGGCACAAAAAAGTCTGTAACATTTATTGATTAAACAGAGGAGATGACACTACTTTGAACAGATGAAAGACTGAGTTTTATCTAGAAAAATTATTCTCTAAACATTTACCTCATCGTGAGTTTCCTGTTTTTTTAAGCCAGCACACTTTGTTATTATAAGTTCATGGCATCTCTTGTGGACTACACAAGTGCAAACTAGAAGGAAAAAAAAAACAGATAAAAGAATGAGATTTCAGGAAGATTAATTTGAAAGCAAAAGACTGATGTCAGAAGGCTAGAAACACTGGTACTTCAAAATGGGCAAGTGATCACTGGTGACTTAGTGAGTCGTACGAAATAAGTTGGTTTACAAAGGCAGAAGATAACGGACTTTCAAGAGATCAAATAATTCCAAACTAAATAACTCTAACTAATGCATATCTGCCAAAATATCAATCTGTAAAACTACAAATTTCGTTCTAAAATATTAGCCACAATTTTTCTCGATTTTTACATATGCTATTTATTTACCTGATAAAGTCCACGATTTACACATTATATGAGACACAATGGCAAAATTCTTGTCTAAAGAGCTTCCAGAGGAAAACAGACATAAAGATAACTCATTGTAAAAGTCAAAAGTACAGAAAAAAAAAGTCCAACATTCTTTCTGTAACACATTATGTTAAGTTGATAACAGCAAAAGGTTTCAGAAGGCAAAAATGCTTTGTCAATACACATCCTGATTACTTAATCAATAAAAAACATTTGTAGATATGACAGATAAGATTAACAATTACGAGATCTATCATACTGTAGAATTCAAGGTCATTCACCGCAGTAAAAGACCTCATAGTGAAGTAATGTATTTTGCTTTCTCCGGTTTTGGTCATTGTTGTAAAAAAAAACCCCAAAACTACAAGTCACCTCTGCTGTGTGCCAATACAGTAATTCTTATTATAGTGTGTAAAACTATAAAAGAAAAAATTACATTTATTTAGTTACAATGAGATATCATCAACCCTTTTGTGACTGAAAAATCATCACTAACTTGATTTTTTTGACTTGTTAGATAAGAAATAATAGTAAAACATCATTCCAAGAGGTGATTGCATAAAAAAATAAGAGTACAAGAAACTGAGTTGAAAAATGGGAGTTGAAAATGAAGCACTTATGCAGTCTTTGTTATAACCTTCTCTAATGATGACCCCTATAATTATCTCATCTATTTAATTACAGTCTTTGAAATTACGTGGAATTTTTAAACAAAGAATCTTAAGCAGAATAAAGAACTCCCAATTTTAAAACGCAAGAACTGAAAAATGAAGAGGCCAATGCCTGCAGATATGGTCTCATAGATGAATATGCATTAAGAGGTATCCAGGATCTTTTGTTCAGGGTTGGTAGCTGAGCCCCTATTTCACGTATGATGCCCAAGACCAACAGTTCGGAAAAATTTTACTGAGACTGATTGTATATTTGTTGAGATCAACTTATTCTGACCATCATGTGTTAAATTCTTGGCACTGTACACATACGATGTCTGATAAAAATATCTTACTACATAGACATAACATAATAAATGTATTCAAACTGTCCTGCTTTTGATTTTCTCTTACCTTGACATTGGTATCCCTGTTTTCCTATTACACCCCTGAAAAATAAAAGAGTGTTTTAGAAAATGAAAAGGAAATATTTTTTCAAAATTAATATATTTTTTTCCTCTCTTCACTGGACATTCACAAATTTAAAGAATAGCTTCTCATAACTAATCATCTGATAACTGCATGTCTAGGCTGAGATCAGTCCAAAGTATGAATGACATTTCAGCTGCTAAGAGGTAACAGGAAGACAGACCATGAAGGAAGACAGAAGACGCATTCACTATAGTGAAACAGACAAAGCCAAAGGGCACATGGAAAGGGGATAAAATGGTAAATCATCATCAAGCAGGCCTCTAAATAGACAGAAGATTGCATTTGTCAATATTATTGCTTGAAATCACCTTAGTTAAAATAAAGTCTAACCTCCAAACACTTTTTAGAGGAATGTAGTCAAGTGCACGCACAATTCACATCGTTTTACATTAAGAAAGACTGATTCATTACACACTCTTAAGACATATTAATTATAGATCACATCAGGCATAATGTGCAAATCAGTATTTCTGGGTCACTTTGGAAAACATCAAGATTTTCTGAAAAATAAGTGAAAACAATGTCTCCACCACTTTTCCCTATCTGAAAATTGCGAGTACTCAAAACTAATGTAAGCAATTTCTAAAAGGGAGTTCTTGATGTAAATTGTAATAATAAAGACACTGTACACTGAGCACCCAAATCCCTGGATCATTAGAAGTCTAATATTCCCATATTCCATTAACTTCGGCAGGATGTACAGGAGCTTGACATTTCCTCAGAGGAAGACAATGATAGTTAAACATCTAATGAAGAATTCTGTCATCTTGACAAAATTTAATGGTCTAATATCAGGTCTAAACCTACATTTAGGCACCTACATGATACTAGACCTCGATTTTTTCGTGTGCACTAGATAGGGAAATATGGAACTTTGTGTCTCAGGGGAGAAAGAACACAAATACTACAAATTCTAACATTTGTGATGGAAGTTGAACAGTCTTCTATCATCATCTGCAAAACTGATGACAGCTTAATGTCAAAATGAAGAGGAAAATACTACTCTATGCCATTTTTGCTTCAGCAGAACAGGAGGGCATGTTAACGCCTCAGTTCAAAGTTGCAAAGCAAGCAAAGTCAAAGTTGCTTCATACCATATAAAATCTCTGCAGTGTGAACAGTATGTTGGTTGTCTAAGATAGGTGGCCATGAACTTGTGCCCGTTGACCTGATGCACTCTGCGCCGCACAGCACCCTGCCGCTTTCTGGGGCGCATACGTTCCCGGAACACACGTTCTTCATTGTCTTTGGGTGCTGAAACAGAGGAAAAAACAATCAGTACTGCCTGTGCCAGACACAAGAAATTCAAATGTAATGCATAATTAGATATTCTTCAAAAAGAAAAATAACCCTCTCTACCTAGTGGTCCAACATAACTTCCTTAAGCTGCAGACAATTTTTTTCATTTTTAGCATCCACTACTAAAGGGCAAAGATTTTCATTACCTAGTAAAAGAACTTCTATTTCTTCTAAACCTTCATCTGTAAATTCATGCTAAGATGGGAGTAAATCTACACTTTATCACTATCAAGCACAGTGACAACCTCTTACCAGTAACTACACAGTTAGATTCTCCAAACAGCTCAGACCTTCATCTCATTTGATCTTCAGGGGGAAAGAAAAAGATCCCAGCATCCCCTGGTCCCCGTGCACTCACAAAGTGCCGACACAAGCACAAGAAAGGTGAGTACAAACACATATTATCAGGCAGAACAAAAAATTCCATCCAGAACTGATTATTTCGTGGAATTCCTGATTCAGATCTGAACTTCAGGCTCTAATAATCCACTTTGGTACTAATACACATTAAATGTTCAAGGGAAGGAAGTCATTCCTCTTAACCAAGTCTTGCTCCAATTATACATGAGATTTAATGGTAGAGGAAGTATAAAATGAAGTTGATACATCTCAGAATGGAAACATTTGGAAAAAACTCTTCAGAGTGCATTGAGTCTTTTTCCCCAGAGTTTTATTTTGAAAAGTATCACTAACACTGCCATAGTATTTTGTATGCATTAAGCAAAAGCTGAGGATGAATTAGCAATGAACAACAGTACACAGTTGCTAATGAAAGACAGATTTTACAAACATTCTCTGAGCCTCTCATGTCTTGGCAAACTAGCATATTAGATTTGGAGGGGACCGTATCCATTGCCAACTGAATCTATGCACTCAATACTTCAGTGCATATAACACTTTGATCTGTAGTTAACACTTTCATTCTTTGAATTTCAGCTACTGTGAATCATTACAATGGCCTAAAAATACCAACTTTGGCCTGTTGCAAGCTTTTCTGTGCACAATTGAGTTGTCCAAACAACAGTACAGTACTTAATAATAGCACATAGAAAATTCAAAGTTGTAGAACAACTCAATCTGTAAAGGTCTCAAATTCTTTTACAAACATTGGAATAAATCCTGGTTTTGAGGCTTGTAAAATTAAAAGGTATTGATTTAGGAATTTCTAGAGAATGATCTTAAATTAAGGCAGTGGATGGACACCCTGGGAAAATACAGAGCACAGGTGAACAAATCAAGATCAATGTCTTCCACTGCAGAGCAAGGGCTAAATCCTCATGACACCAGCAAACTCCTTTATGCACTAAAGAGTCTAAGCTCTATACACGCTAATGTTTTACAAAAACTTCATACTCACATTGGGTTTTCACCCCAAGATGACACATCTGTGGGATGGCCAGAATGGCATTACTTTGCTATTCTAAAGTGAGCTCTCAGTAAACAAACATTGACTCATACACAAAGCTACCCCTTTTATTTATACTGAAGAACAATTAAAAAGCAATGGCTCTAGGTCACCCTTTGATAAAGAGATAAGAAATACCAAATAGTTACTAATGATGCTTACTTCATGTTGTCAATTATGTTTATTTCTAAATATTAAGCAAAACTCTGATGCTTAATAAATATCACAGCTCCTCAAGAGAAAGACTGTCTTCCACAAAGAATATATAACAAGTAGTAGCAAATCCTATCAAAGACTGATATATGAATGACTTATTCACTTTACAAAGCTGTTGTAAATATTTTAAAAGCTATTATTACAGGAAATAATTCTATATTAACACAGAATTGTTCTTTTGGTTATCATCCAGATTGTATCATTTGCTAAAATATGCACAGCCAGGATGTGATAAAGTTAAAATCCAACTTCTCTGGAAAGGGTTCCCAAGAATTTATCTCCTTATATGAAATGAACAAGATGTTCTGACAGTGTACAGTTCACACTTGATATGATTATCAGTCTACAATACCATTTTTCTCCTTTTTTCATCTTAAGTGCAATTCTTCACTGATAAAGAACCTGTAATCTTACAGAGCATGTAAAGTCCTCGTCTTGTTTTGGCTATATAAAAACAGTATCATAACCCTAGGGTATTTTGTTTCTCTGGGTGGTGGTTTGATTTGTTTTACCAACAAAGTGTTAAAACTAATTTTACTGCATTACCTTCAGTTCTATATTTAAAACTTTTATGAAATTCCATTTGCACTTCTAATAGTTACAGTTTAAATAAAACAACAAAATAGTGACTTTTTCAGAAATGCACTGACTTGTAAACAGATACAAGAAATACATCTGAAATTATGATTTAGTTGCAGGCATCAATTATCCATATCACTTCCACATAAAAAGTATCTCTGTGTATGAACAGCTCAGGGAAATGTAATTTTCTTGGTCTGTATTGGACAACATTGGAGGTCATTTAGCCAGTTCCCCCAAAACAGTTTCTGCTGTCAGTCTGCAATTCCCTTTCATCGCTAAAGACTAGCATTTGCCCCGTGTCCTACTTTAGAGTCAAAATGCACAGATGAACTGCATGTTCAAGAGCAGTGACTCTGCCTCCACCTCACTTCTCATTACAGCCCGCGCAGAATCCCCAGTGCATCAGTCAGCAGCAATACTCCTTTAAAGGGCTTGGAGTAGCATAGAGTCATAGAATCATGGACTTGTTATGACTGCAAAAGATCTCAAAGGTCATTGAGACCAACCATCAAACCAGCACTGCCAAGTTCACCACTAAACCATGTCCCCAAGTACCACACCTACTACATGTCTTTTAAATATCTGCAGATGGTCACTCCACCACTTCCCTAAGCAGCCTATTCTAATGCTTCACTACCCTTCTTGTGAAGAAAGTTTTCTAACCTAAACCTCCCGACACAACTTGATGCCATTTCCTCTTGTTCTCTCACTTGTTATTTGGAAGAAGAGACCAACCCCCACAACACCACAACCTCCTTTCAGTTGTAAGCAGCAGTAAGGTCTCCTCTCAGACTCCTTTTCTCCAGGCTAAACAAGCATCTGACATTCCAGTGCATGACACACCACGTGACAACTGGACATCAGCCTTTCATCAAAGCAGACCAAGTCACAAGAGAAAATAACTCGCCCATGAGCTTTATATTCAGTTAGCAGTAAGTTCACCAGTCTTGTGCACTGCTACCCAAGAAAAACACATAAACAATGCTTTTCCACAGTTCTCAAGTAAAACATTGCCGTGTCTTGCACAATTTGTTCTGAATATTAGGACAAATTCTTTACTGAAAAGGTCGCTAGGCATTGGAACAAGCTGCCCAGGAAGAGGTGGAACCACCATCCCTGAAAGTGTTCAAAAAACATGTGCGTATGGCACTTGAGGACATGGTTTAGTGGTGCACATGGAAGTGCTGGGTTAACAGCTAGACTTGATAATCTCAAAGGTCTTTTCCAACCTTAACAATTCTATGATTCACACTGCTGTTTTGGGCCACAGGCATAAAACCAGGCAGTAACTGCCCCAGGTGACTCAGAAGCAGATGATAACATCTGTGCTGGCTCATATCCAGGGCTGTGAACTTCCAGCAGAACTAAAAATGGTCTATATTTAAATTAAAATCCATTTATTCCATACTGAACAGCCACACTAGAGATAGTCATTAAACTGTTTGAAGACATCTACTTAGAAAGGGAACTACACTGCTCTCCCCAAACTTTTCTCATTGTTTACAAGCAGGAAAGCAAACGTTAGTAAATGCTATCAGAAAGCAGGGAGTACTTGGGAAAATCCCCAACATCTGTGTGAAATCACCAACTACTGTTTTCAAGACTTATTTTAGGAAATATTAGCATCCCAAACAAAACTGTCCTTTTAAATTTATTTTAAAGAGAAGTCTTACTGTGGTATATAATAGATTCTAGAAAATACCATTAGGATACTGCACATTGTGCATGGCATTTCTGTTCTTGGCAGAGGAGTTAAAATTAATATTCATAGTCAGTCTATAAGTGACTTTCAATATAAATGATTTCTTCTCACAGTATTTCTACTAAATAGTCACCGAGGGATATCATTTCCTCAGTAAAGGCTATTTCTTTATGTAAGGTACATTCTGTTCCCTGATTTGATTTTGAGTCCTTCTGTCCTCTATATTATTCAGTTTATCCTTTTTAAGTGCATTTCTTTAATTTCAGTTTTCAATAGCTAGAGTAAGAAATGATAATTTCCAAGTGTTCATGGAGAATGCTGTCAATGCAGCACATTGAATTTAGGCTTTATACGATGGCACTTGAAAACTGGAAAATTTAGAGCTAATTTTGTCTCAAAACCATACCCAATAATGCCACTACTTCTTTTCACTGCAGCCAAGAGTAACTCTGAGTTATTTGAAAAACAATAGTATATAATTGCTTTTATGTATTCATATGTACATACAAACATAATGCCTACAATTTCAAAGACTCGAAAGACTTGCAGGCTTAACTCCAAGCTCTGAGGGAAGTGTTATAAAAGTCAGAAGTATCTGGCATGAAAAATTGCAGAAAAAATAAAATACTTGCAATATGCAGATTTTAATGAACTGTTTGAAACTGCATTTAATGCTGTTCATTGTGCAGTATCCATTAAGCATGAATTAGAAGTCATAACTTAGAAGTCATGACTTAAAATTTAAAAGATAGGAAAGTGACACATAATGCACAGCAACCCTCAAAGGAGGGAAGATTGCAAGAAAAAGACCTGTACACCAAATAACAAAGGCTCTAACATGTCAGCTCTTGTTTCATACTAAAATGGTTTCAGCATAAATGAGAAGGGCTGAATGCGGAGCACTAAATGCAAGAGACAGAATTATCCTGCACAGCCATTTCCATTTCTGATCTTCTATGTTGTCAGTACTTACAGAATTCTGACAAGCAAAAAAATGCAAAAAATATTGCAGAAAAAGAGCAAGAGCGCTTACACATAGAGAAGGGTTTTTCAACATTTTTCACTGCTGAGGATGCTGACTTCTAAAAGGGAACATGCTGAGCCCTTCCCTTAATCTGGAGAGGATTGGTATCAAACTGCCAGAGTGTTTGGAGAAGGAAAAAAAAAAAAAGTGTAGTAAAATGGGTACTGTCCCATAAACTCCAAAGTGTCAGGGTCTACCACAGGAACACCTGCAGCAAGTGGTGGAGCTGCCGGGTAACGCCATGGAACAGAATCTGACACCTCCATGGCACTTCTGACACAAAGGGCTTCTCACCCCAGGCATTTCTTGGGTGTCTTCACATTGCTGTCATCCATAACTTAGAAGCAGCACGCAGAAAAAGAAGCTGGTTTAACATCAATCCTTAGTAATTATAACTGAGCCTTACTACACAACACATGCAACAGAACAATGACTGTAGTGATGTTTTATTGCTGAAGATTAAAATTATGAGCTTCTGTACCCCATTTAAACCTGACCAGTGTAACCAGTATTTATGTATTGAAACAGAGCTTTTGTTTTACAGCTATATCGTGTCTAAATGGAGGAAGGATATTGATTGAGGCAGGAGAGGTACTTTGCCTAAAAATATGTTGGAAAGTGAGAAGGGGCAGGAACAATGTCCAGCACTTCTCAGGATTCAGGAGGGAGCGTAACCAGATCATTATGCATCAAAATTAGGTCTCAAAGGATTATTCCCAAAGTCTATTTTGGGCTGCTAGAGTAGAAGCATATATACTGTCCTAAGGATTTCTCCAGGCAGAAATCATTACAGGATTTTGCCTTTAAGACTTTAATCTACTTTAAAGGAAAAAAAAAAGTGCTAAACATCCACATACATTTATATTTCTATTTCCTTTCTCTTAAAGAAACCTTACTTGGTAGTAACATATGCAACAAACTAATTTTGTACCTTTGAGAGAAAAAATAGTAAGGTAAATGCTACAATAAAATTTCATAAAGCTGTTACTTATGAACAGAAATCAAGTGGATAGTTTACCACAGTCATAGAAAGAGCATGCAATTTTTCTATGTCTTTTTCTGCAAGTATTAAGTTTCCAGACGATTTCTTAAACAAGGAATAAACATACAGGTTTTGCTTATAATATCTCGAATCTGCTTTCTTTAGGAAAGCTCACAGGAAATTTCTTGTTTAATAAGAGAAGAATCAGATCCTTAGATAACACTATATTGTTAAAGAAAACAAAGACGATGAAAGAAATGAAAAAACGCTCAGGGAATGGGTGAGTTTTAGAAGAGATATGTGTCTAGACATGTCTGTAACATGAGCTGTTTACTGAATGCATTGAAGAGTAAAGTTTAGAATGTATCAAGCCCAAATATGGTGGGTGGCTTTACAGCATGGGCTCAGGCTCAAACTTATTTGCCTTCAAACACGTGCTTATCTTTAAATGCTTTAATTCTCTAAAAAAAGAGATTCTGCCTATACATATTAAAAAATTTCCCTTCACATGCCCACAAATGAAACTGATTTGTGTTGTGACAGGCACATATTTTTGTTGAAAAAGTGACTTCTTTTACTTTCCTTCTTCTTGAAAAAGAGCTTGAACCAAAATTCCAACAACACTTTAATGCTATCAAACGAATAGTTACACATGATTCAAACTTTCTCTACATGCTTAATTATTATCACAAACACATTTATAAGCTCACTCAAGGCTGAAGGGACAACAGTAACTTCCCACATCCTTTCAAACGGACATACTTTCACATTCAATACACTTAAAAAGGAGGATATAATGTCCAGAAGTATTAAAGAGTCCCATAGATACTAAAAGTCCAACTGCATTTTCAGCACACTGAGAAATCCCATTTAGTTTTCAGAGATGTCCCAACCCTGCTGGCCAGCAATAATTTGGACCCTGTGTTCAAAACCAGAAGCACGGAGCCCGGTACCTGAAGGAACCAGGTGGAGCACCACTGCTGCCCCAGGTGTCACCTGTCTGCTTGGCTACAGCAGAGCTGTGATGAGGGAGGGTTGCCTCCTGTACCTGCTCAGACAAAATTTCCTTTTAAATAATTTTGTGACAAGGTATTAACAATATGGAATTACACATGGTCATCTCCAGATGATCATACAGCATGTTTTAATAAGTCTACCATTTCATGAACAGAATTCTGTTTCAGACGAAATGAGCAACTGGTAGGGGATATATGTATGTATAGGGGTTCCATTTTTTAGACCCCTGGGAGCTTACACAGATGACAAGGGGTACTGACCTCATTTTGAAGGGTGAATATAGCATTTCCTATAGTTAAACAGCTGTCAGATCACAAAGTAAGCAAATCAGAGACAGATTCCACCTACGTCCTGTCAGTTTCTTTTTTGGTGGTATTTAACACTAATGATTTTAAAAAATGTGGTATTCCTGAAATAAAGAACTTGTAACTACAATTTTCACATTACATTTTATTTGCAAAAAGAAGTTACATTGCTAGAAAAACCACAGGGAAGTTTTTGCTATGTGACAGGTTTTCTGAAAACCCAATTTCACATCTCAAGGTTTTTAAAATAAAATTTCAACTTCCAAAACTTCTTCCACAAGACAGACTTTAGAGCTTTTTCAGTTGGAAAAGAAATGTCACAGACAACAGGACTAAAAAAATCAACACTATCTAAGGTTATTTCAGTCTTTCAGTGTTATCTTTCAGGAGGAACAAACAGCTTCTAAACACAATGCCCTTAAGTCAATAAATCTGCAATTGAAATTAGACAAGTGGAAATGCATTCTACATATGGTAAATACTAAAGCTATTATCCAAGAGAAAAAGATTACTCCACAAAATATAATGGATCTATTAATGTCCTAACTAGTAACGTAAAGTAATAATTTAAAATGTCTAACAGTTTAGTGCCATAAGTTGACTCGATAAACCTAGTGGCAGAAAACTAATTTAGTTTGTTGCAATAATACTCAGTTGATGTTGTTGCAGTGTTAGCAATGAGCAGTTTTAGTAGCCTGGTGTTAGCACTGTTAGTGTTAAGTCCTGACAGGTTAGCAAAGTGAAATACCTCTATATATTAAGTCAGCCACCTATGAAAGCTAAAAAGATACACAATACTTTGAATGAAGAAACCACATTAGAATAGAATAGAATAGAATAGAATAGAATAGAATAGAATAGAATAGAATAGAATAGAATAGAATAGAATAGAATAGAATTTTATTGTAAGATTATTGCAACTCTGATCACACCAAGAGCTACCCTTGGGACTGGATCTCCCTATTGTTACTGCTGCAAGTCTACAAACATGTCCTGCAATTTAATTGCAGTGTGTTCCTCAGAGCACATCCAGCTACTTTTGGTGGTAGCAGTGGTAGGTGATACTTTGGTGACACATGCTCATACTGACTGTCCTTTGGCTGTCTTCAATGAGAGAAAGACAATGAGACATCCCAGTCAGGGCTGCTGTGGAAGATGAACTTTCACAGCGCTGTACACATGCATGCTTGTTTTAACAGAGCTCCAGGCTACAGACATATCTGCAAGGTCAACTGACCTCTCGGCAGGGTCAACACCTGAGCTGCTGGCCTTTGTCAGTTCCCTGGAAAGGAAACGGTGTTGTGATGCTAAGAAGGAAAACAATCATTGTAAAAATTTCAGGACAAAGCCATTTTCACAGAGGTAACTATTAAAACAGACAGATCCCGCATGATGTTATTTTAAGCACGTGTTTGTGATAGATCAGAGAGGTTCAGCAGTCTTTTTCTAATAACTACACAAGCTACACAGAGCATGATGAAACAGAACCTTGTATGTCTGGGGTTTCTGGCCTTTCAGAAATTGTTTATTCAATATTTCTTGAACGCCAACTTTGTTTCTTTCCCATAGAATAACAGAAGCCCAAGTGGCAGGCACCTTGGAAACTCCTGAGGCCAGTGTCCTGCAGTGGGAAAGGGTCAGTCATCCTCAGCTTCCATTTTTTCTGAGGGTTCTTGAAAACCTCCAGTGAGGGAAATTCCACAACACACTCGTGTATCTTGTTTCACTACTCTGGCAGGCAGGCTGTTTTTCTAATATCCAGCCTAAATCCTTTTGCAGTAAGTTATGCTGGATGAGTGATGGCAACCTGAAAAACCAAGTTTTTGCCAGCACAGAAACTACTGAAGTAACTGTAGCAAGGCAACTTTATCCTGTGTACACCATGTAACAGACCAGGGGCTGGGGATGGCCAGAGTCACAGCAAGGTTTCACAGAAAGATGACTGCAGAAGTTTTGCATAATTCTCAGGCCACAGCAAGACAGAAGCTGCCTTGAATTAAACAGGTCTCTCTGGATACCCCAGTCACTTGCTAGCTGCAGAAAAGCCATGATATCTGCAGGCAAAGAAGGGAATGAAAATCACTCCCTGCCTTAAGCTACTAAATCTCAGAGTTGTCTTGTTAATTCCATTTCCAGATCCCTCTCCTGATAGCAACACCCTCTTTCCATCTAAGCTTAGAAATGCATGTAAAAAAGCTCACTTGCGCTTAAAATTTCCATATTAAAATCTTGTAATTCATATAACCATTAAACACCCATGGTGTATAACCTACACAGGTCAGAGAAGAGGGCTTTCAGAACACCATTTTGTAATGGTTATAGCCCTCACCAAGTACAAGCCTTTAATATACATTACATAGATTTAGGCTTCAGAGTACTTCACAGTGGCAATGAAATTTTACCTATAATTGGGAAAGACAGTATTGCACACATTAAAACTACACTAATTTTACCTTGGAGAAGTGATTCTTTTTGCTTTTTAAAACTTTTCTTCATTTGTTTCTCAATAAAGTACTATTTGCCTGTATACTCCACAAGGCAGAGGGAGTCCACTGCAGAACTGAATGAGATTCAGAGAACGTCATAGTGCCCATGTAATAACTGAGGAAGCCAGACAAGATTGCATAGTAGATTCTTTATGCAAAGCAAGAAGAATTCCTTTCCATTAGTCTGATTTTGGTACACAGTAAAAAGCACAGAATACTCAATACTTTGCTCAAAAGATGCTCACCAAGGTCAGAGAGAGTTTCAAGGGCAGGGAGAATGATGGTGATATATTAAGATTTTATTTAATGACTTTTTCTTCCTCATATTTTCAGGTAATGGCAATGCTATTCTGAACAAATTAAAATAAAAGCTTTAAAATTTGGAGGTTATTTCTCCTCCCCAATAGTATTGAAGTAGTAAGACACAAGGTACCTGTACGTTCGAGCAGATAAACCCACTGATAAGACTGTAATGGTTCTGATAAATAGAACAAGATTTGACTCATGCAATAGCACAATTATTAGAAATAACAAACAAAAAAATCATCTTCATAGTCACTCTTTGCCATATAGTTTCAGGGTGCCTGTTTTCTCACTGTAACTGCAGTAGCTTTGGTCTGCTTAGGCAAATAATTTACAATACTATCAAAACCTCAAATCATTAAGTGCTTGGAATTAAATCTTTCAAAAGCAAACCAAGAAATTATTAGTATTTCAAAATAACTTAAAAGACTTTGTTTTCTTAAGTAAGTTGACACTTAGGGCTGCCCCTAGAAACAGTACCTAGCCGCTGTTAAATTATTTCTTCTTATGACATAATTTTTGGTAATTTTTTGAGTTAATGTACCTTAGTATCTTGCTACATTAGAAACAAGCATCTGGTTGCCACTGCTATCCGAACTCCTCTATGTCAGCTCTTCAATGAGCCAGGAAATTGAATCTGGAAAACTTCAGACCATTCTGCAGGAACCGGTGGGGATCAGGGTGTCATTGAAATGTGCCCCAACACAGCCCCACCATGGCAACCTGAAACCCTGAGTCTGCACCAAGAAAACCCTGAGAGCCACCTCACGGATGGCTCCCAGGCAGCTTGACAGAAAGATCAAACTTTCTAATACAATCTCAGGCAGCTTTAACTGTGTTTTTCCTTTTATTTAGCCAATTTTATCTTTTATACATGAGTTCTGCATGCTAAAAACACTTGATACACTTTCGCTCTGCAGATGAGTCTGCAGGGCACCCAACAGGTACAAGAATGGGTCCTCATTTGACTTGCACAGATAATTTTTTCCTTTTTGGACAGAGGGTGTAGTAGTATATAGGTAATCAACCTTTCATTTCTCACAACTCTACTGTTGAACCGAATAAAACAAGTGAAAGACATCAGTATTATGCATCACCTTAGAAAAGACTGTTCTCCAGTGAAGCTATCACTAACAAACAACACCTGTCACAATTTTTCACTTTTGGTCCAATATACAACCGAAAACACACTTTCATCAGTGTTCCAACATGTCACTGCTCTTTCTAGTTTGTTATCTTTTACTAAGGAGTATATTATGACAATTCTGTCACCCTCTACCAACAGCCTCATCTTGCCCATTTCCTAAGTGGGCAGTTCTTGCAATCATTTGTAAGAGACAAAAATCAGCAACAAAAGAACTCATTCCCTCTTTCCACTGTCTTTCTTGCAAACGTGGGAGGAATTTGCCTTATTCTGATATCCCCCCCCCCACGCACACAACAAAAGCTTAATTAAGAACATCTCTGACTCACAAGCAGCGCTATTAAAGCAACTCTCACATCTATGTCTTTCGACATTAAATATATTACTACAAATTTCCACTCAAAGAACAGTAATAGATACATTATGTAAATCTCAAAGTTCTTAATATGGTTTATTATCAGTATACTACTTTCAGACCCCAGTTTAGCAAAACACTTAGGGATATGGCTGCATGAAAGAGCATATTCACTCTGCCATGGGTTTCAATGGAAATCTTCCAATATTTAAAGCACTGTTTACCTGCCCTGCTAGATATTAATTCTACACATCTAAGGTATGGTAAAAATGGAAACATATGCTAAACAGTATGTTCTTTCCCCTTGTCAGGTTTATGGGCACAGTATCAGGAAGTAATTGCAGATGATGAGTTTACATGTTGTCAGTAGAGCCTGAATGTGTTATATAGGTTTCCACTGAGGGGGTGATTGACACATGAGAGGATTGGGGAGATGACGACCCTCATGACCTCCCACTGGCAGAAGAAGTATTTCTCAGTGACAAGATTAAGATTAGTTTTAATGCTTCTTATTTGCTTTTGGTTTCAATATACAGAATATTTTATTGTTCAAACTGTACATAATAATAAAAAGACAGAATAATATGGCGAGATGAGAGTGTTAACTCATCCTACGTTTGTAGAAGGAATTTGGGCCCTACCATGCATTTGCTACCAGATCCGTCCTGTGATTCGATTTGTAATATCAGATTGCTACCTATAAATGTACTGCAATTTTTCCTTTTGCAGGTCTTCATGCAAAAGAGCAGTAAAAGGATCTTTCTCAAGGTTCTTATGATTCTCAGCAAAGTTCTGCAGAATTCGAGGTTTTGCATAGTGTGCTAGTTGAAACACATAATCTCATGAGAACTCTGGTTTTTGTTAAAAGCAACACATATCTAGCTCTCAGATTATGGATAAAAGCTTGAAAAATGTGATATGAATACATCTAAACACTGAAAGGCACAACAAAGTTCTAGTGGAGCACATCCCTCCAACTATATAATGGAACTATATACTTGTCTCTGTACACTGGATGTATGAATTCAAATCAGTATGGGGTTTGCATGACAAGGTTTTGGCGGTGGTGGTAGGCTACAGAGGCAGCTTCTGTGAGCACCTGCTAGAAACTTCCCCTCTGTCTCCCAATGCCAGCTGGGTGTATGGTGAACCCCTGCTAGTTGAGGCTGAGCCCACCACTGATAAGGGCAGCACCACTGGGATAGCATAAAAGAAGGGGAGAAAAAAACCAACCAACTGTGCAACAGCAGATGGAGAAAGAAGTAAGAATACATGTGAGAAACAGCGCTGCAGACTCCAAGGTCAGTGAGAAGGAGGGTCAGCAGGTGCTTCAAGCACCGGAGCAGAGACTCCCCTGCAGCCCATGGTGCAGCCCCTGCAGCACATGGAAGTCCACAATGAATTGATATCCACCTGCGGCCCATGGAGAACCCCACAGCGGAGCTTTTACATGCCTGAAGGAGGCTGTGACCCCAAAAAAAGCCTGTGCTGGAGAAGGATGCTGGTGAGACCTGTGGCAAGAGAAGCCCACAGTAAAGCAGGTCTGCTGCAAGGACTTGTAACCCTGTGGAAGGGATCCATGCTGGAGCAGTTTGTGAAGAACTTTAGCCATTCTGAAGGATTCATGTTGGACAAGTTCATGAAGGTCTGTCTCTTATGGGAGGGACCCCATGCTGGAGCAGGGGAAGAGTGATAGGAGTCTTCGCCCTGAGGAGGAAGAAGCAGACCAGATGGGTGATGAAGTGACAGCACCCCTAATTTCCCATCCTGCTCCGCTACTGGAGGGGAAGATGCAGAGGATTTGGGTTTTAAGTTGAGCCTGGGAAGAAAGGAAACAGTGGGGGGAAGGCTTTTCAAAAATTGAGTTTATTTCTCATTACCCTCCTCTGATTTGATTGGCAGTAAATTAAATTAATTTCCCCAAGTTGAGTCTGTTTTGCCATTCAAACACTCTGCCTAAAGAGTCATGTCTCCTTGTCCTTATCTCAAGTATGCTTCTCCCCTGTCCAGGTACGTAGGGGAGTGATAGAGAGGCTTGGTGGGCAGCTGGGGTCAATCCACTACGGCCAGACAAACTTTGTGTGTTACTGGAAAAGACACATAGATGGGTAGAAGACAAGACTCCGTCTGAAACAAGTTACTTATTTCTAACTTTTGCTGTCTTTTCTATATTTCAAACTTTCTGTCTGCAAAGTTCACATTTAGTCCTTATTCTCCAGCCTTTGGTAGGACAGACATATCAGCATCTTTCTCATTTTCTGTGATTCAGTGAGCATATGCTCAAGCTTTCACAAAAAATGAAAAGTGTTTTTTCATGAGCCAAAGATCCTTGACTGGACACCTAATTTTCAATGAGTCAGAATTGCAGAAAAGTGTTTAAGCATCATCTGTTTGAAGTAATCAAATGGGACCTAAGCCGGTTTTACTGACCTATGGCAGATTAAGTCTCTAATAAAAAGTATACTCACAGAGGAAAAAGAATTGGCAAACAGTCTTCGAAGAGGCAACAGATGTGTTGATTAAGATGTATTTTGTTTTTCATAGTTCTCTAAAATTTATGTAATATTCAGAAATGCTTAAGAACTTACTGATGGAGGCAGCTGGCAAGGGGGAAGAGTGAAATGTTGCATGATGAGGTGACTTAGTATGGGAATTGAGAGAGAGGAAAAAAAAAAAGGGACCAAAATGGAATCACACAGAGTTTTAAGCCTCTCACTCTGGAGAAAGAAACCTAGAGAAAAATAGGATGTGAAAGAAAAGGGCAGGAGGAATGAAAGAAAACCCAGGGTTGATGAAAAACAGCACATCAGAGAATACCCCTTTTCCTCTCTGCAGGACAGACTGTGAGCAATGCAGCTCATATCTGTCAATGGCCCACGCTCCAAAGGCAATCTGACTTTAGAATTATTGTCAATTGATTAACTAATTTCCTTTCTACCCATTTACTGTAAAGAAAAGTTAACTCTCCCTATTACAGAAAACTCATACATAAGAACTAGCAGGTACATATGTACAAAAAGTCAGCTACAGAAAAGCTCTCAAGATCCATATTTTCTCCACCAGGATCTAGACACCTGTCTTACAGTGCTCAAACAGAATGGATATTCTCAAGACAAAAGAAAATATGTTAGACTTGGCTAACGTTTTCCCAAAGATACTGTCAACGAAACTCACTGAAACAACAAATCTAAAAACAGCCACAACAGATGCTGCATTAGACCTGCTATTGTTTTCTTCGGATACGTGATAGTTAAAGCTAATTTAAACTACCTTTATGCAGACGCACAGGTACAGAAAGTCTGCTTTTTCTCCTTCCACAAATCACCTTTGCTACTTCCTAAAATGGAAAGCAGTTCAGTACTAAAAAATGCTCACAGCACTCACTGAAGGTTGACTTTCAAAATACATGTGAAGACACTTAATCAGTGTGGGTGGGAGAAAAGCTGTTTCTAACATTTCTTAAAACTGTGAGTCTTTCAAAAAAATACTTGTTAAACTCTGGGCTGTGCATCTGTATATTGTATCTGAAAGAGAAAATATAACTAAGATAAAAAAAACACTGATTTTTTCTTTTCTTCTTCAGAACAAAGACCAAATAAAATGCTACTTCGACATCCAAACAACTTTGTCCCCAATCCAGAAACTAAATAAGACAATTAAAAGAGACAAAACAATTCTTGGAATGATGGCGGATTTAATTTTTCTCTTATTATTCCAGTGCTCTGTTTTCCATTGAGTACTGACCCTGTCTTCACATCAGTGCTACTACCTTTGGATATTTTAAGATGTCAGGTAAGTTCTCCTGACACTGACAGCACAAAACTCATCTGGAAACCTGTGCACAGCACAAGGAGGACAGGGTCCAAGCAAAATCTGTGGAGAGCCTACAGAATGACAAGGAGACTGCCTGCAGCACAAAGGACAATTGTTTGTACAACTTAATGCTCTAAATGCATAGTCACATGAGGATAAGTTCTATCTTTGCATACAGCCCTACACTTATGCCAGAGAAGAGAGACACATATATAAGATCCAGTAGAATTTGGCTCAGTTTACTTACAGTAGAGATAAAAAAAGAAACCTTGATGGCCTATGTCCAAACTGCAAGGACACAAAATGTTCTAGCAATTATAAAAAACTAACCTCTAAAACTTCATTCCATTTATTATTTTGTTTATTGGCAAGTCAAGAGATAGCAGACACGTAAAAAACCCTTTCCTTTAAAAATTCAGGTCACAGCCCATTATCTCAAAACCTTTCTGTCCTCTTTGCTTTGCCAAGCACCTCTGCTCATATTCAAACACTACATAATTCATTTCACTTCAGCCTTATCAGGTTGCTGAATAAGAATGTGAAAGTCAGCTGGCTGTAAGCTGCAAAAATATATTCAGTGCCTTCTTATTGCTGCTGTCACTGATTTAGCTGTTCCCATGGTAAACTTAAATACCACCAGAGGAAGCTGTATCATCTATCAATTCACAAGTTGGGAAGTGTGGTGTATGGAGATTTCATTTAACAGATCCCAGAACTGTCTGGTTGAAGGATATGGCAGTTGAAAGCTGGAGACTGGATTTCTTTCTTTCTTTTCTTTTTTTTAGAAAAAAAAATTCCCACACCACCAAAACTTGTATAATCGCAAGAAAAAGACATATGGCAGCACTTCCAAGTTGGTTTCAAAGAGATTTTGATTTCCCACTCACTTTCTCTAAGTGAGAATTACCTAAGAAGGTGTCAGAAGTTCCTTGAAAAATATCCCTTTAACACTGCTTGTCTTTAGGAAAAGAACTTCTAAAGAGAAGCTCAAAAAAAAAACCAACCAAACAAACAGAAAAAACCCCCGCAACTGATTGTGACTGCTCTGTAGCTGGAGCCTCTGACTTGACACATCACAGCACTCATGAATTAGTTTTTTTACAATCGTTTCAATTCAGAAAAGAACGTGCTTCCTTGTTAATAAGGAGACAAAAGCACCGTAAGAAGGAGATTATCCCACACACTAAAAAGATTTTACCACTAGAAATCACACAGGTGAAAGCTAATGTCTCCTACGAAACCTCTTCCTTTAGTAAATACCTACTGAAAATCAAAAATATATTCTTATATGTTGAAAGATTTCCCTAAATGTCTTTTTTTAATAAAACATACTTTGCCATTAGCATACAGTAGCCAAATAAAAATACTGAATGCATTTTAAGAAGTAAAAATAAAGGTGGAACCCCAAATTTTAAAAAGCTAGTTTAAAATAAATAAAACCACATTTACAATCTGTTTTCTTTACTCCTCTCCCAAAAGACTGTAACCAAAACATTTCAGCAAAGAGAAAAAAAATATAAAGATTGTTTTTCACAAGTAGAAAAGAATGGCAAGGAAGTGGAAACACAGCATTTCAAGATTTGAGTAGTCCAGAAATATCTTAAAATAAAAAAGTCTTCACTATGAGTCCTCAAGATGTTATAAAGCTCCAAGTAAAATCCCATCCAATACATGAAACCAAACCTTATTTTTCAGTGTACTTGGAACAGCCCCTGAATTTGAAAATCTCATACCACACAATGAATCCAAAGCAGTCAATTGCCAAGTACTGGTTTTGCGGTCCTATGGGTCCTTTTGGGACCACTATGACAAATTTCTGTTAGAAAGTACAGATTTTATAAGATGCAGTGAAACTGTCTGAATTCAGCTGCATTAAATGTCTTAAATCCTATATTCAAATCCAGAGGTATTCAGAATAGCTGCCTATATTTAGGAACCTGGACCACCATGTCTGCATTGCGGAATCAGTTTGCTTATTCTCCTACATGCAAGAATATCATCTTAGTACACACAATACTCCTTGTTTCATGGTGAGGAAAAAGTCATAGAAATGGGCCAAGAAAATTAGATGTCACTAAGTGATTTTCAGTCAGCCCACACAGAACATTAGGGGAAAGAAAGCAAGCATTAGCACTATTATTAGCAGCAGCTAAACTTATTTAAAATAATTATTCCCATATCTATTCCAGCAAGCAATACAAATTACACTTGTCCCTCAGATGGAAAGACAGATACAAAATCATGAATATGATCCTCCCTCTGCATTGTATTTATGTTTAGCAGAAGAAAGGAAAATAAGATCGAAAGTATTCCTGGAAACCAAGGGCAAAATAAATCTTAGTTTTCGAGAGGCCAGTTGAAACGTTATGACTATTGTGCCAGAGATGTGGGTTCAATGAAAATGGATTGTAAATTATTTAGAAAGATGTAGAAAGCTGCATTACAAATTAAAAGTAGTAAGATCTCAGTTTGACTTTGAGTATGCAGAGATCAGCCAATCATTGCTGCCTGCCATCAGCAATGGAAGAGTTGTGTGGCTCTACCACTTCCACCAGAAGCATGTTTTGAATCACCATCAAAATAAACTGACCTGGGCATTGACAAGTTTTTAAACTAATGGAGCAATCATGAGATGCCAGGACCAGTTGGCTTCCGACCAGTAATTTGTATCACACTTTCCCCTTTCTTTCATTCACACAGATGTGTAACTTCATGCTGACTGGTCTGGTCAAACGTGCAACACGAGGGTGGATTATAAGTAATAGCTACTGAAATACTACTGGCAAGCTACCCTTTTTAACATGGTGTTATGCCATTGGTCCCAAGACAGGAATTCTTTCAGCCCACCACTCATTCCTATAAGGGGCACTACCTCTGAAAGAGCTGTTCCCCTCCCACACACAAATTGGGTACGTGCTAAAATATGATGGTCTTGGTGAGGGACCAACTCTAACAAACTGCCAGGAGTTTTGAATTACATTGCTGCAAACTCACACAAAAAGAATCTGTCTCTGAACATGTAAAATAGAGAAAGAAATGGTTCTCAGAAGAACAGTTCTTTGGAACAGGTTTTTAAGGTGCTTTATAGCTTCTGTATAACTATACTAAAGCAAAAATCTCTCTTAATTTCTTATTTAAGAAATTAAGATAGAAATTTTCTTCCTATGTAAAATGAAACAGCAGGCTATATGGGACTAGGCTAATGACTCATTTGTTGTTTATCTATTTACATGTAATGGTGTTATTTCTTTCATGTAAGTCTAACTCCTGAGCAATGTCACTTTTTCTGCAAGTAATCTTTAATTCTAACACTGTCAAGCACCAATTCTCCCTTTTCCTCCATCTCTGGGTCTCAGAGGGACAACAGCTGGAACGGGCATGACTGGTTTGGTCTGCTCTATAACATCTTTCAAGGAATTTTTTATTCATCATCCATATACTGATCACAGTGACTAATGCTGGGTCAAACCTTGGGAGCATAGTGCAGTAATGAAATGAATCTCTGATAGGTATGAAAAACCTACATAAAATGCTTTATACTAGAATGTTATTTTTTAATTTCAGAATAACATACAAGCACTAAGGAAGAGTAAGACAACAAATTATATCCACATGGAAAAACCCACTGACTCATCCAGAATTTATCCCATGCATGTATTATTATTCATGTATCACAAATACATGAAGAAAGCATTTAGAGTATACAGCCTTGCCCTCACATGCTACTTGCCTTCAAAACCATCCTCACTTGTTTAGTACAACAGCAGTGTGTGTGAATATCAGAATTAGGCACAATATTTCTGAAACCACATTTCTTTACGGCTACATTTCCAAGGGCTTTACCCAAGAGCCACAGAGACAGCAAATGACACGACCAAGGCCACCCAGAAAACCTGTGGCAAATCACATAAGCATTATGTCTTCACAGTCTTCATCCAGGATTTTATTCCTCTCATTTCTAAGCACCTAGAGACTGATACAGTGCTTATGACTCGTATCAAATAATTGATTTGTTGAATCCTTCTGCTTGATCGCTAAATAAGGTCATTTTGTTTTTCTGTGATTTTCTTCCCCTGTAGCATGAAAAATGCAAATGACGTTAGCTTATACTTAGTAGCTTTAAGTTTGTATCTCTGTTTCTGGACTATATTTTAACTTTGTACCATGTCACAACTACTTGTTACAGATTCCATCACCTCCCTAATGGGAGGTTATCAAAAAGTTGCAGATAAAAGCCAGTTGAAGCCCTAGAAACTTCGGTGACAACTAAAAACAGCTAACACTACTTACCACATGTTTTTATCTATACTATTTATACCTATATATCTCTACAGAATAGCTGTGTTTTCCAAAGGGAAACTAGTATCAACTAGTGTATCACCTTATTAGCTAAACAAATCGACAATGGGATCCACACACATCACTGTTTTCTTCACAGGAAAATTATACATGTAGTACATCTTCTACAAAGTTAGGCATCTCAACAAGTGTGCAGTTACCATCTCTCTGGTTACCCAACTTCTGTATCTTCTTTGTCTGTCATTTGTGACTCTGACTGAATACTTGACAGTCAAGGGTCCTTCCTGCAAAAGTGTAAATTGATGTAAAATGTATAAACCCCCTGACTCAATATACTCAGAAGACATAATAACATTGGGTTTTTCCTATAAAGTGTTAGTCTGTTTGAAGATCGTCATCAACCCAAAACATAATTAAATGTCAAATGAAAATTATTGTCTGTCTCTTACACACCATTTTCATTAACCAGAGGATCATTCAGGCCGGAAGGCATCTCTGAAGGTCTCTGATACAAAGCCTGCTCCAAGAAGCTCCAGCTAAAGCTGGTTGCCCTGGGCTTTGTCCAGTCAACATCTAAGTACATCCAAGGTTCACAGCCATTCTTCAACAATTATCCTCCAAGTAGCCTCTGTTGGCTTACTTAATTTTAACTACACAGGCTATCAATGACAGGACTAAACACCCAAAAATGCAAGTTCAGACCACTCAATCCACTGATCAGAGTACAACATTTCCTCCCCAATTTAAACTATAGGAATTAACTTACTATCATGTGACCTGCAGTACAAATGTTCATGTGCAAAGTGTCTTAGGTAGCACCTTCTTTTTATATTTGGAAAGTCCCTTAGAAAAATACATACAAAAGAAGTAGAGGATATTACATAATAAAGTGCTTAACACTGAAAAGGAGTTAATGCAATAAACAAGAAAACTTGCTACAGCTTGAAGTTAGGATTGATACCACTTTGATATCACTTAACTTGAGATTGACCCTTATGATCTTCTAATTAACTGCTTTCTTACTATGTCAGCATCCTAAAAAATAACCCTATTAAATAAAATGTTATACAATGTCTTTTAAGGAGTACATTACTACAGAGTCTAAATAAAAATTAGAAACCTATTTATAAAAGCCACGATTTCACTAACACTGACTTGGCCATGACGGCTCCCTTCTCTTTCTTATTTTTTTTTTTTTCCCCCCTTCCCTTATCTAGGGCTAAGAAAATAGTGCATATCATAGCTGGTAATATTTTTAGACATAATTTACAATATAGTAGGTAGGCAGGCAGGCAGGCAGGCAGATATATCAGTCAACTTTAAATTTAGTGATTATGGTTTACTGTGTAAGGAGATATTTTTCATGAGAGGAGTTCAGGATTTTCTGGTTTATTTTTGGTTTTCACATCTTTTTAACAGATCATGATTCATTCACTAGTCTTCAAGGAAGACCACTGCACATGAATATTTTTAAGCACAGTGCTTGCATAGTTTAAAACTCATTTAAGATTAGATCTCTAATGAAGGCTCAGCACTTCTGCCCATGTATTACGCACAGCGCAAGCTGGACTCCAGTTCTGCAGAAAACAAGCTGCAAAGCAGCACACAGTACAGGGTATGTTCCTAAATGGAGTTTTCAGCACAGGGATGTGGATGCACAAAAGGAAAATTTTAGAAAGACAGGCTAAATATTTATATTTAACATACATATTATGTAACATGTTTTTATGGGCACATGCAGATACATACACAGTCAAATCTGATGGCAGAAGAAATGTACACAGTTCTGCTCTGCCTTCCTCTTCCTGTGAAATTTGTAATCACATCTGAGTTGGGGGAATTTGTAGGACTGAAGAAAGCATATTAACCAACACAGGCTCTCTCTTATGAACATTACTAATGTAAATTCTATTCTGCAAGTGCAATGCAACTTTCATTACCACCTCGTATCTGTTCTGTTAAACACAGGCATAACTTCTGGACCTCTTGAACAAAACCATAACCAGATTTCCTAAGAGGTAGCAATGTGTAGGAGTGTTTTGTTTTCCCTCTTGCAGAATATCTATTATGCTTAGTGCTTGAGTTTTCTCAAGACTACTTCAGTTTAGTGACAGTCCATGACCTAGTGATGTGCTTCCAATTGTTGCTGAATTACTAAGAATTGAAAGCAACATTTAGAAATTTTAAGAAAGGAACTTCTGAGAAAAGGAATTCCTAGGAAACATAGCCTCTCTAAATACTAAAACAATATGTTAATGTTTAAATTCATAAAACATAAAGTCAATTATTAAAGTCTACAGGAGCTATAAAAATCCTGGGCATTCTGAAAATAAGAAGATTCATAATCAAGACAAACAAACCTTTGAACACAGCAGTTCAAACATCCTGTCATTCCAGGCTCCAAGCTGAACAAACCTTTCAGTCATAAGTGTAAACCCCATAAATATCCCATAAATTGTAAGATCCCTGAAGACTTTAAGTTATGATCCAACATATATTTAGAAATTTCAGGACCTCACCTGGCCTTATGACAGTAAGCAGCAACCATGATGTATTTTATCTTGCCCAGAAGTTGCACGATGTGTTATTTTTTAACTCGTGCTACTTGTTTTAAGTAGCTCAAAAGTTTATCTTCAGACACTGACATAAATTCAGGTATGCTCAGTATAGAAAACTAACAGGAGTGTTTTTCCAGAAAAACTATTCAAGCTAACTTCCAACTACCTAAGTGTCAATTACCATATTTTTAAATATTATTTAATAGGCATGAGAAGATTTCATTTATTTGGGTTTTTTTCACCTAGTCACAAACAAGACGCAAAGCTGCCTTCAAAGAATGCTATAATTTACATGAAGAGACCACTTGAAAAAAAAAAAAATCAAAGAACAATTACATGTAAAGATATTAAATAAATTTAAAATTAAAAAAGCTTAGTTTATATTTAAGATGTTTTGAAATAGACACATGTCACTACAAGCTGTTATGAATTATCAGTCTTGTGCTTTCACTTGCTTTAATAGGCTCTCTTTGCAGAGTAAACTGAATGTGGAGTTTTCTTCTCAAACAGGAACTTCTGAATGAAAAAATACATTACCTTGCTTTAAAAGCTTACACCCACAAAGCATTTATGAGCATATTATTTGTTTTCTGTTCAGCAGAACTCACTTAAAGATTCTCTGAAGACTTGCTCCTGAACAGCTCTATGACCTAGTTTAAAGAAAATGTAAAAGGATTATAGTTTTGGCTCTTTAAATTGAAGGTTTTTTGCATTTACAAACTTTGCTGAATCGTTTTGGCTGTGGGGCCTGTCCTTATCTGCCCAAGCAATACTCAGCAGTATGGAATTTGCTTCCAGTGTACACTAAAAATGCTAGCATTTTGCAAAAACCATTACTTCTCTAGCAAAGCATCTTTCATTGTATTTTACAACACAGTTTTGAAGTCATTTGATACATACACACAAAGTCCTTCTGCAGAGTAGAAACGTACTCAAATGCATCCAAGAAAATCTTCAGAGGGGTGCATGGGTCTATCAAAACACGACCTCAAAAGAGCCTACAACAGAACTCTGTTGATTAATACATGAATATAAGACCTAGTGCTTCAAGCACAAAGGAATGAGCACTGAAAATCAACTGCTACGGCTGTTTGTCTCAAAAGGCTGACTTACTGAAGGTTTCAAAATGTGCAAAATCAATTAAAAGAATCAGGTTTTACTATTGAATGTATTCTAACTACATTAACAGTAGAAGGTAGATGACTGAGCCTCAGAGTTAAGGCTCAGTAGAGTTAATAAAAAAAGAGCTAAGTGATTTAATTGCACCTTTCAAAGCTGCCTGCTTCCATGTACCCTATAGTTCAACATTCAAACTTAGTTTCATCCCTTCTACTAAAAATATCTTTTATTACAGAGGAGTAGAAGCAAAAAGCTTATTCAGAACAAAAATTGTAATTTCAGACAATGCATGGTGTGAAATGACATGTACCTTCCCATGTTAATGAGTATTTTAGTAGCAGCACAGCTTACGTAATAATCATGGGGTTTATGGCAGCTGGTTATTTTGACAAGAAATCTGAAGGAGCTGTATGAAAATAGCATGGAAAGAAGGAAAGAAAAGCAATAGGTCTGACAAGCAGATACCCCTTTACAAAGCATGCTAAGTCTGCTCTTTGCTACTTTCTTGGTTTTCATATCGAAGGTTCAACTTTGAATCCCACGAAGAGATAAAAAAGGAATTTACACCAAAAAGTCTTAGGGAATCCATCCGTAAACATGTTTATGCAGGTCTCTCTCCATTGAAATGGGAACTGTTAAATGGGAAGTGGGTATATTCTTATTTTTTAAGCAAAGACTAACTTTTTAATGCATTGCAGTGAAAGGGGAAAAGAGAAAAAAGGTTTCATCAATACAGTTCAGGTGTGACGTTGGAAACCCTAATTTCACCTTTGATTACAAAATTTAGGGACTAATAGTGTTCTCAAATATCAAAGAAAGATCTTTATTGCTTCTTTTAAACTGGAGAAAATACTAAAGCAAGAGCATGAAATTTACAGTAAATCCCAGCAGACGAAAAGGCACAATTTTATGGAATGAAATGTTTTTCTTCTAAACGTGTATTTTGAAGTTTAATGTTTATAAAGAGCACAGCTTAAGTTAACATTGCCTGACCACCAAAACCAAAACAATTGTGACAATTTATAGTTCATTTTTATATAAGCCACAGCAGTGCATCTTTCTTAAAATGGTTGGTGATTCTGAACAGCATGACCACATGGTGGCAGAAGAACCAACATCTTGCTCAGAAACTGTATTGCTCTGGGGAAACCATGCAACCGGATGGGTTTGCACAGTAAATCATTTGCCCCTAATAACAATGATGAAAAACCGATTGGTACAGGGTAACTCAGCCCTCAGGGCTGACAAAGGTACATGTCTTCCCAGAGTATTGTAGCTGCTGCAAATTGAATTGCTGCTTTATAGATTGAAAGCTTGTACAACTGGAAACTTCAATTTAAAACAAGATCAGAATATTTTATAGCTAATTGTTAATAAAGTTTCAGAAAAAAACGTTCTAATGACACATCCAGCTTAAAAATTTGGAAGAACTCCCATTTGAAAACATATTAGAAAAAACCAGCATTTACTGAAAATTTTATAAACCCATCCATGCTTCTAAAAGGATCTTTTTATGACTTTCAAAACAGATCACTAATTAGTTTACTAGATTAGTCTATCGGGGCTTCAACTCCGCAGTCCATTTTACTTCTCTCTCCTCTATTTCATACTATGGCAAGACCCTTCCAGAACAGAATCCATTCTGCCATGTACAAGCCAGAAAGAGCTTGTGCTCCTCAGCATGCCCAGCCAGGGCAGCGCAGGGGCTGGAGGGAGCGGTGCCTGCATGGCTGCTCAAGCACAGCCCGCTGGCACCTGCACCGTGAAGGAAGCTGTTCCCTCGCCTTGCCTTGTGCACAGTCCTGCCACAACAGCTGAGAAACAATTAACCTGCTAACCCAAAAGGATGATTCCTGAATGAGCCTGAAAGCTATACCAGCTTACTGCACTCAAGGGAAACCAGGCAGAAAATGTAGAGAAGCAAGGCTCCAGAGAATACCTTCCACAAAATAACTAAAAGATGTATATATTTAAGGAAAGAAAACAAATTATTGTGTTTTGCAACTAAAACCAAGGATTCAATGGAACACATCTTGCAGTCTCTTTATACAGCTTGCTAAATGTAGCTCCTACTATTTATAACTTTAAATAATTACACATAATGCTTTCACCTCTCAACAGAGAATTCTTTCCTGCTCCTCAGTGTTTACTGACAGAAATCAAGATGCCCTCAGCTAGACTGCAGCAAAATAAAAGAATAAATGATGACAGGTGCAGATCCCACAAGGCATTATGTTGATGATGATTTGTCATAGTCATAGATATTAGTTATCTGTAGCAAAATGGTAATCATTAGAAGTTCTTTCAGTTTGACTTAGTGTGTTTGTGTGTGTGTTTATAAGAGGGGAAAAAAGACAGCATGAGGCTCCCCTCTTACAGTGAATGGCATTTTACCTCAAAATAAGTGTGCCTTTTGGAAGCAAGTCTCCTGATCATCCCTACCATGCTTTGTTCCACATCACCAAATGCTCTCAGATGGCACGAACTGGACTCTTTTCCAGCAAAACTAAGGCAGAAAAGAGCTTGTCCAAAGTAAAATCTTCAAAACACACTTAGTGTGGACACTGAATCCTCCAGCACCAAGAGTTTGCCTTACAAGTCCAACCCAACGCTGCTGGACAGTATGCTAATGCAGATTCACACATTTGGCATACCTTTTGAGATTCAGAAATACAGGCAGTGTGGTTACTGTCAGAGATTATTTTAATGCTTTCTCTTACCTATATATTACAATGTGTCTATCATGGTACATCTCATTATTTGTGAGACATTAAAGTACAAGTGTATTAAAAACAGAAATAAAACTTGCATGAAATATTATTAAATGCTTTTTAACGTAATACCAGATTTAGTTATTGGAATAGCCATGCCAGGTTAATGATTTCAGCAAGTTTAGTGAAAAAAAGTAACCATAAACTCACTAAAATCACTGAAAATAATTCAGGCAATATAATTATCCCCTCTTTCCCCAAATCACAACTACTATACAATGCTCAGAATAAGAAAACTACAACAGGAATCTGTTACAAATACTTTTGAAAAGGATATTTGCATCATCAGTGTCTGAGTGACAAAATGTTCGTGCTGGAAAATGGCACTTAAGCTAGGTTCTGAGACACGCAGTTAAACAGGAATGTTAATGTTTTTCTTCCTGAGATTTTCTTTCAAGAAAAATAAAATTTGAAAAAAAGAAATATGCAACATTTAAGACATAAGTTCAACATAACTAAAGTAAAAGGAAAACATCTAAATTAAACAGATTTTCAACTCTGCTTAGCAGTCATAGCCATAGTAGCAACTTCCCGCAGTACAGGATTAATTTCTGTTTGATTGGTGTCACTTATAGGACAGATAAAAGTTTGAATTTATAGAAGTTGTTGAGTTTTTTAAAAGTGATTTTTGTTGCATATTCAACAAAAGGTTGAATTATAACTACCCTTATGGAAAATGTCTCCCCTCACCAGATCATACTCAGAAATGTAATACATCAGCCGCTCTCTAGTTTTACTAACTCACCCGTTGCTATGTGCTCATACATCTACATTGCATCCAGGACTGAGGTGGCATTGCACCTAACCACACATGTGCATTCATAATTTAGCCTGGAAAAGACCTTGCAAGGTCATCTGGCTGGGAGCCCATTCAAAGCAGGACTAACCTCAAAGTTGGACAGACTTTGTAGAACTCATCTGTGTAGACTCTCTCTGTTTCCCGTTCGCAGCCTTATGAAGTACATCTGAATAATTCACAAGATCTCAGATTTCTCTAGCCACAGTATTAGAAAAACAATAGCACATAATTTGTAACTTGTGAAATATTCTACTAATGTTTATACGTCCCTTTGAAACCTTGAAACTAATATAAAAGCCTAAAGTACATGAACAGAGGAAAACATAAACCTTCAATTTGAAAAAGGTAGTTGAAGAAGCATTTAGATATTCAGATGTATTCTCTAACTGAAAATGTTGGGAAAAAAGAAGTTATCTCAGATCCAAATGCCATGAAAGCACATGACTAGAAAGCTGACAGCTGAACAGCAGCAATCCAAGCAATGTTAGCACTGGTCACAGAGAGCTGTTTCCTATTCAAATTAATAGAAAAAAAAAAATCACTGAGATTCTTCTTGTGAAGTCATTTTAGACTGTTATAAATCAATGCCATCAGTGAAAGAAATAATCCTCTAACTTGTCAGCTCTCCAGGAGCATCACCTATATCTCTCAGCGCTGCTGTGTGACAGGTTCTGTCAGGGCACCAACATGCTGAAAACCAGTGCAAGAAAGTCAAAGGAGAGCACAAACTTATGCCAGCTTACAGTGCACATTTAAACAGCCTCATTTTCATTTCACAGAACAATTCAGTCTTAGACTGTATGCTATTTTATAAAATCTGTGCCTTCAAACAGGAAGCATAAGTCTGTACATTGTCAAGATTTTCCAAAAGACATTGCCAATATGTCCTTACAAAAAGACATACTAGGCTGAACACCAAGAAAATTAATATCATATTAACATTCATTATAGTATTAATTAGAGATGCAATTACAGGTACATCAATTTTACATAATGAAATGCTCTTACATTTGCATGGCATCTTTCATATTGGACTATCACCGGCTAATTTAACATCTGTAACTCTGATGACCCATTGTTCCCTATTCCTCCCAGAGCCCTGGAAAAGCGAGATCCCCATTGAGACTACAAGGTTGTGATGTTTGAGGTAATGGTTGGGGTGGCCCTTGTTGAAAAGCAGCATTTCCCAGCTCTGCTCTTCCTACCCTGCAGAGAGAGAGAAGAAACACTGCTTTTTCAGATCAGCTCTATGCTTTTATTCACCCTTCCTACAGCAGAAAAACCCTGGCTTGTCACGCTCCAGATGGCAAAACGTATTTCTGCACATGCTCCACAGCAGATTTGAGTTAAATTTTATGAAGCCCTATCTGCCAGAACTTGGCTCCGAAGCCAAGAAAACCTGATGTTACCCTTAAGGCCTCCAACAATAGCTGAAGCACTCCAACCTAAATCCTAAACAACACCAGGTCCCTGCTGTACGTTATTTAAATCTGGTGAGATCTGGTTAAAGTAATATCAGAGTACAGACCCTAAACTTGCTTATACAAATAAAAGGGAAACAGTCTCAAACCAGAAAACTTCATATAATGGTCTCCATTATCAAAAAGTCCCTTCCTGGTCTCAGTCCCCAGGCTGTTAAACTGCTGTTCAATAGCAACATGAACTACTTCAACCTGCTTTTGATGCCAGCCGGTCGAGGGAGGGGATCGTCCTGCTCTGCACTGGTGTGGCCTCACCTAGAATATTGTGGGCAGTTTTGGGCACCACAATGTAAGAAAGACACTAAGCTGTTAGAGAGTGTCCAAAGGAGGGCAATGAAGATGGGGAAGGGCCTTGAGGGGAAGCTGTGTGAAGAGTGGCTGAAGTCACTTGGTCTGTTCAGCCTGGAGAAGAGGAGACTGAGGGGAGACCTCACTGTACTTAGAACTTCCTCACGAAGGGAAGAGGAGGGGCAGGCACTGATCTCTTCTCTGTGGTGACCAGGGACAGGACCTCAGGGAATGGCCTGAGGTTGCGTCAGGGGAGGTTTAGGTTGGATTTTAGAAAAAGGCTCTTCACTCAGAGGGTGGTTGGGTACTGGAAGAGGCTCCCAGGGAAGTGGTCACAGCACCAAGCCTGACAGAGTGCAAGAAGCATTTGGATGATACTGCCAGGGATGTGGTGTGACTCTTGGGGATGGTTCCGTGCAGGGCCAGAAGCTGGGCTCAGTGATGGGTCCCTTCCAACTCAGCATATTCTGTGATTCTAAAAGCCACAATTGTAGCCTTCCTGTGGCAGGTAATTTCTGAGACACATTGATGAAGTTAAGAGAAAATATATCCTGCAAACTTGAATCAATTACTTTTAACAGACAAAGAAATGACAGTAATGGAAAATAATTTTGCTCCAATTTATTTGCTTATGGCATTCTGACTCTTAGGGTCAGATCTATATCTTGGCACAAATGTGGAAAAAATGATGCAAAACAGCAGTTCCCAGAAATCCTTTATTATTTCAGTGGATTCAGACAACTCCAGACCAAAGGAAAGCTGGATTTGCAGTGCATTGTGAGTGAACAAGGCTTGCTTAAAGGGACAAAGAGGAGGGAAAACGCTACAGTTTGACAAATTATTTCTACCTATAGACCGCACTGGTAATTGTCATTCAGGAGCTTAAACCTCCTTATCAGAGTGTTAGAAACAACTTTTCTACCCTGTACTAGGGAACTAGCACAGCCTACTCGTTTGGGCCAGCTCCTTCTGTTTTCCATCTTCCAAACCTTTTAAAATTCCCACCCCCCTGCTGCACTACATTCCACATGTCTATCCCAAGATACCTGCCAAAAAGAGAGGACAGAGTGCCAACACTCTGAAAGCTTAAAAGGTAGCAGAGCACAGCAGTTTTATCTACAAATGGGGCTTCTGTCTCTCAGAACATTCATGTCTGGACTTCTCCCTTCACTTTTGAGCCACTGAGCAGTGACGGCTCTTTTTGTTCCTTCATTCACTCCCACTTGATGTGTTTTTCACACCACTTCTGGTGCACAGAACAGCATCCCAAAGGTGACCCAGATTCTGAGGACCTAAATGTTATTTAAATCCCTGGGCTACTTGGCTTCTAGAGCTGAGGCACCTATGAAGGTAGAAAGCCAGACTGTAGGAAACACTAGGCAAAGTGTGAATGAAATGAGGCTGCTTGACTTGAATATTCTCTCCCCTTGTTCAAAAAAAAACTGTTGTATTTCCTATTTATTCCAGAAAACATTTACAATGCAGAACTGAACTGCTCTGTTTACTGCAGTCCCCCAGTGCTGTTAGACTGCAAATTGTTTGGGGAAACCAATAATGGGAAAGTTTATTACAATATCCTGCAGACATTCACAGAACATTTCAGCTAACATTATCATTGTTTACTTGCCACATTTGCTATTGCAGACGGCTACTGGAGACAGCAATGTTCTTTCTTTTAAAAGTAAGAAACATTTCATGTGGCAATTTCCACCCTTTCTGTCACATGACATACCCTATGCCAAGGCATAAATACTAAGTGTGACAGGAGACTCCAGGGAGAGGCATGTCTGGAACCAGACTACTCTACCTCCCTCACTCCAAAGCACAGGGCCAGAATAACCAGGAACCAAAAATTACCATCTCAGTGATACAGCTCCTTTCTTAATCCCCACTCCCTCCCCCCAAATGCCACATTCCAGTAATTCTTTCAAGCCTTTTTTCCAAATACAAGGGATTACTTAGATAGGAAGAGTCATCTGTGAATGCTGTCACTCTGTTACAAAAGGCTAGCTTATTTTTTTTATACACTATATACAAATTAGTTCATGGAGAAGCTGAGGTCCACTGTACTGTCAGAACAGGAACTGGGCCTTTGCTTTCTCAACACTCCCAATTTCAGGTTTTGGTTCAAAGCAGACGGGGCAGATGCTGTCACAACATCCTTTTTAAACAGGGTAGCGAGATGATGTTAGCTTACTTGTGATGCAGTAAGTATAGCAAAAAGCCCACACGCACTTCCAAAGAAGAATATATCAATTTTTGAATTTTATCATTAAAGAAGTACTATTCATATTTCTTAATGCCTTGCTTTTCCTTGGTCTCTGTTCACCTGTTTGAATTTGGCAGTTCCACTCCCACTCTTGATCTCAGATCATCCTTTTCTGCTTGACGTATTTGTGATTGCAATTACACTGAAGTTTACAACTATTCTAATGCAGTTTCAAATTAAACCACCTTGATGATGCATCTCTCTTTATAAGAAAATTACTGCTAGCACCATCAGAATTCTCAGAATAGGTTAGTGAAAACAGTGCCACAGGACCTTCAATAGCAGTATACTTTGTTTTTCCTTATATCTATTTTAAGGAAGTGACTATTATTATCATAGGTACTTTGTAAGGGGTAAGAGCCTTTCCTGAAAAATCAAAATGTTAACCAGCTGTGCACTAGGAGACCTGTCTCTCTGGCCCACATAAACCTATAATGGACAAAAAGTGACAAAAAAAAAAAAGGCAGAAAGACTAACCAGAATGGGTGGTCCCAAATCTTCTTGTGCCTGAGTGCTCTGAGACAGACTTCTGTTGTTTGCTTATGTCCAGATTAACTGAGAACAGAGATAATGGAAAATACACAATTTTTCTAAAATGAATTTGCCTAGATTCCAGCAGAGCAATTGCAGCTGTTCCTTGTGTTGTCTATGAGTTGGATGAGGTACTCTGTTATTTGTAAATGCTTATATAATACCTAGAAATAGCTTTTAAATCACTATCAATACCCTAAATAGAGATCATGAACTCACTTTGTATCATGACAAAGAATAGAGTTCAAGCCCACTCAGCAAACACACATACAAAACACCCCACATTATACATTTTAATTATTCATCTACAGCCTGCTGATCTAATGGAATAATTCTGCAAAGCAATGCACAGGCTAAACATTTGCACATGCTCCCTCTCATTTTTAACAGTGAAAGACAGGAATTAGAATTAATTTAAAAAAAAAGATATATTGACTCTGTGAGGTATTATTAGATCTTTCATGTTTTGAATCTTTGAGAGACTGATTAACATGCAAAGAGCTCTGTACTACCATAACTAGACCATCTTGGTTCTTAAGAGTTCATTGAAGGCTCATTCAGAAATCTTTCAGAGATATGAGGAGGGTTGGGACTATTATGGTGAGATTAATTATTTATTCCAAGAAGCAAATACCCATTACAAGTACCACTCCTCCTCCTCCTCTTCCCATAGCTATTGCTCACAGAAACCCAACCTCTTCTTCCAGTGTTTCTCAGTCTGTTCTCTTCCCACTTTTCTTAAAAGCCACATTATGCTCATGCACATGTGGGCTTCCCACATCGTCATAGCCTACTTCAGGCATCCACCTGCTCCTCCATGGACCTCCAAGGGCTGCAGGGGGACAGCCTGCCTTGCCATGGTCTTTGCTATGGGCTACAGGGGAATCTGCTCTGGAGCACCTCCTTTCCCCTTCCTTCACTGCCCCTCGTGTCTGCAGAGTTGTTGCTCTCACATATTCTCACCACTCTCTCTGCGTGCAAGTGCGAAGGTGTTTTTTCCCCCTTCTTAAATACGCTATCCCAGAGGCGCTACCACCATCACTGATGGGCTCAGCCTTGGCCAGAAGCAGGTCTGTCTTGGTGCTAGCTGAAATTGGCTCTACTGAACATAGGAGAAGCCTCCAGCAGCTTCTCACAGGAGCCGCCCATGTAGGCCCCCCGCTACCAAAATCTTACCACGCATAGCCAGTACAAAGCTTTAATTATGCATCAGATCTATTGCCAGACCCTGCATGTAATTATACTACCAAGAAAATCCTTGTTGCTGCAGACACAATCACTTTGGGCAAATGCTTCTAAAGAATGCAGCTGTGAATACATCTGCATTGAGGCACATGTTTATGTGACACTTCTATCAGCTTGGAGCTTTGTATAGAAATCAAGCTTTGTTTTAAAATAAAATTAAATCCCTTAAGTTGCATTATTTATATACGGAGACAAGTTCTTCATGTGTGGGCTGTTCTCTTTAAGCAGCCCCTCAAATAAGCCACTGCACATTTCTCCTAAAAACCAGGACACTTAGCTCATATGTGCATTTCTTTCATCACATTACTTTGTATGACAGTGAGGAATGGCATTATTTAACTCCTAGAAGTATGTTTCACAAGTAATCTTTCAATATTCCACTTTCAAGCTTGCTAATTCATAGTTTACCAATATTTTTGGTTTAATCAGTAGCATCCACAGCATTAGTGTCATTAATAATTCTACTAAAAGCACTAAAAACTAGTTCACATAAACTTGATTTACTAAACTAATTTATATTGCCGAGGTTGCCAGAGGTCCAGGCAAAAAATGAAGTGAAACGCTCTTTGGCAGGCCATTAATTTTAAAATACTGTCACCCCATCCTTAGTCTAGCTTTCATCATTAATTTGTATCTAACTGTTGATTCTCTCAGCTGTAATCTTTCTTGAAGGGCTGTTTTTTAAACAGAACATGAGGCACCAACACAAAAATGTAATGGGAACTTCCCCTAAGGAATCACCTTTTCAAAATTTCCTCACATCCCACTCTTTGAAAACTCATCCCTCTAACAGATGACTCTAAGCTTTTTCTTACAACTCCATTGTACACAACCTTGCTGGTGAGAAAAGGGAGATCCACAGCTCACTATGAGCACAGAGCAGGGGCAGGGAGATCCTCTGCTCTCTCTCTCACGCTTCCTTGGGTGGGAAAGGAAATTGCTGAGCCCTTGATGCTTGTGATTTCTCTGGCAGATAGGAGCCAGTAGAGAAAGGAAACTGAAAAACCTGGCTTGTCTTCTCCCTGCCTGCAGCACCTCACGCCAAAGGATGCTGGTGAGTTGAGCTCCTGGGGCTGCTGCTCCCCAGATCCCCCCAAATCTTATTTGGTGCCTGCAGGGAACAGTCTGGTCACACAGATAGGACAAGCCAACGCTCTGCTCTAAACTTGGTTGTCTTGGATGGCACAGGCATCCCTCCCTTCCTTCCCTTCTTTCAAACCCAGAGAACCAGACCAGTCTGTGAAGTGCATTTGAGACTATCAGCTAATTTTAGTCAAAGATGCCATATACCATGATGCAAGACTCCTTACTTTCTCTAACAAGATCTGTACATTGTTACATTACCACCTCCTCCTGAGGTTTTACAATCTCTACTATCAGTCTCTGGATGTTGTGTTTTAGAGACCACAGTCTTGCAAAAGAGATTCTGGGTCTCCATGTGAAACACAGACACATGTCTATACTTAATTAAGAAACCTTTAGGTAAATATTCTCTTTGACATTATTTTCACCAGTTTTAAAATGTATTAAAAATACTACTCTAAAGGTATTACAAAAAAATTGTAAACAAAGAACTCTGGTAAATTACTCAGATCTCCTGGGGAAAAAAAAAAGTTTTGCCTCTTCCAGAGGAAAAATGTAAGAGAATTTCCAGGGTTAAATATTTACTCAAGCAATTTATTTAGTGCACAAATGTGATAAAATCGGATATAGATCTATGGCTAACATTTGAATGTTTCATGTAGGGCAGTGGGTGTATATTATATATAGTATATAAAAATACATAATATACATTTTTATATATTCATGCATATTATATATATTTACACTTGCTCACATGCACAGCACCAGGAGGCCAGATATGCATCTAATTTTCTTTCCACTATCTTTGTCTTTCCTCCCCCATCCCAAGTCTGCTGGAAGAATAGGAAGGTAGATTCTTCAAACTCAAAAAGCAAACTAAACTACATAAACCTAAACCAATTAATTACATAGTCATTACAAAATTATTATATTTAGTATATGGAATGCAAAAAATTATCTCATGTAATGACCATTCAGATGCTCACAAAATTCTTGACATTCTTGATACTGATTATTTTTCAAAGTAGAAAATCTATAAGAATGGCATGACTAGCACATTAATTCTTCTGTTTTACCAATTAATGTCATTTAAAGAGCCAACACAATAAGAAAAATAAAAAAATAACATCATCCACAGAGAAACAGATATACTATTTGACAGTTTTTTAATTCCACCCTTTTATTCTTTTTCAGCAGAACATTTATAAGTAAAGTACATATTAATAAAACGGAAGAATTAAACTTGTTCACAAGGGAAGAATTTGAAATGCAGATTGGATTGGATAAGGGTAGCTCTAGATAATCTGGTAGCGTTCAGCAGCTAGTATGTTCCAACCAGTGCCTAAAAGTGATTTTAAAGGTTGGCATTTAAACAGCTGAACAACCCCAGCCAGCTGTTGATTCAACTAAATATATATTTCTTTACAGAAAGGAGGCAAATTACATAAACATCAGAAGACAGCGACAGTGTTACCAGTTTAAAACTTTCTTTTCTGGAGCAGGCAACGTTTGGAGATGGGTACCTCCACACATACTTGGGCCTAATTCTAGTTATTGATGTTCTGACCATCTACTTGACCAAATCGAGGCAAAAAATGGCTTAACACCATATGCTGAGAAAAGATGGATAATTAAACAGGCACACTGTATTCCTCACCTTTGCAAATTACAGAGAAGGAAATTCTACTAATAGTAGCAAACAATCAGAACTAACTGTTCCATGGGGTTTCCTCTTAGTTTTAGGTAAGTTTTCCCCTTTTCTCCATTCCAGATAGAAAAATATGGAGGGTGATCCTGTCCCTGTGCTATGACAGATACTTAGTCTATCCGGCTTCAGATATCTCCATCTCCGCCAAGGTAATGGTCTGCTTTTTATCAGCACCAGGACCTCAGCTGCTACAAAAGCATTTTATAATGCATTGTGGAAATCTTTTAACACTTTCAGGTAGATACGATAATTGCTCCAAACTTGCAGTCTTTTCCCATCATGTTATTTTAGCCTTAGACTCTGGGATTTGGCCAGACTGCCACGGCCTGATTTCATTAAGCTTGAATAGCCCCTTTGCAAAACCTAGTTTATGACTATGTGATAAATTGCTCTCTGTATTTGTATATTAATAAGCACATAACAGGTAGAGGAGGCTAAAGGCAGCGCTATGGACAAAATTGTGTTTATTAACACTTATTTTCCCCAAAACTACTTACCTAGCCTCCTTAAATTCATCACAAACACATATTAATATTTCTAGAATAATCCCAGAGAGAATAAAGAATTTAAAATGTTCCTCTACATAGCTGAAAACATTTTAACCTGATCTTTTCATTTATTGAACTGCAAATTGTAAAACCTGCCCAGACTACAATCCAAACTACACCAAAATAACCAGTGAGCACACACACCGGTGTAATCATCACCCTGGCTTCAGGGTGAACCTTATTAGCATTTAGTAAGGCCCCAGCACAGACACCTGTGTGCTCCTTGATAGCAGACAAAACCAGCTACAAACCTTATCCTGAACACACTAAGGTGGCACAGCTGATGCACTGTATCAGCTTACTGCTAACCGGGTATTTCAATTTGTTTTGTAGCACAGCACACTTACATCTCTCTTGGAATGCAAGCTTTAGGTAAAGTTTGAGAGAAAACTATGAAGAGAAATAGTTTTAACAAATATTATTGCTGGAAATACTTAATATGATTTTTAAACTGGTGTTAATAAAACGTTGAATGTTTCAGATGAATGAAAATATAGGGAGCTTTACAACATATACAGACTGGACATGCCAGATGATCCCAAGGAATATGGAAAAAATTTACTATTTCTTCTGCAAAAGTTCAGCTCAAGTCACAGTTGCAGACCTATTGTTTAACCCTAATCCTTGGGATTCAAAGTTCTGTTCTGCATCCCACATCCCTTAATTAACCAGCAAAGAAATTCTCTGATACAAAACCTTTGCAAAGTATAAGGACGTAAATGCAGAATTAGCTTTTTCTTGCTCCAGAAATTATAGTATTTCTCTGCTTTCTAATTTCTTTAGTGCAAATATTATTTTTTGCGCAGATATTATTTTTTTTTTTTGCATGCTGGCTTTCTCTTTTCATCATTCTAATGCAATGATGTCAATGATTCTTAAAAATGCTCCCTAATTTATAGAATAAGTTTGAATAACAACAGGTGTAAATTTAGTGCTACACCAAGTGCGAGATGATCTCAAAACATTCAAACATTTCTTCATCTCTACACTGATAAAAAAGTTGGCAGTAGATCTGCCTAAGTATTAGATGACATGGACATGAGACTCCCAGTGAGTTTATCTTTCAGATTTCCAAAAAGAATGAAATGTGATTTATTCTATACTTTAGGTATTATAATAAAGGAAAAAAATAATGCAAGTACTGCATCTATATCTACATAGACGGAGCTTGTACCCATACAGTGACACTTCTAACATGTTTGCCAAATTTCCATAGAGACTCCCAGAAAGGAATCAAGCCCTCAAGCAGGACAGCATCCATTATATCAAATTTACAGGGACACAATTTTATTTTTATGAGAAAATTATATGCCACTGTAAAAGCATTGTTCTCTTAGTTAAAATAATCAGCAGTTAAAATCGTATTGCAAAGAAAGACACATTTAATTCATAGTTTTTAATACAAAAAAAAATGCAATAAAATTGCATTTTGGCCACAATAGCCTGGCTTTTTTTTATTATTACTTCTTACACTTTAAATTGGAAGAGTAAGCTTCCTGCTACTTTTATAAAAACACTTCCATAATTTTTATTTTTAAAATGCCACTTTCTTTAAAAACTGTGGAATGATGAAGAACTAGCTGGAAGGAAAACTTCATGAGTCCCACTGAAGCAGTTTATTCTGGAACGCCATTTATAGAAATGCCATTTTGTCATTTTTACCCTGAACAGAAACTGTGTGTGATATCTCCACCCTTATACAACTCAACTCATTATACTGTTTCCATAACAACAAATAGCAGTACATGAAATTAGATCCCAATAAGATTCTGAGAAAATTAAGTTACAGCCTGCTAACGTGTCTCTTAGAGACTCATCCAGTGAACGAGAAACCAAATCTGCAAAGCTGGCAATGTGGGTACCTAATAATAGCAGTACAAGAGGTTAATAGGAAGGGAATCAAAGAAAATCTGCCTTAGCCTATACCCACTAGGCAAGAAAAGCCTCTGTTTGACACAGAGGCTGTACTGTTAAATGGACACATTTAACTTGGTGTTTCATCCAAGAGCTGCCTAAATAGAAAATGCTTTAGAAAAAATAGAGTAATGGCTCCATGGGGTGGATTATCAGACAATACTATGTCAGCTGGAAATTCTTTTCCTAACTTTTAAGGACTCCTACAATCCAGCCTTTCTGTTCCAGATAATACACACAACTGAAGCCTTTAAACTTGTATAATTGTCTATTAGCTGAAGACTATATATAATTAATTTGGTTTGATTTTGCAAAACAAAAGAAGTGAAATGAGACCATGACTGACCTCCTCTCCAAGGAACTTGGTCTTAACACAGTACCTACTGAACTCCAGGGCTAAGCTCTGTTGTAGCTCTAATTCAATTATAACCTTGCAGTGACCTGTAACACCATTGCCACACACAGAGCTATAGCAAGGTTCAAAGTCTTTTCCAGTCTATATGTTAGGGAAAGAGCCTTCTTTCCTTACTAGAACCTGTATTTGTATCTGTTCAATGATAACGGACAAAAGCACACCTAGCAATTTTAATACAATTTAATAAAATGTTGCTAAAAAATGTATAAGGCAGTAATGACCCTAGATCATGCTACTTCTCTCTCTCTCTCTCCTTCCCCATCCTTGAACTTCTAATGGCAAGCAGATGTACAGCTTTCCTCTGACTCCAGAAGAATGTAGAAGAGTATGATGGTGGTGCCTGCACCTCAGTAAAAAGCATCATTCTTCAGAACTGCTGATTTCCCTCTGGCAGAAAGCATGTCTAAATTTTCACACAGCAAGCAACATCCTGCACTACGTACCTACCTACAGGCCACTATTATGTGGGGATGGCAAACAAGTTAAAATTCAGAATTTGACTCTCCCTTAACCCAATGGACTGCTTGTTTCAGACAGCAAGACACCAAATTTTCAACATTTCAAGGGCATAAGAAGGTTATCTAGACAAAAAAAAAAAGTCTGAAGCTTAAGTTACATAGTAAGATATTTGTGGACAAACTCATTTCAAAAGATTTTTATCTGTCATTCATAATGTTCTTTTACATAGCTGTAATAAGTAGACAGAATGCAGCAGAGGAGTAAATGGATATCCTGGGGAGAGACCAGCACTTCGAATGTTTGTCTGTAGGGGACAAATAACCAGCCAAATTAAAGGACTGAAATCTAGGCATTCTGCCATAACTCATATGGTCTGAACAGCTAACAAAAGCATAAATAAATAAATAAAAATGAAATAAAGGATAATGTCAAGGCCAGAAACTCCAAAATTAGCCACAGTAGCCACGTTTTGTATTGCATAAGAGCTTTTCTGTGCCAGGCAGAGTCTCTTGTCCTGGTCAGGTTACATATCAAAGCAGATGAATCCTCCTCATTACTACAGAAAGACAAGCCAGTACTGTGTTTCAGTACCTGCTTTCTTCTTCAATTTGAATGAACAAGGAGGCAAAAGGGCAGACTGTTCATGCTTCTGTCACAGCATTATTCCCACTCCAGACCAAATGACAAAGAGCTGCACCAAAGCGACACCTTATTACAACACATGCCAGACACCTTTGTGGGAGACTGAACTGTCACAGCAATAAAGTCTTCATCTACACGCTACAGAAAAACAGTTCTTCAAAGCATGAGAATACATCAGTTTAGGAACATAAACTAGATTTCAAGTATGTAGTTTGCATCTTAAAAAATCTGCTAACTTACAGTTTTCTTGCAAAAACTAAATTCCATTGTAAAGTTTCCATCATCCTGTGTGTTGCTCCTGAACTTCAAAAGGACTCATTAGTCACGTATTTGCTCTAACTCAAAATAATCCTTCTGTCCTAGTAATCTTCACTAAAATAGAGGCCCTGTCTATAACAAGTAATTGTAAGCATATAAATTGAAATAGAGTTCTTTTAGTGATCCTTCAGAATGTGATAATTTGCAAGACCAAATATGTAGAAACAATCTCTGTTCTGAGCTATTGTGATGACCACAAAAGCATATTCTTCCCCTAGTCCTTCCAGGAATGGCAATCACAATATAAAGTACAAGTATGTAGTATGCATTCACACTACAATGCCTTTTACAAGCTGACCCGTATTGAACAGGTTTCAGTAGAACTGCTTACATGGGGGTATGTAAGTACAGAACACAATAGAAGTGGTGTTTTTTTGAGGCTGAAAGCCGTCTTTAGGGATAACTCACTCCACAATGAGCCCAGGACATCCAGTCAGTACAGGCAGAGGACAAAAAACTTCCTGCATTCAAATTTTAATCACTTTTATTATTTGATATTATTAGGAAAGTTTGTCAGTCACTCTAATCTGGATGTGAGTGTGGATTATGAGCATTTTCATAAAAATTCATCTCTCAAGCAATAAATAAGGAACAGGGTTAGCACCTAAGTTCAAAAGGACAAATGCCAATTCTAGCCTTTTGAAAACAAAGACAGTACAGTATTCTCTGGCTGACAAAACGGACATAGAAGCAGAAATATTCTTCTGCAGAACATAAAAAAACTAAGAGTGTCTGTGGGCAAAACAAAACTGCTTTCTCCACAAGAACAGAGCAGGCCAAAGGTACACTCCTGTCAATGCGGCACATGGACCAGGCAACTGGGTAGGACAGGAGGGATGCAGAGAACTCTGATCCCATTCACAGGGCCAAGTCAGCATGGATTCACTACAGTCAACTAAGAGGTCATAGACACAAACAAATTGCTATGAAGTAAAATATTAATTTAAATTACAGATTCATCAATATTCCAAAATTAAAGAGGATTAAGAACTTCATGTTTGGTTTAGGTCAAGAGCATGCATACAGCAATCATCAGACTTAGCAAATAAGACTGCAGTAAAAAACTGATAGAATAACCAGGTCACAATTCATTATACCTGAAGAATTTTTATTCTTCAAATATATTTTTCCCTTAAATCATCACAGTAGTTAATGGTGGAGAAACCAACTTCAAAACAAAAAAGATGAAATGTTTGTAAGGACAGCATACGGACAAAAAGCACGTAAGTGAGACTTCTTTTCACATAATCTTATTAACCTTACAAGTTATTCCTTCAGTCTGTTGAGTAAGACATGAGCAAGAGTAAGTAGAGAACCCCATATGCATGTGACTGCCTCACCAATTCTTAAATAATATAAACTTCCACTGGAAAAAAAATAGCTAACTCCCTCCAACTGATTAGATATGAGACTCAAAAGTCTCTTCAGATAGAAGTAAGTACCAACAGAGTTTAAGAATCCTCAACAAAAATGCAATATATCCCTGCTCCTTACCCTCACTTTTCTTACCGCTGTGAGTTTCAAGTCCATAATGATTTCAAATACCTTCTAATCTATGGATCACTGTAACAGCAGTATTCTTGAATATGTCAACTTGCTACAACTTGAGCAAAGTTGAGATCTGTAAATATCAGCACTGTTACCATTCCTCCTGCAGGATTTACAAAAAAAGTCCGCTTGCTCATTCAACAAAATGTCATAAATAGCCTGATTAGTCTTCAAGATATTAAACCAATTACAGATAACTAAGTTGAAGTTTTGATTTTTGTCTGGAGTCTTCAAACATAAAAAGAAACAGCGCTACTTTAGTCCTATGAAACCTGTGAGAAAAAGAAGCTCCTAAACAGAAACAAAACAAGACCTCATAAAGTAAAATAAAATAATAACAAGGCCAAAGCACTTAAAGTTTTTAAGTTTTGTTTTTTCCTCATACAACATTACCATTGATACTCTTACACTGTGCAACTGAAACTAAATCTCTAGAGGTTAATAACTTGACTTTCTGTTACTAATACTCCCCATCTCAGAAAAGATTCCACAATTTCCACCTGCCTGAAGCATCCATAATTACACTGAAAAAAGAAATAAACTTTATTAATAAACTGAGTACTGTATTATGAGCAGCACTGACTTTCTCTACCTCTTTTCTTTGGTAAGACCCAGAAACTACTGATGGAAAAGAGAGATGTTTAAAGTTTTATGGAATATAAAAAGTATTAATACTTAAACTTAACCTGTCTTTTCATAAATGCAATAGACATCTAGTGCTGCTATCACCTTTACACATTTTTGGACTTAATTATGTACCATCAATATTAATATCATTTGCTAAGAATCATCTCTCTGGTAGTTTCCCGTGCTGTTACACTAAAGATGATTAAGTGCTGCAGGGAAGCTGTAGAATAGGCAACATTAATACTGCATTGATCTTGAAAGCTACACATCAGCAAGGCATTAAATATTAAACACCAATAGAAAAGGTGCTGCTGGATAATAAACTTTATGACAAGAAATTAAAGCTCTATGCATTAACAGGTAAAGAAGTACTTGTACAAATTAAAACAGCAATCCAAATACCAATAGTTAAACCTACTTCAAATCTAGTGAGAATGTTGTGAAGTTGCAACTTCATAAATCTGACCATCAAGAAGAGCATGAATAGGGGTAGCATGAACTTGATGTCTCAAAGAGCATAGTTTAATTTGAATGCTAATTTTTTAAATCTGCATTCTCAAATTGAAGAATGTATAGAGTACAGGGCCTTTGTTTAAACAAACAGCTTTTCTAGTCCAGTACAGAGCTGTTTGATTTTCAGAAAAGATTTATTGCTCTATATCTGAGAAAATAGAAAGAAATAAATACATACCCTTCAGCAATTCTGAAGCCAAATGTTCTCCCTTATGGGTTCCTTAACAGCAGAGCACAAACTGATGCTGTTTTGTGAGGTTATAACAAAAGCAAAAAAATATGCTTTTGGAGAATTTAACCTAAAATACATGCATGCAAGTTGGTAATCACAGACAGAGTTTCCTGTAACTTTAATGAATCTGGAATTAGCCAACCATAAAGATAAAAGGAAGATATTTTTAAATTTTTCTCCAGAGCTATCATATAAAAAAACAGGTAGACTGATTTTGAGAACTGTAACAAACAATAAAGAACCACCTCACTTACTTTCAATAAAAATTCTGATCATGGGTTCAAGTGAATCTCAAATCAATTCTCACTCCACCCAGCACTCACTTAAAATGATAAATAACCAAATAACAAGGCGTCAAAGAAGTCTTGTCCACAAGTTGTCTGTAGCAAAATACATTTGAAAAGATCTATTAGCTGTAAATATAAATGCAGAATATGTAATTTAATACAAGTTGTATTGTTTACTAAGATAAATAATTCGCTCTTTCGTGAACTGTCTCCTCACAATGTATTTGCAACTGAACAACAGAAATTACCAGTTCTTCAGAACCATCATAGCTTTAATGAATTATTTTAATGATTTTATTTTAAGAGAGGGAATCCAGAGGACCTCTAATTAGCAGGAACACAGTAATTCCTCCTACAGGCATGGAAGAAGAAAGCTCCCTGATCCTTTTGGCATCTACTTCTTGTCTTCTTGGTGCATTACATACTAGTGAACACAGTAAGAGGGTGGGTCTCATGCACATTTCATATTAAACATCCTCCAAGCCCTCAGACTTGGACTTTCAAAAAATGGCTCGAGTGCTTCTGAAAGCCATTTGTCAGTTCAGCATATCTGAAAATCATCTTCTGAAACACGAAGTGTATGTCAAGAGCTTAATCTGATGCCTTTTGGAAGTAATGGGTGCCTTCTTACTATTTTGTGTGACTCTGGATAATGTTTTAGAGGGAATAAGGAATTGCAGGTGAAACCGCTCCTGTAATGACATGCTCATCCAGGCTGCAAAGCTCTCCAGGAAAAAACTACTGCAGCAGGACACAGACACAGTATAATTAACTCAGAAATAACTTCCAAGTCAGTTTATACATTAAAATACGTGAACTTGTATGCAACTTATGGATGTGCCAATATTTTTCCTGTAACCAAATATTCTGTGAAGGATCAGTTGCAGTGACTATGACTCTCTGGGACTAGCATTAAAAGTGGTTGCTTCTGGGTATTAGTGGAGCTCTTTCAAACTCTTCTCAGGAAACGTTTACAGAAATTTATTCCCTAATGGCCATTACATATGCTCCAGGTATGCTCTTCAATCATTATTTTACTATGAGAATTTACTAGTAATAATCTCCTGATGTATAAAAGTCCATTACAGATTTTGCTATCCTTGTATCAGGACTATTCTGCATATGCAACAGCCAGGTAAAGTAATAAAAACATCAACATATTATGAACTTACTTGTTTAACAATATTTTTAATACTTTTGGAACTGTTGCTTCATTCTTTTCTTACCATCATTTCATATTTGTTAGTCTTGGAGTACCAGATAACCCTGTCACATGGGTGAAAGCCTGGTATGCTAATCCATGCCAACAACCCCGCTCTGGCTCTCAAATACCAGTAGGGGATTTTACCACTCTCCCTGCCCAGATACATGGCAGAGGACCAAGGAAAAGGTAGGGGAAAGTCTTTCCCCGATCACTTATTCTTCTGTAGCAGGACTAGTAAAAATATGTATCATGCCTAAAATACATAAGGACTTCCTAAAATCCTAAAGAAAAGCTCTACATCCTCCATGAAACCAAATTTCACTTTTCAGTAAAACTGCATGATGAAGTTTTAGAAATTTGTTCTCAGCTAAAAACTTAAAAGTGGAAATGAGAGTTCTGCAGATTTGCAAATATGACTAAGCAGATATGGTCCATGAGTCATCTTTCCTATGTCCTAGTCAACTTCGATCTAGCAAAGGAGGACCATACAAGTTCCTACACAACTAGGTTAATTCAAATTACATTTAACTGAAATGAAGGAAGCAATTCACACTTCATAGCTATTGTTTCACAGGCTCCCTTCTAAACTCAGGAAATAATTTCAACACTTCTGAAGCTCTTTTCATGTTTGGAATGTTTTCTTTGCAACTATTTGAAAGGCTTCAAAAACTTATGCTAAAAGTGTCAATACAAATTGTACTCTATCTACTCATTCAAGTATTTCACTTTTGAAAATCAGATTATTATACAAATAAATACTACAGTGCTGCAAACCTTTTACATAATGGCATTTTTCACTCGTGAATCTGAAATTCCTGATCATTCTAAGGAAAAATGTCTCCTACATTACTTTGGTGTAAATCAAAAGAAAAAACAAACCAAACCCCGACTACACTGATTTTCCATCACTTACTTTTTTTCCCCTTTCTGGAATTTTGCTTTAACTTCTATTATTGCTAACCACAGAAGTGAATTTCACTTCATGTTTCTACTTCCACCATGAGACTTTCTAGTCATCTTATGATCCATACTCCTCAGGTTTTCATCTTTCTCAACACAGTATTTGCCACCACAGCACATTCAGGAGGAGTGGGAACGACCACAGGAAAGAAGAAAGTAATCTCCAGCAGCTCAATCAAGTCTAATTTAAATTATATGAAGATGCAATCATAATTATTTTTTGCTTGGATTTTTATATATATGTGTGTGTATATATACACATATATACATATACACACACATATACACACACAGACGTATATACATACTATGCCAATTTAAATCATGCCTAGGAAGTCCACGTTGCACATTCCCAGAAATCTGACATTTTTCAACAGTCAGCTCTACCAGATTAATGTAATAACACTGCCAGCCAGCATGCATAAGTCATAAGTGGTCTGATTGGATTTGTCTGCTCATTGCATTTTCAATTTGAATAACAGTAATTTTATTCAATTGAAAATATCTTTTTTCTCTAAATACTCTACTGTTATATTTAGTTTGGTGCTTGGACAGCAAAGAAGGAACACAATTGGCTATTTGTGTTGTATTTGTATACAATCAAATTCCTAGATTTTTATGAGGTGCTCTACCTTCCTATAGCACTAAAAAGATAGTCTTATCCCCTTATGCTACTATTATAAATAGTACAGTCATCAGAAATATTTCGAATTAGCAAAATTAGGCTAAATTTTCCCCAAAGTTTAGTTTCCAATTTTGTAAGAAAGAGAGCTTTGTATTGGTCCAAAAAGGATGGCAAGTACAATGTAAGGGCTTGTCTACATGGAGAAACAAACTGGAATGGCTGTTCCATAGTAGCTTCCACAGCACTTGCTCTTATTTCAGAAAAAGTGCTTTTTGACACATTAGGAAAGAGTAGAAGCCAAGGCACCCTGAGGCTTTGGCTGCACCGAGCAATACAACCCTCATAAAGACTCAATGTGAGTTTCTGTTTTTCAATACGTACAGTGGAGTATTTCATAAGATTTTAATCTCCCTTCTCATTCTTTTCAGACAGTAGACAACTCTTTAGTGATTTACAGGGATTGATCAGGTTGAACAATGCTGTAAATAAGAACAGGCACCAGAATTGAACAGAAGATGATTGAACCTTGTGATGCAGGAGACCTTTCCAGCATGACTTCAGGCAGACCATGCAATATTGCTGCAGCGATGAAGTTCACTGTCTATAGAGGGAATCTATCTAATAGGGGGAAACTTGAGGTTTTAAGATACTGCACAGGAAGGCAAGACTTATATTAAATCTTATTAATGTTTAAAATAGAATAAAAATAATAAAACTTTGTCCTGAAAAAATTAAGGTGCTCATATTTAACAAGACCAAAATAGGTTAAAAACTAATAACTTCTTAATTCAAAAATTGTATAGAAGTAGACTGACTTTCATTCTGCATTCTAAAAAAAAAAAAAAAAAGTACACTGACATTTCAGTTTATTTCTTTCAATGTTTATATTGCCATTCTGTCTCTATCATTCCCTCCCATTTGCCACTGAAATAGACAGTAAAAAAAGAGGATAAAAACGTAATTTCTTTTAAACGTCTGTAAAAAAAAAATTATATTTTTCCACAAAATCATACCTTACATTTAAAGATAGGAAAAAACTCTTTCGCCTTTATGTAATCACAGGCGTTTGATTTTTCTCCAGCTAGTGAAACCAGGTATGTACATTTTGAATCCAAGAGAACCCAAAGGAGAAAGAAAGCTTAATAGTCCTGCCTATATCTTAAATAACTTTCTAATTTCTCAAAGTTGCTAACATTTCCAAGCATATGAAACAATAAGCAAGCTGAATCCCTTTATTTTTATCTTTAATACAAGTGTTCTTTCTTTGGCTTGATTTTACTGAGATCCTCAAACAGAACAGTCCTTGGAATACGTGCTGGGTTCTAACAAGAAAACAAAATAATAAATGAAACCATGGAAGGTTGTGTTCTATAATGCTCCCTGCCAGCAAAGGCCAGGCCTTGGGCCATGGTGGTGGTGATGACCCTCCAACAAGCTGGAATGACCTCAGGTGGTGGAGGTTCCTAATTCACATGCATGGGCACCTCTTGCCCAAGACTGCCATATGCACGTACAAACCAGTGACTAATGTGAGTAACAATGCAAATGGGTGGAAGCGTTTCACAGTTTTTAATTCAGATTGAATTTCTTTTAAAAAATGGGTAGTAATCCAAGAAGTAACGTAAAATATTACAAAAAGTGCCACCAATAGGATTTAAACCAACTGTGTGTGAGGGTAAACATGCACTGTGGGGTTCTCTGGCTTTGGTGGCGGATTGGTAACCAGCTTCATCTTTTATGCTGTTATTTACAGGGACATCTGCAGGGGCTGGACAGCCCACCAGAGGGCTCCTATATGTTTTCTATTCAGGTTGAAAAAACGTTGATATTAACAAAAAAAAAATAATATTATATATTTTGCCTTAAAAGTTTAAAACTCAGAATTAATATATGGAAAATAACAGACCATTATGATGATTTTAATAAGATACCTGGTAAATGTAGAGATTATTTAAGAAAATACAAAAATCCCCATATTTTGAGGGCTGCTTTACTGATGATGTCTATAGATGTAGCACTACACAAAAGGAGTCAGAAACTGTGTGCAACCTGTAGACACTTCAGTGAAATGAAAGATCTATGTACTGATTATATCACCTGGCACACTGTCTCTCTGGAGAATGCCTAAAAGTTCACTTTTTAAAAAGTCTGAAATAAAAGCCCAAAACAATGAACAAGAAAAACTCACCACACCACCACCAAAACACCCCAACAGTACAAAGGAAAACATCATAGAGGCCAACAAAGGTCTAAAATTTAACTTCTGAGAAACAGAGCTCCTGTTTGCAGATGGAACAAGGTAAAAAAAGCAAAAGGCAAAACCAGTAGGAGTCTGAGCAAAGCTGTGAAATCACACATGTACACTTAGAAACGGCTTTAAAGTAGATACGACTAATTTTATTCCAGTTCACAAACTGTGCGGAGCTGTTTGGTGACTGTAAAGATGAAAATCCACGTGAAAGCACGGAATGTCATCAATCAAATACAAACCAATCCATTCACAACATGGGATAAGAAAAACTGCATTTTTCAAAGACTTCAGGTAATAAAGGTGCACACTCTGAACTCCAAGTAGGTTGCCGTGGGAGGAGCAGCAGAGAATCTCCAGAGTACTTTTACCTGAAAAAAGTCAGACAAGTTGTCTGGATAAAGAGGGTTGAGCCTACAGCAGCAACACTACCACTTTCCTATCTCACTTTTATTTAACACACAGGCACAGCCATCAGAGATGGAGCAGGGAAATTGCCCAATAGTGACAGTACAGCTTGTTGGAGAGTCACAGAAAGCTGTAGCATGCTGGAGCAAATTAGTACTAATAGCAGAAAAAAGCCCAACTGAGGAATAAATACCTTTAGAGCCCTATACTTATGGTTCACTGCTTGGGACTAATGAAGACTATAATTCAACAGTAAAACAGCTCCTGTACAATTTAAAACAATTCTTAATAAAACCATAGTAAGATTGGGAGAAGGCAGAATGACTTGCTCATAAATGCATTTTTTAACTCAGCTTTGTATGAAAAGGTACTTTATCAAAACAAAGGCAAAAGAGAAGCAGTTTGTAAGATGAAGAAGCCATTTTATAATATTTATAAAGGAATTAATAGAAATATAGTGAGATAAAATACATATTTTATTAAACTGCTTGCAAGAAAAAGAAGCAACTTCTATGCTATTATTAATCGAAGCTGAAAATATACGTGCATGTAAGAACTAAGAGATGTTAAGTGTGACATAGAGTAGTGATGTTAATTTAGGGGTCCATTGCCTGCAGAGTGTGGAAAAAAAAAAAGGTTGAAAAATAACCTGGCAGATGTGGCACTTGTGAACATGGTTTAGTGGTGGACTTGGCAGTGCTGGGTTAATGGTTGGATTGGATCATCTCAAAAGTCTTTTCCAATCTAAATGATTCTATGTTTCTATACCCATAATCCTGGCAGTCAAAAAATGAAAATTCAAGTCATGAATGAACTTACAAAGTCTAGCTTCAAACTATAAAAATATGACTATAAATCAAAGTTCTAAGGACAACATCAGACAGCAAAATAACCTAATGGTATTACAGAGAAGCAGAGTAATTCTAGATAGAAAACAGTGAATAGTATTTTTTGAAAGTAAATATAGTTGTCAATGTCTCATGCCTTCAAGTTTTGGCACCACTATTGAAACTGTCATAAGCACTACTGAAATTTAATGTAAACACTTCTGATTGATACCAAGTGGGAATACAAAAAAATATTCCAAGAATGACTGGTAGTGGCTGCGCCCCCATGAGACTGTAACTCCGTGCCAAGTGTGAGACACTGTCTGTGTCCAGCTGAACAGCATTTTCTGCAGTAGGAGAACACCACAAGATGGAGAGAGTTATCAGCGTATCAGTTTGTGTAGTGGTGTCATTTGTAGCATTCTCAGCACAATCTGGAAGAAGAAGGGTCCTTCTGCTTTCCATGACCAACAAAAATGTATAGTATCTCCTAATAAATACAAACCGAAAATATTTGCTACAGACTTAATGAAAACTAGTCAAGGTCACACATTCTAGTGACAATATTTAACAAAAATGTTATGTAACATTATTCCTTTGCAATTTCAAAATCGTATCTCAAAAGAGATATGCCTAGTTTCCTCTGAGTGTCCCTAACACAGTTCACTGCTGGCATGGGACTTGTGGCCAATAATTTTCAGCCACACTGTTCTCATTTCAGCAGTTCTAGAGTGAGGGTCAAAACAGGTCATATACTGGAAAAATCACAGCAACTTTTTTTTTTTGTTCTGCTTTTCCATAAACAGAAATTTGGCACTAAGCCAAACACTTATTTATAGACCACATTTATTCTTAGGTATTTATTTTAGTCACCAGAGAACAATTGCAGCTAAATGTACTTATTACTATCTGGAAATCTATTTTTTGAAATACCCTCTGTCAACCTAAATTTTTTGTTGCTCTAATCATATTTTGCCCTCTATGCCCATGCTGTGTGTATTAATCATGTACACTTCCACCACATCAGAAGCTGTGTGATTTTTCTAAGTAAAAAATACAATCCTGAAGTTCCCCCTCAATTTTTATGTAAAAACCCCTAATTGCTCTGCATACTGGTATTCTTAAATGCTAGAATAAAAACTAAGTCTCACGATTCTGTACTGTGATTCGAGTGAGCTGGACATTGCTGACTGAACCAAATTTCTTAGAAATCCTCTGCAGACACCTAGACTTTCAATTCAGAGCCACCCATTCCCGCTGCTGTACCCTTCAGCATCACATTAGCTGCTTCCACAGGCACAAGAGCATGAAATGAAAACTGTGCGCTCTTCTTTCATAGGCCAGAGCTTTTCACACTTAAAATTTCATGCTTCTGTCAAGGACTCTCCTCTTACTTTATAAAGCAGCAACTTTTTCTCTACATTTTCTGCATCTTTTCCCTTATCTTTCATCTGACTGACTTGTCCCACACTCAGGACAAGGCCTGAGCTGTCCTCAGTCTCCATACGTTTGCCAGTTATATACTGACATATGCTCAGCCCAGCCTTTGCAAGGTAAGAAATTTTTGTTTACTCCATTCTGCAGACTGATAACCAGGCCAGAGATCAGATGATTGTATAATACAGCTACAGGCGCTCGTGCTTGCAAACTCTGTAATACCAGTGTGACATATTTCAGCCAGCTCTTGCATGTCAGCTATCAGCAGGGATTTTCAGAAGTTTTTATGCTGCTTACACGGCTCAGAGGGATGTAGTCATTGCGCTAAACCCAGGCCTGAAGAGGCAGACAACTGTGTGCATATGCAAAAATCAGCTTAATGCTCTTGAATCCTCATGAAACCTTCCAGAATATTTTTTCCTCTACCAAAAAGAGGGAATTTTAAGGACAAAGAAAAAAACCAAACAAAACCAATGAACCAACTGAAAAAAAAAAAAAAGGAGAGAGAAAAAAAAAAAAATGGTATTTGAAATCATTGGATATGCAGGATGCCAGACAGCTTCCCCAGCTTTCTCAGGTTTGGAGTGCTGCTGCAGTAGGTGACAAATGACCTACTATGTAGCATCTCATTTTCTTGTTCAACATTTGATATTACTTTCTATTGAAAAGGTGACATAAATCCTCACTTTGTGATCCACTATTTCACCACTGGATTTTTACCACTGTTTTTCAAACAAGGCAGTAACACCAGTGTCTTTAGAAGCACTGTGTGGCCAGAATGCAACACAAGCCATGTACAATTTTTTCCCATAATTGCTTTTCCATTATTAATGATAACTTAGAAGGAACCAAAATGTTGTAAGGTGGTTACTGGACCCATATACTACCAAGGCCATTAACCGTTTCTCTGATTATATCAAAATGCATCTCAATTCCCCATCTACCTCCCCTGCTACAATTGCTTCATCAATATTCATAAGATCCAAGGGCTTGATATTGATTACCGCATCTAATGGATTCATTATGCAAAGTCATTGTGACCTCTGAAGCAATTCTACTTTTCTGACTTATCTAGATGCTTGCTCAAAATGTTTTGAGACATTGGTTCTGATACAGGAGCAAGCAGAGCAGTCAAAAACCCACTACGGCATCTGTAACAATGATACTCCGAGAGATGGAATTTTTCCACGCCTGTATGAGATGTCACACAACTCTAAAAGCTCTGTCATATAATCCCCAACTTAACAGAAGCCCTTGTTATCACACAGTAGAAAGAAGTAGTTAATATTAACTGATCATTATTAACATTCATTACGGAAAATCAATCTGATTGTGCTATAACCTCCTGCTGCAGTCAGCTGGGTTATTCTGATATTTACACAATATTGAGTTCCCGCTAACCAAAATTGTGGCAGTTATATAACATCTTTCAATGTCAGGGTGAGTCTGCAAACAAAATCTATCCTGTTTATCAGCACCAAGGTACAAAATAAACACATTTTGCAAAGAGTTTCTAATGGCAAATATTTTACTGCTTCATATGTCATTGTTACTGACAAGCATTCTTTTTGAAAAAGATACGAACCAAACAGTGCAACTACAGTGTGAATTTATCTTTAATTCTCAAAATCTAACCTCTTCTGGAAGAATGATATTCATTAAGAACTCACTTAAAAAACCAAACAAGAGCAAAATGACACTTTGCTATGTTATGAAATTAAAAGAGTAAAAATAAAAGAGATATTCTAGAGTAGAAATTAGGAATAATATATTAAACTAAACAAATAACCCACATGAATGAACAACCTAGATAGGAGGGGAGTGCACTCTCACTTGAATTCTTAAAAAAAATATAAAACTCAAAAATCTGTAACTCAGAAACTAGTATCTGGATTCAAGAATAATTTAGCATAACTATAATGGAACAACTGCAGTTGTACCAGTAATATTAACTATGGGATTATTATTGAGATGTTTTCTGCTAGCTACATATGACTAAATAAAGATGGGAAAAAAATAGTACACCTACTTTTTCAGGTCACTTCCATATACCACCCCTCAATCTCCCGCCAGCAATTTTTTGTAGATCAATTACTATGTGTGTCAAAGTTACCATGACTATCAACCTGTTTCTCTTTGGCACTCTGGAATAATGTTTTTCTGCCAAAAAATTAAAGTTCTCATTCAAATTTGGATTTAATGTTGAAATAGAATTTGAGGGGTCACAACATAATCTACTATAAATAATACATATATATATAAATATTTACACACAAGATGAACACATTATTCTGTTCTTTAATGTGGACATATGGATAAATACTTGTACAATACAGTCGCACTCTGGTTTTGGACTTGTCTGCTACGACTGTGTCAAAGCAGAACACCTTTCGTTCACATTGCTTTAATCTTCTCCACTGAAAATTAATATAACCCAAATGAAAGCTTCCTGTATTTCAAATAATTTAGAGATATATCTCCCCTACACACTGAAAAATTCAGTATCTTGAAAAGGTGAAACATTTTTATGAAATGAAAATCAATTCAAATGAGAAGCCTAAACTAAAAACTGTCAACCATAGTTAGAAAGCAGAAGCAATAGATTATTCTCCCTGAGCACATTAGCAAGCACATCTGTAGCTGATCTCCCTGGTTTAAACCATGACTTGTGCAGCATTTTCATATTTAGAGGGAAAACCCAGCAGAACACAGGCCTCTTATTCAGGGTTCACTTTTGCTACACCTGACACTCTTCTTAAGTAAATATGGAGGATGATTAGAGCTGCGTTTGGCAGATTTTATGCAGTACTATAGCCAGTTTCTTCATAATTAGGTGGCACATACCTAAACATGATACAAAGCAATATACACATTGCAATAAAGTCTGTATTATTTTCACATCAAAAGTAAATCTGCGTTATGCTGGAGGATAACAAAGTGCAGCTCCAAAGAAGTGTTTGCCTAATTAGAGTAATTCATAGGTTTCATTACACCAATCATACTTGGGCATGGACCAATAGCCCAAATTTTATCTTCATTCAGAAATTGCTATCTTTTGAGCAGTATGATCTAACAGGACAACATTTTTCTCCAGACAAGGAACCAAAATTAAAAATTCAAAGCACATACTTTCACTCTGTTTCACAGCTGAAATCTCTGCCAAGTAGCAACTGTCTCAGCAAAAACTTAACATTGCAAAAACTTCACATTGCAAAAACTTCAAAGGTAGAACTAATTAGGAAGAAAGCATTATGAACCCAAATAATATGAGTTCAAAACTTGAAACCTTCAGTCAGTATTCAGATGTGTCTCTGAAATGAGAGCATTGACGCATCCAAACCAGCAACTTGGATTTATGGAACTGCAAAAATCCATTTCCCAAATGTAACTAATATAGATGTGTTTGCTACTTATCACTACTCACAGTTATATAGAAGAACACAAATGTATATAAAGCAATGAATTCAAATATCCTTATCACGGCTTAGTCTCTGGTATATAACAAGCAGTTATAACACATCTGCAGGCAGTATGTAGAGGGTTTGTAGGTAAACCTTCAGCATGTGCTTGAGCAGGGGTCACAGAGGACTGGACAAATTAGCAGGGAGAGGGTGGGACCTTGCTCTTTTGAAGCCAGTCCAAGGGAGGAAACAGCAGAGCATGACTACACAGCATAACTATGGGCTGCCTTCTAAATAGGGCACCCTTGGAAGAGTGCGATCAGATGCGGGTAAGGTGCTAAACACTCTGAAAGGACTCAGATCTTACCCTCAAAAGTTAGAAAGGCAAGTACAGCTTATTAATTTGACTCTAAATTGAGTTCCCTAGGTTATTTTTTTCTAAGTCCTAATTTATTAATTTCTTTTCCTGCAAGCAGCTAGGCAGGCCTATTTACTGATTATCCATCCTACTGGTACTATCTTAACATTTCAAGGCACTTATTTACATTGTACATGTATGTTACAAACTAAATAGGTTCCACATTTAATTCTAAATACAAACCTACACTGCATCTGCTTCTGAGACTACCATACCCTTGGGCAGAAAGACTCCAAATGTTTGGGAAACTGCAACGTAAATGCTGCAAAAAGAACAGTAGCTTTATGAATGAAGTTGCCAGACTTGATTTTGCACCTGCCAAAAGCCTATCAGCCTCCCTGACATATCTTTCAGATGCTCCATGAATACCTGCAGAATAAAACCAAGACATATACACTCTACAAATGATACTAACAGGAATCGAGAGACATTTCTGTATACTTCAAGTTACAGTAGAAACTGTTACTGCTGTAGTGGCTTCATTTAACAGGGAGGCAACCACTGATTAACCTCTAACTCTTCATTTTATTCCTCTCAGGGAAGCCATGTATCAAACATAAGTAACAAAGACGACCTATGACAAATTCAAGTGCTGTTTCACTAAACCTGAACAGCCTGCAACATTAGTTTTACATTTAGTCCCTGTCAGAGGTGCTGAACACCTGTGAGACCAAGTTACACAGGCTCAGTTCTAAAATCCTGCCTACAGAAGAACTGAAGCAGGGAGCTCTACAAAGGTCAAAACTGAGCTATAAGGGTCAGCATAAAACCAAACAGGATCTATAGAAACTGCTCAAATGGCAACAATAAATTTTGAAAAGTTACCCACATGGGCAAGATCTTCCATCCACCTAAAACCAGATACTGTTATTGCACACTACCACCTACACCTGAACATAGCAATCAACAATAGAACTTATAACTGTCTGACACAATGTGAATTTATCTTGTTACTTTTAGTATTAAATAGCTTCCAGACATCAAGATCATTTGGTCCTTTCAATAAGAGAGTTGTTTATAAAAAAGGTAATGTCTAATCAAAATATTAATATAAGTCATGTAAATTCAGAGGAGGTTGAATTGTGCAATCAACACAATTGTGATACCAGCACAATGAATATGATAGAAAGAAATGAATTTTGAGTGGATGCTTTTCAGTATGCATAAATTTGATCTCTGATAATCCCATTTATTGTAATCTGTAAGGGTCCCGTAAAAAAATCATTCTAATTCAAAGATTTCTTTTTTAAAATCACAATATACAGGTACCAAAGTAAAAAATACTGTTAAAAAAAAAAAAAAAAAAGAAAAATCAGCTATACTTTAATAGGGAATGATCCAAAATCCCCTCAAGGTTGGAGGTTTAAGGGACAATGGTGTTTGATGGTCTTGTTGTATGGATGGATGATCCACACAAGAACAGATGGGGTTTGTTCCCTAAAGATTTATTTTTTTTCCCTGTGAGACGGACAGGTCAAAGTCCTATCAAAATACCTACATCTTAGAGCTCTCACTCCTCTTCTGTGAGGAATGACAAGGACAGATATGATATTTGTATCTTACGAGATAGGATAATTTGTAGACTTCACATGAGGTCTTCAAGATGGGGTTGCCAAGGAATGGACTATTACACTGAAATGTATTGTCAGTTCAGTGAAGTATGACAAACCCTCAGACTGTTAAGTCCCTCAGATCCCAAAAGTGCTCATAGTGGGACAAGCTTAGCTTTAGCACACAGATCCATCCATCAGCAAAGTGATGAATCAACAACTATGTGGTGCACAGAAGGGAACTCTTATGAATAGCCCTGTGCTTTTAAATCACATTTGTTATAATAAGCATTTTTTCAATAACTCCCTTAAGGAGAAAGAAAGGAAAAAAAAGTCTAGAAGCACAGCAGGTGAAATAAATGGAGGTGCCCATGACAGGTACAAGTGCTTCTATAAACACTGGAATTACCAAAGTCTGCTTTCCTACCAGTTTGATACAAATTGACTGTCTCTAAGTACTTCTGAACCTTCCACAAAGCTCCTCCCTTCTCCACCAAGCCATTTATTTTTCACTGAGCTTGTAGGAGCATAATTACTTTGACACTTAACTTGTTCCATCACAATTGAAATAAGCCAACAGGTTCCCAGAAGGAACAGTATCCTCTTCATTAGAAAGGAGGGGACAGAGACACAGAAAAATGAAATAACTTTGAAGCTGTTTCCAGGAGGAATGTGTGCTGCAGCATGAAGGAAAAACAAGCTAAAAGTCATGAGAGGCAAGAGGCCTGAACAACATGGACATTGCCTAGAATTTTTTTTTTCCAATCCATCTTCCAAGTTTTAACAAACTGTCATCATACTGGTCTTGAATAGTATGTACCTGAGCATGAAGTGTTTTAGATCTCCCTTAGGAGTTCCTATATTTAGAACAGCACTGCCTAAAACATCAGGAAGTTTCTGTTCTAAATTTATTTTGTCAAAATTCAAAGCTGCATGGAAACACCAATTTACAACAAATTCATTTTAAAAAGTACATTCTACTTTGGGAGATTTAGCTAAGATCCCTAAAAAACCCTGCTGGAAAAATGGCTGGGAGAGGACGTGAAACAAAATTTTTTACAAAACTCTGCATTATTTTCAGAAGCTTCAATGCAAAACATATTTTTGTCAGAAAACTCTCATAGAAAGGGGGGAAAAAAAATGTATTTCCTGTCCAGCTCTGGCATCTTGCCTTTCAGTGACCAATAATAACAGCTCAGTAAAAACAGACGGCAACACACAGGATCCAAGTGTTTCCTCCAGATGCACCTGCAGATGTCACTTTGCCTCGTATACGAAGGAGTCCTCTCTCCACTAAATCTCATCTTTGCAGGATGATAATTTGAAATAAATACATTTAGTTACATCAACAGGATCTGATTTTCTCAGCCTTTCTATTTCCTTCTATAGGTTATTCCACAAGAAAGAGCATTCTGCATGGAAATAACTGAAGAAAATTCACAGCTTCTGTATGAATATTGAAGGTAAGACTAACAAAATGACACATTTCTGAAACTGAAATTTAAAACAGGGATGCAAATGAAAAGGACAAATTAGACTAAACTTTCAAAGAACCTGCATTTGTTGTTAAGCATGCAGAACCATTATGTTTCCACGTTTACGGCTGCTGCATTTCACTGTCATTGAGAATTTCTTCAGCCAACACTAAAGATATGTTTGGCTAACACAGAAAACATTGCAATATGCTGATAATTATTTTATTAAATTTCCTCACAGTGGTCCCTCCTGAAGATGCACAGGGGAAGGTGTCAGTCAAACTGCACTAGAACTTCCAGCACTGGACTTATAAAAGTGGTTTTGCAGGGAGCAGAGGAAGTGTGCAGCCTTACAGCTGCATGATTGCTCAGCTAGGGCTCCTCCCGTTCCTGATTCCTGGTTTGCAGAATACTGGGAAACAACAGAAGCAGAAACATGAATGGTTTGTTTAAAATAAAACATCCTCCAACAAGAAACTCCATTGGATTATTAGGCTCAGCAAGTAGCTGAGGCCTAGACTGTTACTGCATATGAAAGGATGAGACAGAAAGGCTCTCAGTCAAACACGAGAGGGGTGTACAGCACCGAGAAACCACTGCAGCACTGAGAATCCTCAGCTTCCACTAACACAAACTGTGAAACATTCTTGTAATGATGACAGATAGAAAGGTTTGGGTGAATACTTGGTGTTCTGCTCTGACTCTGCCCAGCTGTTTGTGTATCGGTTTCCAGAGAGGCGCCTATAAAAGCAGCAGCACCAAATGATGTGAAATGTAGACACTGAAATGAGACCATCTGCTGCATTCCTGGTCACTTCAACAGGTTTAGATAAACAAAGCCAATGCATGTAGGTGCAAAACAATAGTATTTGCATTATTCTGCAGAAGAGTCACACTTTCTTTGTTACCTTTGTGACTTCAGGCTATTTTATACAATCTGCCAATTCCAGCATCTATAATTTCTATAATTTCTGCTTTTTCTGGAAAAAATAGGCCAACATAGTGTTTACTTACGCAATATCGCTTCTCAATAAACAGATTCATACTTTAAAGAGCTAATAAAATCTTACCTAGTCAGAGATACACATTCAAACCAATGAACAAGCTACTTTAAAAATTCCACAGGCAGCTAAAATTATTAACATTAGCATCTGGAAACAGAAAAACGAGTTATAACTTTTAAAAACTTTCACCTCCAAGGAATCCTTCTAAAAAACATTGATACAAGTTCTAAGATAAGTGGCTTGAAATACCATTGATGCAACCTTAATATATCCCTTCTGAGTGCTTGGCAAATTAGTAAGTTTCACATAGATCTAGGAACTCAAAGTTTCTAAGCTTTATGCTGTCCTATTCTTATTCATATCCAAGGTAAATTAAGCAATAACTTCACTGGAATAATAGAAGACTATTCTTTCATATAATGTACTTTTCCTAATTTTTTAAAAAGTCATTATAGACAGCTAAAAGCAAAATAAAAATTATCACAGTTGCATGTGACATCACTGCTGTTTCTTAAAGAACATACGTCATTTTGGAAGAAGAAAGTATCAGGCTTATCTTCAGGCATAAATAATAAACAATCATCATTATAAATTCTCCGTTTATATTTATACACAGTTTGCTAAAATCTAATGTGTATAAGAATCTTTAAGTATCTCACCAAGAAGCTAATTAATTTATTTGCTTCTCATCAACAAGTATATGGATTTCCTCAGCCACACCCAACAGCAGACAGGGCTGGTGAATGGGTCTTTCAACTGACAGCGAAGAGCACTCTGAACTGCAAAAATACAGCTTTACACACAGAATCACAAATCATGTAAGACTCACTAATTTTTAGTTTAATTAATACAGGCTAAGGCAAGAAATTTTCTAAGATTTAAGTATATTGCATGCCTAAAGGTAAGACAGAGCAAATTTACTTTTCAAGGAATTAAGTCAGTATCCAAATACAACTTTCTATGTCTAATTTCCTCTACTTGCTCAAAAATGAGTAAACAGTGGATGGAGCTCCCTTCTTGAACATTATCTGCATGCCAGTTCTGAAATCCAGTAACAAAATAACACAGTGATCGACTGCAATTTTCTGCTACCAAAGTGGACAGTGTTCTGGGAGAAGTTGTAACTCAAGGTCAAAGGATTTCATTCCTACACAGCTCAGTTCTTGTTCCATGCTGAATGTATCAGCAAGGGTGTTGTTTATAATGAAGGGGGGTTTTTTGTTGTTTGTTTTTGATGTATCCATGAGGAATTAGACTTAGACCACCAACTGATTTCACACAGGCCACCCAAGTATTCCCTCAGTATCAAAAGCAGAAAGCTAACCCTTTTCAAAACTTTAGAATTTTGCTTTTGTCTACAGGGCTGATTGCAATTTAACACAGCAAAACACCATCGCAGATACAAGACTTTTACTGTAAATCAGAGCAGAGGAGTTCTGCATAAAAGCAAGGACTATTTAAAGACAAAACACAGAGCCATGATGGAATCCATGCATTCCAAACAATGTTGACATCATGGTACAGTACAGCCTAGAAAGTCAGTTTTCCATGCCCTAGGCAATCGCTCAACTGCCTTTTATCAGCACTATTAGTCATTACCATGACAGCAATATAGGATGAAATCAGCATCTGTTACATTGCATAGTTACCTTAAATGCCATCCAGCCACTGAAACACAGAGGGCTGGAAAATTACTTGGGGCAATATTGTGCTTTTGCTTGTGCTAGTGCATTTTTCAATTGATGCAAACACATTCAGACAGTTAATCAATTACAAATCAAAATCCATTCCCTCTACTATTAATGAATGCAGCTTTGTTCAGGTAAAAGTGTTGTGTTGAAATACTTTGAATCGAACATGGAACAGAACATTAAATTCAAGTAACAAGAGCTCAACAAACTCCTCCAAGGAGCTTGCCTATTTCAGACATGAACTTCTGCAGCTTGAAAGGATTGCTATTTTCGTAATCAACTGCTCTGCTCTTCCAAGAGTTTTCAGGTAATGCAGTATGAAAATTGTATTGCCTCTATTTTACATTACAGTGACTAGCATATGGATAAAAGACTTGGCAAGAGAGAGCTAATTTGACACTCTACACTAAACCCATAATGCGGAATATTTTATGAAAAAAAATAAATTAAAATTTGTACCCTTTCATTAAGCTGCTGTTTTTTCCCCATTTGTGTCACACAGATGAGACACAGGACACAGGACTTGATTTGCAACCTGTACATCAGCAATCCCCACTTGTCCAGCGTGAATGAGGATCACAGTACTCAATCCTGAAAAGAGATCCAATCATAATTTAATAGCTTTAAAATGAATCACTTTCATGTCAGTATTACTGCATGGCTTTATAACCCAAACTTGATTTTCTTCTCAAGGAGGTCACAGGTGAAGCATCCTGCGGGTTCCAATGCATCTCTAAAGTGACAAAGTGCAAACAGAAATACTAAAAAGACTGCCTAGTGCTGATTCTATGGGAAAAACTAGCATTGCAGATCTTTGTCACAGCCTTCAGCAGCAGCTAACAAGTTAGGGTAGCAGAGGAAACCAGAATCTGCACCAACTGCTTTGCCTCAAAACTGACAGAACAATTTGATGTATTTCCTTCATCTATGTATGCAATTCAGAAGTTTCTATTTTAAAGTTCTTGTGCTTTAGTTTCAGATTATTCATGAGTGTTGATTTCAGAATACAGTAGGAAGCACACACCTCATAGCTCTCCTTCACAGAACTGAACTCAAGCTCCAATGCCCAGCTCTCAGAAAACAACTCTGCCTCATAATCTGCCATAGGTTGATGGCCTAAAATAAAGCTCCTGCTACTAACCAAAGGCTCTGCAGTACTGCACTGAAAAAAGGTAAATAGAAACATTAACATTTCTAAGGACATTTTCCTCTAGAATCAGAAAAGCTCTTTCTTGTTAACACGAAGGATTTGAAAGGCTTTTGTCATGTAGCATCCAGCACAGAGGTATCCATTAGTTCTATATTGTCTTTTTCTTCACAATGCCCAACTGTCCAAGTTCAGGCTGATGGCATGGGCACGATCACAGTCTCAGCTCCAACATGCTCCAGTCTTTTTGCAACCCTATCTGCTTGATTCAGTTTTCCATTTATCCCTGTGGCAGTCCTATTTAATAACAGTGTTCACATACAACAGAATTGAGATGTGGTGTAAAATGATGACTTGTTCAAAGTCACGAATACTTTTTTGCTGAGGAAGCTTCTTGAGTTCTGTATACACTGACCAACCCATGAGCCCATAATCCTCCCAGTCTGGCAGGATCTCTGCTTGTTCACATAAAAACACCTTTCCTAAAGAAGTAAAGCTTAAACAATATATAAAGTGTACTATGATGATAAGAAATACCATATCAGTGCAATTATTACCATACATAGGAAACCTTGGCTGTGTTCCACATAAAGGACATCAACAGTACCACCAGAAAGAGTAAGACTGCGGTATCAAGAATATAATTCATATAATACTTTAATTCTAAATTACAAAACCTACTGTCCTGCAACTTGTTTGCAAAACAATTTTATTCCCACCTCAGATAAGAGATGTTGATAAAACAGTGAAAACAGTTAAGTTGTAAAATTTATTATTCCTAGGAAGATTCCAGGCAGGCAAAATGATAATCTAGAATTTAAAACCTGTAAGTAACCTGGTCATTTGGACGTAAAAAGGATACATGCTTAATATTAATAAATACAACAACACTATTGCAACCATTATCAATTATTAATGTGCTTGATAAAACCATAAGGGAATGCTTTGTTTTTCTGATGCAACGTATCAAACTCTAACATATTAGAGGCATTCTCAAGAATTTCCAGTTATAGGCTATTTCTTTAAACTACAAAAATACATATATGTGTGTGTGTATATACACACACAACTATGTTCTTTTGACTGATGGAAACAGATTAGCCTAAGTAGTCTTCATATTGACATCGGTAAGATTAATTTTGGTTTTGTAACTGAATGGTCTTTTAACAACAGTATCTCCTGTTTATTCTGGTTTTCCTATGGATTCTGTTTATTTCTCAAAAGCAAAATGTACAAGTGGTGTTTGGGATTGGCAGTTCCATACCTCATTATTACTACATAAAGGCTGGCTACTTTTTTCCTAAAACTTGTAATAAAACACAAATATTACAATTTGCAATGATTTTTTTCCTGCTAAGCATGAATTACAAATAACAGCTAGCCACAGCCTCTCTGCCACACCAAAATTGTGACTTCCCCTCAAAGCAGTTACAAATTTCAGTAGTCTTTCCAGGACAAACCAAAGAGGAAAATTCACTCTGCTCTTCAACTGATTCTGCATCCATCTACGTGGTTTTACTTATCCCAACTATTGCAAACTTTAAAGAGCTCGGCAAGGAGGGATTTGCAGGAAATTACAGCTCCACACACTGATATCCAAATAAGAATCAGTGTTGTCGGGGCAGGGACTTCAGATTTTGGCCTGCCTGCACTTCTGGAGACGAAGCTGGCAGGAAGTGGAAGGGGAAGCAACGCACTTCGGGCCGGGATAAGCAGCTCAGCAGGAAGCAAGGGAAGACAGTTACAGGGCAGTCAGCAAGATAATGAATACCACCCAACCTTACAGCAACAAGGAGAAAGAGAAGTTTGACTTTGATTTTTAGCACCAAATTCAAACAATGCTATTAATGGTCGTCTGCTGTTTTCCTCCCATTGTAGCAAGGCATAAAACAAGCTTTGTTTGATTTAGCATTCAGAGCAAGAGAAGACACTACTTGTATGCACTGGTGCTGAGAGCTGTGCATAATCAAAACCCTGTACAAAGAATTACAGGACAGATGAAGGCTTTAATGCCTAGAGAGACAGACAACAGGTAAGAGTTTCACAAGGACCTAAATGAGGTAGGGTAGCTACATCCCAGGGAAGTTAAGAAGCAAAAGGAGAAAAAGCCTTGATTCCACACTCTTCTCTGTGAAAAGATACTTGCTTCAAGAGATTGCCTGACTAACTGCCACAATTTTTTCCATTGGGTTCTCTGAAAGGAGCTACTAAGAATAGTAACCAAGTGAAAAAAAGAAACAAAGATGTCTTAAAAAAAAATTAAAAATCTCTTTCTTCGCAATTTTTTGTGAAGGTTTTGTGCCTATTTCTTAGAAAATAACCTTCTGAAATGCTATTGACTACATAGTTACAGGAAAGTAGCAGCAAATTTCCAAAAAGACTACCTTATTAAGAACATTAAAAGGATCACATTAAACTGGAACTACCTAATCTTTAACAGCACACTTCATGTTCAGCTCGTCTGTGATTAATGTATACCAACTGAAGTCAGTCCTCAGCTGTTATTTGAGAAAAAAGGGCTAGATGCGAAAAGAAGGAAAGTATTTAGTTGGGTACTATAAAAATAGGAAACTAGCAATAAAATTTAGATCCTACTGAATTTAACAATGCCATTATTTAACTTTATTCTGAATAATCCTTAACAGAAACTTCCATTTTCTAACTAATTAAAACCCCCAACCGTATGTCTCCTAGAAACAGACAGAAAAAGAATGAATAAAGAGAAAACCCAACATCAATACTATAAAACTGAAGAAATAGATTCCAGATGTTTAAAAGACAGATTCTTTTCCTAGTCTCTCTATGTAGGTATGAAATTGGAAGATTTGATTCTTTCCATATTGTCTTCCAACTATCTTATTGACGTAAAACTGTTCCAGTGGAACTGGGTTGCCCTCGTTACAGTCACAGAAGAAATACTGCGTGCCTCATGCTATCCAAACTTTCTCAGAGCGGAAATGCAGGAACAATTTCAGTCTCACCTGTGCTATAGCAAATCCAATCCACTTTCAGTCTTTCATATGGTCCTTCAATGCTACTAATGTTAGCAGTTAGCAGTACAGATAGAAGGAATCAGTCTTAAACTATCATGTAAATACAGCCCTAAGAGATGATTGCTGTAACTTCAGCAGCATCTGGTATTTGTAACTCAGAAAAAGAATTTGGTAACATGATAGTTCCATTTTGATACTTTACATGGTTAAAAGAGTTTGGGCAAAGAAATTAAGAAGATGCACGTTCGGAGAGATTTTTATAGCCTGTATGTCTGCATATACACAGTAAAGGAAAACTGCTTTGACTACTCTTACTGGATTTGAATTAGGAATCCTGAGTACTGCAGAGAAACTAGTGTACAATGTATTAGATGGTGTAGAATGCTTTGGTTTTGATTGTTTAAGATCAAATGTGAAATCTAATACACGATCACACATTGGGAAAAAAAAACAAACCACTTTTTATCATGGTCAACTTGCCACTCTCAAACTTAGAAGTGTAACTAAGGACTAGTAACTCCTGCATTTGTAGATGAAGTGTTGAGTATTACAGTCAGTAAAATGTTGTGAGAAAGGATTTTGAGAAAGGACTCAACTACACTTTAGTAACTACAGCCAGCAAAAAGAGTTTAACAATAACGAATCCTTGAAAAACTTAAAAAAATGCCCAAAACCTAGAAGTTCATTTAGGTTCTGAAACAGGGATAAATTGTATTTTATTAACTGCAAGTTCATTACATCACACCAAGTGTACTTTTTACTCTTTCAATGAAGAGTGTGCCATTAACTCAAAAGAAGATAAAAATCTAAATCTCAAATATTTTTCCAGTCTTTATAAACCTCTTTCTTTCATGGAAAACTTCCATTTACTAATATCAGCCTTGCAGCAGGATAGGCAGATGTAGTCCTGTTTTCCACAGAAGTTTGCTGATGCACTGAAAAATCTTGCCCAAAGTCAGGATGGCAGATCACAAATTGCTCTAGTTACAGGGTTTAACCAGACAATCCCAGCCTCAAGATCATTATTATAAGATGGGTTCATCATTGCATACAGACAGCTGTAGTATTATCTCGTCTGAAGCACTGGATTTGCACCAGTCTTGAAGTGTATTCAGTATAATAACTATATATTTCTATTCACTCCAAAAACTCTGAACACATGAAAAGTGCATGTTCTAAAACAAACATCTGCCATCATGGATATTCACAAAATCTGCTTTACTTATAGAATGCATACAAATGAATTACAGAAAAAAAACCCTTAGAATTTGTTATAAATTTTAACTCTTCCAAAACATTGTAAAGCATTTGAAAGTAAATAAAACCAGATTTAGCCCACAAGCTGTTCTAACACCAAAGTAAATTAGATACTGAAACTCAAACTGCTGTAGTTTAAATATCAAAACAGCCCCACACTATTCAAATTTTACTTACTGCATTTGCAGCTAATGGGATGTTTTTCTTCCTCTTTTTCCTCTGTTCAGCAGGTGTTACACGTGATTCTCATGCTGACATTTACAAAGCGCTGAAATATTTCTGAACTCTGCTTCTGAATATAATATTAAATATAATGCTAATTGAATATGTGGAGGTGCATTGATGGTTTACTTATTCAACTGAAATGCATAGGACTATTTTTGTAAAATGAAGTATTCCCTCCCTGAGGCAAAGACTCAAACCTGCTCTTAATATTCTGACTTCTCCATGTGGAAATCTCTTCAGATGAGAAGACAATCCCACAGTAATCATCTGACTTTCACCAAGCCCCAAATAAAGCTCTAAGTGAACTGTACTATTAAATGGGCACTCTTGCAAACAGAACACAGGATGGTTTCAGGTCTTTGTCATACTATAGTTAAACACTGCACCATACTTTTAATAAAGGTTGGACTAGATTTTCAAGAACCCTGAACAAAGTCTGAAAGTGATTATACATTCACACAGTTTCATTTTCCTGAAGTCTAAATGGGAAAAGAAATTCTTTCTTCCTCTCTTGCCTTCCAATACTGCTGTGCAAATGTAAACAATTACATTGCTCTGAAAAGAGAGCAGTACAGCTGCTTCCAGTATTTTAGGCAGAGGTGAGTTAATACCATGGGTCACTTTTATCTACTACAGAAAATTCATGAATTGCAATGGAAGATGTTTCCTTTAAATAGCACCATTCACAGCAGAGCAGACTTACAAGATGAAGTTAAAAAAAGCTGTATTGAAGATTTTTTGAAAACAGAGTCTAATAAAGAAGAAAAATGCTTCAGAATTAACTGGAAAGAGCCAGTTTCCCGTTACTGATCTGGGAATTATAAACGGAGAAATAAGTGAAAAGGGTGTATCTCTCAGTGTTCCTTTACAACACTGATATAAGAGATTTTTTTAATCTGTTCTGTCTTGAAGTAAGGAGCCCCACTGATGCAAACTGGAGGTATTAAAATTCCTCAGATTTATTCAGGTTTCCTATTTTGAACTAGATGTTGATATTGCTTGACTGTTTATCAATGGTTAAGTTTAGTGTTAGTTTAATTTCTTAGGAAAAAAAACATCCTTAATATAAGAAAAATCAAGAATCTATACTGCATGCAATAGCTTCATGTCCAAAATATCAGGCAGCAGTTCACTAAAAGTGCGGATTAAAATCTACATTTTACATTATTCCTGGTACCATATATAGCTCACTTTCTTGATAAATACATTGAAAACATATGGCAGAAATAATGAAAGCAAACTAAAGCATATAATGAAAAAAAGACAAAGGAGCAGGCAGGGCTTAAATTAGAGTATGCATCTCAGCTTGGAATACTGCCCTTAGTTATAGCCCTTCTGAAATTCAGAAAAATAATAAAAAGTCTCGATCTTCCTTTTTGGACTCACATCTTCTTTTCTTTGAAGTTTTCTTCTAAAAACTCCTACTAGCAAGTGATACACACATGCTTTATTCAGTCATTTTTAGTTCAGAGACTGCCTTTTATGGCGGCAAAACAAATTTTCCTTCCACAGGTACAGAGCATCCATGAAAGGGCTCAACTAGTTTAACCTCTCAAGACTGTACTCAAAACCCCATAGTTTTTGATTCTCCAGCTGTTTATACTACCGTAGAACTCATATTTTAGAAACAGTTTTAGATTTTTAGGCTATGTTGAAGGCAGTAGACATTTGGTTCATGACAGCCACTGAAGAACTAAGTTTTCACAACCTCACTGATGCACAGAGTAGCCAGGAATGTGGCTAGACCTGGTTTTAATATATGTATTTTCTCCTTTATTCATCCCCTAATCAATTAATCAGAATAGACTATACCAAGGCCTTTTTCCTGAATTACACCAACAATAAAGAAGCTTGACTATTACTGGGGTGGAGGGAAGAGATCAATTCAGAGCACATTACTGCACCAACAAAAGTGTAGAGGAAAACATGAACAAAACATAAGAATATAAGTTATGTATTTTACCAAGGACAACAAAACTAATAAACTATAGTATTATATGATTTTCTCACATCCCAACATGGTATACAATGAGCACTGGATTAATTTATCTCCTGTCTTCTATTATGAAGCACCTAGCTATACACAAATTTCAAAAAGATATTTCTATTTCAAAACTTATTACTAGTTCATGTTTCACTTATATATGAAAACACCACTATAGTTTTTAATTCAATACATTTCTCCAGTTTTCTTCAAAAAACACACTAAGCATAGAACACAGTAAAATTAAACATCACTATTCCACAGGCCTTGCACAATTTTTTTAGAAAAAACCCCCAGCATAAGGAAATCAGAGCTTTTACTACATAAATAGTGAAGAGAGCAACAGCAGTTGGGAACATGGTATGTATATAAGCTTCAATACTTTTCTATTTCAGTCTAACACAATTTTCTTTAAAGTACAAATGCTTACAGTACAATCTAAAGGTGCCTTTAAACCAAATTTTCTATCTGTGTCTTGTTCCCTGCAAAGCATTTGTTTTGGCAAACGGCTAAAAGCCTGCCAAGAAAAGATCATCGATCTTTGCCTGAAAAGCTTGAGCCAGCTTTATACAGTAAGGGCTTAGTACAAACACACAATGCTTACCAGATGTTCAATCAGCTAACTGGATACAATCCAAGGGGTGGCTATAAATCCACGGAGAGATGTTCGTTATGAAGGCTTTTGCCACACAGAGTTAAATTTATATAAGCACCCTTTGGAGAAGCTCTTCCCTGAGCAGTGCAGTTTAAATGGTTCATGCACCAACAGACTGAACTGTCACCAAGTGCTGATTTGCGAGTGCACCAATACCTTTAAAAAGAAATTTGGCTTTGAAAAGTTAGCCTGCAAAGTTCATTCTCCCAACTAAATGCCTATGCCATTACTCAAGTGAGTGTTAACCGGCAAGAGCCAAGAACTTAATGCGGACTCTCAGGCTATTATTCCACAGCTCCTCCTCTCAGGCTTCCCAGTTATTGCCATTTGAGTAACAACACGCAAACACCTCCTTCCAGTCACCATGCTACCAACAGGTGAAACTTTGTCTCAGAAGAAAGACATCACCTACCATACCAACAAGTAAATACACTTGTATCTATTTGATACAAGTATCAGAGCCAGGTATCTATTTGCATTAACTTACTCTAACACACTGGGGAAAATAAGAGATTTATTTAGAGTTCTTCATTTGAGATGAGAAAGTTGTCTGACTGAGAACCACAACGTTCAAGTTTCCACGTTAGTATAAATGCAACGCTTCAGGTATTTTTTTGATGGTTTTTTTTCTTTGGTTGGCTGTTTGGCTAAAAAACCTAAACAAACAAACACACAAGAAACTCAAGATATAGATGTTAAAGATTTTTTTTTCCAGTTGTAGACACAGTTATAAAATAGACAAGTAGTTTCAAAAACAAAGAGAAGTCTAGAAAAAAAATATTTTTGTAATAAACATCCACACTTCAGCACAGGGGTATTTTAAGTTTAAACCAAATAATACTCAAAAGAAAAAGCATATTAGTAATAGCTTTGAACTATCTCTCCTAAGAGGAGAAAATGAAGACATAGCAGAAGAAGAAAACTTTGCATATCAGTTTGTTTCTTTTCTTTCATTTTACTCTTTTTCCTCATTTGTGGTTTGAATGAGTAAAAAGCTGAATGGGGAAAAAAATAACCCCCCAAACCCTACCTAAAACCAAAGCTTCAAAGGAAACAGGTTCTCAGTTGATACACTGCATAACAAGTCTTAAAAAAGAAAGATTATGGTTAGGTTTGAAGTTGGTTCACACACTATTACTTTCAGGTTTTCTGTTAAGACAGGGAAGCCTGCAGAAGGAAAACCAAAGAGCTAGTGTAGGACCCTTTATGAAAAAAAAAAAAAGTGAGATCAGACCTTTAGAAGCAGAGTCCTCCTTACTGAGACTGAACAGAGCAGAGCAACCAATGTGTGCCTCGTTTCTCTGATTGGATATTTTACTCTGGAGTAGGAAGGAAAAGGGCTATACAAGATGAACACTTCAAACCTTATCTCCCTGAGCACAAAATATTCCCAAGAACTTCTAGGGGAAACTGCATTTGTAATAGAGCTCTAACTCATAAACCTACTTGAGTCAAGTGACCAAAGACAGAAAACATCCAGTTAACCCAGCCAGTTCAGGACTGTTCCCATACTTTCATATTATTTTAACTCCCAGCAAAAGCTACAGCCTTAAGTCTAAAAATGCAATGTTCGAGTGGCTTGCTAAGTCTCGGTAAACAGTTACCCAGATGTCAAACAGCATCCTTACTTCACAGATACTTTACATTTTACCACTGGAAGACTGCTTGCCCCAAAGACAACAGATCCTTTTGTGCAGATCCTTTCTGCTTCACCTACAGCTCTGGAGAAGCTACAGAGGCTTGTGGGGTCCCCCTGAGAGATACACACTCTGACTCCACCACTGATGCTCCCCAAACTCTATGGTTCTGCCTAAGCCACTTCTAACACACAGCTTCCTCTCAAACATTAAAATACAGAGGAAGGTAAAGATGTATTTGAGTTGAATGCTCAATCAAATTTTGGGTTACAAAAAAAGATATAAGAAAGTCTTTGATAATGACCTTTTTTCCATGTGTTTACCATAACTGCATAGGTTATTAAAAATAGGCTCTCTGTTCATTCTCATTTAAAAACAAGCAAAAATAATCTAGAAAATACATAACCTTCGTAAAAAAGTGGTTAAACCAGCACAGACAAAATGAATACATAAAGAAGGTTGACTCCTGTGTTTCAAAATTAACATGCAATTATCTGCAGTGAAAAGCTGGTGATTAACTTGAAACTTTCTTTTAGAGAGAGATGTCAGGAGGAATAGCAAAAGTGGGCTAGAGATACATCCTCATGAAGACATCGATCAGTGGGAATAAAGAACAATTGGTACCTTCTGAGAAGGTTTCTGAGAAACTGAAAAATGTTTCTAGAAAGAGAGGTGAACTGCTCTCCACCTACTAGAAGAATATACAGCTGAGGTCTTACCACCTAGTCATAATACTAGAAATTCTGAACAAACAGGAATTCTTTCACAGCCTGTTCAGCACAGCAAGATCAGCAGCTGATGCCACCAGGAAGCAACAAATGAACAGCCTGTCAAAGTTGCATTGGTAATAGAAGACATTAGTGAAAGAAAATGCTACTCTTCAGTAACACATTCCTGAAACAACCAAGCAAAAAGCACTAACTCTCTGATGTATGTCATTTAAATCTTGAGATTTTTGGTTAAGCACCTTGTACTGTTCTCTGTTCAGGCAGTGCCTGGCACAACCAGATTTCATTCACTGAGCCATTACAGCACAAGAAGCATAACTAATGATGATGACAACAACAACAACTACAAAGTAGTTCAAGGGAAAGCTCTGGCAAACAGATACATTAGGATTTGCAGAGAAAGTTTGCATCCTGGGGGATATTTTCTAAGAACAGATCTTGGCAAAAAGACATTACAGCATGGAATAAAAATACAATTTTCTTGCTGAATTCATTCTTCTGAAGTTGAACACCTGGAACAAATTCTCTGGATATTTTGATTAACAAGCTGTATCTATGTTATAGATCTATCAAGTATGAGACACAAAATTGGCATTAAGAATCACACCCTGCTTCTGCTGATACTTTTTTTCATGCAGACCTTCTGCCATGACATACCAATCAAAAATAATTATATTTGCAAACCTGAGAGCCTTCAAGTAAATGAGCTAAGAAGAATGAGGAAACCTCTTCCAAACTCATATATCTTGAGTTACATGTTAAGTACATAACCTGATGCACTCTGAATTCTAAGGACTTCTTTGTTAGCTATTTCAACATAAGAGGCCAAATAATCAACCTAAGCAAAATATTTTGCATTCACAAAATGCCATGACTTCAGCTAGCAGGCTTTATTGTAAAATATCAACTTGTGTTCTTCAACTTGTGCAAATTTAGTACCTTACAAGCAGAAGAATTTGAAGATAAATGTACTGGAAGCTGTAGTGTTTTATTGCAATTCAACTGCATGCTCTAAAATGGGGAGTCTGTAATTGTATAAGCCGACAACTGCATAATGCAAATTGGGACATCTAACAATGATAAATAATCATTACAACTGATTAGACATGGTACATAGAGTAGTTAAGAAAAACATGTCAAGGTCATTCTCAAGTTGTCTACAGTTGATTCAATACTGATGAATTTCAAAAGATAACTTACTTACAGTAGCTTTCTACCAACTTAGAAATTACCTGTATACATTTGTGTCACACATAAACCAGTAATTCAAAAGAAAGGAGAAACATGCAATGACAAATGTAGCAGGCAGGTCACAAGCTTTTAAATATAGCAGCACCTGTCTTTCAGTATATATAAAATTGACTCTGCTGAAAATGTTTCTAATTGTTCCTCAGGCAATTTACCTCTCTTACCCACTTGCTGGCCATCTGTTATTCCAGTTTATAAATCGAGTCATTGTGTCACTGTATTAGTTTCATTTTAAACTTTCAGCCTGCAGTTGGACCTTGGTCAGCTATGTTAGAGCTCTTGGGTATTACTCAAATAATTCAAAAAACTTTACTCACAATATTCTATAAGCACTAAAAGAAAAAGATGAAAAATTAGATGAAAAGACACTCCCAAAGCATGTCAATAAAACAGTCAATGAGTGCACTTCAGTCTAGAAATAATGCATGTGCTATAGCAACACTGAATTAATACGGAAAATCAACATGGCCTTGGACAAGAAGTAGCACTGAAGAAATGAGTAACACAGAATGTCTCACAGATTCTCCTGTTCACTCATGAGAGACTGATACACAGACACAACCTTCTCCATAGCCCAGGCAGAAGTTCAAGATACAAGACTAAAAACCTGTGCAACCATTAGATCCAGTTTGCAAAGTAAGAGAGAATAAATATGATGGATCTTTCCCAAGCTAATTCTTTCGTACAAACATAGGTCTCCTATAAACTTCGTTTTTCTTATAACTGCATACATAAAGTGGAGTCAACAGATGTTTGGTTAATAGCAGGATTGACTGATTACATGCTTTGCAAGACTGACAAACTATTCTGATAGAGTAACAATAACAGCAGCCACCCACATTTTGATTTGGTCTCCCAGAAGCAAGCTATCAGAAATGCTTGTTCTTGAAGATGTTATGTGTTTGCATATGGCACAGTTCACAGCTCAAAGAATTATGTAAAAAGATTCCTAGTTGTACTATTGGTTGCTGTGTCAGTTTCAGAAAAGCCACATTTGTTTGTTTAACCAAAGGGATTTGTTTTTTAAATATTCCTTAGGGTTCTGAGTGGGCAGTTACTATTCATCAGCACTTAGAAAAATCCAACAGAAGTATTAGAATTATAACAAAAAATTTCTATAAATAGAACTTTACCAATCACCTGTTGCAGTTATTCTAGGCTGTGAATGGACACCTTAGTGCATACCTACATTTGGGAAGCTTCCACTGATACAGCTGCTTCCATTCAGAGGATATGGATTTACTCTGAATGCACAAAGCTCTTTTAAATAAGGTAAATCTACAGAAGGTAAATAACTCTGCATTTCAATTTGGGCAAAGCAAAGTGTAAAGACCTGATTCACAGGTGTTAATGAAATACTGGTTACAAAGTTCAAAATGGAGAGTTAAACTAATGTATTTTAAAAGCTGTTTTCTCATCCTCTTCCTATGGCAACACCACCAAAGCAAGCTAAAGTATTTTGTAGAACTTATCTGGAAGCACAATACAGGAACATTCACATTTTAGCAGAAAAATTAAATCCTAACTTTGGAGAACATCACCTTCTCTGTGACAAACAGTTTATTTAGCATTTTCTTTTCAATATGCTGGCCAGACCGTTCTTACTAGAGAATTTACATAAGATTGATAAAATAAATAGTTACTCACTATCCCTCTCAGTGCAGTACAAACATTCAGAAGCTATAAGCAGCCTCCAAAGCAGAGTAAGCGTAAAAACAGGTGATGGTAAAATTGGGTTTGTTGTTGTTCTTTTAAGGGCTTTTTGTGTCTTTTTCTGCTTCAAAGACTGGAATTGAATGTAAGCAAGTTCTAGAAAATGATGTTTTCAGAACAAATCTAACTTCCCTGAGAAGTGAACAATCTATTGTGATGAGTTGGCTGGGCCGCAAGATACGCAGTGGAAAGCAGTCTGAAAGCCTTGTACTTTCCATGCTGCCTCCTAACAAGTGCACTGTTCACTGCTGGAGAAGTAGAGCTTCTTCAGGTGGCTTCTGAAACCAATTTCACCATATAGAGTGGCAGAGAAGCTGGCACAGCTCTATAACCTCCCATGGATTTGTAGCTTGGCTTTAGAATGGGGAAAATTTGCAAGCAGCAAAGACAGCAACTGCACTGTTCTTTTTACAGTTCCACATAAAAATATCTACCAGATGCTGATATTGATATGTAAAGGTGGCTCTCAACAAGTCTGTCTCTGCCTAGTGAGAGGGAGAAATACTCTTTACCTCCCTTTGCAACCTGTCATATTTCCATCTGTTCTGTACACCTAAGCCACAGAAGTAATGAAAGTCCGTGCATGATTCAGCTCAGACAAGGGGGAGAGGAGGAAGAGGAATTGTGTACTTTTGTTGAGGAAGTCAGCTTGTAACAATGAACTGTTTTCATTGTTTTGCCATGCAAATACAAACAGTGCAGAGGGATAAGCAATCTGGCAGCTGGGACTAAGCAACAATTGAATTTTAAGGAGGTATATGGTAACAACATAAACTTACTTTCAATATATATAGTGATTTACTAACAAAAGGTCTCAATTGGGAAATAAGGACTTTTGTCTCTTAGAGGCAGTGTAACAATGCTCTCTGTCCGTATTAATGGATGCAGCTAATCTTAAGTCAATTACACCAAAACAGAATTTGGATATCTTACTTAAAAAATCTTTTAGAAATGCCAGATAACTGAAGTTACATTATTGACTGCTGACAACTAGAAACCTGCTTACATCACTTAGAAGAAACAAGTCAGTTTTCAGTACGCAGCATTACAACAGTGGCTGGTGAGTACATAGTACATCTCAACAGCTGAAATGTTTCACTGCCTTTTTTCAAAATACTACTGAGAAACATAAAACTTGATTTCTTCCTCCAGTTAAAATCATTGCTACAGGTAATTTTATTTTCATAAATTGCCAATATTTTCCCCTCCAGAATTCCAGGTGAAATAGTGATACCCATTAAAAGAATGCTATGCATTATGTTGCTATTCAAAATGAAAACTGGAGTTTAAAAACAAGGTCCTGTTTAACAAATTAAGCCAAGAGTAGCAATCACCTCAACAAACCCTGGCCTCTAGAAAGTGATGCACTTCGTATAACCTTAATCTTATCTTCCTTTTATAATTCAAGAAATGCAGATCAACTACAGCAAACTGATCCATTGAAATTCATAAAATACATATCAGATAATCTTTACATATGTATATGTATACATGAAATGAAAGAGGCATTTTTGAAACACGTAGAATAAGCATCTTCACATGTGGTTGAGGTGTTTTTGTTCACTGCACAAGGATCCACCCAATGCTTCACTAAGATATGCCAAATTAGCTAGGCCACAGTCCTAATAAAGCAGCCCAAAAATAGGATTTCATAACATCACTAGCAAAACACCATAAAAACAGTTGTACAAACTGTCATACAAACCTTCTCCAATTTCCCTTGTGAGGAAAACTGTAACTTTCTTAGAGAATTTTGCAATACTTCTCCACAACACTTCTCCACAGTTATTAAATTGCATGGAAAGCTCTAAAACTATACAAGTTCTATTGCATTTTGTAAGCACACCAACTTTTCCAGAGTTCTACCAAATTCAGCCCAATTAAAGCCTCTTGGTCTTCCTGATGGCTTCCCATAAGACAGTATTTCATAAGCTGTTTTCCCACCCTTGATGGCCATTCGAGTGTTCCCCTTCAATGGTAATGTAGTGACACAAATTCTAGTTCTGCAGCTTTCCAAGCACCTTTCAAGTGTCACAGGGTAATGCACCACAAAATACAGGAGTCATTACCATAGCCATTTTTTTTATTTTCCTGTATAAAAGGCTAGAGAGTTTTAAACAACTTTTGAAGAGCAACGTAACCCCATTGTTCCCGCCTTCTGACAGTCCCACTTGAAAGCATCTTGTGATGAAATAGTAACAGCATGCTCACCTGGGTATCAATTAGCTATAAATGGAAGGATGGAAGAACATCTGCATGCCCTATGACTTACCAACATCAAAGCCCTTAACCACATTTCAGCTGATCATTTTCATGCCAGTTAGAAAGAGTTGTGGAAACTACTATTAAATTAATATTTTCTTCAATGTGCAGGAAGAAAAGAGGCAGAGCATATCTTATGTGGGTACAAAATGTGACTATAAGATAAAGTTTAAATAATCATTTCCTTCATTTTTAAAAGTCAGGATTTATAGCAATATGTGTTTTTGTAAGGTACTGCTAGTAATTGGTCAGAGTGCAGCAATTCATTACAAAGAACAGAAAGATAAACATGCTCTTCTGCTGTTTCTCAACTGTGCCAGGCAAAATAATTTCATTTCATAGCATTTTGGGTTTCAGGTCCTGTTAGGTGAATCTTCTTTATGTACTGTGAACCAACAATAACCTCATTTAGCTGAGCTCTAGAGGCTCCTGGAAGAAGCTGATCAGAGATGATCAGGGAACATAATTTAAAACAATCAAACCCAACCCAATCATCTAGGCCATTTCAGCAGATCAGGCTGTCATCAAGTGCATGACTAAGATAAACAGATTTGTTTCTTTATAAATTATCTTATTCCCACCATATATCACTTGACTCTGTTCAAAGTTAAGAGTAGAAAATTATTTTCAGATTTTTTCCTAAGAATTTATTAAGTACTTCTCCTTCATATTTGGGTTTCTTCCCAACATGTAACTGCTGTGTCATAAAAATGAAAACACCTCTTAAAATTACAACATTTTGGTCATTAATTTACTTGAAAAAGAAAATATTTAGTGGGAAAATACCAAATATTAGAATAATTTAAGAAACAAATTCTAGCCTCTCAACTTTGACATCTTATCATTTCTACCTACATAATGGTTAGCATTCTTCCAAACAAAAGAATCTGGAAGTTTCCTCTGGAAATTAATATTACTAAACTATTGTCAGTTCATTACTGTCCTTTTAGCTGGTATTATCATTAGGGATTAACAGAGTAAGATGAAGCTGCAACTTGCTTATTGACTCACAGGCAGATACATCAAAACGTGTTCATTTTAACTTGAGCTCATACAGATTTTAGAGGACATCAGTACACACCTTCTCTAATACTTCCATTGCAGAGACCCATGGAAGATTCCATTCATGAAAGAATAAGATAAAATATTCAAAGTCCCTACCTTCACCTGATGATCCTGAAAGGTCTATGATGACATACACTCTCCCTTCTGGCTCCAAGTCAATCTGTAATCAAGAAAAAAATTAGAAAAAAAACCCCTTAGAATGGTTCCCAAAGCAAGTGACTGCACATGCAGGAAACAAAGTTTCCACACATCACCAAGCCAAGGACACATAGCCTCCTTTTGCAGAGAGGTCTTGAGGACCTTGTGCCTTCACTGGAATAAAAAAGAAGTGTGCATGCTTGCAAAGTTATAACTCAGTGAATTTTACATATCGAATATTTAAAGCACTGTTCTGCCACACATTTGCACTGCTATTTGCAAGGACACAAGGAAGAAAGTTAAAAAGTGCTACGACTGAATAACTTTTTTACTGTAATTTATACTGAGCCCAGCTATGTAAATGTGGAAAACAACACTGTGACCTATTCAGAACCCAGCAAGACAGATCAGCTCTGGTCACAGAACGGGGAAAATGAACACACAGCTCGTAGGGCCGGTTAACACGTGTTTATAATACTCCCTTTGTGTGCCCACTGGGAAAAAGAAATACATGCTTTATCCTCTTTTTCTGAAACACAAAATTTGTTTATTTCTACACCATTCTAGTAGATTTTACGGAGTATGCTCTTGTGGAGATCACTTTCACTCTGCACGAAACACAGGTGCTCAGTATCAAACTGCTGTTTGATTTCATGAGCTGTGGGAAGAAGCTCCTGCAACTTTTAGGCACTACAATGAAGAGCTCATAACAAATCTTCCTGTATTTTATCATGTTTCATCCCACTTCTAACTATTGCTGGATTTGAGTATCTTAATGGTGCCCCCACCCACCTCTCAAAAATTAAACTGTAAATAAAACATTGTGTAATCAATAGCTCTTACTGGCACATAACAGCTGTCACGCGATTTCAGAGACTGAGTGACGTGACTTACATTAATACTGTATTTTCAACCTATTTTAGTGAGAAAAGCACACAGATAAAATTGCATGCCTGCTGCCAGGGCACCTCAGGGGACCTTGTCTGCCAGGGCGTGTCCTGCGTGTCACCACTCCAGGCGGGAGCGGGCAGTCAAGGAGGCACCAGGGCAGCCCCAGCCACGGCCATCAGGCGCATCCCAGGCTGGGCTGTGTGCTCTGCCCTCCACAACAGAAACCCCAGAACTTGCCCGATGCTGCTGCTACTCAGAAGCAACCACACAACAAGTTCATGGCTGGGAACAGGCACCCTCCCCTCCCACCTCACCACAGCCTTCTTCCTCCTCCCATGCCTGCCCCCTGCTCTGCCACAGCAGGGGAAGGTGGCCTTGCCTGCCCCATGCCAGCAAACACTGAGTCAAGTCACCTCCTAAGTCATGAGTGACATCAGGGTACAGCACCAGGCCAGCATAAGGTGACAGTCAAGAGATCACCAGTTCACACTCACAGCTTAGGAGACCAATCTGTTGACAGTCTTCACAAAACAGCAAGTAAATGAGAAAAGGAAGGAGACACCAGAACACCTGGGCTATGCCAGGCTTTGCCAGCCTACATTCACCAGACAGCTTTCTGGGGCCACCTTTTCTGTGTCTAGGCTTCTCTCATCACCTGAGAGGACCTTTACATGAGGGGCACCTCTGTTTTTTCCCCTCTTTTGGGCCACAGCTGCTGAATGCATCAGGGCGATGCAAGGTCCTCCTTCCACTGACCAGCTTCTCACATGCTTTGTGAAAATGTTTCTCTGTCCTTCAAGAGCGAGCCAGTAGAGGAGTTCACAGGTCTGGCTGATGTCATCGGACCAACAGATCAAGAAAATGATCTCAGCAGCTGTATTGTAAATAGATGAAGCAGGAAATAGGTGTTAGCCAGGCCAGGGGTTACTCAGAGGAGAGGAAAATGAAATCGCAGTTGAGTGGCTTTTTTATAAATACAGTGTTGAATATTCAAGTAAAGACATTTTTAACAGTTTATGAATCGGCAGCATGAGTTTTGTGGGGGAGTCTTCTGGGCTTTTTTGGCTTTTTTTTGTTTTGTTTTTAAAAAAGCTGCTGATCTTGAAATACTGCTCCCCTCCCTTTGCCATTTTTAAATCAGAAAAATATAAGATCAGAGGCACAGGTGGATGAATAGAGTTTGATGTCTATGCTGAGGGAGGCTTTTGAAAAACTGCTATAGCATTCAACAGATGGCTGTATTAAAGACAGACACGTCTAATGCTCTGTTTGTATCAGCACTACACACTGTTTGTTAAGCTTTCAGTAAAATACTTTATGCAGTTCAAATCCCAGCATGCACGCACACACGTAAAACCCCAACACCATCCCTGCAGAAGAATCAGGCATCTGGAGGAGTTAGTGGCCACCATCACAAAATCTCTCTTCTGCCGATTTTATTACAAACAACATTGGAAGGAATTCAGGAAAAAGAATGGAGCACTGAAACCAAGTTTCCATTACCCATCAAGTGGACTGTTTTCATTTACATTTTATTAGAAAACATGCTTACTGATTTTGAATTGGAAACTTTGCTGATGCTTTAAGCAAAATAACTATTTATAAAAGGGAGTCTCTTTTACAAAGAAAGCATGTTTCAGACTTAACATGTTCTAATACCAATAAGAATGAAATGGACATTCTTATTTTTAGATTTATAAAATAACCACATTTCATTTCAGTGAGCACCTATGCCGACAATCTCATCGGTCACACAAATTAGTACTTTTGCAAGAAGCCAGCAGCTCAGCTGTCTCAGCTGACCTAACATATAAAAAGAACACCCCAATGAAAGCAGAATCCCCTAAACTGACAGGAATCCTTTTTCATCTCAGGTCTTTCATGTATCAAGGTAAATAGAGAATGAAAAGGACTGATTCAAGCTTAATTTTTTCATTAAAAATTTCTAATTTAATGCCTAGAAACATATTGACATAAATACCTCCAAGACAGATTACTAGAATATGAATGCCTTTTCTTTCAATCTGTGCATTAAACTACACTTAGACTCTGCAATGTCATTTTATAAATAGGTAACAAAAGACGCATGCACCAAAATTTAAAGTTCCCGTGCATTTTTCACCAAATGCTCTGAAAGTCATCACATGTGAAATGCTCTTAGATATACATAACCACAACCAGAATGACTGGCTGAATTCAGCTGAATGTAACAGACGTCCTTGAAGGAAATGGAAATAGTCTGATCACAGCAATTCTGATCCCAACCCTTCACTTTGACTAAAAATACTTCTCTCTGAATGTAGCCAAGCTTTTATATGTGCAGAGAGACACTGAGAGCAGATATCTAAAAAGACATGACTGTTTAAAAGAACAACAGGGAACAAGGCAAGATGCAAACTAGGGATAGGACAGAGGAGTTGATACAAAATCAGCTTTGCGGTAAGCAAGACACATTGCAAAATACACAGCTCGCACATATATGGGCACATTTCCCACCTGCAGCAAAACATGTAACATTTATCATTGAGCAAAATGTTTGATCACTTTATCCTGTCACCGGCCCATGCTATTGTTGTGACTTTTGCTAAAACAGTTTTAGAACGCGCAAGTCAGATTGATTTTAAAGGTACTTTAAACAACTTCCATATTGTTCAAATAATCCATATGTGGCAGCATATTGAGATGAGCACAATCATTGCTGGAAAGCAGCAGAGATCATCAAAAACTCCAGGCATGAATAAAACATATTAGTAGCCTGTTTCAGGGAACAAAAGGCAACCATCCATAAAACCAGACATACTTCCAGAGGAAAAAACCCATGTTGAAAACAAGGCCAAGCTTGAGCATATTGAAGGCATTTATATAGTTTCACAGTCATTAATGGATTTTGTTTTCAACACCCTTCTGAGACAGTTCCCCATCTGCAAAATGGGATACTCCCAAAGGCACAAGCTAGACTAAATGACTTGCCAGAAAGTCATACCAGAAATCCATGGTTAAACAAGAAAACTATGATGTCTGGAGGCCCAGACTGCCCACTGGATCATTTCTCCTGTTCCTCAGTTAAGCTTCACTTTGTCAAGCAATACACATCCTGTCTTCCAGCAGTATGAGAGACTACTAAGTACTCTTTTTTTTGACAGCCTTAATGGGTACATATCTAGAAGGCAATTTCCTTTCTTCTCCATTCCATTAATACTCATCAGTAAAAACAATGCAATCAAACAAAAAATGACTTAAATATTTCTCTGCAGCATCTCCAAAGCATCACAATTCTTGGGCAATTCTGGCAAACACAAAATTCAATCAAACTATGCAGAAGATCGTGAAAATGGTTCAGCTTTTCCTCAAGGTTTGGTTTTTGCAAGTTTTTAACTCCTATGCATTCTTCTGAAAAACTGAGCCCTAAGCTAAGCTAGGAGCTCACCTTTTTCCTCCTCTCAGATGCAAGACATTAATCCCCACCCACAAAACATGAAATTTGGACAGAACTCTCTTGGGCTAAGATTTTCTCAGGAAATCACACTCTCTCTAATCTCACAGAGATGAGGAAGACTAGAATATGCTATGGAAATACTCGGATCGCACCGATGCTTCGTATTTGCATATGAATAAGCCTGAATAATTCCATCAGTGTTTGGGGATGTTTTTTCATTGTATTTGACAGCACCGGCAGAGAGATTTTGCATGCTCTATGGAGCAAATTGAGACTTGTTGTAAACAAGCGATTGACTACTGTCTTGAATGGCTCAGTGCCCCACTGCCATAGGTTTTCATTTGATCATAACGGAGTCCATCAGTCATCTACGCTCCAACACAAGAACATCACCTAAGACTGAGTGCGCTGTACTCATTTAAAAGCCAACTTTTCTCAAGAGAAATTTAAGAGCAGTCATTGACATAAATGCAGATCTAAAATAAATAATGAGCAAAGAAATGCATTTCCCATAACTGAACCTCCAAACAGCACAAAGGCTGAGTAAGTTCTACTCTGATCATCCTTTAGCTAGACAGTATATGAGACACACCAAAACCCCTTCAAACCTAAAGCTGTTGAAGATTTTGGCAACAGCATAAACCTAAATAGACTGTATAAGCCACAGAAAGAGAAAGAATTAAATCATAAAACCTGCTTTGCACCTCTTCTTGTGATGTTCTAGGATTATCTGATATTTGGGTAGCTTAAAGCATAAACCCCCAAGCACATGAGCTGTCACTGCAGATGGTTATTTGAGTCATGTCAGACTTGAGAGGTCAGTATGTTTTAACCCTTACTGTTAGCAGCATAACAAAGTTTTTTGCTGAATACACAACTTCTCTGAAAGAAGAAGGTAAGAGATTGCGCTTAAAATGCTGATAGCTGCAAAGGCTGAAGGGGTGTGTGAGGTTTCATCTGTTTGCTGTTATTAGAGGCATTTACTTCTCCAATTTTCATAAAATATTATTTCCATGAAAATGCAGAAGAAAATCTGAACAGTTATAATCTAATAGAAAATGACTGGAAAGAGCCTGAGCTGGTCTTTTGTTCTTTAGCCACAAGATTTTTTTGCTGCACTTTAGACACCTAATACAGTATCTATTTTAACTTAATTAATAAAGAATAAAACAATATAGCCAAAATTACCGAAGTCCAAGTTATTTAAAAGCTTTCAAAACCACCATCAGTGTTGTAACAGAAGCAAACTCTTGACCAAAAGCTAGAGGTATGATTAAACTTGCAAACCCCCCCAGCATTCACACCTGAATCCCTAGCAAGTTCACCTGAAATTAAGAGGTTTGCAATAAGCTATATAAGATCAGCAAAATAGCTGAGAAAATTTTATTTAATAATATCACCTGAAAATTTACCATTTCAAATGTTACATCATTAATTACATTTGATAAACTTGACTTTTACAGAAATTATCCAGAAAACATATTTAGAAAACTTCCCTAGAATATCCATTTTCCTCTGTGATGCTTTCCCCCCCCCCCATCAGCCTCCTCCTCTTCTGGAAAAGAAAGCAGGGCTCTTTGGAGTCAGGGCACTGCCACAAAGTTCACAAATCTGTCTTTCACTATGAATGTTACATATTTGATTATTATAATTACAGAGAAACATAACACAGCTTGCTATGTTGTAATTGACCACAATGATATACATAAAAGTTCAGAAATTTTGGCCACAGGGGATTCTATCAATTATTTACTCATACTCAAAAGTCAACAAAAAAACATCAAACATCTTGCACGACCTATAGAAAACATCAAACACTTTCCAGTGCCAGACACATTCACAGACATAATACAGAACAGAAGCAGCCACGGAAGAACAAGATTCAGTTGAAATAACCACAGTATTCAGAAATCAATTCTAAACCAAGAATCCTTCAATTACTTAATATAGCATATAGTGATACTCAATTGGGGCATGCAGAATCACATATAATATGACTTTGGTCTTCCAAGATCTACTGTACCTGTGGCCTCCCAGGCCCCAGCGAAGGGGCATTTCTGAATGCACAGTGACACGTGGACATGTGCCTGAGCACAAACATGTCTGCGCTCTCAGAAATAACACACGCGTTTTTGTGTGTTAGAGGGAAGAACAACTTTCACAGACCACTGTGTTGGGAGTAGGATGTTCATGGCTCGTTTTCTGTCAGAATCCAGAAAGTGAACTTGGACAGCTGGCTATATTTACATGCAACAAGACAGCAGAGCACTACAAATGGCTGCAAAGGCATTAAGCAGCACGACCACAGAGGGGACACTGCATCAAACCAAGTTTCTGACTCCATGGTCTGAAGTGAGTAAGAGAATTGCCTTCACTTCTTTGAAAGCTCCAGGTGGTGGAAAGTATCTATAGCACAAGATACCTATAATCTATTACCTATTATTAGCGTTTAAGAGTTATATGACTCTTACATAACCTTAAGGTTAGGGTTTCTAAATACCTACAAACACAATTCATGACAAAGGGAAATAAACCAATGAGAGAGAGAGCTCTCTTCATGAGCAGAAAAATAAATAAATGACCTTAAGAGATAAGATTGCCTAGACTAACCATTCCAGGCATTCTGCATGTGAGCAGGTCAATGGAGACTCGCGCTAGTATGAGTGTTTCAAACACAAGTGTGTGCTGTTTGTTGGTTTACTTAACCCAGTACAGTTATTCTGATGATGTAAATGTCTTTTATTACTAAGCCTTATGAAGACAGGGAAATAAGCAGAAGTTACGTAGTACTTTTTCACTGTACTATAACTGTATCTACACTAGAAATAGAGGATGAGTTATTTTAGCAATGGTAATGAAGGTAAAGCACAAAGAACGCACACAAGCATAAGAGGTGTGTTTGCCTGAGCCATGCTCAACTAGACTTTTTGAGTGAAAGGACAGTAAAATCACCTACCGAAAAAAAGTCTGCACAAAGCCATTCACTTGAAATATCTGCTAAATGTATTTCAAGAAAGCAAAGAAACTCTTCAGACAAACACTTTCCCAAACAGAGGGTTATTTGATTTAAGCATAAAGGAATTGCGCTGTGTGGTAAGAGCTGACCTGCAATTTCATCACAAGGCTTTTCAAACTGTATTCTTTAATGCACTAGTGCAGTGGCACTCTCCAAACCATAGGGAAATAATTAACTGCCACAAAGCATTTAAATATATTTATTGTCTTGACTTATGGGCAATTTTTAATGTCATGCTACAGAACTGCAACCAGAAGGGAGGGGGTTACCTATACATTAGCAATAAAACACTGAATAGAGAATCAGGACTGCAAACACACTGTGGTTATCCAATCACTACATGTTAAAACTGATAAAGGCTGTCAAATTATTTCACCACAGTACAATTTCAGACAACCGCTTGCTCATATACCTAAGCCAAACTCCTAGCTGGCACATTTGCTCAGTCTAAGGAATCACCTAAACATGTTGATTTAACCAGGTATTTGGAGTTTCTCTTAAATTGCAATAATATTTCCTCTGATTAGACACCTTTTCAGCACTTTGGATAACTATTATGAAATAGATATCTGCATAAAATAAGTACAAAAATAAGCAGAGGACCTTGGATTGACTTAGTTTTCCTGGTCACATACAAGAGTTTTCATGCACTGCATACATTTTTCCTTATTTCCTTAAGTAATTTCCACATTTCCCTATATATTTTAAGCAAGACTTTCAAAGCAGCACTACCTGTTTCCTGTAAAGCATATGGTATGTTTCTTCTCTTTATGGTCAAAACTCACCTTTCTTGCACTCTCCTCCTGCCAGGTATACTCCGAGGAACTCAAGAAAGTATATAGTAGGCAATATCCACATAATATTTCCATGCAACTAATAAAGGAAATAGCTGGGCTGATTTTTAGACCACAGAAATCAGGAAGATTAACAACTGGAAGATCGAAGACCGAGGTGGTATAAATTAAAATCCTTCCTAAACAAGGTAAAACAATCTTCAAAGACAGTTTATAAATAAATGCTAGAAAATTGTGATATTTAGATGATGTGAAGTTGCACACAAAACAAAACCCACAAAAGAACTTGCCTATTCTAGAACTAGAACTATTTCGAAACAAAGGTCAGGACTGTCGATGACATCCTGGTTTGAGTAAAGCTTTCACCTGCATTAGAAGATATTCCCAGATATTAGAAAATAAATGTACCTTACATGGAACCTCAGCCCAGACTAGGCAGACACTTCAGCCTTAATCTCAGACCCTTCCCACAAGCGCTCACATTTTCAGTCTTACAAACCCTACTGCACAACAGCTGTCAGTAGCTTTTGAGAGAGTTTCAACTGGACTTACGATCATCAATGAGCCAGATAAAAGAACGGAACAGGGAATTGAATTCACTTTGGTTCAGTTCTAGTTCAGGTTCAGTCGTAAGTAAAGTTGTGCTGCTTTGTTTCAGTTAGCAACAAAACTCACATCTAGGTTTTGTTCCACTTAAGAAAAACCTCAACATTCAAACAACAACTACTGTTCATGAGCTTGAATTCAGTTCAGCTCCCTGGGAAGAAAGGAGAAAGGCCTTCCTATAGGAAAGGTGAGCACATTAAATGTACTGTCCATTTGTATTCACAATAGAAATTAATCTTCTATTAGGAAGGAAACAGCTTGATTCAATATGCTGCAAATGGACAAATTGTACTTCAATGACACTCACTGGAACTTGTAAGTAGCTTGTTGATTTGCAACACTGGCATCAGCTGCAAGCCAGAGTGCATCAGCAGAGAGAAGAAAAACACACATCACTAAGTGTTTACCCTTCTCTTTTGCCAGTTTCATTTAGATATGAATGAGATCTCCTCTCCCCACATCCCCCAGCTAAAGTGGCTGAAACTACAGAGTAAGCAATTCAGATAGCCCTGGAGGTGTGCCCAGAGGTGTTTTCATTCTCAGTAACTGCCTATGAATGACTAAGTTCTTTCCCTCCAATTTCAGAAAATGAACAGTATCTTATTTTAAGAAGCTATAAAAACTTGCCTGAAAATTCTCCAGTTTCCAAGCTGCTCCTCTTTCTGTGCAAAACTGGATTTTTAACATGACAAAATTCTTGACCTCCTTTGCAGCTTACTTTAGTGTACTGTTCATGAAATTTTGGCTGGTAATCAAGCTGTCAGCACTGCTGAGCATCACTGCATCACCACACACAGTGAATGACTCGAGTTTTTATTTCAAATCTCACCTTGGCAACCAAGACCAAAGAAGAAGGTTGCAGGGCTGAACTCTTTGAACTATCCAGATGGTCAAACTACTCTGAAGCAGTGCCAAAGAGGGGCAGCTCTACAGACTGTCACCAGGCAAGAAACAAAGAATACTACCTCAGGTAGGGAGAACTTAAGAAAGACGTAGAAATAACATCATACAGGGACAGAAATATCTTCAATTAAAAACCACATCTGAATGAGAAGAATAAAGGATGTAGGGAAGGAGACGATCATGTAATGCAGAGACTAAAATTACATATACAGCTCAGAAGTGGCATGAAATTGTCACAGGTAAACAAAAGGAAGTAAAATAATATTTCAAGAACAAAGCTAAGCTAAAATTACTCTAGAAATGCAAAATTTTCTTTTAGAAATATTAACCTCTTTTAACCTCATTCTTAAATCTGAGAATGCTTGTCATTACTATTTCACTGTCCTGCTATGTCAAAAGACCCTGGCTTTATCATTAACATAATGGGCAAGCTTTTTAAAAGTGAATAAAGAACTTTAGAACAGTTTTTAAATCAGGTCACCAAACCCCATGATGACTTATTTTATTATTCATCCAGGGAATGGGAAGCTTGTCATTTGTTAAAATGTCTTTGTTTAGATAAACATTTGTAGTAACTTAAATGCAATTTAAAAAAATGTATCTCCTACTTTCCCATTCACATTCACCACAGATATGTCTCTATTTTCAAGGAAAGAAACTGAAAAGCAAAAAGGGAATCTTTACCTTATAGAATTATATAAATTTGGGATACAGAAAGGAGGTTGTAAAAAGATCACAAAAATATTTGTTTCCCCGTTAAGAAATGTTCCTCCACCAAGCATAAATAAGAAATCATGAATGCACAAGCTTCAAGAGTTACAAATTAATGTTCTTCTGCTAGGTCATGAAGATGGGGAAAAAAAGGTATGTTCTACAAAAATATCCTCTAGGACCTTTCACATATGTATCTGTGAGTTTCTTTACAACAAGCACTGACATTACAATAAGCAATTGCTGTATAATATACAAACCACAATAGTTATACAGAATTGGCATCGCATATTTAAACAAAAGTACTCTTTCTGAAAATATCTCTTCTACTTACAGCCTGCCAAGAACTGCATTGCCAAGAACTGCATTGATTCAGAGATTTAGATCAAGTTCTAGAGAAATTCAATCCCCCCCAAAGGTAAATTCCAGAATAGCACTAAAACATTTAACTACCTTGAACAAATACCCAGAACTGGTAAAAAAGCCTCAAAATTTGACAGAAAATGTACCCCCAATGCTATTTTATGTGCCTTTCTTTAAAAAACTGCCAGAAGAACTTCTAGCATTTTTACTGCCAGAAGAAGACATTGTTGGAACATTCTTTGTTTCTACTTTTCCCCCCTTTAGAAAGTATTATGATAAGAACTTTAGATAGCAGTTAATAATGTTGGGGCTTTTTTTAAAACAGTTTTTGTGTTGCTCTGATGATGTTTTATCCTCTGTTTAATCATCAGATTAGAAAGATTAATGAAGCTAATTCTGTTAACAAAATGGCTATCCTGAGGACTACAATTATCTCTGATTCACTTGGACTTCCTCTGCAGCTTTAGCCATAACAAACCCAGAGCAACTCTGAGACTCCTCAGATGTCAGCTGCAAAGCACTTTGTTAAAAGAACAGCTAAACAGAAAACTGATAAAGTCCATCCTACCCATGTTGAAATGCAAAAAGGAAAAACAAGTAAAATAAAATTTAGTAGCTTGACACATGCTGCCAGGCAACCATGAAACAGATACACCAGAATGTACCATCTTGAGTACAGAGATTACAGAAAAGGAAATGGCAAAAATAGCCATACTATTATTACTGTTCCTGAAAAGTTAGACAGCACAGTCCACCAGTCAGAAGTGGCACACCAGGAATAGATATACCTTCAAAACTCCCTAAGAACAAACACGTTGCCATCCCTGTGGCATTAACTGGCATTTTTCTTTAGCATTTATTTTCATTTACTGTAGTATTCCAAACTGAATTAGATGTGGCATTCTCCCATGTTAGATATGAATTTGACGTGAATGATGCCTTTTAAACCTTTTTAAAATCTCACTCTTTCAGACATCCAGAAAACTTTCCAGTATTTCCTGGATTTAAGAAAAAAAAGCAAAACAGTATCAACAGAAAAATCCACCCTGAGACTTAGTCTGCCTTGTATTGTAGGGATTTGGTTGTTCCTCTTTTAGTCCATGAGGAAACAGGAAGCACAGAGTCATTTACAGTTTTGTTCTTTGAAAAAACTGATTATAATTCAAACCCTTTTTTCTTCGAGGGAGGGGCAGTGTGGCTTGGGTTTCTCTTTTTTTTTTGTTTCTTTGCTTTCGGTGTTTAGTCAGGTATTATTTGGGTTTTTTGTTAATACAAGAATATTCAAATTTGGGTAATTTCTTTGCAAGAGCTTAGGTTAGATTTCATACAGCCAAATATGACCCCTGGAACTGGCCTGAAGATAACTCAATAATTTTTGTTCATTTAGCTCTTGAAATTTAACTCTAAATGCATAAAAAGAATTTAGTTCTGCTAATGGAGGGCAGAGCATGCTGCCTGCTTATTCCTGTATCGAACCAAGTAAGTAGAGCAAGGCTAACACTTGTCTTCCAAGAAACGCTTTCAGTGTTTTCTGAAAATGTCTAGGCATGAAGGATCTGCTACATCCTTTGCTAACCAGTTTCATTAGTTTATCTCTTAATGTGAAAGGAAATGTCCGTTTTAATAATCTGCCTGGCTAGCCCTCAGTTCTTGTTTTACCCTTCTCAGATTCAAAGAGATTATTTTAAAATAATCTTTATTTTTTTAATGGTACTTTATACATCCAAATTAAGTAACCTCCCATTGTTCCTTTTATTTAAAGTAAACCAGTTTGCTCAGAGTCTCTCCCTATAAAGAATATTCTCCAATATACGAATGCTTTCAGATATCCTCCTGTGAGCTGTGCTATTGACCTGCTGGGTCACTTTGGGCAATAAACTTTATTAACCTCCCATGTGCCTATTTCACCACCTTTAATTAGTCTTACTTAAGAGTACAAATTCTAAAAAGTTCAGGCTCTCCTTAACACATTTGTGCAATTAGACCCTCATCTTTTTACCATTACCTACACTGGATTTCACCGGTTCTAAGCATGGTGTCATATTAATAATCTGAACTGCTAAACTGGCTAGGAGTAATGAACCATTATTGTAGCCTATTGATAACCCTGCACATACATCTGCTAGGGTGCACCTCTTTCAAAAAGCATGGGACCTTACCACTTGACTTACAAAAAAATTTCCATTTGGGGTTTACAGTATAAGATTTTGTAGTCCTAATTCCACACAGAGAGGGCAGAGAGGTCTTGCAGCAAGTCTACCTGACCTTCAGTACACTTTTTCTCAATTTCCAACCAGTTTTTAAAATGTCGACCTCCCATAATCCTCCTATGTTCAGCCTACAGAAGAAGGAGGAATAATTTCACACCTGGGGGAAGTGTCATGAAAATTCTGTCAGCTGTAAGAAGGGTGGAGGCAGGCAGGATAGGCTTCTTCAGGACTGCATCTAAGTTTTGGATACCCTTCTTCCTCATTCCTCCATGGTTGGCCTCCAATTTCCATAAGCGCTATCCCACACAGCTTGCAGAAATCTCTGCCTTACACAACCCTATAACCAAAACTTAGTTCTCTCCAAGTTTGTTTCAAAACTTTCAAAACAGCCTTATCCGAAAAAACTTACCTTAACAGGTGATCTGAAATGGGAACTACATATCTGCATTTTTTGCTGGAAGTATACAGAGAGTTCCCAAAGAATTGCTTGACTACAGTAACAGCAATAGCCCAAAGACTTGAAATACAGAAGAGGAAGTAGCATTACCTTTGTATTGGGGAAGAAAGTTTTTCTGTGTATTTGGGAGGATGGGGGTTGGGGTTGTTTGGCTTGGATTTTTTTTTTTTTTGTGCCCCTCCCACACTTCCTTTTTTTTTTTTTTTAAATCCAGTGTGTTTTCCTTACTAGTAATTGAGATGAAAATGATTCATGCACAAGTATGACCTTGTTAACCATCCAGACAATCCCCCTTTAAGAAAGGCTCTTTTGGGGAATGCAATAGATCTTCATGATGTCTGTGTAATATTTCAGAGAAAGACAGTTGGACTGTTTCCATTCCTGATTCTCTCACCCTGTCCAATCTCTTACTTGTGGCTCAGTCAAATATGTTGCATTTTAACTTTTCCCAGGAGTCTGCACAGTTTCTCTTTTGGATTGTTTCAGATTTCATTCTCGGCAAAGCAGCTGACTTTAAAAGTGCTTTCAATTTATCCCAGTGCCAAACCACTCCTCCATTAAGGAGAAATGCTCCCTCTCCAAAAACTCAACATACATACATACATACATGTGTGCATTCTAATAAAGTTGCTAAGTATTAAATTTTGAGATGCAGTGGGATCCAATAAAGATGAAAAGAGGAGAATGTTAGCGTTCTTGGGATTTGGCTCAAACAGTAGTTGGTATTCAGCCATAGAGATGTGACTAATTCTAGGCAATTTGGTAATTTTTCTTATACTGTCCTTAAAAGAAAAAAAAAAAGATATTATGTAACTTTGGAATTGTGTTCTGAACTGAAGTAAAGCAATTCAGCAGCCTTTACCATATACCTGAGGAAATGCTGAGTAAAACAATGCAAAAGCTGTTTTACTGTTAAAAGTTCTTTAAGATCATTAGTTAATCTAATTTTTATAGGTTTTTTTTTTAAAAAAAAACCCCTAATAAAAATCAGTTTAATCTGAATCTTGACTTGCAAATTTGTTCTCATTTCTATCTTAGGTAATTTAAAAAGAAAATCTACTCTTTTAGCACCATGAACAACCCCAACAGTAAACCTGAAACATTACCAGGTATTTTAGAAATACTTTAACCATGTTATTTTCACTTTATGACAAAGCTCAACACCCTGTCTAATCCAGTGTCGAGAAGAGCTGTCACTCCTGAGACAGAATCCTACAGGTAGCATCTGTAAAACAGGTATACCCTAAAGCACTCTTCAAGCAAGCAAAAAGAATAACCTCGCAGCCACACTGGGCTCTCCTGATATTGCTCAGCCCCTGCGCCCTTCACTCCTTGACGCATTGTAGAATTTCACATGGACAGTGGCACCTTTTCTGACTGCTACCACAGACTTACCACAAAGCAAGCAAACTTTTTACTCCACTTTGCTCTCACTCCTTGAACAATACCCAAGGAAGGAACTGGATATCTCTGAATCAGCAAAGTATAAACTTAAGATCTGACTAGTGTACTTGAATTTATTTTGTTACCATTTAAATGAGATGAGGTTTCCCTCCTCCTTTCAAATTGTTAATAAAATACACAGAGTGAAAAACACAAGCAGTAGCAAACATGTTAGCATTAAAAACAATGGAGAGAGATTGGCTCTCTGACTGCATATGCACATTGCACAGATCTCACAAGACCTAACAGACCATTTGGCAAGAAAGAACAATACTGGAATGAAAAACAATACACAGAAAAACTAAGCAGCATTTTGACAACTGACATTTTATCTACATCGCCATCAAATCTCAAGGTTTTTTTCAGGTACAAAATTAACTAACAATGTAGGAATCGATATTGCATTCAGAATCAGTTGCATAATGCATGGCTTGGATTTTTATAACCATGAACCAAGGCACATTTTAAAAATATGCTTCTCTATCAGTTATATGCTGGAAGTTACAGTTAATTCTGAGAGTTCAAGAAACAGGAACTCATTTTGAGACCCACACTCCAATAAGCCTATAGCAACAACTACTCCTACTCTGACTCTAGAATTTTATGGTAGCTTTTTCTAGATATTCAAGCAGTTATTTGATATGGTATTTTTATACCGAAATATTTTAGCAGTTAAGCATAAAATCTACTACATTTAATTATCTCTATGTATCATCATTTTCTATAAAATTACTGAATACCAAGCTTTCTGAGAGCTTTAAATCACTGTTATTTCTGCACCATGTTGATAGTAGTGTTTTGTTAATTGAGTCATTAAAAATGGTAATACAATATGAATGAAAACATGGGTTCCTTTTCCCATGGGTAAGCGAGCAGAGCACACGTCAAACCGAACTGCATGCTTTACTCTCACCCATTTATCCTTCTTGTACTTCCCCTTACTTTTTACATGAATCAGGATAATTATTGAGTTCACACTGCAAAAATTTCTATGAAGAATCATGTTTAATGGCAGTGTAGGAGCTGTTGTGAAGGATCCTGCATTGAAACACTGCTAGCTTATGGCAGCATTGCTCTCCACACCAAATTTACTGTGAACAACAATCACTGAAGGGAAACTGAAGTCTACTGAAACGATCACTCTACAGACAGCAGGTTCTTCCTGGGAGCTCTGAGACACTATTTGAGGGTGAAACTGAAAAAAGCTTTTGGAGAACAGGGCAGCAGCAGTGGGCTTACTTGGCTGCAATCTGGAAGCAATGACTGAATCAGTCCTTAGTAATAAAACAAGTGAATTTCATAGATAATTCAAAGACAATGAGCCATCCAAAACCTACCAAACCTCCTACCGACTGCAGTTTGTATTAGACTGTCAGTGACTCTGGGTCTTTCACACAGATGGCTCTAGCAAACCAGTGTTCAAGAGCATGCCAACAAAGTTTGGGCTTGGTTTAAAAAAATGAAAAAAATAATCTGTCAGACCTCAAGGCTCCATGTTTACTGGAAGCACATTTGGGGAGAGACAGAAGGAAATTATGCCCTTACTGACACAGCATTTTATTTTCTCTCCCCTAAATCACCTCCCTCTCGTGGCCACCTCCACTGCTACAGAAATGCTCCACAAAAAGAGCTGATAAAAGCAGAATGAAAGACTTATTTAAGAAAAGGTCATATGGTCTCTTTGAGAAATCAGACGTAAGTAACAGCAAAATTACTCAGTTATCTATCTCAGAGTTATCTGGCACTGCAGATAAGGTTATGAACATGTCCATGTTTTTCTCCTGTCTTATTCCACTATTTGTGGTGCATTGATTTTACTAAGTGTCACTAAATGGATGACACAAAAGCAAAGATGCCCATGCAATGATAGTCGGGAATACTTTTATCCCTCATGTTTATTACAAACCACACATAGCCATCTCTGGAAAGCATCATCAGAAGAATACAGAGTAGATTTCAAAAGAGGGAACTTCAACAGGAATGCTGAATGAAGTTGTACTTTAAGCTCGCTCCACCACAGAATCTTTAATATCACTCCAACGCTGCTGAGCTCAGATCTATCAGGAAAAAAAATACCATTCCTTTTAAATTGTATTAATTGTATCAAACTCAAAAAAGGGAGGCCTCAGTAGACTTGCGTTTGAGAGTTGCATCCCGAACCTAAGGTTTAATCAGTTCTCTTACTCGTTCTACAGTTGTATGCATCATACAAATGCTGACAATAAAATACCTTGAAGATAAAAATGAAATTACATACTAAGACAAATTTTGTAGACCAGTTTAAAAGTGGGGATTCCTACTTGCTACTTGAAAAAAGCAAGATACTGAGCAGAGATAAGCTGTCGTTTGTACATGCTGTATAAAAAACCCCACCGCTCTAGTCCACAAATCTCCATCTGAAAAATTAATCCAGTTTTATCTTATGGAAATTAATCCAGATTTAGCTTCTATTTCCTACTTCAAAAACAGTGACACAAACAATTTTATTTTTTTTTTAACTCCTCAAAGTTAGACAAATATAAATAAAGCTCCCACATAGATTAATCTTCAGAAGTCATTTCCAGTGTGAAAAAACACTGCTACTCTATGGGGGACTAAGGACTGAAGAAGGGGAAACCACTCAAAAGCATGTGTAGTAGTATTCTCCCACTTCACTGTTATTTGCAGTTTTCCTCCCTTCTTCCCTTGTGCTGAGGGTAAAATAATTCAATCTTAACTTTTATGCCTACAAGAAAAGTTTTTGCACACTGAATTACAAACTTTAAGAGAGTGTTACCATTTCAGTATTATCTGAGACCCAGGATGTTCCCTGAGGTGCTCAGAGACCACTGGCAGCATCCATTCAGTAGCTGCTACTGAATAAACTGGGCATTCAGTGTTGCTACAGGATGCCTTTGCAGTCTGCAGGCAGGGCAGAAAGGACTTCTCACAGAGTTGTTTAATTGTCACAACACAAGCGCAAATTCATGGAGGACAGAGGATGTGCAAGTAAAAATAAGTAACACAGATGGAAAAAGCCCTACCCCCTACAACTTCAAAGGACAGAGGAATATGGAACACCATGCACAAGCCAAGCTGCTACTCCCAATACACAACATTCCTAAATCTGATTGACACACAGATATTTTTATTTTCTTTGCAACTTCAGTTGTGGCACATTTTTGCCGTTTGCCATCATGTAATTTCTATGCACTCTACCTGGTATTTATAGGCTTTTGAGATCTCAGTACTACTATAAAAGTAATTCTAAATTTCGGACTCTAAGCATATGATAACATTACATCCATTAAGCCTCTCTTAAAAGAGCTCAGTCTTGATGTACCTACTAAAAACACATTAGAAACGAATTTAGATGCAAATCTGCTTGAGCCTTATTTGGCAGACATAGGACTAAAAAGTTGGCACTACAGCCTCTGTGCCCATTGCATTCCTTTGTTTCTGAAGTTTCAGATAAGCAAAGAATTTTGTGTGACTGTGTTAAAAGCCAGAAGATTCAAGGAAGATTGCGAAAACTTTTCTGATGCTGTTACTGACGAGGCATAAGACTAAGGCACTTGAAAATTAAATAAAATAAATACCATGAAGAAATGCTTGCCTTCCCTCAGGAGAAAGCTGTCGAGGAGTCTCCTATTACATGAAAAGAACACTGTGCAAACTTTTATAGGAACTACATGATTTGATTCTTTCTATAGAAAACTTGTTACATTTCCTGGCCCACCAAAATAGAGCCTGGTATACACGAAGTCTTTGATTTATACACCTGGAACTGAGAATGCTCCCTTTACAAGAAGCCTGGTTTCCCCTAGGTTCCATGTTCTTTCTTGATGAACTGCCATGGAATTACCTATTGCTTTTGAGAACATCTGTTAGTGTTCCATCTTTCAGAATCACACACACCACCATTTCTACTTGTCACGTACATGAAAAGTTTTGAAACTATTCTGTTCAGAGCATGTGTTAGGAGGAAAAAGAAAAGCAAATCTTGCAAATTTTTTAATCAGGCTTTGTCTTTGATATTGTTACAAGCTATCTACAACAAAGAGAAAGAAAAAAATACCTTCTGAGACTATCATAGGGAATAAAAACACATGAAAGAGAAACAGCACTAATTTGGCCACACAGTGACCTCATAGGGTCTTACATCACATATTAATTAATTTGAACTTGAGCGCGAATTCAACTGCTGAATTAATTCCTGCTGCTTCTACACCAATAGAACAATTCTGTGGTAGACCTTATGACTTTATAAAGAAAAGATTTCTTTACAAAGAAATCAACTCAAGTTATCTAGGCAACCATGTTTTTTAAATATTTGACATGCTCCTTTATCACAGACTTACTGACTAAATGCTCTTAACATTTTCAAAGTAACCAAATGTCTGAACAGTGATCTTTTGGCCCATAGTACACAACAGTAAATTATTTTTCTTCATTACCTATACAAAACAGTCACCCAAAAAATTCTGTAATTGTTCAAAGAAATTTGTGTTGTTTAGTAAAATCAAAAGCAAAGTAGGAGTAAAGACACATTACACAAAACCTCCACTGCTACTACCACTTCTCCCCATAAAACACAGATTCTCATGTGAGATTTGACACTAGCTGAAGAGTCAGCGAGGCAGAACATTGGAGGAAGACTGTTCCAAGTGACAACAGTTGCAAAACACACATATATCACCAGGTTGAAAAGACAAAACCTTCATTTAAGACCACGATACCAGAAGACAACATCTAACAAGTGATCTATGCAACCCTTCAACTACTAGCATGCTTGGATGAAACAAAATTAAAATGTCATTCATAAGCATCTACCTATCAGCTAATTTACCTACCTTTGAACAACTTTCACTTGAAAGTAACTGAGGCAACTTTCACTACAAATTAACTGAGGCTAGCTTTCCAAAACATAGCCTGAGGAATCAAGCACTCAAAGTCTCCTGGACTGTGCCTTCAAACCCTCAACAAACCTCTGAAAAAAATTAAACCCAGACCAGCAGTGAGTACCTGGGCTAGGAGTACTGACCTTATCATAGGCTGAATCAGATGCTTGAAGCATCAAGAACAACTCTCCTGCCAACAGTACTTTCAGCTCATTAGAACAGCTTTGGCAAAACTTTACTCTCAACAAGAGTATGAATTGTTATTTCTGCAGCAGTAATGCTGAAGGGTGCCTGTGAGAACTCTGAGCCCATGTAGCAGCTCCAGGACAAAAGAAAGACCCACCTCCTGTTCTGGGTAACTTCAAGAAATAACAATCTTGTTTGGCATTCCAAATAAACACTTTTGTTCCTTTCCTTGGACACCATTCACAGGTTTCTGCTGCTTTGTTTCCTTAGGTTTTCAGTATAAGGATTTATTAATTCCTGGTGAATTAGTCAAATTTGATTTTAGACATGGTATGAGAAAACAAACAGGAAATCTGGGAGAGGAGAAACCTTCAGAATATGTACTTTATCTTAAAAGGAAACAGGAGAAATTATTATACACTTTTTACCAGGAAACAAAGAGGTACCCAAAACAGTCTACAAAACACTGCGTTTTTTCCCTGTTCTCTTTTGAAGACCAAATTTATAGCATATTGGACTGCAAATCTATTTTACTACTTACATGCTTAATGTAAATTGTTTTTTTCTGCTTGTACTACTCCCTTATCACGCAAACTAGCCCAAGCCTGTTAGAGCTGCAAAACTAAAATGCTATGTGATTTCAGCTGGTGAAAGCTTGTAACATCATATTTGGTAATGCTTTTAAACATGCTACTGGAATTTCCTGAACTGAATGCTACCTGGTCCTTTCTTACCCATCTCTACGACCTGCTGAAACACTCCAACTTGTACCAGAATTCAAAAGCATTTGTTCCATTTTTATCTCTCACGGAAGAACAGCAGCATTTTTGAACACACTGAGATAGGTTCTTAAAGACTCTGCTTGAAAAAAACAGATATATTCAAAAAGCCCACTATATGTGCACCCCAGAAAATAATTTCATTTTATGAATAAATATTAATGTGAGCAATTTGACAAGAAGACTAGTTACACTACTAACCAAGAAAGTCCTCACAATCTTACAGTGTATTCTATGCCCAAATACCAAATTCCAGGGTGCTCTCAGTGTTTTAATTTTAAAATTTTGATTGAGATTACACTTTCACCATAGTTGAGCAGTAATCTCTGAAAAAAATAGTTATGACGAGATGAAAAACTCGTTTGCATATTATCAACAAAACAGCAATCGCTAAAGACAAAATCCCTCATGATTTTCTAACTTTTTTTCCCAAATCCTAATCTATTGCAATTATTCAGGACAAAGAATATTTGGAGCACACATGAGCTTTTGAAGGGTGGTTAAGTAATGCCATCATCTTTATAAATCCTCATGTCTGTTATGTCCTGGGCCAATAATTAAAGGAAGATATTAAGGGTGTAAAAAAAAAAAACAAACAAACCCCAAAACATAAAAAACCCAAGGAAAACCTCCAACCCGTATGAGCTCCAGGGAGCTCCCTTTAGCCCCTTCCCTATAATTGATCCAAAACACTAATCAAAGAGGTGAAACAATGATACAATCATTTTACGACAATGCTCCTATGCATTTCAACATTGTCAAGAGCCTTGTTTCTATTTTCTGGACAGTCTTTGCACCACAACTACGCCCTTCATCCTTTGGCCACGTGGCTCTTTGACAGATGATTTTTCCCAGCTTCACTGGATGACAAAGGGTTAAAAGAGGTTTTGAGAGCAGTTGGCTGATTTTGTGATGTTCTCCAGCAGCCTGAACAAACAGGAAGCCCGGAAATAAGTGATAATTGTTAAATAAGAGCTCTTAAAACACCTGCTTAGCTCTAACTGCTAACTATTAAACCATTATAGCAAGTTAAAAACAAAATCCCCCAGAGAGATTTCCACCTGCTTTCCCCATCTATTTTCTTAATTTAAACAATACGGCATTGAGAAACATCTAGTGGATCTCGAAGCATGACCCCCTCCAAGAGCAAGCACAACCTGCAAGGCTGTCACAATCAAACACCCTCCCCAAGGTGATACAGACACTCACAACCCTTTGCTTTTCAGGGAAATGCATGGGTTTAGTCAACTCGGTGTTCCTGAAGCTTCCACCCAAAGTGTTTTTTTTTTTTCCAAATGTGACTGACTGCATTTCTCTCCTGGAGAGAACTTGTATAGGCATTCTTCCTACATGGCGAGGAAGTGGTTTTGCAGGAGTAGGCCATTTTGTAAGGCAATTAAGAAAGAAGGAAAGTATTTTCGGGTCCAAGCTGGAAAGGCGTGGACCTTCCCTGACATTAAACTTCGTGGAAAGGCTTTCTGTATTGTTATAGTCAGGAATACTCGCAGAATCACAACTACTTAGGTTTTTAAACCCCATGAAATTTCAAACAAAACAAAACCTCCCACCAAAAACCTTTACAGAAAAAGCAGCCATTTACAAAATGTGGCTTCTTTGGATAAAGGAGTATGAGCATGACCCAAAAATCATATCCCTCTGCACTGGTGCCATGAGTGTAACCTCCATGCTAACTGCCCTCTTCCTAGGGCAGTGCCTTTTCTAAGAGGGCTACCGATGGCCACTGATAATTGTCTTGCCTTTCATGCAAGCACTCTCTACTACATGGCATCCATTATTCTTCAAAAGAAGAAAAATTCTTTACATTTTACATGTCTGTCTACATCCTGTTTCCTAAATATCTTTAATAAGCCAATTCTGAGGATTAATAAGAAAATTATCCTCCCTAATTTCAAGTAAATAAACAGATAAATAAACAGGAAGCTAAGGGAAAAGGCAGCAATTAATCCACTTTAAAGAATACTTGCAATTGTATTTTCAAAAATTATCTCATTTGCAACAAATAGGCCCTCCACACACACATGGTTGTTTACTCCAACCAGAAGTCAGATTTTTTTTTGTAACTGTATTGGTTTTCAATGAAAAAAGAGTTACAATTTAATTTCCTTTCTTCCCCAACAAACAAACTTACGGAAAGACAAGATGGAATAGAAAACAGCAGGTGATTCAAAAAAAATGTAAGCAGCTCATCAGGACCTGACCATCAGTAGCATGTGCTTCTAAATCACCTTGGTAACCATGAGAGTTCAAATTGCTATCCATTGCCCCTTGCTATGAAAATTCATTATTTACAGCATTTCTGGTTATATTTAAACTTGTATGCCAGTCATTTTCTAAAAAGCCATAAACTGATAACTTTTCAATAACTCAACATGACTCAGGATCTGATTTACAACTTAGAATTTAAAGAAGATGTATATTTCAAAAGAAAATCAAGTGTGCTACCACAGCAACTTAGAAACAATTTATTAAACATTTGTGCTATTAGCCTAAACAGAACAACTTAAGCTACAACTCCCATCCAAAAACCTGTTGGCCCTGTCAAAAGTCAACATGAGACTAACACGTCCAAGAAGACTTACTCTTCCCAGAAACAAAATAATTGAAAGCTTTCCTAGTTTTAGTTTCGTACACTTCATTACACACAAAGCAAATTTAAAAAAGCCAATATGAACAGTTCTAATCTACAAACACAGAATAGTCTAAAATTTATAAATTGATTACTATCTGCTTAGCTTCTTTAATACAACGAGTTTTACTTTAAAATCCTTACTTTTCTTCCATTATTTTGTTTAATCCTTCCCATTATGAACATCTACAGCAGATATCAGATTTAAGAAGAAAATGCATGAAACAAAAAACTCCAAAGTGACTGGTCAAAGTACACATCCAACTCCACATGCTACTCTCGAAAACCAAACATTTTGGGTCTATACTAACAAATTAGACCTTGAAACGTCCAGAATACCTAAGTGCTGCACAGTGTTGTATTTTTAAGTATGTAGGACAGAAACCCTCAGACAAAAGACATAGGAGAAGAAATTAAAGTTGTCAGTGAATGCATGATACTGTCCAACAGCTTTCCTGTCTCACCTTTTTCCATGGGAGAGGAAGCTCTTTGGGACTCCTGTTGGGCCCCTGGTCTTGAGGCTTTAACTTTTTGCACAGGAAGCGCTGCTGGCAGGAGCCTCCAGTGTTTGCAGCAGCAGCAGAACCTGTGGGTGGCTCTGGGTCTCTGCACTGCCTAACCACACAAACCCAGCTGAGGCGTGGGAACACCGTGGCATTCAGCACTCCTCACTGAGGTGGGAGCCCTGCACAGTGCAAGCATCACAGGCATCTCTTTCCCCTCCACCACCACCTACAGAGCAGGAGCCCCAGCAGCAACTTGGTGCAACCACAGCTGGTGCTTCACATGAGGCTGGAAGTCCACTACTGTCCAGGGAACTGCAGCAACAAGGGGTAAGTGCAGAGCTGCACAGCCTAAACCTACTACAGGGGACTAGATCAAGGGCTGTGAGAGACACAGAGAAGCTGGTCTTACACCGCAAAGGACTTCACTGATGAATCAACCATCCAAGAGCCTAAGTCAACTCCCAAAGGCAGAGACTCTGCAACAGCCTGCCCTTCAGACAGGTGACACAGCTGGCAAGCAGGGACCTACATATCGCAGTTAATGCTTCTTCACAAACTTTTCTTTGGCCAATGAAGGTCGTTGCCACCTTGTATAGAGGTAGCACTGCACACTGGACATGAACTACTTCAACCTAACATGTTTATTTCCCTGCCTGTACCACCAACTCCATACCATACCTCTGCCCTCTTACGGTTTACGTCCTCCAGCCACCAAGAATGAAGTGCATGTGCCAGTTAGCCTTGTTAACATCCCCTGCTCCGCAAGAAACTCCTACTGCTCTATTAAGCTGTGTTGTTGGATTGGCAGCAGCTGTGGGCTGTCTGGCACCTGGGGATGGGACTTAACTCCTCATCTCCTAGGTGCCCTATGGAGCCAACCCACCCTAGCACCAGTAAGAAATGCTAACATAAAAAACTTGAACAAAACCCCAGAATTAGAATCCTCACTAAAAAAGGCCTGGAAAATCTCCTTGAAAGCCTGAACAAACAAGCAAGGTTAGAGCAAGCAAAGAATGTGCCTTAATTAAAACTGGCTAACATTTCTAGAATATTATCTGATGCTCTATACTCTTTTCTGCATTCTCTCAAAATTTCATGTGGTAAATCAGTCTTGACAAACAAAAGTATCTGTACATTCTTTTAGCTGCAACAACTGACACATATATATATATATTTGATGCTTTACAGCCACTGCAATATTCTAAGTTTTGTGTTCCAGTAAAGCATCCTTTGGCTTTTTAGGTAGCAATAACATTTTTGGACCAAATTTTCAATTCATTGAGTATCTGCCTAGACAAGGACAGACCCTCTTAAAATTGCAGCTTAACTCCTACAAGCCTGGCTATTTCAACAACGCCCACTGATTTGTGCTCAGCTAAAACTCATGTGAGCCCACATAAACCCCACAAAAATGTTGCACCAAACCCAATCCCAAAGTACAAAAGAAGTGGACATGATAACCCTGTGTCTGCTATTAGCAGTGTGTCCATCAGTGACTTACCTCATCTTTACTTATTGCAACACTAATTCTTCTCAGGAATTAACATACCTTGTTTGTTTCGGGTTTTTTTTATATGCAGAACTAAGCTATTCTTCAATTCGTCTTTATTATGCTCTATAAAATATATTAACAACTGATGGGCTTGGAGAATTCAGAAGACAAAAAAGACGACAGGACGCTTTTGTACTTGTAGTATCAAACATAATTTTCAGTACCAGACTAATTCTAAATGGATACTTCCCACATTAGTCAAAGTAAATGCAATAAACATTTACAGAAATACCAATATGAATGTATAAATAAAATCTGCTGCAGTGGGAAGTAACCAGTTCAGAATTATTATGCACTTTCTAACTGCTCTGCGTTGTTTATGACTTGAAAGTGCAGTGATCTCATTTTTGATTTGTCTTTTTCAAACTGTCATCCCCATTATGTGGGAATAAGAAGTTTTTTAAGAAGTTTGACTCTGCAGAAGAACTTTCAACCTCCAAGTTTAGAGAGCTTTTCTACTTCATGAAACTAAATACGTCTTAGAGGACATAAAAAATACATTATCAATTATTCCTCAGAACCCTGTGATTAAAAACAGGATGGATTGCTACAGCACAGAGATTTCCATAGAAGGATGTTATTCTTTGGAAAATGTATAAAAGATGGAAGCACCCTGTGATAATAAAATCCCTGAATATTTCCTACTTCTGTGCTGTACACATCTCTACATCTCTAATAGATTTTTGTGATACATCAGTGCCACCTCCAGAGATCCAGAACTCCTCTGTGATCAAGTCACATGACACAGGATGGGCAAATTTTAAAAAGAAATTACAATGTATCACCTTTCCAAACCAATAATTGACACTCTTAGCAATAATAATGAGGTACTATTTTTTGCAATTCACCAAAAAGAAAAAATATCCTAGTTTGGCACTGTCAAGGGGACAAGGCTGCTTCTTATCAGAAATTGTTCCTACTCCCATCCATCCTGTTCACGTCCATCTTGGATATCCATCAAACACATATACTGTAATGATCTGATGTGAAGAAATCATTAGTGGTATTTTGTTTATAACGTTAAACTCTGACCTAACTTTAACAATAAAACATCAGAGACACTCATGTCATTTCAGCTGCTGTTGAATGCAGGCAAAAAGCTCATGCATTTTTGCAGCAGCACCTACCACAGCTTGGTTCACAGACTGTTCTCCAAGTCCATCAGAAACAAAACACTAATTTTGCAAACTGCCAGGCAGGCTATCGGGCAGGGTTAACCCCACCTTGAAAACCAGCATTCATGAAGTCCTTATCTCTGCTTTTAGCACTAGTACAGAACAGCACTCCTTTTCAACCCTCCCCCCACAGCACCGTCCCTCTAATTGCCAGTGCCATCCTCTTTTCAGCTGGAAGGAAAAAACTATTCACTCGAGTACTTTTATACAGAGCAGTGCCTTTTTACATTAAGTTCCTTGCTCTGCTAGGTTTCTTTCACAGTATGTACAACCTAGGTTTACAGCTGACAGATGTTTGGCAGGGGGACAGAGTTCTACTCAAAACCATAAAACATACCCACTTTTAAGAAGACATGGTTCTCTCTACCCTGTTGGTGAGTACTCATGGGGAATATTGACAGTCTTAGTTCAGATACTACGTAGCATATGCCTGTGGCACATAACTCCTCCTTACAACATACTACTTGTCACTTTTACTGGAAATTTCACAGGAAAGATAAGATACTGCTGTTTGTGAAGGTTAACCTTAAGGTTATCGGGCTCCAAGCAGTATAGTCTCACTAAATCTAAAAGCACTAGTAAAAATACCAGTCAAAGGCAGGGCACTGAGAATCAGAAGAGAGTAAAAGGTCTTCAGGTCAGAAGGTCACTTTGGAATGAAAAAGTTGAAGAGTATTTGGTCTACAACCAGCTGAGGATACAAATCAGGACTGGTGAGATGAGGCAGAAAGCTGCTTGCTGGTGGGTAGGGAGAAGTTCTGTTCGTTAGGGCAAAGTATTTAAGTAAGTTAGTTCTCAGTGAGAAGGGACTGTATACCTGAAAGCAGAGAGCTTCAGGACTCTTGTGCTCAGAGTTTCTGAGGCCAAGAAGTTCTGGGGCCAGTGGCAGAAACAGCTTTCCCGCTGTAGGTCTGGGAGCTGTAGAAAAGCCATAAAAAGTCTACTACATATATTAAGAATTTTTTTTTCTCTGTTAGTTAGGTCCTGCAAATGGAAGCAATGCTTAATTTACAATCCTTACATTTTTTCTTTTTTCCAGTAGGTACTCAAAAACCAGCCTTCAAATACTTTTAAAAACCAAACTGCTTCTTTCACAGAATTAAGAAGGTTAACATAGAGTCACGAGTGTTAAATTCCTTCCTGTCCTTCTTATATATTTACTGATTTTACAGACCAAATCCTTCCCTTGCTGCTTCATTATTCAGAGAAGAGACAGAGGATGCTCCTGGCCATTTATTTCTGCTGAACTGCAAATATTGTGCTGGTTTTGAAACAGGTCCATGGGAGCAATAAGAAGAAAAAGCCAATTGCTGAAAGCTGAAAAATAAGTGAAAGATAAAAGGGCCATTATTCCGAAATCAATACCACTGCTCCCTAAAAGGCGTTCTACACTGAGGTAATCACATTTGCCATGGTGGAGCTGCAGCAGCTGCACTGTCCAGAGGGTTTGCAGACGGGTGCTGGTGCAGGTTGGCAGTGTGGGAGCGCAAGGGGCGGCTGCAGCAGGGCAGGAGAGAGTCCACTGCCACTGTCACCATTTTGTTGGCTTCACCACAGAGATGAAATTCCCTGGCATAAGCTTTTGGAAAGGTAATTTGCAAGCATTTAATGTATGGGACCTCAACACATTCTTTTTTGTTAAATTCAGCTCTTGCTCTGAATCCTTGTATTTGGAAACACCACTGAACTGAGTCACTGGAGTTGAGACTTCCATAGTTTTCATCTAATACAGATATATTTACAAACTATATTATACTCCCATTACATGCTTTCTGGAAATAAGAACCTGCAGATACACTATTCATGACAAACACACCAATAACAAGGAAAATTATTTTTGCAAATTCTGCAGAATCAGACTTTTTGATAACATAAGAGTTTTGTAGAATCACCTGAGATGGTTAGAGGATTCAGCTATTGCTACAGGAATTATCAGTCCCATCTAACAGAAAGCCGTACGTACAAACTCCTTGAAATAGTTAGAGAAACAACCTTCACAATGTGTAGGAGTGGATGGAAGGGAAAGCAGTGGCAGGTGTTTTCAGCTTTTTCAGTGAGGCACAGTCAGACAGGGAGAATTTGGAGTATTTTCTCCGAAACAACCCTAGGCAGCACTATATGAAGACTGGATATCTGTGGTGAAGTCTGTGGTATCTGTGGTGATTCTGTGGGTCTCACTCTGAACCACATCCCATCCAAGAGGCACAAGTATATGCACAAGAACAGGAACAAGCTTCATTAAAACCTGCATGTAATTATCAATGCAGAATTATTACATAAACTTGAAAGTAATCTTAAAAGTGCTTAGAAAATAAACTTTTAGAAATAAAAGTTTTGCTATTTTTTATTTTTTGTTACCTTTATATGGACAGCAATTGCACACAGGGAGAAATACCAGACACATTTCAAGAGTTTTGTTTCTTTCCATCAAACATTAATAAGCAAGACTTAAATTCCATTTCCAAAGAACAAAATCAACAGAAAATCTAGTTTACCACTAATATTGTAATTTAACTGTCTTAAATTCAGCTGCAAACAACAGAAGGGATCAGGCTGAAAAGCCTGTTAACTCACCTAGTATGAAGCCCTGAAAATGAATAAGCTTAGTTGCCTTTGATAACGCTGTTAAAAGTCAGCTTTAAAGCCCTAGAACGAGTCTGCAACTTTAAAAACACAAAATAAAACACAGACCACGGGGGAAAAGAAGACCACTTTGCAGCTGAATCAAAATTAATGTAATTACATAAAGGCAGCTTTCTTTATGTTTCAGAATACTTGCTGGGAGGTGTTGCAATGTAACAAACTTCAGAAGGCCAGTGCAAAATAACAAGCAAATAAACATGCACACACACACAATATTGAGAAAGACAGTCCAGGCTTGCTGGACACTTCAAACCACCTATGAAAATAAATGCCATTCACAATACCATATATTGTGAACATATACTCCTTAAAACCCTGGGATCAGTATACATTTTAGAATTAAGAGAAGTGAGCAAAGCTTCAGGTTGGCTCCCTCAAAAGTTCCCTGATCCCAGCACTTTATTTCTGAGGTTCCTGCTAGCTCTGGCTTTTGGAAGTTCTCTCCTCTGATGAGCACGCATCCAGTCTTCAGTTTGCATATCTCAGTAATAATCACTCTCATATCTTGGAAAACTATGTTCCCTGACTTCCCACTGAGGGAATTTTCTGAGATTGAAGTAGAATTTTACCTGATTACAGAATACACAGGGATTGGTGGAGTCAGTTTTTTACTCGTAGATAATTAAATTTAAACAACAAGACAAAGACTGGAAGTTTCTGGAAATTATGAAGTAAAAGGTAATAGTCATGTGGGGGGGAGGGGAAGGAGGGTGAAAAAAGTCCTTTTACCTCAGAACAGCTCACAAATAAAAGAGAAGTGGGAGCTCATGAATTTTCACAAAAAAGGAAATGGAAGAGGAACAGGATTACTATTATTATTTCAGAAGGCAATTATTTATGCGCATGCTAGCTATAGTATACAGGTCTTTGTAATTCCAGAATTTAACGTCCTAGTGGGATCCACTCACAGTGAAACCCTTAATGCTCCCTGTTTTCCAATCTCCTTTCCCTGTATTTCAGTGGAACTAAAATTTCATAGACAGTAGGATAGCTTTGGCCATGTACATTTGAAGAAATACAGACAAAGTTTCAAACACATCACATTCTACTAAACAGCAAACAAATGGAAAGACACAAATGCACAGTAAATAAGAGAAATTATTTAAAGTTGCGTAACATTTCCTGTTTTGTTGGGGTTTTTTTTCAAAACAATTCAGCATTGACCTAAGATGATTTTTCATTTTATTCTCCCAGTTTCACTACCAAACCTCCAGCCTAAAAACTGTCTGGATCAAAAGTCAATATTGCAGATTTTCCTTGTAGTTGTACTACAATTACATCTCCATGCAGGAATCTAAGACTCCTCTGTGGTTTACTAATTATCTCCAAGAGTTCGAATTCTGCCCTGCTTAAAAGTTCCTCTCCTGTAATCAAAGAGAAATGTTCTCTGTTGTACTATTTCTGCATCCCAGGTGTTCTACTGGAGTTGTTCCTTGGCACATGGCATGGCTCTCTAGCTCCTTTACAGAGATGATCACAATAGACCAGAATATGTTTTAATTTAGATTTTTATCTCTCACTTTCAGGTCTACCAGTGAAAATCCACTTACATGACAAGTGGAAGGTATCCCCTGCTATAGCTTTAAGCATTCAACTGATGGACCTTGAAAACCTATGGGCAACATGACACATGCAGAAGGAGCACCAATGTCTTGTTGAACTCATATAGAAATTACAGTGAAAGCCAGGAGTTCAGTGCCTTCCATATTTCCTTCTAAAACTGAACATACCAATCTCAGTATGCAAAACTTAAAGAGAATAGAGGTGTTTTTTTGGTTTGTTTTTTTTTAAGGCTGTACATATCATTGAGGCCAAATTCTCTAATATATAACACAGATGACAATTTCCAGCACAGTTGATTAGTACTCTCTTCTGTACCAGACAATAGCGAATACGTACAATTTAAAGGAACTAGTCAGTGAGAGTACGGGTGACAGAATAAGGTCTTGAGAAATTAAAAGGATTGCATAGGAAATCTACTTATAATTAGATATCAAATAGGATGTATCATAAAATACATGAAGTGCAATATAATTAGCCATTCCAAAGCTGCAGTAATTTTTCCTGTTTATATGGTTTATTTCTGGATCTTGCATTACACATTATTATTATTCAGGTCATTCAGTTGCTGTCTTAACTATCTAATATGTGCCCTTGCAGACATACAACGAGCAGCAAGAGGGCAACTCTGCATGAATAGTAATGAGCTATGGAGCAATGATCAGGGAAGACAAATTTCAAAAGGAAAGAGAGAGGGAGGATCTTTGAATAGATAATATACCTGGCAAATACATGCTTAAGAAATCAAGGTCTTGGTTTCTCAAGTCATAAAGTAAGGCAATTAACGTAGATATGCATTCCCATTTTCCCTTAGAATCAAAAAATGATACTTTGGGATAAAAGAAAACCACTCTACTAACAAACAGAAAAAATGTCCCTCATCTCAATTTTTAGTAGCAGACAAGAGGAAATCAGATATTTGAGTTGCAGATGTTACTAAGTTCTTGACAACAAAATATTCACCCGGGGAAGGAGGTTATGAATAGGAAAAACACCTTAGTACACTGCTATTCTCAAGTTTATTGAGAATAGCAATGATAAGGCATATTATATGTCCCTTATAATAACTTCTAGCATATTCATTTGCATATGCAAAAATCTCTCAAAAAAAACCCCAAGAAAAACAAGCTCAAGTAACATTAGCAATGTAGCTCTAAAAGCATAGCGTGTAGGACAGATTGGAAAACCTGCAGGAAAATTAAAAGGAAAAGTTGGGCAGATGGTCTGAGCTAAATTTTGTGCTCTCTCAAAGAAGTTTTTTCCAGGCTACAAAATAACCAAGGCAGTGACTTCAGAATACCCATGTCCTCTTTCTGAAAGAAGAGCAAAAAAGGTAGATAGAAATTATTCTTATAACAACATATCCAGAATTTTTTGCCACACTTTTTGGGAATAGCCCCCCCGAAATCCAGAGGGATTTGAAATAGGGATTGAAGAACCACTCCTCCTTTTATCAAGATATTTCCTCTCTTTTATACGGTCTCAATGCAATAAAGGGTCTGTTTAAAATATGTTAACAAAGAAAGACATGGCAAAGCAAATAAACATACACTTATGAAAATGCAATCATATAATCTTCACCCAAAATATTTTTCACATATAAAAGCAGATGGAAACCAGATAATACTAATAAAAGAAATTTTGGAAAATTCAAACCACTTTGATCCTTACTGTTCAAAATGTGCAAAATCTAAAAATTGCATGTATTTCTGACAGTTGTCTATCTTAATAATGTAATAGCACTTACTGACTAATTCTAATTACCTTTTATGCCCTTAAAATTATTTACTTTCGCAAAGACCATTAGCTGCTGACTATTTTCACACTTCCTATCAGCTTTGTTTGTTCTCTTTTCTCTCGGTTGCAGAATACTATTAAATACACCAGGAGCTTCATTCCCAACTACAGGACAGCCGGATTCTCCAGGGCTAGAGAAACAAATGGAAAATGACAGACACCTGAACCCTGAATGCCACCTAAATGGATTCAGCTGAAAGGTGATGAGCACCCAGTTTTCACCAGTATGCGAGGCTGATGAAGTCATTTACATCCCCTGTATACTTTTGCACTTGTATGCTCACCTTTCTCTTATTCCTCCTCTCTTGCAGTGATCATGGATACCAGGCCCTGGTTCAAATTCTCTCTTGCCTTTACCTGTCGCACGCTACAAGTAAAATGGGAGCAGTACTACCATCATAACAAATACTAGAAATATCTGATTACTTTGAAGTTCTATTCTAAATAATGGAAGCAAACATCATACAGTGCTTCTTGTAAGCAAGCTGGATTCCAGACATTCATCCCAAGCCAACTCAATACTTTGAACTTAAAAATTTTCTCAATCCAAACCCTTGACTTTCCCAAAATACACCATAAATGCCTCACCTAAATACAAACAGTAAGACAGGGCATCAACACTGAGTGACACAGTACCGAGTACAAGAAAACTAGCTTTGCAGTACCAATGGCAACTGATGAAAAACAGACTAGTATCCTCAAGCTAAGAAAGATAATTAAGAGTCAAGAGTATTGAATATGATGAAAACACATGGATTGGCCTCTTTTATGGATCGTATAGGTTTTCAGAAAGTCAGGTAGCAACTTGCTGGGCAAGTGATAGATGGAATTCAGTTCATTGCTGGAGGATTGGGGGAAAAAATGGAAAGAGAAGGAAGAGTGATAACAGTGACACTGTCCATAACTATCACTCTGTTGTTGTCCTATGCTTTACAAGTAGAGAGGGGTAGAACGTGTTAGCTATTTCTCTTTTAGCACTTGATTCAAAAATGCAATGACTGGGCATGATAATTAACTAAAACCATCAGTAAAATGCATTTGCAAATAATGCTTAGGTTCTTAGGACCCTACATTGCTAAGCTGCAGACTGATGACTAAAGCAGAGAGATCAATTAAATGCTATGATTAAATCCAAGAAAAAAACATGCTACTTAGCTGATTCTAGCCAGCTACAATTTCAGAAGAAAAAGTGTAACAAGGCAACAAGAGCTGAATATAGTGTTACAAGACAACTGGAAAATTAATTTATTCGGGTGTCATCCTATCTCCATTTCTATGAACTTCTAGTGGGCCCTGATTTGAAAAAAAAGGGGGAAAAGGGAGAAAAAACATTCTGGAAATCACTTTTACCCCAAAGCTTCAACCAAATCCTACCTTCTGCTCTGTTTCACTGAACACATTCAATATATTTTTGTACATATATCCAAGAACACTTTCAACATATTTTTCCATAAAAGCTTGAAAAAAGATGTATTTTTCTGATAGCTTTTATGGGCATCAGAAATTGGCACATTAAAAGGCTTAAATTCATCTGCATGTTGCAGAGGCACTGACACAGAAACATCACCCAAACAGGCTGTAGCATAGAAACTTGTTCTTTCTTTGAATGTGAAAGCAGCCTGTAAAGTGCCACATGTGGCTTTCTGCACCTGCAAAATATTTCTGATTACCCAGCAGTAAATGCAAGAGTAACTTCAGTGGTAAAATAATGAGGCTTCCCCCACAGCTTGGGGAAAGAGAAGAGCTCCTGTACATCCAGTAGAAACATATGTTATGACTCCAAGTAAATGGATAGATAACAGTCATCTAGAGGGAGGAGCATGACAGCTCAAAGTCTTCACTCCCACTAGATGGCAATATTGGTTTTTTTGCAAGTACAGAATAGGCTCTCATAGAAAGGAAACTGCAGTATTTTTCATGGTTTCCAAAGTTGCATTTTCTGTTTAAAAAAAATAATAATCCAAACCAAGCTTTAGTGATCACAGGGGTGGGGAAAAAAAGAGTTTGCAATACATACAAGTTTGCCAACATATGCATTAAAATGTAAATAGAGACTACAGTACCTAAAAAACTAAATGAATAATAAATGCAATATACACTCTTAAGGCTGCTAGACTTATAATTAGACTCACATCAAATTAGATCTTCAATTTAATCCTTAACCACTCTATCAGCAGGATGTGGCAATGGAAACAGCACATTTAAATCCTGCAGGAGAGCATCTCAATTTACGCTCAAACAACCTCCTGTGACATTAAGCAGGAGCTTAGAGCAGTATTAAAGAAACTCCAAATTAAAGAGGGCTCCAATTCTAGCTCTCATGATCAGAGAACGGGTCACAATGACATTAGGCCTAGAAAGAGCACCTTGATTACTTTTTAAAAAAAAAACAACAAACAAACAAACCAAAAAACCAAACTAAAAAGTCAAACCTCCTGGTTTTTGAAAGAGACCAAATGTCTGCATGCATACACATGAACCGAAATGCACAAGGACATGTTTCTAAATTCTTCAAATCATTCCACTTTAGGAAGTTTTTATGTTAGCCTTAAAAATATTCAAGTAAGAATAGAGCTAACATAGAAACCTAGTGAAATCATCACTCAAGGAAAAAACAACAACAACACAAAAAAACCCCAAACCCACGTTCTTTAAAAAAATACTACAGCTTAAAAAAGAAAATTAATTTTCCATTGTGAATAGCTAAATAGCCAGATGCCAGTCATCTTGTAAATGCCTATGTTTAACTCTGCCCTCTAGCACTGGGTGAAGGAGCAGGGTATAGACACATCCAGAACACAGCCTGCAATGTGCATGGCAGAAGGGCCCAGTGATCCAGACACATGCAGCACCCCAGCTGAAGGATGACATCTGGGGATTACAAGCTCAGGACTTGGAAGAATCAAGTTCAAGGTTACATTGACTTACGTTCCTGTGATGATCAATGGCCCTTACTTATAAACCAGAAGCTGACGAAGAATGGCAACTACGTTTGGTAAATAAATGTTCTATGAGGTGATCAGACAGTACAACAGGGGGCATATTAAACCACTAATCCCAGTTACACAGCACTTTGTTCATGAGACCCATTTCTGGTATACTAGGATGCTGCTACATTCTACAGTTTAATCACTTGCAGACAGCTTACGCTCTTGTTACAAATAAAACCACCAGATCACAACTTCAGATCAGTCCTGACTCCTGGACTGAAGCTATTTCAGAACATGAGACAGACAGTCATTTAAGTTCTATTCATAATTTATTATTCTGCTTTGCCAGTAATCTCATTACACAACTTTCACACAATTGAATGAAGCTCGATACAAAGTCATTGCTCCAAGTTACGTCCCAGATACTTTCCAGTATTCCCAGTCTTGAACGAGGACTTGAAAAAAAAGTTAAAACCTCATGGCTCCTTTAAACAGTGCCAAAAAAACAATGAGAAATGTTTAGTAGCAGTTAACTGGTTCAAGATCAGAATGGCTTACTTAAAGGTTTTAGAAAGCATTTTGCACATTATCAAAGTATCTGCAAGTTACAACTTAACACATGTTCCGGTAGTGGTAAACTGGTTTCCAGAAAAAGTAATCTAGATCAAAATCTTGTTTAAGAAATGTACTTTTCTCCTTCCCTTCCCCATCCTTTTTCCTCTCCTCTTCTCTCCTCTGGTTTATATTTGCTTAACATATGAGAGAGACAGAAAAAATGTTCAACTCTAGGAGCCAGTAATACTGTCACAGTCCTTCCAAACACCAACCCAGACAGCGAGCAGAAATTACATGCAGGGTAACTGAAACTTGCTCTCCCTTTGTGCAATCTGACTCCAACCCAATGTCTGTCCACACAACCTACATGCACATACACATGCTTAACTTACTGTGTTAAAAGTAGAATTTAAGAATATTGTACAACTTCACAAATATTCTCTAGAAAGTATTAAAATTTTCCTGAAACTAGGTTTTATGTGAATCAAAAATACTAATATTTGAGGAAGCTTTCATTAATGCTCCCTCCCAAATTCCCCATTATCTGCAAAAGATGCCTAAATCCTACAAGGCTGGCTTCACAGCTTTTAAATACGAATGCCAAAGGCAGTTCATAAATCCATAACTGACAGCACCAGTCAGCTCCCTAATAGTAGTGGCGTCACAGAGATTGGTACCAGGTTAAGGACCTTCTTCAATAGAATCAACACAAGTGCCTTCCTAGGGACATGAGTATTTTACAACAGACATAATTTAAAGACCATATTATATGCAACAAAAAGGAAATGGCCTTGTCTCCAGCCCTGTGTTTTCCATCAGCTGGTGGTGCTACAGAAGATCATGCTCCAGTGAAGCACAGAGGCACCGACATATTTCACAAAACCAAGCTTTGTTAATGCTCGTGAAAATGAGATTCATCATCAATAACACCACTGGGCCACAATATGCAATCTGAAATGTGACTGTGGCTCTGGACTGCAGTCAGACCAGGGGCGAAGTACTCAAAAATGAATGAAGGTGACTCAAATGCATCCGTGCAGATAAAAAAAGCCCAAATGCCCTCCTATGTGACACAGTGACTTTCCTCATTTCCCAAGGAGAGGATTCTGCAGGAGCTGTCAGCACTCTGCACACTGAAGTTGTAAGTGATACTGCTTATGCTGCTGTCACACAGCATTTCCCATTAGATGCTGTGCTACACAGGTATTTAAAATCCGATTAACCAATCAATATTCTTCTACTGCTTTTCAATGCATAAATCTCTTCTTCCTTGAAGCATGATGGTAATAATGGACCAAGACACACTTGAATATTTTGGATGATAACAAACATCAGACACAGCCAGATGCTTGCAGACTTTTTGCGTTTAGAATCCAAACCTATTGATCTGGCATACTTGACTCAAACTCATCATGGAGACCAGTCCATTTTGAGTATTTCAATTGTTGCATACTGCCCCAGCTTTGTAATCTGTCCTCTTTCCTACCATGTAGCAGCCATGTAGAACACCCACCCTCAGCTCACACAGTCATAGCTACCACCTCTTCATAACATGTTAATAACACATTGCTCTCTTCGTTTGGTGATTAAGGCTTAAAGTCAAAACCCAGGCACTTGATAGTTGTGCCAAATATGTGATAATTTTGTTTTAAAGGCTAAGAACACCCACTGTGAATTGACTGAATTTGCCAAAATTAATATTTTATTCTCACAATAGCCATATGCTATTCATTTCTACCTTAGCCTGAAAACAGCCATTATAAATATAAAGATCTCAGTAAAAACATTTTCCAGCAAATTAAAACAATTTATTGCACCAATAGAGAAGGGCAGAACAGAACCTGTGAGGTCAAAGTCAGTAAGTTTGACTTTAGAGAATTCATCAGAAAAAAAAAAAAAAAAAAGAAATGATCAAAAGTATTCCAAGCCCAAGAAGACAAGAGCTTCCAAGCACATCAGAAGGAATGTAGGTGAGTAAGTCACTTGGATCAACTTAGTTGCAAAGAAAACAATCATATCATACAGAGCTGAGGCAGACTGGTCAGCATTAGGATAGAACACTGCACATGAGAATCAAGCTTAACACACCTCTGTGTTGGGTTTTATTGTATTGATACAGAAAAGTAAATGCAAATACTGTCCAGACCCTTAAAGAGAAGGCAAATCTAAACAGTCTGCCTTCCTTTCTTGAGCAAATGTAAACATTTAAAGCAGAACCTGCTTCAGCTAATAGCCAGCAATCTTTTCTTCTATGTTTTCCTTCCCAGCTCTCCATGGAAAATCCCAGAGTGCATGGGAGGTGGGAGGGCGAGTTATCGAAGCAGAGTGGGGAACAGAGGGTAGGGGGAAAAGTTTATTCTCTACAGATAGCTCAGCCCCAAATACCCTTCCATGCAGTCACCTCTTGAGCTGAAAGGAAAGATCAGTCCTCTTGATGTCTGCATCCCTGCACCTCCCACACGTCAGGAACACAGAAGGGTAAAGCAAGAATTCCAGTGTTACCACTGCTAGACTCAGCAGTAAAGCACTCACTAACTTCAGCAAGGCCAGGATTTTATGCCAGATTCACAAACAAGTCATTTATAAAACTCCAGAACAGGTCCCCAAACTATCTGTCAAGGAAAAGCAAGAATCTGATGAGATATATTCCCCCAAGTCTGCTCTTTCTGTAAGAGGTTTTATTTTATTTGGCTCTAGCTATAATGTATTGCTAAATGTCATTGTAAAACACAAAAAATATTCATTCATAAATATTCAGTAACATACTGAACTTACAATGAACTACACTGGCTGCAGCAGTGACTTTAACTCACAACACACGGAATCCTAGAAGCCACACAACTAGATCTAATTTATTTAGCTGCTGATAAGACAACAGCTGAACAAAAATAAAGTGGATCCTTGCTTTTAGAACCACACAGCACATACTAGTACAACAGGCTGGTTGCCAAACTCCAAGGTATTCCACTAACCTTCAAGACCTGAAGCTGTTTTCATAAACAATATTGGCTCTTTTACAGATGTATCTCTCCAACAGATTCCCCCACTACCTTCAGAGTCCCTCACTTTGCTTTTTCTCCCCATTATATACAAAAAATCCAGGCTGTTTATGAGGCAGGGGATCTCGTAAAGGCAAAAACACCTTTGTAATGATGTAGTGATGTTCATTTCAGGGGAATTGTAAACATATACATACCATATGTGGTGCACTCTCTGCTGCAATGTGGTGCATTCTCTTTGACTGCAAGGTCTTACATGTACAGGAATCAGTCCAACTGCTGTAGAAAAACAGCCTTTGGGTGTGAAACTTCAGCTGCCTAAGGACACAGAACTAGTTTGAAGAAGGAAGTGAATCACAACATGTAAGACTAAAATGAAAAATTTGTTACTTGGTGACTGACTTCCTTAGGCTGAGTATCCTCCTAGTTCAATACTATGGACTGCCTGGATATTTGCAGGAAAAAGAGATGCGCCATCTCAAAATTGGGAGATTCATACTCTGAAAAGAACATAAAATTCACATTTCTATCATGTAAAACAAGGCCTGAGTGCTACGACTATGAAAAACAAACCAACAAAACCACAAAAAACAAAGCTCTTCCCATTTATGTTCCAATCACAAGAGAGTATTTCCAATTACCACATCTTCTAAACCCCTGCTGAAAAACTGGCACTGGAAGCAACACAGGGAAGTGTTGCTCACAGGAATACTAACATCTATTCCAGTAACTGGAAAGTTTAGGTTTGAAGCCTATCAGTTCGAGATAGATGCTCTGGAGGCTTCTAAAATAGTCATAACAAGGTTTCAGGGATTCTATAACAAGGATTCAGGGATACCTAGTGAATAAGGTATTTTTATTGATGTTCTTATTTCGATACTCTGGGAAATATTCAACTTTTTCCAGCTGATTAAAAAAACTGAAGTTAGTGATAACAAATATTCAGGAATGACAATGATCTATTAATTTACTGCAAAACAAATGAAAGATCATTTTGCTTCTTAGTTGAGGAATTTTCAGCTCTGCGTTTCTGTTGCATCAGTAATACTCTGGAAAGATGAGATTCACACCAGGTATAAATCAGTGCAAATCTAGCAAATTCCAATGGACTTGCACCAAACTGCATACCATAAGCCATTCTGTGCAGTTGCCAAAAAGGAAAGAATGGAATTCAGCTACAGAACGGTTTGGCTCACGTTGCCCTCATGGGGAAGAAAAAGTCCGTGTACACTCCTCTTCAAACCCAGGCTAAAAAGGCAGGACAGGGAATGTTTAAAAGGCTGAGCCCAGTTTACTCAACAGTGACTATTAAGGAGTTTTTGAACTTGTGAAAAGGAAAGACATTTGATCTATGATTGTAAATGCTAGAAGTGGAACTATGTCTCTATTACTAACAGATTCTACCTGAAAGTAAACATAAAATACAGGAAAATAGCAGCAGCAATCATTATAAAGTCACTAAAGGAAGAGGGGAAGTGCAGTTACTATTCAAATGCAATTTTTCCTAGAACAATTTTTCAGTTGTCTTATCCTACTTTCACACACAGACAAATCCCAGGCCCTAGTGATAGTGCAGATGGCAAAGCTGAGCACTTAGGAAGGAAAAGAAGAATGGTAGGGAAAGGAATTTTTAAGTCTTAGCCTAAATTTTACACACAAGGCTTTTATTTTCCTTATTTTCCTGATTCAGCAGAATAGTTGGTTGCCCACCTGCAATCCTTTTATATGCAGTATGTTTATTTTCAAAGGTAGGTGAATAGAGTTGGAGTTTTAGAAAATGAAAACTAAAATTCTCCTTCATACAGGAGGATTCTGCAGGCTGGTTTTAAGGCTGAGGTTGCTGGAGGGAGGGCAGAGGGAGGAAGTATGCAGCCACAAACTTAGCAAGGCTGCATGCAGCAATGGTAGATAAGAAAGACAAAGAGACTTCTGCTTCTATTAGTACGCAGGTTCAGTTTACTACAAGAATATGTAATGGCAAAAATGTTTCTCCCACTTTCATTTGACTGGTAAGCCAAAAATCACCTCTGCTTTTAAACAGACTGCTCTTGGGTGTGTTCTCTCCTAAAACCAGGTAAGTGAGCATTAGCACAGAATTGACCAAGCCACTTTGAAAGAGATGCCCCCCTTCAAAGATATGCTCAGACAAACAGCCCAAATCTTCTATTTAAAACTCCATATCTTTGATCCTTCTCCAGGCCAGCAGTGCTGTAAGATACACTGCCCTGCTGCCGAAGAGGAACACCTGGAAAGATATCCGCAGAGAGGAGAACCTGTCACTGAAGTCAAAGTAGCTGTCAGATCACAGTGAGTGCACTCACAGTGGCAGCAGGCAGGGCTGTTCTGAAGGCTGCAGGATCATCACTAGAAACAGCTTAATAGAGTTAAAGGAGTCCCTTGAACAAAATAAGTGAAGGCAAGTATTCCTGCACACTGAAACTTTTATTTTCTTCTGGGGGCTCTGTAAATGCAGGTAGTCACATTTTATGTAGGAGGCTACTTATTATTTTGCAAAGTTTATTGCCTTTCAGTTTAGTTGGCTACCTCCAAATTCAGGAGAAGTATTTATATATTCTAAATAACTAATTTACTCCTCTACAAAAAGTATCCTATTAACTAAGATTCATGGCTGTTACATTTATGGTTAGCCTTGACCCTAATTTCAGCAACACAGGCAAAGAGTTCAAATAAATCATCAGGAACAAATACACTGCAACACTTGAACCACTATGAAAATTCATGACAGAAACTCCTACTTGCATCTTTTGGCCAGTTCCAAATAATTACACACCACTGCCTTTGGCCCTATAAGTACTTGCCATATTACTTGAATGTCTTCTGTGAAGAAGTCCATCAAAATTTATTAAATGTCTAAATTGTATCATCCTGTTCTCTCACTACATATCTCACTATTTGTATATCCAAAGCAATTCATTAAACCAGAAAACTCAGTTTTCCTCTGCACAAAACATGGTGATCTGACTTACAGTTAAGTCAGCTTAGGCATTAGAGAAAATTATTCAGATGATTCCATCCAGACTCAGTATTGTGGTTATTTTATCATCTGATTGTGGGCATTTGGACTTACCAACAGCAACTCCAGTTAATTCAGTTCGTCTTCTGCAATATACCCTTTCTAAAGGAAGAAGCAGCTGGAAGGCAATGCTTTAAAGGGGCCATGGGCACAAAAATGCTTTTTCACTTAGTTGGCTCCATCTGCTTTACAAGTTATGAACAGATGCTCCGTATCTTTCCAAATGTATTTTACCAGTGACCAGAAAAGTCAATTTTTTCAGCAGACAAAACATCAGCATCCAGAAATGGAGACCAACAGTTTTAGAACTGTTCCCCTTTGAACTGGAACAGTTTGTAGAAAAACAGATGCAACATTCACAGACAGAAATATGGACCATTAAAATAAATGGAGGCTATTTTTCTTTAATCTGGAGAGGGAGTTTGAAAGGAAAAGACACAGAAACAAGAAAGAAACAGGAAATATCAGAAAACAGCTTTAGGAGAAAGGGGGACAAGGCATTTGCTGTTCAACTGTGGAGCAAAATAGGGTTGTGACTATCAGTTATCCTCTGGTTGCTGGCCCAGCATTTGGGCCCAGTTCGTCTTGTTTAGGGTCTATGTGAAACAGTCCCCATAAGATCATCACTTCTACACTACAAATAGAGAAGAAAAGGAGTGCAGAATCACAGAATATCCTGACTTGGAAGGGATCCACAAGTCCAGCTCCTGGCCAAGCCAAATACAGGACAGCCCCAAGAATCATACCATGTGCCTGAGAGCATTGTCCAAATGTTTCTTGAACTCTGTCAGCCTTGGTGCTGTGACCACTTCCCTGAGGAGCCTGTTCCAGTGCCCAACCACCCTCTGGGTGAAGAGCCTTTTTCTGATATCCAGCCTAAACCTCCCCTGACACAACTTCAGGCTGTTCCCTCAGGTCCTGTCACTGGTCGCCACAGAGAAGAGATCAGTGCCTGCCCCTCCTCTTCCCCTCATGAGGAAGTTGTAACTGCAGTGAGGTCTCCCCTCAGTCTCCTCTTCTCCAGGCTGAACAGACCAAGTGACCTCAGCCGTTCCTCATATGGCTTCCCCTCAAGGCTCTTCACCATCTTTGTTGACCTCCTTTGGTCACTCTCTAATAGCTTAATATCTTTCCTATATTGCAGTGCCCAAAACTGCTCACAATATCCAAGGTGAGGCCACCCCAGTGCACAGCAGAGTGGGACAATCTCCTCCCTCTGGCGATGCTTTGCCTGATGCTCCCCAGGACAGGGTTGGCCCTCCTGGCTGCGAGGGCACTGCTGAATCATATTCAACTTGCCATCCACCAGGACCCCCAGTACTTTCCATGGCACTGCTTTCCAGCATCTCATTCCCCAGTCCATATGTACATCCAAGGTTGCCCCATCCCAGGTACAGAATCCAGCACTTCCCTTTGTTGGTTGGTGATTGCCCAGCCCTCTAATTTGTTGAGGTCTCTCTGCAGGGCCTCCCTGCCTTTGGGGGAGTCAGCGGCTCCTCCCAGTTCTGAGTTGTCTACAAATTTACTTAGTATCCCTTCCAGTCCTGTGTCCAAGTCATTTATGAAGATGTTGAAGAGTACAGGGACCCACGATGGAGTCCTGTGGAACCCCACTAGTGACAGGTCACCAATTTGATGTTTCCCCATTCACTATGAACCTCTGTGCTCAACCCATGAGCCAACTGCTCACCCACCACATGATGTGTTTATCCAGCTCTGTGCAGAAAGATCCTTTGAGAGACAGTATCAAAAACTTTCCCGAAATCCAAAAACATTACAACAACTGGCTTTCCTTGGTTAGCTAGGGGGAGTTACCTTGCTGTAGAAGGAAATCATATTTGTCAAACAGGACTTTCCTCCCACGAAGCTGTGCTGGCTGTGACCGATGACTGCCTTACATTTTGGGTGTTATTCAATACCTCCCAGAATAACCTTATCCATAACTTTAGCAGGCACTGAAGCGAGACTGACCAGCCTGTAGTTTCTGGGGTCCTCCTTCTTGCCCTACTTGAAAATCCAGACAACATTCGCCACCTTCCAGTTGGCTGGGACCTCTCCAGATTCTCCAAGACCATTCAAAAATCATTGAGAAGCCTTATGATGACATCACCCAGCTCTTTAAGTGTTCTTGGATAAATCCCATCAGGCCCCATAGATTTATAGGGATCCAGCTGGAGCGGCAGATCCCTCCCAACTTCAGGGTCAACTGGGAGTTTATTTTGCAGCCACGGTCCTCGAGCTCAGGGCACTGGGACTCCTTTAACCTGCCACTGATGTTGAAGACAGAGGCAAAGAAAGCATGAAATATCTCCGTCTATGTCCCTGTTTGTAAGGCGAACATTCTCATCCTGTAACAGACTGATGTAATTTCTGCACTGCCTTTTGCCTTTAAAGAACAATTATGTCCATTTAGTGATGAATAAATTTAGTGTGCATGTCTCTGCCAATACCTCTATCATTCATGCCTCTTCTTAAAGCAAAAACAAATGCTTACTTATGCTGCTCCCCCTGCCCCAACCAAAAAATGCCACAGTCAAACAACTTCTTTTCCAAACTGAGTGCCCACTTATAATAAAACATGGCAGGTTCTATTATCCAGCCCTCTTCCTACCTGGAGATCCACTGTTTTCTCAAAAATGATCTTTCATGAGGACATGCACCTCAAACTGCCATCCAGCACTTAAATTGCACCTGTATTGCTCAGCCTTTTTGGTTAAACTTGCTGTTTGATTCACCTTGGCCCCAGAGGCAGGATACAGTCACACAGCTGGGATCAAGGCAAGCCAAGGATTTGCTCCAGGATTATCCCACTCAAAGGCAACCACTTCATATCTGCTCCAGAAAATCAGAGGCTTGGTTGGGAGGTCCCGGAGGAAGCCAGCAGTGGCCTAGCTGGGCTACCCCTGAAGTGGATGAGGAGCAAGCTTCCCATAGTCCAGTCAGGGTATAAGAATGGGATAAAACAAAAGAGTTAACTGCCTCATTAGCTAGCAGGTGTTAACAGATAAACTCTACATTCAAGATTCAGACAACCAGAGCTCATGTGTATTAAACAGTGATGATTTTTTACCATTATCATCTTCTAACAGTAAAAGAAAATAAATTATTAAACCCACAGGGACTACACTTGGAGTCTCATTTGCAGTTCCTGCTATGGCAAATAAACCCTGCATGTGTCCCATCAGAGACTATGAAAAACAGCTCAAGGTTAAGAAAGCAAAGGTACAGTGAAGAAAAGACCACAGCAATTTAAGAGTTATTTTCTCTGGACTTCAAAAGATTAAGAAAATGGCCGAAAAAATTGCTGAAGTCCAATTCAGCAGTCTCTCTCACAGTCGATGTCGCCTTTTCTAGCACTAATTCAGATCCCCCAGAAAGGCAACCCCTACACAACAAAGCATTTCTTAGAGAGGGCAGATTTATAAGAGCAGGCTCTCAGGGTAGTCAAAGTCCTGGCAGCAATAGGCAGAGATCACTGTGGTCATGCTTCAGTCTGAAAAGGTGTTTTTTCATAATGCTGAACAAGACTTCAGTCCCAGCCTCATACCAGAGCTGAACAGATATCATGAAGTATCTTCATGCTCATTGCTCTGCCCCACCTTGAAATATAATCTTTTCTTTAGTAGTAGTGGGTTTTCAGGAGTATCCGTCACCTGAGCAGTTCTTTAAAATTCAATAGGGGAAAAGGAGACAGACTGAAGATAGTAACAGAGAAGATACAGTGAGGTAAACTCCTAATACTCCCCGAAGTGCATACAACCGGATGTCCTACTGTTAGCATAAAGCAAGATTTCAAGGGACAGGCAGATAGGGTGAGACATAGCTGTCTTAACAGAGGGTCATCCTTCATGTCCAAATGAAATTTTTCTTTAGTCGCTTTTGCTCTGTTAATATATTCCATTGCAAATTTCAGTTTGGAGATTTTCCCAGTTCTCAGTATGGACCATGAGCCAAATTACTCACATTTCCAGGCTACTGCCATAGCTGGATTCCTACACAATATCAAACCCTGCAATTATTAACGATACCTGTTGTTCTAGCCCCACTGTCCAAACTCAGAGCTCAGGAGACAGTCAGCTAGCCATTTCTACTAATGTTTGAAATTGAAAAAATCTTTTCTTAAAAACATAACGTCAATCCCACTGTGTTCTGAAAGCCAAAGTGAACACGAGAGCACAAACAAAAAAAAATCATGTTAAAGCAGCGACCAGTAGAAACACAACTTTGATCAGTGGTTTGAAACAACTTTCTGTGGTTGCTGCACGTGTAGCCACAGCAAACTCAACAGTGGCTGAGGTTTCTAGTGGTCAGAAGCAAAACACAACCAATGAAAAGAGTTTTTGCATGGGGGTTGGGCACAAAATTACTGGTGCTTGGTATCAACCACACAGTAGTTTAGGTTCTTTAAAAAAGGCTCCCATTGAACTGAGTAACAGTTAAGCTGTCAGACACACCTTACTTGTGTATTTTAGATTGTTTTATTTTAAAGCTTGTGAAACTTCATGAATGCAACATTTCTTTGTTTATCATGTGCAACTGGTCGTTCTATACACAATGTGAGGTTCATACAAAATTGAATTAAAAAAGCAGAGTGTTGTGCCTTTTGCCTCCAGCAAGGCCAGCTGTAATGTACCCTTGCTCTGATTTGGTATGAGGAAAAAAGACTCATACTATGTTTTGTTGTCAATACTCAGCAGTATGGAGCAGCACCTTAGCAACAATTTAATAAGCCCTCTTCTAATCCCTAATTCAGAGGAGACAGACAGATAAATATTTTGTACCTGCATTGACAGTTACCTGCTTCTCTGCCTTCTTTTCTCCCATACCTGCTCGCTATTTGTACACTGTGAAAAGTAAGATATGCAGCCTTTCTGGAGAGGCAAGGCTGTTGTCTGCCCACAACCAAGTGCAATGCATATTTGCACAGAGCCACGAGGGACCAGTCAGTACACTGAAAAAAAAAATGGTATCTCTACCAGCTTATTGGTAATTGACTTGACTGGAAACTAAAAAAACCTGCGGACATGAAATTTAGTCAGATCTGCTACAAAGATATCAGTTATGTTGTTACTGTAACACAACTGTCAGACAGAGACTGTGTCCTATTTCCCAAGGATTTCTGCATAAACTACAGAGCCTGCACTCTAGGGGGTTATGCAATATATACAGCTGCGATGAAACCTCCCAGCTTGGCTCAAAGAGTTTAATTCTAAGATTCAAAATAATTTAATGAAGATGAAATACAAATCACGTCTTTTAATAAGCCTTTAGAAAGTACAATGTAATCACTGCCTACAAGCTGTTTGGTCAGTGACTTTGCTAAGCAATAGATAAATTTTATGTCGATTTAATTCTCCAAACACCAAACGCAATAGTTTTACACAAAAAGATTTAGAGCCCTGAATACATCATTAGAAAGTCTGTTTTCCGTTCAGAAGACACCAAGGGCTCCTGCGATGCTGAGCTCTGAAAGAAGGGCTGTGATTCCTGTCTGACCAGACAGCAGGTTCAGCAATTCACTGGTCTCTCTGTGTAAACCAGGTGCCAAAGTCAATTCTGTCAAAGTCAATACAGTGGTATGGATAACAAACAGGCCCTAAAATTTCTAATAAAAGCCTGCTTTCATGTGGTACAAGAGACGTGGCTGTAAAATTCACACAGCAATTACTTAACATCACACATTAAGTAGTCTGGTGGTCTATTTCATAATATATCCAGGCTGTTGCTAGTAACAACTGCTTTTCTAAAGAAGTAAGGCATCTTTGTTGGGAACAATCACAATATACCCTTAATGCAAGTGGGCTGAATTTCTCTTGACACTAGACCCTTAGCAATGGATTTGTATTAATTAGCATTCCTGTTTCACATTTGTTCTGTGCCGAGGAACAGGACAGGGGGGAAATTTTCCATTTTTCATTAACCACTGAACAGCAAACATCTGGCACAGTGCAAGAAAAGAAATGCGACACGTCTGCAGTAAAAACAAAGGATAACACATGTGGTGTAAAAGATATTTCATGACTAAGGCGCATTAGAAGCGTAAACATGCTCTTCCTATGTACTCTTTCAATCCCAGTTTTGAGCATCAGGGTGGGTGAAATTAGATAGGGCTTCACTGAGAGAGGCTTTAGTACATATATTAGTTCATTGGCTCTGTTACAGAAAAATCCAATCATATTCTTAACCACAAAAATAATGCCCTGACTGGACTGATAATCTTGTTTTCACAGAAGAGCAAACAACTACAACAGTTATTCAGTGAAATCATTATGAGGCAGAAATACTTCACAGGATGCAGATTGTCTTCTTTATGACTATGGCAACACACATTCTAGGATAATATTCAAACAATATTCTTTAGACATCTAAATTTGGTTGCCTGTGTTACGCACCTACTTTGTGAAACCAGTTTAGGGACACACACCTCTTTGCTGAGTTGTTCTGCAAAGGCATCCTTTAACTTACTGGCTCCACAGGAAACTTTCTATGGCAGTTTAGCTCCTAAAGGCAACTCCTTAACAAAGAAAGTCTGAATACCTCTCTTGGCTGAATACCTACATTCCCATCTCTAATACTGAAGCTGGTCTTCTTTAAGTCAGTGCAGTTTACAAGGGATTGAACCTTTTTTTCACAACTGCACTGCAACTGGAAGAATACGCAGAATTACAGTACCTCGTTGAACATATCTCCTCCTGCGGTCTTAAAATTTTAGTTCAAATCTTTCTCTTTGGCAACAAAGAGAGACTGGGGCTATAGATGGTGAACACGCTTCACAAAACCTACTTCGTCATTCACATTTAACTATATATTACCACTTTTTTAAGAGCCAAGAAATGCATTACTTGCCTAACATCAGTAAAAATGTTTTCCATTCATTTTATTCAGAAGCTATCACAACTGATGAAAAAGATACAGAAACGTACAGATAAGGCTCACATGAAAGGCCTTATCTTTACCTTTAGTCAAGGTCCAAGTTCCTTTGATAGGATAATAGAATATTTTTTGGTTATCTGCACTTCAGCTCCATCAGCCCAAAGGATAAAGTATAAACTCTGCTCTTTTATTTGAGGCTAGCAATAAAAAAGGTCATGCAGAACAAAGCTTGTACATTTTTAAAAGAATGCTCAATGCTTAGACAATCCTCTTCTGTTTTCCTCCACAAGATTTAATGCCCCTTATTAATCTATATATGCTTTTCTGTGTGTTCATCCTCATGGTACCTGAACATTGTACTAAATCACAGATATAGGCAGTGCAGCTTCCTGTAGTGTACTAACCCATGCTTGAGTTGGTGGGGAAAGCCAGTGACTTAAGGCTTTATTCTGTTTATTTCTATGAGCTATTTTGATCAGCTATTACTTCACTGCCTGTATTACAGCAACCCCTAAGTAGACTTGCTTAATGTTGTACAACCTCACACTGCATTTCAGCTTGTGGGTTCCACCTCACTTCATGAAGTTCCCATTTTCACATCAAAGTTTGCAGCAATATGCTGCAAACATCCTACATGCCAGTCTGGGTATCTCTCCATAAGTGGGACTCCTGCACAAAAGAAGGGCTAGCAGCATTGCACATACTGGATAGGCAATGTCTCACCTGCTTCTCTAATTTTTGTCCTCTAGACACCTTCTCAGATTCCCTTCCTCTGCTTCTAGTGTAGTGCCAAGGCCTACAAATTACCAAGGAAAAAGCTACCATTTTTCCACTTGCCAACATCAGTTTTTATCAGAACAGTCAAAGACTCACCACAGAAGGAAATCATCATGCAGAAAGGGAGCTTCCTCTGTAAGCCATCCAATCTGATCCAGTTTCACTGAGACTGTTGATATTATAAATCTCGTAACAAGTCATAACTACAATACAAATCCTCTTTGCTCTAGGGATGAGACTTGCATAAACGGTATTACAGATGTCACAGGAATTTGCAAATGTCCCTAAAGAAAACTAAGACCCATTTTCCAGAATTTGTTACAAAAAAAATTTTTCAGCATGTACTGTTCAGAGCATCATCTAAATTTACCTTCCTTAATGAAGAAAGTCAAAACTTATATGTTTCCTATGGTAGAAAAATATAGTCTCAGCATATCAAGACTGAAATGGATCTAACAGTTACTGTGGAATAGAGTCCCTGTTTACATAACAATCTGGGTTACTTAAGAGATTGGGGAATCTGGGATGATGGTTACAAATACTGAAGAAAGTCCTGAAACAAGGATTTTTATTGGTCTGAAATACAAAGGCATAAATTAACTAAAGTAGTCTGCGAACCGGCCCTGAGGTTGTCATGCCAGTAAAATACAATAATGAGGATTTGTTTCTTCCATTCAACTTTTCTGTACTGCTGTATGTTTCCAGGCATTGTATCATAACTCATCTATATGTTTGAAGTTCTACTCAGCTTTAAATCTTAAGTTAAATGATGCTTTTCCTCATTTTATGATCACCAGTTTCTGTTTCCTCTATCCAATTCTTCTTAAAATCAGATTAACTGTTGAAAATGCATCTTTCTGGACACATCTTCTTCAATCTCTATTTTATTTCTGTCATTCCTACCATACCTCACTTTTTCACAATCCATTATGGTGAAATTATTACACACCTGGCTAATCCACTCTTCCTAATCTGTGACTTTACCAATGCAAAGCAGGAGTTAAGACAGTGACAAAGCAATGAAAAAAGAATGTCAGTCTTAGACAAACTCAGAGTAGTAAAAACTTTTGCTAGGTTTTGTGTATTTTAGTGTTTACAAGATTTCATTTGTAAGTAAAATTTTAAAATCCTAAAACTCTCTATGAACGACCCATGGAGGTAATGCAGTAAAAGGCCTAATTGCACAAAAGCAAAAGGAAAAGAATGAACCAACTGTCACACAGAGCTTGAGTTTAAATCATGTCCCTTTCAATGTGTCAACTTTCTTTTTAACCAAGAAACTCAACTCCTTGTCTTTTGCATTCAGCATGCATACTTCCCAAAACTCTCAGATGGGAAACATTTTGACATCTTTTTATAATACCTGCTCTTCACAGCCACTGTCTCTTCCTGGAAAGAAGAAACGACGCAAAGCTATGCTGACTGCGACTGCTCGCTGGGTATTCAGGATGCCAGACATAACCATCTCCTTTTCAGTGTAAAAATGTTGTAGGTGAGTCTCTCTTACTTGCCCCTACATTAGCTCCATGCTCAGGGTTAATGAATTTATATACATTCTACAAAAAGGTCCACCATGTGGGGATTCTTGAACTCATATTGCATCATCAAGTAAATTCTCGTAATAAACTTAGTTTGCTCTTTCAGCCTGCAAAATTACCAAGTGCTAAGAAACCATGGTGATGGGAAAAACAGAAAACACCAAAACAGACATATTCTTTTCTCTTTAAATGAAATGCAAATTCCTTGTTTCACACAGGAAATTTTCATCAGAATGACTATGTAGATGCAAGTCTTCCCTAAGGTGAGTTTTGTGAATGAACAGTTATTATAAAGTGAAGCTGAGCTTTTTTTCCCCACAGATGCAAAAACAAAATAAAGAAAGGAGCAGTAGAAAAAAAATAATAATCAAATTCTACATAAAATAAACTGGGATCAGGTCATACTAATCTAAGAAAGTGAATAATGAAACAGACATACAAAGTGTTCAGAAAATTACAGTTACAGAACCATCATGGATTGTAGTGAGTGAATCATTTCTTTCTCCAGAGCTGTTGGAGGTCACTCTTATTTCACACTCATTTTATAGGACCATCAAAGCAAGCAACACGCAATTCATCAAATATCTGCCTTTAAAGTGACTCAGCTACAACACAAGCACAAAAAGCACCACGTAGACAAATCAAGTGTAGTTACTGAGGAGAAAGTTCAAAGATCAATTCAGCATTGCTTCATTTGTGGGATTTTTTAAAATGTTTGGGTCCACACAGCTACATGGAAATTTCAGCTTTCACCTGTATATTGTTTTTTTAAGTTTCTACTCTTCAAGCTCCTGCCAGGAAGACCAAGGTTGGAAAATACAAGAAACAGAAGTCTAACAAACTAGAAGACAGAAAAAACCCTCTCCTAATTATTAAAAAGTTACAGTCTTTACAGTCATCACAGGTTCTTTGCAGTCTTAACTTCAAATTGGAGAACGTGGACTAGAAACAATATTAACACTGGTAGTAACATTAGCAGTAATTAACACAATGTAAAACAGTGCAACCAAAATTGCCATCCTTCATGATGTAACATTCATCCAACAACCATACATATGGCCTTCAGTAGATACAAAAGCCAAACCTCCTTCTTTCTGTTTCCCCTGAACAAACAGGCAGCTGGAATAAGCAAAATTAGACAAACACAGGCCACGAGGGAAACGAATTGTCACTGCAGATTACTGAAAGCTCAGAGCTGCAGGAGCCTGTGGTGCCATCACCCTCCTTTATATGGAAAACTTTCTTTTTCCAGTCATTCAAATCCAGTGTTACTGCCACACTCAAACACAAAGTCTCTCACACAATGTTTTGCATGCCAGCTCAGGATCTCTGTAAATAGCTCCATACACAAAATAGTTGAGCCATCTCATACCCTGTAGGTGGTACATTATTAGGAACTCAAATACATTGCAAGTCATGTCCAATATTGGTTTACTCCCAACTTAGCTATGCAGCTGTCAGCAGACAAGCCACCAAGTTTGCATCTCTGTTGTTGCAATTTTAACTGTGTCTAGCAGCATCTGCTAACAAGTTTAGTCCCCTTAAGAAGGATTTAAAATATTTTATCTCATGAACTGAATATTTTATCATGTGAACTTCAGATTAATACCTCTTTTGATTTGCACACAGCTTGAAAACATCAGACATTTCTTTCAAAATCTCCTGCCAACAAGCTATGAAAAATGGATTTTATTTCAGGCATCATGGACTGTTACTGACAACAGAACAGTGTTTCAGTCTGCTATAAGAGTTTCCAGGATCCCAGGTTTATCTCTCAATCTCCACATTTCTTGTTCCCTAGCAGCTTGTGCAACTTACCAGTGCTACATTTCTCGGCAGAGGCTGTCAGTTCTGTACCCATGCACAGTGGCGTTTTTAAGTCACTAACAAGATGACCTAATCAACATCTGTTCTTGCTATGCCCGTGTGCTGCCACAATATTTATTTATTTTTACCATGAATTTTTTTCAGTTGCAAAATAATGTTAGGAAGTGCTAATATAACAGGCAAAAACATAATTATTTTTCAGAAGTAGTATCCTAAATTTGTTTCAGTGACTTCTAAATTACTCATATACTTCCCTTGTCACTGTGAACAACAGAGTAAGTTCTTGTTTTACTTCTGAGCCTTTATTTTTACCGCTCCTTTTTTAGGAGAAGCTCTGCTGCATACACAGCATGCTACTACAATGGGTTTTCCCATGCTATTACAAACAATTCTGGACATATTTGCATTTCATCTACACACTGGATTAAAATTAATGGCACATTACATGAAATTTATGGGATTTACTTTTAATTTAGATAAAGCCTAAAATAACCTTTTATATGGATTTTAATACCAGGATTATCTGTGCATGCTGAAGATAGAAAGCAGAAAACAGACAATGTTTCCAAAAAGCCAAGAAGATGCTGACGTGCAAGATGTAGGAGGAACAAACTCAGGAAAACACTATGAGAGGATGCAGATGACGGTATGCCAACAGATGCAGGAAAGGCAAATCTTACACAGTATTTACAAAGATCTGTTGGACACAACTATCACTGCAAATGTAGAGGAGAAGAGAGCAGATCAGAACCTGCATCAAGGAAGGGACAGGAAAAGACACTGCACTGCACATCACCGTAGGCAAGGCTAGCCTTTCAAAGTACAGCATGATCTGCCCTGCGTCACTGTGGCCCACTAGCTGGTATCAAAGAGGAGGAAGAGGAAGATGACAACCCACCAACCACCTGTCCCCTCTGAAGCATCTGGTGCCAATATTTTAAAAGAGAGCCGTAAATTCAATTCCCCAAACATATAGGCAGATTGTCCTCTTACTCTCACACACCCTTTCAGAGCTACCTCTGCCTTTCTTTGAATCTTTAGACCTAAGTCTGGTATCAGGGACTTAGTTCAGAAACATAACATATTTTTCTTGTTCTTCACTTCAGAGGTGTGTACAATACTACTTCATTAGAACACACACAAAATGTCCTTTTGGTTGTGCCCTGTAAACAAAGCCCCATTTAGCCAACTCATACAATGGTTAGTGCATTGCACACTCGTAAGACAAAGAAATCAAAAAGTTACCTGCGCCTCTATCTGATTAAGCATAAAAATGCAAAAGCATATTCCATAACCTCAACACTGTAACCATATATTCCTACAACCAGCAGAGCACAGCAATCAGCTCAAATCCTTGCAATGCAGTAGTATCATGATATATTTGCATTGAATGTCATGTTCCAAATTGGAACTGGCAAGCATCTTAGCTGCACACAACAATGCCATATGGAGTTACATCTGATACAGCTCGAGCAGAACTCCCTTCCTATCCAGAATACATCAAACAGTGCCACAGATATGCTATGGCATTTAAATAGTAATAATGCGGATGTGAGGGCTAAATTAAAAATGTGTTGCGTATTAGAAACAATTTGCGCACCAAGATAAAAAAAGGGATTCGCTGGCTTTTGGCAGCAAACTTACAGATATGTAAATAACCATTTTACTTACTTATATGTCAGCTTTCTGAGTGGAACAATTACAGGACTACAGATGCATCAACAATGTTAGCACAGAGAAAATAAGCTCAAGAAACAAAGATTTTGTTGCAAGTGGATAAAAGAGGAGCTGAGCATTGAAGCTGTGCATCCAGTCAGAAAAGGGTGCAGGGCTGGCTGTCAGAAATGGCAGCTCCACTTCAGCCACTGCCTTAAAACTTTACAGATGTGAGTTTTGTGCTTGTGCAGATCAGGTTTGTGACTCATGTTTTGCACTTGCACAAGGAGCGGCTGAGATGTGTGTGTTCCCACAAACCATTGTCACTCAAAGGGAAAGAAAAGTAGCTCGTCTCCAATTTTACCGCTTCTGCAAAATCCACAGTTCATACAGTTGCAGTGCACTGTCACTCTCAGCACAATTCAACCACTCGCTGTCAAGAAAATTAAAATATCAGTTATTACCCATTGCAAGGATTTTTGTCTTTCAAACACCAGATCACTTGCTCAATTCACACCTAGACCAGACAGCCATCAGGCAGAACGACTCATCACCTTCTAGAACAGAAATTGAGAGCTATTTTGTAACTAGAGTCCTGTTACCAAGTGACCAGGCTGCCCATCATTTCTTGGGAAATTGTTTTTCAGTGGAGGTGCCTGTTCAAGGCTCCACTGTTCCACAATAGAACCAAAAAGCAGAGTCCCCAACTTCTGTTGAAGGAGCAGATTATTCCAGAAAGCCACACAAATCAAGTTTTCTCCCAGGATCATTTAAGAAACTTTTGGGATTTTTTCAAATTACTATGTGGCATAGTAAATACTTCAAAAGCATTAAAACAACAAAGTACCTGATGGGTCAGACTGAAGGTTTTTCTTCAGCTCAGACAGACTCACTAGGAACTCCACCGGGAATGCAGGTGGAGAGAAAGCAAGAGGATTCCTTCAATAGTTTTCATTTCCCAGAGCACACTGCTAAGTAGTATTTGCAACCTGTTTCCTCCAAAAGTCTTCAAAGGTCAGCACACTTCCAAAATGTCCTCTTCTACCAACACAGAAATGGGCATTCCTCAGGTCTTAAACAAGGCGATCACTTGCCTCAGCCTCTACCTCCTCTGCAGTAACACCAGCCTTCTAGCACAGCAAAAACTGATTCTGCTGTGTGTTTTCAGAGATCCTCAGTTAATGCATTGATGCGACGACTGTGGAAGTTAAGCAAAAGCTCCAAGAAAAAAAAAATCTTCAAGTTACTTCATAATTGTTATTAATGCTATAGCTTCAGGTATTCAAACCATTCAGAGCATCCAGAAAACACAAATATTATATTTTGCAAAGCACAGCATGTCCATGCCTGTCAAGTCCTGAGTTCCCACAATGAAGCACAGAAACTGGCTGCTCTGAGGCACACTCCCAGGGCCCAACCAACAAAACCCATCAGAGCCAAAAAGCCAAACTACAATGGCAAACTACTATGCATTTTCAGTAACTTCATACATGTCATCAAAGGTACTGGGTACCTGGGTCACTTCTGTGCAGCAACCATGGGGCAGCAGCTGACCTAGCTCAGATGCACTTCAGCCATGCTGCTCACTAGCACAGGAATCCCTCCAGACAAGTTCACAAGAAGATCAGCCTTAAATGCCCCAGAATCCAGAACTCCCACAGCTCTTTTCCCACATGCTCTGTCACAACAGTTGGTTTCTAGCAGAAACATCCTGCTGCCTATAATCAGGCTTGCATTTTTCAGGGCACCCAAGCCCAGTCAGTACTTGCAGCGGAGGCAGCCACAGCTCCAGAGGCTGATCCATCTCACTGGTCAGCGCATCATTGATACTGTACAATTTAAATACTTAATTTCTTTTCCCTTGGGGACTCAAGAAATAAATAGGAGATTACAGTTCTCTGCACTTGTGCTGCTCAGTGACAACTTCTCAGTTTTGAACAGCTCTCATTCATGCAGCCAGACAACACAAAACAGTGTAATATTAAAACCCAACCTTCCAAGGGTGTTATTCTTATTCTGACTTGAAATAGCAGCAATACTTTCTGTGTACAAGGATAGCTCATTATGAGCTATGGGTGTGTTCAAGATTTTAAAAGCTTTAGAATATAATTTTGTAAGAACTTTCAGGAAGAAAGGATTCCAAGAGCTAGCAACTTTCCATGAAGCAAAATAGTGGAATAAAAGAAATTCCAATCTCCATGGGAATGTGACTCAGGCTTTGAAACAAAAATGTGCCAAGTACAAGAAGGTGCCAGCATATAAAGTTTATCAGGTGATCATTTTCACACATTTAGGAACTAATTGCATCATAAAATATGTACTAAATATAACTTGTCTATGCATGAAATCCTTTTGACATTTGAGTGGTTATCATTGAACCATACCTCCTTGTACAAATTTTAACCTAACTTCACTTTTGCGTAATAATAGTTCTGTGAAAGTAAATGCAATCTGTAAATCTCACAGAAGTTTTGCCTTAAAATACCAAGTCTTTGCTGGTAAATTGTTTTAGACTAGACCCAACATCTCCAATTTTGATGACTGATGCACAGACCAGATAGCTATATTCAAAATCAACAAAATTATATTAAAGCATATTTGTACATAGCTGCTACTGCATGAAAAGAAAATTTGTGCTTGCTGGTTATAAATAACCAGACATTCCCTAACTTTCATCTGGAGGTAGGTCAAAGTTACAATGCTCTGGCACTGCCAGCAGTATATACAAACTCAGAAAAACAGAACAAGAACCTAATGGTCAAATTCTAACTTGTAACAGTCTATTAGAAGCATGTAACAGCAAGTCAGGAGTTTTATGTGCCATGTAAAACCCTACTATCCTCAGGCAAGCAGGGTAAGCTTTTCAAAAGCAGCTAATGGTTTGGGATGGCTCATATATTGGCAACCTACAGGAGGAACTGAAATGGGCTTGATTTTCAGAATATGAACATTTACAATGTCCTGAAAGATGTCCCAACTTGCCAGTCAAGCTTTGGTCTACCAGTCACAAATTCCTGCAGCTCAGGAGCAGTTAGGTAATCACTACCATTCAGCCTTGTAAAGCACAGGTGTTAAATGTGCACATCACATAAATGTGAAAAGAGTTCAACTCCTCCATACAAGAGACTTTTATTTTTCCGCCCTCTCAGTGGTTTCAGAAGACTCAAAAGTCCCTAGCAATATTCCTGTGTGAATTTTTAAAAGCAGATGGACTAACATGAGCTACATTGGGAATCCCAGTCCAGAAACACCAATAATTGGTATTTTTCAGTGCAGCTCTCATTTATCTCTCAGATTAAATCATAGTTTCCCAAATCTAGAATTTTAGTCACATAAATTTCAAAAACCATGTAAACTTTTCATCCATTGATCATCTTCATCCTTCTTTCAATCAATAAATCATCTTTTAATTTTATGTATATTATTAGCACATGTAATAAACTTATCTTGAAATTTAAAATTGCTGATTTCACTTTGTTCTGTTGCAATTCATAACTCCATCTGCTACATGACTAGTATATTGATCCATATCTATAAACCATATTTATAAATTTTCAAGAATGCACAAGTGATTTAGATGTCTAAGTCCTATTTTCTAAAGGAAACAAGTGGAGTGAACAGGACATTTAAATCTCTACATGATGAACTCTTGCAGATCTTACCCACAGCTATCCTACAAAGTTCTTGTTGTCTGCTCAGCCTTTCTGCTATTTCCAAAAATACTATGCCGTATTTTTCCCTCATTTCTTATCCTTTCATTAGGCTACTTGTATTGCTGCTTGACATACAGGCTCAAACCAAGCGTGAGAGCTTCATTAGACTGTGCATGTGTTTGCACAGAGTTTACAAAGAGGTAAAGGAAACCATATCCTCTCTGCACCACAGAAACCCGGCCCAATCCCTATAAAGTAACCCTATAAAATTAAACAGGCAAGGTGCATTTGAGAAATCATAAAAGTTATCTCTGGAAGTTGCAGAAATTAAACTCAAGTTGCTAGTTTTCAACTTCTTGCCTTAAATATTTTTGATTGCAATTCTCATGTACTGTTTTCACTTAAACATGCATAAATAAATCTCTCTTGTATTGGCAGAAACCCTCAGCATAATAATGACACTGCATGCTGACACTGAGAGAGGAGGTATGGGTGAAAAGCTGTCTGCAAACTCTCTGCATCTTCCCCTACAATCTGCTTGTCCTTAAACAGAGATGATAATCTCACCCTTATCAAATAGAATTGCCCAATGAAAAACCAAATCAAAATTTTTTTAAAAAAATCATAGCATCTCACCTACTTCATTTATTCCTCTCTTACTAAGCAATGACATCTGGTCCTCTTTGTTTTGAGTTTCCATAAACTAAAAAAGAAATTCTACAAACACATGCATCTAAATGTGACTGGTTTAGTATCAACACACACATATCCACAACACTTGACTAATGAAATGGCCAAAGCCTCAGACTCATTCCCAAATGAAAAGCAAAACCATTTGAGCGAAAGATTCTCCACAAACAAAGGGTAGCTGCTGGTTCCTTATTAAGAAGATAATAGCTAACAAGCAGGTAGGATTAAGCTGTGCAGAATCTGTTGTTCTATTTTTAGAGTCTCCAGCCCCAGGCTGAATGCTGAGGTACTGGGAGCTACGTGAATTATGCTAACATGCTCCACAGTTGCTTACTAGGCATGCTTCCTATTATCTAGACAGGATAAGACTCTAAAAGAACATCTGTACAGGCTGAATGAGAGCCAAGACCTCAGTGGATGATCCAATTAACATCAACTTTTTTGTTGAAATTAGCTGGACTAGACATGCTGTAAGAAAACTAACAATTTGGGGGATGTTTCTTCCCAAAAGAAATTATTTTAAAAGATAGTTTAGAAATGCCAAATAAACAAACAAATGGCATTCTGTTCACTTTTGGCAGGATGTAAAAGATAAATAATCTGATCATGTGGAAAAGGAACTGACTTCCAGTATAAACACATATTCTAATCCCTCTGTGTTATAAAAGGACAAAACTAATAGGGTTCAGATCATATCCTCCACACTGCAGAGAACACTAAGAGAGAGACCCTGCATCCAACTTCCAACAAAGTTTCTCTCCCCATGACTGCAAATGGGCCCACAGCTAAGTCACATCTCAGTGCTTTTCCCTGAGTCACAGTGCAAGACTGTGGATGCCACCACTTCTCCCACGGATGCTTTTTCATTTCAAAATTCAGATCAATGCTCATCACTGGGCACCTCTACTCAGATCATTCAGGATAGGCATTGTTACACCTCTAATTAAGACACAGAGGGGAAAAAGTGGATAGTTCCTGAAAAAACTTTCAGAACATAGTAGGGCTTATACAAACTCTGGCAGGAGAGATAAAATTCATTTTGGTGGGACCTGAAAGAAGCCTTGGAAGAATCAAGAGAGTCCCTAGACCATAGTAAGCAAAAAAAACATCTGTTGTCAGCAAGGACTAGGAAAGCAACTATCATCTTTACCAGACAGGCATGTAAGAAAAATACAGCACAAAAAGAGCAAAGAAAAGAATGAAAAGAATCTTTCACTCTAAATAACCATCATGTTGCATAAGGGAACAGATAAGTCTGGTGAGCTGAATGAAGTTCGTTTGATTCCCAGTGAACTGCCATCCCTACTTGCAGGCACAGAAAAATATAAAATATTTTTTTTCTTCCACAGTGGCTTTGCAATATAATTTATTCATAGCAAAATGGTAAACACCACAGATGCTTATTTTCGTCTATTGCTTATGGGAACTCCTCCAAAAATACAAGCAAGTTCTTCTGAACAACTTCACACCCTTTTCCAACATGGTAAATGATGCAGTCAATTGATGGCTCAAATTTCTAATACTGTAAAGTCAACTCTTCACTGAGCTGGATTTGTAAAAAATCCTTTACATCCAGAGGCAGAAGTTCAGGACAACATTTTGTAACATTTGGAACTGGGAATCATGTCTGTAACATCTATATCCAATGCTTACATTAATACCCATCTGTTTAGATGGCGTGGTGCCTACTTTGGAGTCTGCTGAACCTGGTCTCCAGGACACAGATGCCAAGAAGTTATACACGATTTTCACAGCAACACTACGGAGACCATACATATTGCAGAAAGGCCCTTTCTCTTCCTCATTTACATGGAAGCACTGTCGTTAAAGAAGCTTCACTGCACTTCTTTAAAATACAGAAAAAAATGAGGGAAAGATGACAGAAAGATTAACTTCATGCCCTTCTGGCTGCCAATTAGACTGTGTTGCTGCAACTACAGTGAAAAAATAATACAATACAAAATACCAGTCACTATTCTCCTCATTCTGCAAGTGGGCATAAGATGTAAAGGCAGAGATGAAAGGCTCGCTAGCTATTACAGAAGAAGATACCTGGCAGAGCCCTGAACATACAGGAACGCACCAGCTCCAAGGAATTAGTATTCAAAAGAAATGCATTTCATAGGGCTTTTTATGTCTGGCACTGCTTCTTGCAACCTGTTAACAAAGATGGTACATGGGAAAAATACATATACTTATGAGGGATTGCTTTTCAAGAACAATTTTCAACTTATGAATATGGAAAATTCTTAGCATAGTGAAATGGAAACAAGACCATGGTCTCCACACTGTTAACTGATCCAAGCTAGAGTAGCAGCATCTGAAATCCCAGACATGAGGAATACTAAATGCAAGTGCACACAGTGGTTCACAGTATAGACTGGCTAAGGAAGCTAAGGGAAGTCTGAAGCGAAGATCATGGCATAGCAACGTCTGAACTTTAAAGCACACTGAAGGAAAAAAAAAGTAAAATCTGTTAAATATTAAGGACATGTTTCAAGTAGGAATTTTAAGTGAACAGAAGAAAAACACGTCTCTGTGCATGAAATTCATTGCTCTTGTCAGATACACACAACAACAGCATCTGTGTCATCCTGTGAAATCACTCCTTTTAAATGGCATTTTGCAGATGAAACACAATTTTTTGGCTACAGTCTTATGTAGTTTTAAACTGAACTTCATATCCACTCATATCTCCACACACACAAAGGACTGACTAAAGCACCAACTGAATGTCAAGCAATATGTGCATCAAATTACAAACAAAAACTAGAATTTCAGATGAATTCAAGCACTGAGCAGAGAAGTAATGACACTTAGGTAGCAGCAGAGATGAGAGGGACTCTCAGGCACATGGTGTCTTTACATCTTATGCCCACTTGCATAGTAAGGAGGACAGCGACTGGTATTTTGTATTGTATTACCTTTTCATTATAGCTGCAGCAACACATGGGGATGGTCCTGTGCAGGGCTAAGGGTTGGACTCAATCTTTTTGGGTCCCTTCCAACTCAGCATATTCTGTGACTCTGTGGATCCCTCCAGTCCTCTTCAGATAAAACACATGGTAGACCTTTGCCTACCTGTGTGAACAACCATTCCTTCATTTAATAGGAACTTGCAGGATAAAGTAATTTCAAGAAGGTGGTAAAAAAAAAAAAAAAGAAAAAAACTAGATTGCTATTTGGCAAAACCAACACCTCTAAAGTACCAAAGGCTTATCCATCTCTCCAGAGACATGAAGAGAATCAGAGATAGCTTGAATATATGTGACAGACTAGATAGGTTAAAAAAAGAAAAACAGAAAAAAAAGAAAAAAAAAAGGAAAAAAACCCAAAACAACAACAACAACAGAACAAAAAAACAAAACAAAACCCAAAAACAAACAAACAAACAAAAACAAAACCCAAATCTCCCATCCTGGATGGTCATGGACTAGATCATGTCCCTGCAAGTACAATAGTATAACCAGGACTAAAAACATTCCCCAACCACAGCAACATCAATCAGTTTAACAGGTAGCATATACATATGGTACAACTAAACAGCATGACTATAGTCTGGGTACAGTGTGTTTCTAACTGTGACATTTGCCAAAACTTAGGAGAGACCAAAAAAGAAGTCAGAAGAGAAAAAATATGTTTCAAAGATAAAAAAGATTTTTGCTCCAGCTTTCAGAGGTGACCACCAGAAGCCAAAGAACATGCAATTTATATAATTAGGCAAGGACAGAAACAAAAAACAGTACCATCTTCCAATTACCCTGAGAGATACCAACACATCAAATAGCCAAGGATATAATAAACTCTTCAGCCACAAAGACAGGCTAGTGTGCTGCTCTTTTTACAGCAGAACACTTCCAATGTCAGTCGGGATTTTGCTTGCAAATTTATCACTCTATCACATTTTTATTTGATCTATATAAATTCACCTCTCCTGTGAAACTTTTTATATGACCAGTATCTAAAATTTGCAATCAATACTATGTTTTTCCCAGCATGGCCTGAGATGAAGTTCTGTTCAAGGCCCTTAATTTCTTCCAATGATATTTAATACCATCTTATGTGATTAATTATAAATAAATAGATTCTTACTGTATTTTAATGCTTAAAGCTATTTCAGCTAATTACCAAAGTATTCTATTAATCAAGATTTAAGGAAGAACTTTATTTTACGGATGCTTGACATTCAAAAACTACAGGACAGTCATTTAGCTTTCTTCATTTGAAGAAACTTGATTAGCAAATGCCTTAAGAAGTAGAAGCCAAAGAAAACTCCTTTAGGATTACAGTTTTTACTGGAGAAGAATGGTGTATAAAGTTTCAAACAGGCAGCTAAATTGTCAAAGGTACGGACTCATAGTATGAGACTCTATTTATTAATATGGATCTTATTCATATTATTTTGGTTGAGGTTGTATTTTCCAAAATGTAGAATACTTTATGAAAGTCTTCTGCACTAATTATTTAAATAACTTGTACAAAACCAATGCTTTGATCTAAAAAAAAATACACTGAACTTTTATTTCAAGAAAAAATACTTTTCTTTAATTTTCAAGGTTAAGTAAATTAAAATATATAAGCATACAAAAAAGTTTGGGGTTTATGTCCTGACCTAGACAGAAAAATAATTATTCTACATTGAAATTTTCTTCAATCTGTGTTGTCTTTAACCAACAAAGCACTTTTCCTGCAAGGACCAAAAGCCTTGAATATTTTCCTTCCAGCTAGAAGTTTCACACACACAGATGTGTGAAAGGGATTGAAAATATCAAAAAAAGAGCTCCTTGTCCAGCTAACTGACTAGCTAAATGTGCCAAGAGGTAGAAAGCCCTTCCTATAATGTGCTAAGATACATTGTGCCACCTCAAATTCTTCAAAGCATGCAGAATCACACCCTTGGAAGGAGATGGCTATCATCAATTTGTTTAAGTGTACTACTCAGCTTAGTTTCCCATACTGAGATGTCTCAGAAATGTGCTTTTTGAGTAGTACAGTTGTCTCTCATAATTTTCATGAAAAACCCTTTAAAAGATGGCATGTATAGTAGTCATTCAGCTCTTAGTGAAAACATCACAAGCTGAAACAGCAACCACTTTTATATGGTGAGGAAACATCCTACATATTGTATAACTCTCCAAAAGACATCGTAATTTTACAAGTCTTCTATTAAAAACCTCTTCTAGTGAAATAATTTCATATTAGCAAAATTTGTCATGAGAGAGTTATTGTATTACCACTACCTCTTCCTGCATTCCAGTCCATTTTAGCTTTTGCATTCTCCACCACTGCACTGAATCTGCACCACTTAAGCCAATGAGAATATTGTTACTGGGACTTACAAACATTTGATTTATGCACACAAATGTGTACAATATAATAGTTACATAATAAGGTACAAATGTGACAGTGCAACATACAAACTAATGTAATTTCCGCTCTAAGTACATCTTCCCCATTGTGTTAATATGCTGTTACAGTTAGACACTATTGCAATAAGACACTAATTGAATCCCACAAATTTTCATAACATTACAAGTATTATTCTCTTACCTTAATTCAACAAGTCATTGGAAGCCAGCAAGCCACACAAATAGAGATGGACTCCAAAAGAACTAGTATTATGACCTATACTGGCATTCCTCAGAAAATGAAGATGTTAACCAATAGTTTTCTCTTTTATTACAAGCCGGTGGTAACAAAAGTGTGTTTGACATATCATGCTGCATATAAGCACTTTGGTTAGAAATGCTTGAAAACTTTCAAAGAAAATTAATAATTTAATTAAGTTACAGATTGTATCATTACACTGAGATAAACCCAGAAAAGTGCTTCCAGAATCTGTATCTGTAGGATAAATATGTTCCACACTAGTTTTTCTTTTTGGAGAGTGACTATTATGCAACTGTTACAATTTACCAAGCCAAATTACATGAACCATATATCTGGACTACAAAAGAATCCAAGTACTACAAATGAACAAAATGTGGTTGCCTTGCTCTCTTTTCATGCCAGCAGCAAGGCAAAACACCTTCAGTCTCCGTGTGCTAACCACACCATGAGGCATGGTTTTAACCTCCCAGTCAGTAAACACAAGACTCTATGGGCAAAAAAATATGTCAGGGAAACAAATTCATTAAAACTTTAAGTTTATAGGACTATTTCAGTGATATTACAATTGGAACTGATTGTAATCTGCTGTGTTGGTATAAACCCAAGGTTTCCACTGCAAGCAAGTCAGTGTAAACACTCCACTATTCTTTGGCACAAGTTGTGGACTCCTACTCTGACTTCTCCTCACTGCAGCTGACAACCTTCTCTTAAGATACGCAGCACAGCTCTTTTTCAAATAAGTTAAGAAAAACTTGTAATTGGTCTTAATTGTCATGGTTAATTTCTTGAAGGATGAATCCAGTATCTCCACTAAAGTCAGTAGAAATATTTCCACAGGTTCATTCTACTCAACATAATTTGGCATGTAAAATATTAAATCAATTTAATTTATTCATAAGGACTTATTTAATGAATTATTGACATGGCCCTTCTGCTTTGAGAAGGAGGTCTGGGAAAGAAACAAGAAGCTACCTGCCAAGGCATGTAATTTATTAGCTCAGTGATGCTGAGTGTACAGTTCCCTCCACATTTCTGCAAATTAGACCATTTTCAGTCACAGGTATGCAGGCAAATCCCACAGCTGTGAAGCGTTCCTAACACTTACTCAAGAATATCTAGACATTTTAAGTAAGAAAAACTGGTGTGTGAAATGACAGTAAGGGTGCTAAGCCAACTCAGCCAAATTTGACCTTGGGCATAGAGTAGAAAAAAATTGACAGAACCATCTCTGAAAGAGCAACACAATGGACTGCTACAGCAGCAGCTTTCAGCTCCTGCACAGCTGCCATGTTTGCTTCCCAAAGAACCACCGGTTCAGACTGATGAAGGGAATCCAGGGACACCTCACCAAAAGCATAACTCCCCAAATCTTTTTGTTTCTGCTTTGCTTAGTTAAAGCACACACACAGCAGAAGCAACTTGTAACAGCATTTTTGTTTCCAGCTTCAGGATCCATTATTTTGTGTTTACCTCTTGTACTTTCTCCTATGAAATCCTGCAGTTCCTAAAAACTCAGTGGAAATTACACATCGAATTCATTGGCTGCTATGATACTGCACATGTTACTTTTCAGAAGACTAAGAAGTCTGATATTCATAATAATTAAAGTTCTCATTGTTTGTGTTGGCAGGACTTGGATGCTGTTCTTTGATATAAAGGGGAACTAGCTGAAGAACTCTCTTAAAGAATCTCACATAAGTTTCAAGACAGGAAACTAAGAGTATTTTAAAAATTATTCTATATATTTATGTGAGCTACTAAGTTTTAACTTCCAGAACAATAACAAAAACAAAAAAACACTATCTCACCAATATCTCAGCATATCTACTAAGAAAGAACAATTGCGGAATCCTTTAATATGAAAAGTGATAAAAATGAAGAGTGAAACCCTGATTCCACTGAAGTTCAGGCAAAGCTGCCATTAATCAAAAGAAATCCTTGAAACTTTGCTATTTGTTTCACTGAAGACAGGATTACACTCAATATTTTTCTTTAAAAAAAAAAAATTGAAATTCAAATTAATATCTATGAAGTTGTATTTTTGTAGGAAGTTTCTGCCAAAATACTTCAGAACACCACAATAGTATTTTTCAAATTCTACTGCACCAGGAATTTAGAACCTGCATTTACAGCTTTACCATCCTAAAGGTTTTATACAATTCTGCACGGATGCACCCCACATCACATGTTCTATGGACTACCTCTCACAGTGTACACACTTTCACAAGCTCGGCTCTCACAGGCCAGCTTCACAAAAGACCTTGAAGAAAGAAAAAGCATTTTAGGATAGTTTGTGAACACAGCAACAGAGGTTTTGCTGGAACACAGTGAAACAGGGAAGAAGAGGTGAATACAAAACAGAAGAAACAAAAGCAGCTTATAAGCAGTACACTTGGTCTGAGCATAGAATGAAATGGGAGACAAACATTAACACTGGATCAGGAACACAGGAAATAACACATACTTTATACAGTGTTCCTAATAAATAATTTCCCTTTAAAGAAATACTATGGTATCTGGTTGCAGCGTTCTTAGCAGTTGCCATCCATGGATAAGACTATCATATGATTCAACTGAACTAATAACCTGCTCTGCACGTGCAATAAGGAAGTTTAGGCATATTACTCATTGTTATCAGTAAAATTATGAATCAGTCTATTTTCTGAAAGTTACGTATGCATTTATACTTGCTATTATCATTACACACTGCTGCTTAATAACAAAATCCATAGCACATGTGAACATCAGAGTCATCACCTAGAATTTTAAATGAAACCAGGAAAAAAGTCACAATCACAGGCTGGACATCAAGCAATACAATTCAGGTTCTCAAGGGGAACAGATGGTGTTACCCTTTCACATGCCAGGGACAGTGCTGGAGATTCCCTTCATTGCTAAAAGATGCAAATTGAAGAAGAAATTAACCCAAGCTCTAGTGTGAACAACACTATCTTAAAAGATGGCAATTGGCTTCCAAAAATAGAAAAAAAAATGTATCAAGAAGTTGAGTTGCAACTATAAGAGGTACCAGACTGGCAGCCTCAAAACTATTCAGAATTTTAAATTATTTAAGCATGCAACAAACTTCTAAAGAGGTCACTGTTTTCTAAAAGTATCTTCTTTTAGCATGCAAATGTGGAACTCCAGCAAAATCAAAAGATTTCTAATGCAAAAATAATTACTTGTAGGTTGAATTTGAAATTAGGTAAAGACTTACGTATAGAAGCTTAAATCACAGGACAAATAGCTTTTTTCCTGCATTTCATTACAGAGATTCATCTCTGCTCATTGTACTATTTTAAAAGAAAATTTGATTAGCTTAACTGGAACATAAGTACAAAGGATTATTTATAAGACATCTTTTTTCTGCAGGCATTAATGCCTATGACCACTGGTGTTTTCCCATAGAACCCTTTCTTAGTAAGAATATTCAAAACCCAATGCCTCAACTAGAACCTCTTAAGAAACAGCCCTGAGTAGGCTACAAATGTTTATTTTAGGATATTAACAAGAAAAACAAAGGTTCAGACCGTGCTGCTGGAAATTTTTAATTATTTTTCCATAGCTTGGTTTTAATATCTCTACCCAAGGAAACACTGAACTGCAGCACAAGTAACTCAGCTCTAGTATAAGCGTGGAAGAAACTAATCCTCTTCCCTCTTTCAAACAAGTTTTACAATCAACCAGTACAAGCTGTGCAGGACTCGGAAATGGGTCCTTCCAAGAGCACACTTAGAGTTTCAAGTGTCTAAATTTCAGAGACTACTCACGTTACAGTGTGTAAGATTATGCTCAGTCATCATGGCCACACACTCACAATGACTAAATTCAAACAGACTAAATTAAAGGAGCTGAGTAAATATTAATTGAAATTTGCATTGTGTGGATCTGTGTAAGTCTTGAAGACTTACCAGTCACAGAACATCAGTGTTGTTCTTTCTATCATCTTATCAGTGACAGCAAGCAGGGAGTGCCAAACAGTATAAACACTTGTATTGATACCAAATCTAGACAAATATAGGTTTGCCTCCAGCACTCAGTGAAAAACCTGCCAATGACTGCAATATGTGGCTGTCTGATGTAAGGCTCTGACCTCTACCTCTCATGTGGACATCTGACTTCTGTGCAACAAGCCAAATCCATTATAAAATTCAGCTGAACTTGCTGTCCTAGACATCTGTTGTGACCATTATAGACGGTAGAATCATTTAAGCAAGAATTGTAACTTGTTCCTGCTTGTATAACACTAAGGTAATGGATTTTTGGCCCCCAGACTGTAACATCATTCATACAAATAACAGTAAAAATTGCAATAGTCGATGGTGTCTTCCTTCCTTAAACTGCTGGGGATGAGTAAACTTCAGACAGGAGCCAATTAGACATTCCAGTTCATAAGACTAAAAGCACATCAGTGACTTTTACAACTTGAAGAGAACTTCTGATACTTTGATGAAACTTTTGTTCTGAAGGGCAACAGACCATCATCTTCTCTATAGTTACTCCACATGCTATCACGGTTTTGTTTTCCACCTCTTGTCTTCTGTATACCCAGTGTCAGGGAAGTTGATCTATCTCACACCATAGAGAAAGCTGACAATGTGTGAATATTATGTGATGCGACGAAATAGATCTTTTCTTTGCTCATATGTGCTTGGACCAGACAAGAGTGATCAAGGATATGTGAGCCCTGTGTACTACTCCACTTTATAAATTAATCTCTCTTTCCACTTCCTTTCAAGTTAAACTATTTACCAGGAAAAAAATGGGTAACATGTCATTCACACTTTGAGGCAGAATTTTTTTAATTTTTTTTTTTTTGTGAAATGCCTACTAAAACAATTCTTTTTTTTTTTTTCCTTCTGCTTATGTATTATACCCATGGTACCCGCTGCACAGAGCTGGTCAGAAGATGGTCTTCCTCCTTCATCCTGGTAAAATTTCAAACTTGCTTTACTGTGCCTTAAAATGAAACCAATTGTTGCGGGGAAGAGAAGAGAGGTTTTCCCCCAAACAGTAACATGGTCGGGCTACTCAGATGTGACACAGAACTCCACAGCTGGCAAAGAAGCGTGGCCTTGAAAGTGCTCTCCTGCATGCTATTGAACTGCTCCCATCATGAGCTGCTGGCTGGGAGTGGTAATTCCACACAGGACCTCATAAATATTTCTCCTGTGTAAATTACGTGGAAACAGCCACACTCTACCGAAAAAAAACTGCAGCAGATCAGTATTTTCAAAACAAGAATTGGATGAAGAAAAAAGCCCTGACCAGATGGAATAAATAGGTTAGGCTAGAGGTCTCTAGTTTGCTGATCTGGCTTTCTCCTGAACTTGGGAATGCAAATCATTAGTCTTGCTTTTTGGCACACTCACAGTTCTGAAGTAACAAGGCGAGCTACCTTTATACTAGCAACCTTTATATTAGTCTCCAGGTAACCCTGACTGCCAAGGAATTTATAGCTTCATTCCATGGACAATGGAAACTACACTAATGATTTATCAAGCTATCATTCAGGCAAAATTCATCTTTGGCACATGCACCAACACCCACAAGTGCTTGACCAGCTATACAGCATGACACGTGTATGGCATTTTATAAGTGAATCAAAGTGTGGCAAGAAAAACTGACAAGGATTCCTGCACCTCTCTAGGCTACTGACAACAGAGGTATTCTACACACTACCATCTAACCACAACTTCGAAAACCACCTGACCCAGAAAGGTTTTGTCTCTATCTACTCTCCAGCTAAAGAAAAAAATGTAGGAGAAATATAGTACCATACATGAAAATACTCAATTTGGTTATAATGCCTGTATGTTTCATTTAAAATAGCATACATTGTACATAATTTCATATTTTATAGACAATTGGACCCATACAACATATACATTCATCATGTAGCTTGGTCACGTGGGCTGGGCTCACTGAACAGTAGTTACATTGATAATACTATGCCGCCATGTGGTATAAGGTTTTCTAGGCACAATTTTAGGATGGCTAAATTAAAAGGAACAAAGACACAAATCAACTAAAATTGTTACCCTTCCAAAGCAGTGTCAGTGCTACACTACCAGTATTTTCCAACCCAAACAAACACAAATCAATAATATATAGGTATGTGTAATACAAAAAGCATAGAAGACATCAATACTTTGCTATTTGGGCTTGCAAATCAAAGAATCTCCTCCTTCCAGTTTTATATTGCTGAATGGTTTAAAAAGCTAAAACAGTTCTTGGCAGAAATGAAGCAGTGGAAAGAAGCGCATTAGCATTCACGTGAATCAGTCAAAGCCACACAATACCTAAAATTCTATAGAGTGTGCTATTTGGCTTAGAAATTTACTATACATAGAAAATACATATTTTTGATCATCTCACGATAAAACATTTTTATTTTTTAAAAATGTGTTGGTCAGCACCCTTCTCCTAGGTTCCTAAGACTTTCTGAAAATCCAAAGTTAACACTGATGCAGTGATCTTTATAATGAAAAATATAAATAAATCTGTTTGCTAATATGTTGGTCAAATTCTATCTGTAGTTTTTTTATGAAAATCAGTTCTTGTTTACCAAAGAACAGATGAATACGACTTTATGAGGCTTATTTTTCAATTGTCTTCACTTTCTGGAAAAGCAAGGTTTAAAATAATCCAAGTGCCCATTTCAAAGGGTTGTTCCAGGAATGCTTTGAACAAAAGTGCAAATGATGCTTACAACACATCCATCTCCATCAAAAGCAAATTTGGAAAGCTAAATGGGAAAAGGTTAATCTTCAAGAAATCACGCATCCCCATAAATATGTGCTCTCACAAGGATAACCGGTCAGGAAGGAGGGAGGGCAGGCTGTATAGTTCCTCAACAACTATCACAGAGTTGGAACATAATACTAACATGTCCATTAGCACAAAAAGTTCCAGACAGTTCTGCAGGCTGTATGCCCTGAAATGGCCTCCTCCTTTCCTACCTAACCCCACCACTTTGCTCCCCACAGCAACAAAGGGACTAAGGAATAGGTTCACTATCATGCCTCACTGCCGGATGATTGCATCGTGTCTTCCCAGTGACCATGAGAGATGGGGGCTGCCTCCTCACTGAATTAGTTGCCAGTCGTGATTTGCAGCAAGAGGATTTCTGACTGCAGCCTCGCCGTGCTTCCTCTCACTGGTTTCCTATGGGACGGATTCAGCAGCACCTACCACGGCAAGACTTCCTCTCAGAGTTCCTGTAAACCCTTATAAAGGAAGAAATTGTGGTGCAGTCAGAGGAAGAGTCTGTTTGGCAGGACTCTGGTTGCACCTTCAAAGCCTACATGAGCATTGTTTTGAGTCACTGTAACTATTTAACCCCATTTTCATATGGGGTTAATAAGATTCCTTATTTTCCACCAACTGGCAACAAATTCCCATGGAAACAAAATATAAGATAAATGGTTACCTGCCTCCAAGTAAAGCACCACATCACAGTATAGCTCAATGTTCAGTAAGAAATTTACGGTTTTTTGTGCCATGATAGAATATAGAGGTGAATTCACCATGACACAAAAATAACACAAGCAGCACTCATCTTATTTCTCTCCCACCTATATTCAGCCTTTCCATTCTAAAAATTATGGCACAAGATAAAAGTAAAGGGCATGACTAACTCCAGTCCAGCTATGCTTTATTCCGTCTAAACTTCTGGCTATGGATGAGTAGCACTGACAGGCATTTTAGACTCCCCTGCTACCTCTGCACACCTGATTTGCTAACCCTGAGGCATAAAGTTGGCATAATTTTTATAGGATTTGTTATTACTGTTATCTTGCAATAAAATTATTTAAATTAGAGAAAAAAAGAAGATAGGATGGGGAAAGATACATACAGACAAATACTGCACTAAAGAGTAAAATAATATTTGACAGACCATATGGCTGGCACAGTATTCTTGGAAGAAAATCCTCAAAATACCTCAGAAGTCTTGGACAGCTTGAATGACCATCAGCCTTCCCCATGCCTCCCTCCTTTTTTTCTCACACAAAAGAAAAAACCTATAGGAAAAATAAAATCTTCAGCTAGGCATAAAGACAAATGTTTAGCTGGACATCCAAATAAAGCAACTAAAACACAGAAAAAGTGCAATATTTGTACCTTGGGTGCCTATCAATCAGCACAACTCTACTACAGCCAAAAACCTGGATGATCACACGCTCCTGCTGTGAGTAAATCTCTGGGTGCCTGGCCAGTGCCTCCTCCAGCCCGCAGGCAATTTCCCCAAGCCCCTGGATGTGGCCAGAAGGGAGTCCCCCTTCAGAGAAATGGAACATCTTTCCCTTCTATAAATTCTTCTGAAAACTCCAGCTCCCTTCCACTAGCTTCACTTGCTTGGTGATCAAATGGCAACTAATATTCCCAGCCGCCAGTCCATGTCAGCCAACATCTCTGTCCGTGTCTACTTGAAACAGCAGTGCCTCAACTGCAATGGCACCTAAACCAAGTTTAGTCTCTGTCTGCTTTGTACAACCAAGCCAGATGAAGATTCTGGTTTCAAAGTTGTAGCTTCAGAGTAGTTCCACCAGGTTTTAAGACACATGTAAGTGCAATTGCTGAGCTAAGGGGAATCAACCACAGTCAGCATCTTACAGAGTCAGGCCGTATATGGCTGTTCTTAATATGGTACTTCGTACTTTGCTACTAGAGACACATAAATATTTTATTTTTGGATTATAAGGGTTGCAAACAAGGTATGCCAACTAATGTCAAACAGAATAGCTTTACAAATTCCAGGAAAGTTACGTGCAACGTTTAGACAACACATACCCAACAACAGGCTTATTCGTAGTTACAGTAATAAGAGACGAGACATATACTCAAAATAAATGACCCCATTGGAAAATTCGAGGCACATTACTATAATTAAGCTAGAACATTTTCTGCAAAGTCATATTATGTAGACTTTTTAAAGTAAGGTTTATATCTGTTCATAAATTTTGGTGTTGAGACACCATAAACTTTATTTTTCCAACATTTTAAAATACTTTTCAGCTCTGTTCCTCAACTGATTAATTTTTAATTACTTTTAAAAATAATCTGGGTAAAACTAGCTGTCAGAAGTTTATCAGCTACAACGACATAATACTGAACTCAAATACAAGCAACTCTTTAGCATCTAAAAATGAGTCCTGTCTGACATTGTGCTTACACCTCTCTCACACAGGACATAGTACTGTCTCTCTGGGTATATGATTTCCAAGCCCTTACTTTGATTCATACTTTGATACTTCATCCCCAGTCTATGAATAAAGGCAAAAATTGGCCTATAATCAAAGATCTCTAGTGATGGATTTACATTGTTACTGCACTCTAATGCCAGCATATACTGTGATGCCTATGACATACTCCCTTCTCCTAATGTACCTGAAAGTCCCACAGGATTTTCAGTTTCACTACTTTAGGGTTTACCAGTCACCTTTTTTTTGATCCGCTGCATTCACTTGCTTTTGGAAAATCATTTTCCTTAGGGGATAAGTTTCTTACATATTTATCATATCCTATAGATAAAAATAATACAGGTTTTACATTATTAGCGGCTGCAATACTTTTATAGGGAATCTGACTAAAACTAATTTTTTTCATTTTCTTGTTCAAACAATGGAATGTTGCTTAGTGATCTCCCTGTCACTGGCAAGCTTTTAAAATTAAACACTAGAAATAAACTGCCTCAGGTTAAATAAAATAATACAGCAAACAAAACAAAAGCAAAAGCAAAAACAGAGCAATCTTGGCAACATATCCCGTCTTCATCCTTATCTAGCTCTAGCCAACACCCACTTCCACAGAGAACCAGAAGAAAAAAGTAGGCCTTGTCGTATGTCCTGGAGGTTAGCAAATCTGGGCTGTTAAACAGCAGGAACTGGCAAATTCTCCAAGCTCAGAGGCCTCAAAAAGACGCCTGCCAGATACTCCCCACTCCTACTCCAAAGAGGTTTCAATTCAATGCCTTCCACAGTCTGCATCACTGGCAAAAAGAGACTGTATTTAACTGCATTAATAGTCAGTATCTGCACAAAATTGTTACTGCTAATTCATTCCACCACAAGGTGAGCATGGCATCATAGCTGTTATATTCACAAAAACCTTTTTGACTAGTTCTCAAACCTGCAGATACTAGGTGTTCTTTCACTGCCTTTAAACTGAAGGCAGAGAGAGAGACGCGCAAAAGAAAAATGGGAAAAAAAAAAGTGAAAGCAAACATATGCAAAAAGTGCATGCAGAGCCAGATTTTTTTCACTGTGGAGTTCAAATATTCACCACTCAAAATTCAAATCAGATTTTCAAAAAACCTAAGCCCCAGTCATTTCTGTTGTGATACTTACGACTTTATAGTTGAACAGATTTTAACAATCTGATCAGTTATTTACTTAACAGCTAATGAACTCTACTAAAAAAAAAGCCTCTTGCAACTTAAAATTACATCTATTTGCATACAAAACATTTCAGCAAGAACTCATGCTATATATTTTGCAAGCCCTTGCTATTTATTTTAGAAAATATGATAAAATCTCTCATAGTTAGGGCTTTTTTTCCACAGTATGTCACTTTCCACACAGCTGTGAGAGGATGAATTGCGGCAGTGAAGTTCATGGTAAGGATGAGATTCTGAGTAGAGGAATTCCTGTTCACTGAAGGTCATGCGTCAGAAATACCCTTTTCAGTATATCAGGCTTTAAAAAGACAACACCTCACTTCCTGGTCTGAGCTGAATCTGCTGTGAATTTTCAAAATAACATTGATGTGTTTTTAGCGGTTCAATGTGTAATGGCTAAATCTGCAGTTAAAAACCCCCAAAGCCCAACAACAACAAAAACAAGGCTATCATCCTGTAGCTGGCTGCACTTAGTATGTCTGCTTGTGGTTTACTTGCAGAAAACTTCAATAATGGAGGGATTGCTTTCTTTTAAGGACTGGGGGGAAAGTAATATTTTCCCAATATGATCTGTTCCTATTTATCTTCACACAAACTCTGCGAGGAGGGAATATAAAGTACTTTTTAGTTTTAATATTTAGTTTATTTGCAAACCATTTCACTTTGTGCTTGAGCACAGAGATCAGAAAACAAACTCTGAGAGAAAAGAGAGCTATGACTAAATTTTCTCCCTTGCCAAAAACACTACAAAGAATGGAAAAAACAATGCCTCACTTTAAACCCCAGAACTGGTTAATCAAAGCACTTGGTGATCACACACCACAGCTGGGAAAAAATACTTTTCTATCCATACTGTACTTATAACTGCTACCTCTGGTAGCCTCAGACAGAAAACAGGAATTGCCATGCTCCTGTCAGAGGTCTGCAGAGTGAGGAAATCTTGCAGCAACCCCCACAAAACACACTGAAGGTGCAAGAAACCTCCTAGTGGGCAACCACTGAATGACCAGAGCAGCAAGGACAGGGCAGTGGCCTATGGCCCCTCAGTCTCCATCTGGCCCATATTTAGATGCATCATCACCTGAGGATGAGTTATGGATTGGAACTGGAGGTATCAGAAGAGCCTACACCATTTTGTAGTTAATGTGCTAAGGCCGTGGTGTTAAAGACCCAGTCCTCCATACAAGCAAATTTTATAAATCATCAGTGTGAAATAATTTCAGTATAATCTAATAACTTCTCAGCACATCTTGTGAGCATACTCTTTTAGCCCAGGTTATGGGATCACACTCCACACAGACTGGTTCATTGAAACTCCCAGTGGATTGTACATGGCCTGTGATGATAAGCTTCTCATAAGCATTTGAACAATATCAAGACTCATTTATTGGGGACAGGCATTTCTCTGGGGTAATACTGAGGTATTTCAGACATTATGGGACTTTTTTGATGTTGCAATTATGATCCCAGTTCTCCTCTTCCTTCTCTACCCACTCAGGCAACACTTATCTAGTGGGACCAACAGCCTCGACAGCTTTTATTCACACTCTCCAGCAGAAAACAAGGCAGTGAGGGAAGAAGGAGGAGGGAGCTTTACCTATTTAAGAGGATAACCACTCAGTTCCCAATAAGATGTCCAGATAAGCACACAGGTTTCAAAAAATCTCCAGACAACAGTCCATCCATGTTATCTTGCAGGAGATTTTCTCCCACGTGAAACCTCCCCACGAAGTCTCCAACTGACCTGTCTTTCAGTGAGGCACTTCACAGCGACCGGAGTGGCCCAATCCAAACTAACCAAGTTATCGCTATTTACTCATTATCTTCAAGAGCTAAAAGAGAAGTAAGAATTGCAGAGAGTGTACCTCTTCATCCATCCTTTATTCCACAGATGCTATGGAAAAGGAGGATAAATACCTGGATCTCTTTATTCTTTAAAATATGGCGAGGGAAAACAAGAGGAGCATTTAGCCCTAATGTTCAAAACCAGTACAAGGTACTTTCAAAGCTCCGTAAGTTTCTGGACTGCCCTTTTGAAACTGACAGTCTGCAAGTCAAAAATAAACAGTTACTTATTCATTTTATTGGTAAACAAGCAAAGCAGATCTTTCCAACTTTTGATTCCTACAGGTCTGGCTGCAGGAAAAGTAGCTGTATCTTGTGTTTCAAAATAGATCACTCATATTCAACTCATTTTAACCCCATCTGTACAGTGAAGAGCATGATTTTGTCTGGTCTTTTCTCAGAGTAGGCAGTCTGAAGCACATTTATTTTACACTGAAAACCAAGAGATTCAAAGGACAGCCTGAAAATGTTTCAGAGGAAGTTACCCTTATCAGTCCTATTCAGAGAAGTCCTGTACACCATAAATTTGGGATCGAGAAGCTAGGATGTCTATAACCTAAAGGAGGTTAGAAATGCAACTACCAGCATAGCTCCCCTTTCAGCATTGCTCTTCAGTGTTAAGATCATCCTTCAGGTAAGGTGAGAAAAACTAGCTACGAAATACTGATTTATCCCACATGGTGATGTCATGACTCTGCAATATTGTCCTATAAAGATTGCTGTATATTAAAGAATATGCTGTATTTCCCAGGCTTGTCCCTTGCATAATTTCCCAGGTGATCTGCATCATTGCACAAGAGAAAACAAGGCTCCCCAGGGTTGACAGGTGACTGCCTCCCCCCACAAAGCAGCAACTTCCTCTCTTGCTCACTACATTTGCTATAGTCTCCGTGTGGCCTCCCAGAAGGTGTCACCATGCACCAGGTGAAAAAAATCTACCCTAGGAAACAATGCCCTACCCCAAAGGATCATAGCTCAGGATCTGTGTTTCCTGGGTACAGTAGGTCCAGAGGCAGGGAGGCAGTCTTTCTCGAGCACAAGGAAGGCTCTGAAGCCTCATGATTAATTAAGCATGGTCAGCTTGACTCTCCTCAGGAGGAATGAGGAAACAGAGGTAGAAGAACCTGTTTGATGAAACTTTGAGCGCTGAAGCCTGAGGCAGGAGCTTTGGTAGAATTAAACACTGTTTCTTTTTCTTCCCCTTTGCCTCTAATATGTTTGTAACCTATATATTGGCAGGGCCAATGAATGCACAAGTTCTACTCAAGCCACAGAAAACAGAGCAACACACAACCCCTGGGAAAGCTATGATATAATCAAAATACCTTTGATTCAAGGTGGTCCAAGCTTTATATACAAGATTAGCACAGATTCAGTATTTCAGAAAAAAAAACCCAAAAGGAACCATCCCTCACATCTGTCATGCCATTAAAAACTTTAGTATCATTTTAGACAAGAGTTTCATTTCTACAAGCTGGAATAGCCAGATGTAAACAATTTAGCCATTGGCTAATCATAATAGCAAAAAATTATGAGAGCACTGAATCCGTCTAACTATTGTATGCACATTTCTCAGCTCATGCGTAGAGCATATAGATTTCTTTGTGTAACTTCCAAAAAATCCTGTAAAGTAACAGTTTTCCTCTTAAGCATGACTAGCAGTAAAGTCTCATTATACCCACCCTGAGTTCAAATAATGCCAATGACTACAGTCATTAGTAGCAAATTAACCTCATAGGGATAGTAAAGTATGTACTAGTAGGAGAGGAGGAGTCTTTTTCAAACATCCTTTACAAGCTCTGAATCTCCATGCATGACATGACATATTGAGATACCTATACAACATGAATGTCTCCAATGAAGGTCAACAAAGCTGAAAGTGAAGGACTACACCACTAATAGCCAATACATTCATCAAATTGATACCCACTTAGGAATCTACTGATATAAATTTGGCATTGTTTTGCTTTACATAGGGAAACCATGTAAAAATGCTCCTAAGCATGACAACAAAACTGAAGAAGGACCTTTCTTTTGCTGGTAAGCATCTGGTATTTTGCTTCACCCTCCTGATGTCTCATTTTCATATCAGAGTTCTAATTAGTACAGCAGGCAAACAATGAAAATGTGGAAGTGATACAGTACCTGTAGATCAGCTTCTGTCTTTACATGTCTATGTACATACAGAGCACTGATGATATGCACTGCAAGCAATATTGGCAGTTAAAAAAAGCTAACAACGGTAACCTAATTTTCCTTCAGAGAGTAGATCTAATCTTAGGACCTGATCCTGTCAGGAACCAAGAACCATAAACGTACTGGAAATAAAGCAAGCTCAGCATTTCACTGGAGACACTAAGCACCTCACAGGTTCAAATCCATACTTTTTAAAAGTCACTTCCTCTTTGTCCTTTGTTTACCCTGGCTTATCCTGAACAGCGAAGCTTTCTGACATAGAGATAACTTTGGAAATGATTACTCTTGTATTCTTTGATGATTTCAAAAGGCAGGAAAGAATCTCTCCCCTTTCTCAGGGCCACCCAGCTGAAGCAAAGAACATTATTTTTTTCAGACATGTTAATAAGAGCCAGTAATAACTCAACTGAGTTGCCTTGGCCTTGAAATACCCGACTGAACTTGCTTTTGTTCTTTCTCAGTAACATGTTTTGCTTCTGTATCTGCTGTCCCACAGTTATCTTTCAGACAAACCTACAGGGGAAGCTGCCCAACATCTTCCAATCAACATAACCTCTTCCTATGACACCTGTGCACTGCCGTAATGTGTTTTATCCATCATACCTGTTGCACATTTGGATGGAGCCACTGGGAAATACAGTGTAAAAAAGTAGGTCTTCAAATTAAGCTTTCTAATGATTAAATATGTTAACTGTAACTAAAGTTGCTATGAGTCTCACTTTCTGCAGGGGATAAAAAGAGGTCAAGAGAATATACAGGTGGTGGAGGATGGCATCTCTTTTCCTCGTTCCTAATAGGGAAGAAAATGCAGAATGAGTTGGACATATAAACCCAAATAAAAGAAGATAAATTGTTTCATCTCTTTGCACCCTCATGTATTCCAGTTATTCTGAGCCCAAACCTTTTATTTTGTTTTGTTTTATTTTATTCTGTTTTATTTTATTTTAAATCAGGCTAGGAGATTTGATAAATGCAGCCTGTCACCATGATTTTCAAATCCTGCCAGGAACAGAAATGAGATACTTCTCAACTGAGGAGATGCTAAGAGTAACCAATGAGGCAGGGATTACAAGTAACATTGGGAGAGTAAGTTCCAAGAGAGAAGTGAAACTGGAAAAGCAGTGTCCCTTAAAACACCAGGGTGAAAGGAAAATAGCACTGAGACTGTGGGTTTGAACATGCAAGCCCTGGGATATGAGATTGGAGGTTTGGGTCAGATGGCATTTTGAGGCACAAAGTTGGTATCTACCCAAGTTCTTTGATTACAGGTCTTATCAGGACCCTGATTTGTAAGAAGGGGTACTTTCAGGACAGCAGGGTACCCCTCCCATATGCTCTCTTTTCTGCTGCTGAAATATGTCAGCCTTGAGATGAACATCTAACGTGCTACATTTGTATTTTAAGAAGTGAGGACACAAATGTTAACTTCATGCTGAAGTGATGATGACTGATCTCACATTGTACAATGGACCTGCCAACAACATTAATAAACAAATCTGTATTTATCTAGTAGTCATCCAATTCCAGTATGTATTCAAACACTCTGTCTTAACAAAGTTCATTCTTAATCAAAGTAACTTACCCAGGAAACTAAACCCATGACATCAGGAGAATTTGAAGAGAACTTGCTGTATCTGGGCATCATGTCTTTTCATATTTGTCTAAAGCAAGAAAATCATAGCTTCTGTGCAGTCAAAGATGTCATAATATAATAAGCCTCCAGCATGAAATAAAGCTATTAAGATACTCCCTTAATCTGCTATTTTAATTGAATTTCATGAGCCACATACATTTGAAAAATGAAATAAATCCATTCAACTATTCTAATGGCAGTGGTTTCTTGCTGTAGGTTACTGACCAGTGTCCTGTAAAGTCATTATTAAATTTTGGATAGCCATATAGGAATGCATAAATTGCAAGTTTTAAGTATGTTCTCATAAACAGATGAAAACTAACTAACTGGAGCATTAAGTTTACCACCTTTGCACTCCAACACCTTCAGCTTCAAGTAATATCACATTAAGAGATATTCCCATCACTGGCTACTTTTAGCATGATGGGCCTTAGCAATCCACATTTTAACACTTTTTCTGTGGCAATTGCACAATACCTTTCGGATGAAAGAACTGTAAGTAAAAAGCCTTATTACACTGACAAGTCCAGCTGTTAAATTTATACTGATGAGGGAGCTCTATACTATACACAATATCAAGAAACCAAACAGAATGTCACTTCTTCACTGTGCAAGGATGGTAATGTGTATGTTGCTTCCTTACCCCACTCCATCTGTGCTCCAAACACAATAAATAATGAATTATTTTGCAAAGCAACTCTGAGTAGCTAAACTAACACCTCCTAAAAGAGAGATTCCCCAGACTCTCTCGTCCTCAAATTCATAAAGCCCCAGTTGCTATAATCCGCACCAAATTTATCCCACCCAGGATCAACCCTGAAGCACCACCATGTTAACCCCAAGCCATGTCAGCATATCTGGTGTAGTGAATATGTGGGTTTTTCAAAACCAGGGACACCCTTGTGTAAACCACAGGCTAGCAGTCTGCCAGGCAGGCAACACCAATATAATCTCACTGCATATGTTGTATAAACACACTCAGGTGTTGGGCTATCAGGCTTTGCTGCACTGCACAGCTGTTCCACAGCATACACCAGCAGTACTTCCTCCCTCTTCACACCACTCTAGCTATAGGATTCTAACCCTTTCCACAGAGACAAGGCCCTAAAAACGTAAAATCAGATGTTCTGTTTCTTCAAATTATTAACCCAAATGGAAGTCCCCTTTCCTCTGAATTTAATGCATGAACAATCAAACAACATACGCCTTGACTTTACATATTGTCTGCTGTTATTTTCTCCCATATTAACTGCAGTTATGGGGCTATAAACCATATATAAAATTACTAGTTAGGATGGCAACTTTCAAAGGTGCTCAAAACAATTCATTCTACATTTCAAAGGGATTTGTGCACCCAACTCTTTCTCCCTTTTGACAGCCTACATATATTCATACAAGGGTAGGATCAATACCAGAAGAGCTCCAAGAACATGCACACAGGATACCTCTCAATGGTAATTTTTTCATTGAAACAGTAAAGCTGGTGCTGCCCCCAACTAGTCATCCAGAGAAACAGTTCAGCTTCCAACCACTGGCTCTCTGACAGTCTGGAAGCCTATTTTTATGGATCCATTCCTATACAGAGAAAGTTCCAGTATCAAGAAGGCAGCAAAATGGAGGCCCTTCCTTTCTGTTTCTTTCCTACAGTGGGTGCAGAATTAGAACATAAAAAACCCCAACACAACTAAACCATAAACTAAATAGCCTGCAAAAGCTAAGCTACGAGAAGGAAAAAGAAATGTGATGGTGAGAATCCTTCTTTCACAAAAGTAAGAAAAGTGATTGACAGATAAGGAAGAAGCTGGAAGACATAGAGATATCTAAAGCATATCAGGCAGACACCTTATTTCAGTAGTCTAAATCTCAGCCCATCTCCTCTCTGCAAAAATGAAGATATTGATATTTCTACTGCAAAGCTGGGAGAGTAAAACAATAACTCTTGTGCCATACTTACGGGTAACATGAGAAATACTGTTTCTCCATCCATTACATTTCCTCTTAGGAACGCTGTGAAGATGACTATACTCAAGATTCTCCAGACTCAGATATTTTGCTAACAAGTTTCATTACTACCTGAGACAGATAAGATCTGTGTATCACTACATGTAAATCTAAAGCAGACAAAGGTCTGCTCTGGAACCACTGATATAAAAGGCTGGATTATTCATTTTATGAGAAGATTTTATACCTGAATTATGAGTGAATGCCCATCCCATCATTTCCACTACTGATATGCTCTTTTGTTTGCAGGAATTATGTGAATAGTAATCAAGGCAATAATTACAGAAGAAAGAGGAGATAACATGCTATATCACAAAGATGCAGAACAACTAAGCATGTGAAAACTTGTCTGACCAGTTCATAGCATGCAAGGTTATAATGAAGTTATTGCACATTATCTCACAGCTCACTAAGACTTCAGACCATAATGTAACCAGGATCAGGAACACATTGTGCACTGTGAAAATTAATTCACCAACCTCACCTGTTACCATAAACACTAAGGAAAACCAAGCAATACTGATGATGGCTATTTTTCTGCTGTGACCTGTTATGACATTTTGAAATTTCTATTTAAAATAAAGCCTACTGCAAAAATGATCTTCCTTATTTGTATGAACTGGCCAATTACAAAGTGGCTTCACTGTGTTGACTGTCTGTCATATTTACATGTTCCTTGGTTTGGCACACAAGCTTCAGCCTCTTTCTCTGCTGACTCATGTGAACAAAAACACTCTCCCTTAACTACTCAGTTAGAAAACTACTGCTTTTCTAAGGGCCATCAAATACATTTTTAAAAAGTTGCAATAACACTTTATTTCTTTTGCATACTTCCTTCCTGAAAAGTATAGATTTTTTATTTTGTTACACATTTTCCATGATTTCTGCAGGCCACTTCTGTCTTGATACACAAGTTAGCCCACTCCAAAAGTGAGATAATTTTACTCATTTTACAGCATAAGCTCCTCCAGGAATAAAGCATGAACTTTCTGTTTCTGCACAACCTAACGTGTTATCAAAGAGAAACTAATAACTCCTACATTTGAAACTGTCATCCTACCAGAATGTATGCACTCATGCTCTGATAAGGTTTCAGCACTTCACTCCTGTCTTACTGGGATATCACTAGCATCAAGTACATTTTCATAGGTGCATAAAATGTCTCCAAGACTTTGCATTATTTGCACCATAAAGTTGATTAACCGTGCATATATCTTATATATAGGGGTTCTGCAGACCAGCACATTGCTGCTGGGAAGCAGATTTTACTTGTGAGTCTACAAATAGGGTGCAGGGCTGATTCACAGTTGCTGGAAGAGCTGCAAACTTTTTGGCAGTTCTACAAAACATTTGGCCTGTAATTTATCTTCCTGATCACTGTCACAATTATGACCAAGTCCCAGAGAGAAGAAGCCCATACAGTCCAGCAAGGAGACTGCTGTAGGGGAAAAAGGCTTTACCAGAGCTGCCCCCACTTCTCATTCTGCCTGCCTTCCATTTCAGTCAGACACTTTTTGTTTTACCTCAGTCTTCCAGGAAAAGCATGAAAGACAAAATTACATTCTCACACTTTGCATCTGATTTTTAAAATGGTAAACTTTAGAACACACTACGGATTTTGCAAGCTTTATGGTATTAATAACACTGTTACAGCAAAACAATGCTTGGCTGGAGAGCACACACATTTTAAACGAAACGTAACAGTTGTGACATGTCAGAGACTGTCACTTTGATGTCCAGAGTACAGTCAAATAAGACTAGAGATCAGTTTCATTTTATTTATTAAAATATCCAATGATTTACTGCAGTTTTATTAATGAAGTATCAGTTAAAAAAAAAAAAATTAAAAAAAAAAAAGCCAAGATGTCAAGGCTTGGGGTTTTTGTTTTGGTTTGGGTTTGGTTTTGTTTTTGTAGTTTAAAAATGCTCTGACCAATACCACTTCCAAAACAACACATACATACTGAAGAGAAGGCTTGTTGGTTAGAACTGACACTTCTGACCAACACATTCACAAGCAGGTCACAGTACACTCACAAACTCATTCGTACACAGTTTAGAAGCTGAGTTTACTACAGATATGGCACTGAAATAACCACTGGTGAAAAGACAGCTGGATAGCACTTCCAAAAAGCTATTGAATCAGCAGCCTAAATTCTTCGTGTAACTTCCACATATCCAAAAAATTTACAGTAGGCCTCAGTTCCGAGAAATACACAGTATATGAAACACAGAAGAAATTCAATTGATGGCTGTGTAACTAGCTGGTAGCACCGATGAATCACTATGTATGCAACTAATTGATACACATACTCTCGACAGTTTCAGCAACAGGGAACACCACTCACAGAACTTCCCATTAAAATCCATATAGGAACATCGGCTTTAAATCTGTGTGCAAGACAACTTCTGCACTGTCTGCCCTCCAGTCACTAGTGGAACACTCACTAAAAACTTAACATTTTTTGTTTGTTTAAGGTACACTGATTTTTGCTTACTCACACATCTACTTACCAACAAAACCAACAGAGGAAAGTTTCTGGGTTTTTTGCACTGCTCTGGGCTGCCAAACAGGGGTCAACTGCACCTGGTTTATTTGTTATACCGTACTACTGTAGTAAAGTGAACACCTTTCAAAAGCAGGACCCCACATTTCTACTAAATGATACACCCAAGAAGGTAACATGGTATCCCCTACACAAGGCATCTTGGAACTAAGAGGCAAAGCAGACATGAAGAATGAGCATTGAACTTGAAAAAAAAAGCACCTGATGAGATCACAGCAACTTGTCTAGGTCATGGTGTCTGGACTGCTAATGCACCACAGAATTGATAAAAATAAGTTTAGTTGAATTTGTATTTTAAAATTTTTTTACATAGCCTTATAAAAATGCATTTGCAAAGCTACCTCCTCAGTATGACCAGTAAATTAATAATATTTTTAAATTGTGATATATACATATATATGTGCATATATAAACATATTATTGTGTAAGGGTCATCAGAAATATCTACAAGGTAGATTTCTCTTTAGGTGAAAAGCGCTGTCACTTGCTCCTGATTCAATGGATAACACCTCTACAAAATCAGTATGAGCTGTTAACAAAATTCTTTTTTCCTCTTTCTTCCTCTCAGCTCCTTGACATGGCACTGAGAACTTGCTGGCACAAGGAGTAAAGGTGTGGGATAAAACTTAACAAAGCTTATCTCAGCCCAGTGACATTAGTACATACTACTATCCCCAGATATCCTATATGAATTTGATTATTGTGCTAGTAGTTCTCTAGCTCACCTACTGAGAAAGAGAAAAGCTCTAATGTAATACTACAATTAATGCCAGCTTTCATGAAATTATACGGAAAAAATCTTGTAAGTTCCCTAAAAGTGGGTGATTCCAAACATCCTTAAAGCTATATGGGATACTCAGAAACAACTAGAAATTTAGGAACCATGGACTAGATCATAAGAGCTGCGCCTCTAAACCTGTCAACTCCTTGAAGAAAAACACCACATTATGCAAAGCAACAGGATCTTCAAATATCTCTAGCAAATTTTCCACTATTGCCTCTTCCCTTGAGATTTTGAGTCAGGCACACCAAGCAAAGCTGAGCTGATAGGCTGTTGTTAAACTACTGCTATAGCCTTTCACACTGGTAAGCATTTTCCTACTATTTCTTTTCACTTCCCCAATCTGTCTTTTTGTCTTGTGTTTGGACTACAATTTTTTGACTACAGAAAACATAATTTCATCTTATGTAAAATAAAAATACCAAAAAATACTAGGTATTTTCCATGATGAAGAGTTCCTGAAAATCCCAACGGTCAGTACCAACTAAAATTTTGTAACAGTGTTTCCATTGCTTGGGACAGTCCAGTTTTCAAGGACAGATCATGTTCCTCCAACACCCCACTGAGTCTGCTAAAACCATTTTGCCTGAAGTTCAAAGCTACCATATTACATTTACTGCTTCAAACACTTCTGCAGTATAACTAACTGGAAACTCAGTGCATCACTCCTGACTGAAAATAACCGCTCCGACAGCCACCAGTATAATCAGTTCCCTGCTGCTTGCTGAGAAGCACAGCGGGGACATGCTCTGGGTGACAGCAGCTGGGCAAATGCCATAGAGCTTCACACACTGGAGATGCTTCTGAGTCCTACTGACATGAGGAGTTTAGTGGTCCACCAGAGTGACAAAAAAAGGGAAGGAGTCGGACCAGTGGGAATAATGACAATGTGGATTATATGGGAAATAACAACAAGAAAAATGAAGGAAAAGTTAAACAGACAGCTGGGACTTGAGTACAAGGTGATAGTGGTGGATTAAGGTGAAAAGTGGGCCATGAGGTCAAACGTTCAAGAGGTGGCAAGGCACTATGGGGTTACAAGGAATGAAAACACAATGAAACTAAGAGGAAAAGAAGAAGGGGAAAAGATTCCTCAATAACTCTGACTAGAACCACTTAAAAAAAAAGAAAACAAAGTGGACACAGCATGAATGACTTTTAGCCTTTCCTTTGCCAACACATTCTCAGATATTATTTTCAAAGACCATGGACTAATCTCACCTTGAAATACAGAGAATTGACAGATGCTGCTAAGACTTATGCAATGAGTAAATTCAGTCCCAGCAAGAAAACTGTACTTGGAATAGATCTCTGTAGAGATCTATAGTAGGACATTTCCTTCACGTAGCCTGCTAGCATTGCCAGCATCAAAATCTTATGCAATATTGTAAAGGTCACTCTATTATTTCTTGACTATCTTGAAGCCAGAACAGATAAAGAAAGCTGGGGAATAGCAGCATAAAGACAGAACAGATTATAAAGAGGAAACTGAAAGAAAACAGGACTTTAAATCTGTGAAACAAAGAAAAGCAATTCCAGCCATTTCCTCATCACCTATGTAGAGCATGCATCAGTCTTTCCTTCACGTTTCCACCACCATTACATCTGCTGCACTGTTGCCATATCACTCTCTAAATATAAATATTGTCAAAGCCATCTATCTTTTAATAACATTAAGAAGGCCAAGGTACTGAAGAATGAAGAGCTCTAAAGTGCATAAGAAATCTTGGTCCCCCATGATAAGAGGCTTGTAACATATTTATACTCTCAAATACTGGAAGCTACTAAGCTGTATCTGATACTAAGTGTTAAGTTTCCTTACTCTTCACTTAACATACAGAGATACAATGGGGGCTTGCTGTTCAAACAATGCAGACGTGAAATTTATTTGGTAGCATCTAGCCATTATTCATGCTTTTTTGTTCCTGCCTGTGATGAAATTGCCCAGCAGGACACCAGAAACAAGCAAAATGATTCTATTGTCTGGAACAATTAAATCAGTTCAAGTTAGCCGATATAAGGCAGAAATGGCTGCTTGCAAGCCTGTACTGGAATCAAACTTTGCCTTTTTTAATTCTAAAAGCAATGGCTTTCCTTTAGTTCTCTTCAACAATTCAAGCTTTACAGAGTTCAGTGGGGAAAAACTCTTAGAACTGTGTAGCATTTCTCTAACACTACTTCCAATAAAATAAACATTAAAGTCCTGTTATATTTAATGGGAACATGCCAATACCTCTAGGTTTTTTAGCTCTGCTATTCAGAAATATGTGAAATCTTGGCTTCTTTAACTTCTGTTAAATCACAGCAATGGTAATTTAAGATTTTTTAACTCTTGGAGGAATGTGAGAGGGCACTCAGAAATCAACTTTACTAGCAATTCAAGCTAGTGGCTGGGAATAATGACCAGAGTAGATAATTCTGCAGATGTTCTTACATCATATTCATTTGCATTTTCTTCACTAAAATATAGTACACAGTACACAATGCTGTGAAAGTTACACAATCTGTAGAATTGCTTATTCGCTTTACAGTTGCAGTTTCGTATTAATATTGCTGAACATACTTTTTAAATTCATTAGTGACTGGTTGCCAAATACAAAAGTACTCACAAACACAAGGTGGAAATTTTTGTCAGCCTTCTGTAATGACTGCTTTGCCCCCAAATGGCTGAGACCCCTGTAAATGCTACAATTTGACTCAAAAGGGCATGCAAAACATCCCCATTCTTCAGACTTTGCTTTGTCCAGCTTGGCCAAAAGGTTTGTTCAATTCCCCACAGCCCAAACCCACAGTTTTCCAAACTGTCTTTGGACTTCTGATCTTACTCCATATCCAGACAGTTCCAGCCCTACCTTTCCATGTGGATGGAGGGAAAGTCCCTTCTCAGTCCTCTCTGACCACAATTTTCCCATTACTTACATACCCTATTGTTTCCAAAACCTCTCTTACCATGAACTATAGATGTCTTTCTCCAATAACTGGGGTGGGGGAAAGGAGTACTGGGTAATGCCAACTAAATTCAACCATCCAATTCCAAGCCAAAATGCTCATGCCTATAATGTTTTATGAATTGTATTCACAGTCTCCCTTCAAAACTCAAAAACCCCCAAACAGTTCATTTAAATGAAAGTTTAGTTAGACAGTGAAAACTAATCATATTTATTGTCAAGTGCTACAATACAAACTTAAATCAAGCCCTCATTTTGGCAATATTTCAAGATTTTTTAACTGGGAGGACAGAAACTTAAGTCTGATGCTAGAGGAAAGCAGAAACCAGACTTGCATATGCAAGACTGGCAGAAAAATAACAAATCAGTAAGAGCAAAGTACAAGTAAAGGATGTTGTTCAATGTCATTTATTTTCCATCTTCCTTTGGAACACAAGCTCCTGTTGAGGAAAGAATTTAAACAGAAGCGTGTATGAAATCCAGTGAACCCAGTGAGATCAGTGATTTACTCACACCCATGAAGTTCTGCATAGTGTCTATGGAACCAACTGAGCAGGAATACTGATACGCACTGTCTAAAAAATGGTATGAGAAAAGGCATGCAGGAATCATTTTCACCCCACTTGGACATTTCTTAAAGTCTAGATTTTAATTAGTACCTTTGAATTTGACTGCTACTGGTAACTTTGTTCTAACAAATACTTTCTACAGAGTTCAGTGGAATTATTTTCACTACATGGAACTTTGTAGCAGTACTGGTATTAGCAGCAATAGGATAAGATTCTGAGCAGTGGTGGGATCAAATCCTGACCTAGAGCTATGAGAATTCAGGGCTAAGTGAAATGCATGCTCCACTACACACTTTTCATGCCCTAAGCAATTTTTTTCACATCTGAAGTGAGACTTCAAAAGCTATACACTGAGCAAAGCAGGCAAAAAAACTCCACCAAAAGCAGGTCAGTGAGCAACATACGGCCTTCAACTAGTCAGTTTGCCTGTGCCAGCTCATCCCTGTCTCCTACATGTGTAGCTTTCTGCTGTTGCCAAAAGGGCAGCTGGAGTACGCGGTACAGCAGCAACTATTCGTTATCCTCCTCCAGGTTTCTCTCCATGCCTCATCTCTTCCTTTCCCCACTTTGCCCTTTCTCTCTCCCTGCAATAACAACCGCAGAGGCAGCATTTTCCCCCTCTATTGCTTCTCAGCAGGCTGGGAAGCACTGCAGGTAAGCAGGAATGGTTAGGAGAGAGCATTTCTAGCAGGCAGTAGGAGTAGATTTATGCAGCTGTAGAAACGGATTGATACAAGATTGTGGGTGAGCCATGTGTAACTGTATTCAACCCCAACAGAGGGAAAAGAGGAGGCACAGGAGGGAGACAGACAGGGTGAGAAGGCAGGGAAGACCCCCGTCTGTAGAGTTCTCTCCAAAATCTCTCAGCTCCTCTTGACAATCACTCAGCCTCAAAATTACAGAGTCCTTGTGAAATGTTGCTGAGCCCCTACAGATTTCTCACCCTTGCCCCCCAAACCTGACAGACCTTGCTTCATGACAGCCTTGTCATGCAGAAACATATCAAGCAGGGCAGAAATTTCCCTTTCAGCAAATATGCTTCCAATAACAAAGCTTTTCAGCAGCCCATGAACCACAGTTTAGACGAGATGTAAAGTTTTTGCAAGCAAAACCATAGGCCTTTCAACACCACCAGCACAGATAGCCAGTAGATGAAAATAAAAATGAAAATATGCTACAATTCAGGCTCTGCCAGCCCAGTGCCAGCCCTCAGCAGTGTACGGCACAAGCAGAGGTTAACGCACAGGGTGACCTGCACTAAAATGATGACAGTTCCATTCTCCGTCTGCCAGCTACAACAGATCACCTGCTGACTGAAAGGAGTTCCCATTCCAACAACAGAAATGGCATTTAAAAAAGGGGGCGGGGGAAAAGGCACCTAAGTAGCCTTTCCAGTTAATTCAGATTAGAGGGACTGGAAGAAGACAGTTCTGCTTCTCGCATCCCTGGACAGCTCACAGGACCAAGGACTCAGAAGAGCTTTAATCCCTCCCCTGCTAAAGCCTTTTGGAAGAGACACTCAAAGTTCTGATAACCGAGCATTTAACTGTATGAACTGCAACTTAAGGACCTAGTCTTTCAATATGAAAATTTATTCAATAATACACCATAACCATGACATAAACGTACATAACTCAACAGATCAACAAGTGTGTAAAAGAGTGTACTCCTTCCCATGCCATTTCCCATAATTCATCATCAACTTGCTACTGAGATATTAATTCATAATAAATTTCCTTTATGCAATGGTGGCACAGTTGCATGATTAACTTTCCATTGGTAAAATGGAAATATGAAAGGATGCTTTAAAAAAAGTATAATGTTTTAAGTTTGGACTTTAAGAAGCAGCACTGAAGAGAAAAAAAAATAGTATGAAAGATATTTTAGCAAGGAAAAGTTCACTGAAATCTGTTTTAATTTTTTCCTGAGAGAGTTAGGGATTTTTTTAAGACAGAAGAAAATTAAACTTGTTTCATTAACCTAAATATAGCTGTAAAATCTCTTCAGTGGGAATAGAGGCTTTTCTTGCTAAATGTTGTGATGTCCTGACTGATTTAGTGAGTCCTGCCACTCACAGGCTGCCAGCAAAAGGATTTCTTAGGCCGACTCAATAGGTTTTCTCGTGTACAGCTGGGCTAATGGCTAAGACCCTTAGATGGAGTCTTTGGCATAAATCCAATCACACTGATTTCATCTGTCATCAACTCTGGAAAGTAGACTTGAACTCAGAACCCATCCTACCAATCATTGACACATACAAACATTGATCACGCTAATTCACAGGAGTATAACCACAAGGCTTATATATCAATGGAATTTTCCTTCCTGATCTCAATTCTACTGATTAAAATGTAACTGCATTGCCAATTCAAGTGAATCATTTGCATATGCCACACTTAAGAACCTAGATAAAGAAATACTTTATTATCACCTGAATTACCTAATAAAAAAATATAGCCAGAGCAGTCAAGTTTCTAGTTTGTTTTTCAGTCAGAACTTGCAGGTTTTTTATTGTTATGTATTTTCTATTTTTCAAAGCATTAGATCACCAGCATCCTCCTGAATACTCGGTGCCATTCTGTATGACATTTTCTGCGCTTATAGAAAAGCCTGTAATGTCATAAATCCAAAGTTCTCTTTAAAATTGCAGTGTAGTCATGACTAAAAAAATCTGCAAAACTGACACTTTTTCTCTGCTATGTCTGTATTGATGTATCAGTGGAAAAGCAGCCATCTTTTTAGTTGTCACTATATCTATTTTAGAAACCCAAACAAGTATTTTATATTGATCTTAAAAAAAACCCTACAAAACTATATATTTTGTTTAAAAGCTTCCATGCAGTAAAATCTGAATTCCTGTTTCAGGCCACAGTTTTGATTATTTTTTTTTTAATATACATATATTCAAGGAGTACACCTATCATAAGGTTAAAAACCATTTCTGCAACTGCTGAACACTCTGCAGATAAAAGAAACCAGGATTTTGCATATCTGTCTGGCTTGTACTAATACAATAGACACTATCATGATTTCAAGCTTGTACTTGTTTATCATTAGTGTTTCCACTGTAACCATGGCATCAGTATATAGCACAGTCCTAACAATGAGAAAAATATCCAGTATTTTCCTAAAAAACTCATCTCAGAAAAAAATACAAGGATTTGCACAATGGCAAAAGTCAATCAAAGCAGGTGAGCTGGCTAAAGAGAAAAGCAGTTTCTTTTCAGGGGAAAAAATACCCAAAAGAAAACATTATTTTTTGTGACTCTTTTTTGCATTTTGGACTCCTAACACGAACCTAGAAATGTAACCTTCACCCTAGAGCAGATTTTATAAGACAAATACTGAGATTTGCTTAAAAAAATACATGCAGTACTATATGAGATCTAAAGCATTAAAGCTACTAATATATTGACAAGAATTGTTCTCAGCATAGGAGCAGTTTCTCAACCCTATTTTAACAGTGACAGCCCAAACCTGCAAAAACTGTTGCATCATTCTGAAGGTAAGGAGGGGCAGCAGTGCAATTACACCAAACACACTCAGCAAGTACATGGTACCCAGTTCAAACTTTCACAACTGCTTAAAGGGAAACCTCCAGAATGGCATAAAAAGACTGGATGGTCTTCAAGTGTGTTTCTTAGGTTGTATTTCCTTGATATTTCAGGCAGTAAGGAGGAATGGGTGCCTGTGATTGCTGCTTTTAATTTGTTTGTTACAAAGTTCAGGAAGAATACAACAAAAATAACTGCCTTAAATGCCATGAGTGAAATGAAGGAAGAAGTCCTTTTATTAAACAGAAAAAAAATGATTATATCGTACCAGCAAATCTTAATGTTGGTTACTCTAATGTTGGTTTAGGCCACGCGCATTTTCCTCGTACTGTGAAAACCATTCACTTCGCAGACTCCTTTTTTGGGTTTTAATATAGACTCCAGACACTCATGAAGATACCAATAAATCTATTTACTTCAGTATGGACTCTATAGAGATGTCATGGCCATAGGCCTTATTTTAACTCAATGAAATCAGACCAAAAACCTGTGCGATTTTGTAAGAGTCAGTTCTCTGAAGGTCCTTATCTATAAACAATCCAATAAACACATTTGGTATTACTACTACAGTGACAAACTCAGTAAATAGGAAGATTTTGGAAAGAATAAAGCACACTCCTATAAATACTTACCAACCCACCTATTCTAACTGTGATCCAGGGAGGGGGATGTATGCTGTACCACATAAACACAATCTTAACTATGAGGATTTACAGCACAAAACAAGATAAGTGATGCTTCAGAAGCTGAATTATATTGAGCTGACAAGTTATGATCCACTGCCATGTCTCAATTCCGTCACATCAACAGACAAGCAGCATAGTCACTGCCTTGTCTCCTCCCACCCAGTGAATGCTGGACAGCAATGAATCCTGATGCAATAAAACAGCATTTATCCGATTCAGCTATGTAGTTCCTCACAGGTCATATTTACAATGTGCCTCAATGTGTTAAATTTCACTATTTATCTGAGCAACATGTTCAGACATGTGAAATCACCTTAAACATCAGAGCAGGATGCACCTCAGCACCCCAGTCCCACCAAAATTCAAACTTGGCATCTGAAACCTGCAAGGTCCTTCCAGATTTGATAACAAACTCACAATGTGTACTATACACAAAAAGAATATACAAAAATATTATTCTTTCACTAAAAATCTGTGATGACATCCTCATCCCACTGGTCTCAAAGACGAAACCTCACTTGATTTCAGGAGAGCGTAAACTTGATTATCATGCAATCCAGGTAAAAGAAATCTGCAATACTGCTGCATTTGTTTTTTCCTGATATGACTATTTTTCCTCTATCACACACTTCTACCACCTGAGCTTACTAATGTGCAGCTTTTACAGAGCATCAGAACAATCTAGATCCTAATTATCACAATGCAACACATAGGCAGCAAAAGTGAAAAATATTTTAAAGTTGTAAACATAAAAGTTTTAACAGCAAACTTAATCAGCTCCTAATCAGCATAAATAGAGCCTAACTCTTTCATGTCCTTCCATCATTCTGCCATCTCTTTATACCACTGCATTAAGTGAAGAAGCGCCAAAGAATACCTGAAACTCAGAGCTATTAACTCTCTCTATTTTTACTTTGGTCCTAGGTTCCTTGTCTGGCTAGTATCCTTGGCCATAAAAAATAAATACATCAAAAGATGGGAGTATATAATTTCTGACAGCTGGTCAAGCAGAGCACACTGCAAATGAAATGACAGCTACTATTGTTTTATTATACACTTCATTTAAAGGATATACCATTTAACTGTTTAACTGCAGAAATGCAAAATGTGCATATTCATGTTTCCTGTTTCTTTACTGTTTGGTTGCTTTCTCCCTGTTAAATCACACTACCTGAGGATGTCAGACCAAGGATTTTCCAGTTTATTTTGTACTCCCTCTGAGGCACATCAGCCTCCAGATCTTTAAGACACTGTAGAAGCTGTTAAGACACACTGTGCATACAGACAACAGAATTTGTCCAGTTGGGCCCAAATTCCACCAGGACCCTTTTATCAATCTTGGTCATTTGAAGAAGCATTGCGTTAGATCTATGCATAAAGGTGTCGATCATCTGGGGGAAGGAAGGAGGAGCATCAGTGCTGATGCAGTGAGCTCTCAAGTGACACGAAGACCCTGAAGTGTCTCGTATAGGAGGTCAGGTCTGGATTTTTAAGGCTTGTCATTGCCAAGCTAACCAAGAGCATTCACCCTGAAATGATGAAACTCGTCTAAGTGCTGGATTTGGGTTTTGCGGTGATGTTCTGTATGGATGCATTTGGTTGGGATTTTTTCAGACACAATAAGACAACTAGATTTGTATTTATGTAATATAATTTCAGAAACTGAAGTGGTAATTACACATCTCTTACTTAGATTCAGCATATTTTTCTTTCCTGCCTCGCCTGTAGACCACATGCATTAGTTATACAGTAACCATGACTATCTCAGTATAACAAAGCGTGGAAATAATGAAAAGCCTTCAGAGGCATTACATGCCCTTGGCAACCTAGCTCTGCAAGGCAGATGTTGCATCCAGAGCCATGCCACTGCAAATCATATGTACATGTATCTGCAGAGCGAACACTTACCCAGTCCTCGAAGTGACGGCTCCCGTTCTGCAGCAAGTCCTCAAACTGTATAGTGCAGTTAGCTACAAAATCGTCGTACCCGATGGGGGCATCATGGAAAACAGCCATCTCTATCTTCCTGCCATTACAAACGTCGGTGACAAATTCATCGTTCCAAGCAGGACTGTTGGTCTTTTGCTTGGTCGAGGTCTGTCCGATCCTGGAGTCGTCCACATTGAGGGCGATGTAAGGGTCCAGCAAAAAGGTCTGTGGCCTGGGACCCACCGCATGCCTCAGAGACCACGCCGTGGGTTTCAGATTCACCGCCTCGCAGATCTTGATTTTCAGCAAGCCATTGAAAACCACCATGGCTGGATGGCTGCACTTTTCCCGGGATCAAACACTCGCTCAACGCACTCGCACCGAGAAGGAGGGAGGCAGGTCTCGCCAATAAATAGGAGGGAAGGTCTGGGAGTGGGGGAGCAGGGTACGGTGCGGGTCTCTTCGCCTGGCTGCTGCTGTTACCTTTGATTATTTAGCCTTTGCTCTTGCGACACCCAGTGAATACATTTATTTTCTTGCCCGTGTTTCTAACGGAAAACAAGGGAGGGGGGCCGGGGAGGGGGAGGCGGCCGCGGCTGCAGGAACCCCCGAATGCAATCAAAACCCAGGCATAATCAATCCGCGGGGTAAGCAAGAGCCTTCTCCCTTCGCCCAGACCATAATCCTGGATCAGTTCTTGCAGAGGAAGCAGAGCCGCGATCCCGGGCTCCCGCACACGCCAGTCCTGCCCGTGCGCCGCACAACAATACACACACAGGCATACACACACACGGTCACACGCACTCACACACACAGATCAGAAGCACCGGCCGACCCACCAGCCCTGCCTAGTGCACAGCCTCCTCCGCTCAGCAAACATCCACCCGGGGACCTTCCATCCGCGCCGCCGCCCGTCCTGCGCCGCCGCCGCCTCCTGCTCCGCCGCCGCCAAGGCCGAGGACCCAGCGGAGCGACCCCCGCGCATGGGGGGGCGCCGGCAGCGGAGCGGCCCGCGCGGGTCTCGGCGGGCTCCGGCTGGGCGGCCGCCGCCCTGGCGATGGGCAGAGCCGCCACCGCCTCCCTCCGTCCCTGCCTGCCTCCCGCCCGCCTCCCTCCCTCCGTCCCTGCCTCCCTCCCTCCCTCCCGCCCGCCGCCTCCCCCGGCCGCCGCCGCCCGCCTCCCTCGCTCGCTGCGCGCAGCCCCCGCCCGCTGCCGGTGCCGCTCCGCCGCTCGCTCCAGCGCAGGAAATGCGCAAAAGACGTCAGTGTGTGTGTGTGTCTGTGTGTGTGTGTATGTGGAGCGAGTGTGCGGCGGCGGCAGCCCCGGCCGTGCGGGTGTGTGAGTGTCTAAGTGTAGAAAGTTTTGCCTGTTGGGGGAGCACGGCGGGACCGCGCCGGGGGTCGCGTTCCCCGCTCCGCCGGGCGGCTTTCGGCCGCGGCCACTGCCTGCCCCGGCCCCGCTCCTCCTCCTCCTCACAGGATGAAGTGGTGACCTAGGCGTGGACAAAACACCCCCGGCCGTCTTCCTCCCTGACCGCCTTTATTAAACGTGCTTGGCCACCGAGGTGCTGCCCGGTCCGGGCGCTTCTGGCGGCGCGGGGCCGGCGACTCCCCCCGTTCCCGCAGGGCTCTCGGCCCGTCGCCCTTCTGCCCGTGACCCCCGGCAGGGACCCCGGCCCGCTGGCTGGCTCCCCCACGCCCCCGCCCGCCGCGGCAGACACTCCGCTACGTCAGCGGGGGCCGGGCTGGGCCGGAGGAAGAGTTTCCCCGCGGTGTGCGAGCGCCGGGAAGTGCCGGCCCCGCCGGGGGAAGCGGCCTCGCGGGGCCCGCTCCGCCCTGCACGGCACGGCACGGCACGGCACAGCCCGGACCGCGGCTGCCCTTCCCCAGGCAGGGACAGGGGCCGCCTGCTGCCCGCCCGCGTCCCCTTGGCAATGGGTCAGTGCCACCCCCTTGGTTCGCCGTGGGTCACCTGGCCCTGCCTGCCCCACCGCAGCCCCCGGTGCCTCCCCGCTGCTCCGAGCTGCCCTGCCCCACTGCCCTGCAAGCGCGCTGAGAGGGTGGGACAAAAAAACCCTTCTGAAAGTGTAAAAGGGTGTGCGTACGGTGTTCTTGAACGGTATCTGCACGTCATGAAAGATTTCGGTCACTTTCATCACCTCGGTACCGAATATCGTGTGGAATAACCGGGAAGCTATATGCATATATAAAGCTATATGCAGCCTGGCTTTCTCCTCATCAGAACAAACGTACTCGGGATCTAGATGGTTTCCCATGGTGAAAATCGCTACTTTCTTAACTATTTTTAGCTACTGATTTTGTCCTTTCTTCTGGTGATAAAAGTCACTGGAAAATGGATGGATGCATGCCATTTGACAGGATTTGAATTTGCTGTGATACCACAAGAGAAAAGGTCAGTCCTGGCACCCAGGAGCGTGGCTGGGGTGCTTTGAAGACCCAGGCAATGTAGAAAGAAGTTCAGTTGCCTGGATCCAGTTGAATAAGGACATGAAAGATGAGCACCCAGTCCTTGATGTGGACTTGATATTCCTGACTGGAGAGGAAAGAACAGATAATTACGGATTTCTGCAGGTAATAGCTCAGGAGGCAGGTGTGATATTTGGAGCTAATGAAACAGCCCCAGTATCTGTGCTTCCAGAGCAGTTTCCAGATAGGAGATACAGTACTAATGAAGCCTAAGGGTCACGAGAGCATTCTCCTTAATGGAAGACAGACTTTCTGGTGCCTGTTGCCACTTAGTCTACTAGTCAAAATAGAAGTACAGTAAAATCTCCATGTTCATTATCATCTTCACAATCTCCAAGCAGAATCCTTTGATACAAAGCTGTGGTATGGAGCCAATTATGGGAAATGTCTTCCTTCGCAATTCAGCCTTTCCTGGGCTCACAGCAGTCATGATACATCTATCACGTTATTTCTGAAAAGGACCATGCTCACAGGCCCCACCAGAAATACAAGTAGCACCTGTTCCTTTTCTCCCACCCCCATTCACAACCTAATGCATATAGTACTATATGTTAAGCTACGTGGTCTTACATTTAGTGTGTCGGAAAGAATGCTGTAACTGTATCTTTCCTCTGGATGTATTTGTGTTGTTTCTCAACAACAGCAATGTAAACAATATGGTCCATTTCCTTAGACGTGTTGGAAAACAAAATCTGAACTGATACACTGTTTCATTTCTTCTGTTTATTTTTAAAGAGATCTGCAACTGCATGTATTCTGTATGCCCAAGGTAAGTAAACAGAGTCTCCATGGTGAGCTTAATGATCTGGCATCTCTGTGAGATCACACATGCATAATATGAAAGTCTGAATAAATACAGCCAGTATTAACACAGCATACAAAATAATATAAATAAACCTTTTATTTGGCTAATTGGATATACAATCTACTGCATACATAGCAAGGCCCCGATATCTAATTTGAGCCATCTGTACTTTTCCATGCACTGAAGCAAGCTGAGGTTTGATTTCACAGATCACTTTTTCTAAGAATAAACATGTGCCTGCATGAATAAGGACTTACAAGCTCACTTAGGATCAAACAACTCCAGCCTTACACTGCTTAGGAAAATACAAATACCTTGTACTGTTTTAATTTATTTTTAAAATTTATTTTTTTTATTATACTTTGGAAAAGCATGTCTATGTCAAGACTGAACTTATGTCACTAAGCAGTTCTTAAACTGGAACAGTATTCTTAAAATTCAGTACCTCAGGTATGTGGAGCAACATTACAATGCTTCCTGCAAAGTTAGTCTAAAAATTGGCTCAATTGTCTCAAAAACTCCAAGTAACAGACAGCAAAGAACATTCCAACTGTAAGTACCATTTTCCACTTGAAAGGTTTTTAAATATTTGTTTGCTTGAAATCTTTTTCTATTCTCTTGCTGTGCATTTGGAAGGATTTTGTTCTTTAAGAGCTGAAAAGCAAATGCTATTCCTTCTCTTTCTCACAAGGAGGTCAAGAGAAGAAGATACAGCACATGCAGTATTTCTCCTGCAAAAAGGCAGGAAGAAGCATTCCACATGCATTTCTGTACTGTGCTACAAAGGCTACAGTGGAATAGTAAACCATGCCCTGTAGTTTAATTACATTTCTGGTATTTTTCCAAGCCGTGGGGTTTTTTTTTTTTTGTTTTATTGGGTTTTTTTTAAAGAACACAAAGGGCCTACAGGGTACCTAGACTCAGTACTGGTTAAGGACACCTATCCACTCCCCACAATTACTTTTGCTGGTGGAAGTTCCCCTGCTCAGCACTAAGACCAAACAACCTTTGTGTCAAGGCTGCTCCTGACTTGTGCTGCTCAACTGCAGGAGCATCTGCATGTTGGTGTTTGATTTTCACAATTGTTTCCTCAGTCCGATCTCTTACTTGCCAGACAACTGCGCTGTTACAGTGTCCTGTAAAGCTGTAAGGAAAATACCCCTGAGAGGTCATAAAAGCATTGACTAATTGCATCAGCTTCTATTTGCATTCTTACTTTGGGAAACTACATCAGACCGCTAACGGGTAACAATGGCAACACCAGCAGGCATTCACCTGCAGGCAGCACTCTCCCAAGGAACGCTTTTAGTCCCGCAAACCCCTCCCAGGCTGCGCCCGCCCTGTGTCGGGTGGGGTGGCAGTGGCCGTGGCACCGCAGCAGCCTGTTACCTCGACACAGCCCCTGACCTTTCCCTGGCCTGTGCATCGTCAATAGCTCTGTGGAGAAACAGCACTATCTGGTGGGGAGAGGGTGTAAAGACCTGCCAGGAGCCGCAATAGGCTTTAGTCCATTACTGCAGCCACAGTTGCAACTGGTCTTGAGGTGTCCTTGCTCGAGGTTGATAGATCATTGCTTGATAGTTTTCAAGAGGGTTTTTTTTAATATAGTCCCGTTAGAAGAGGAATACATCTGGCTGAGCTTTTGCAAAACTAGTGCCTACATCAATTTCTATCAATGCTTTCCTGAAAAACTGCTCAAACCTTGGAGAAATGTCAGCATATTTTCACGCTTTTCCAAGTTCAGAAATAGGTAAAAGGGAGAGGAGATTTTGTGTTGCTTTATTTTTCGAAGGAGCATAATTTCTTGCAGTTAGACTGAGCAGATACATAGGGAATAAAATCAGGCCTGCATGCAGGAGAGATTTTCAGAAACAACTTTATGTGAAAAATTAAATAAAAGCCAAATCCCACATTATGAACCCTGTGAAAATTGAGGAACTTTGACATGAATATATTCCTAACATCATATATGTGAAGACATTCAGTAGTATGAGTATATCCACTGAATTCCTTTGAACTTAATGGATATACTTGTGAAGAAATAGTTGAATGTTAGTGAAATCAGTCCCTTCCTGGCAAGAAATCAAAGATTGCTGTCAAATACTGACTATCTTTGAAAGTCAAATTATTATTTAGATGTCTAATTTTGGAGGCATGGTTATGAAAAAAGCATCCTCAAGAGCACTTTCGCTCCTGTCACGCTGCAAATGATCTTTGAGTGTATACCAATGGCTAATTCATCTTTTCTAAAGATAAAGAAAAATCCCAGTCTCTCTGGGCTTGGTCCAACCTCCAATTCTATTCCAAGGTTTCCTTTGTGTCCAGCCAATTTCCTACTAATTTATTCTTCACTCGCAAAACATGTACCTGAGGAAGTTACTTAAGGCACTCCCAATGTTCTCTGTGAAATGTCTCAGCACAAGAGATCTTGTCAATGTGTGATTAATTAGCTCTCCAACTCTCTCTAGTGTAATTATACTTTTGGTACTCTTCCCAGCCTCTTTTAAAAGAACATACTAAACACTAGTTCAATGTGTTAGCTTTCATTGGGAATAAATCTCTCAGAGTACATCTGCCTGGATTTGCAGCTATAAGGTACCTGGTTCTGGCAGACACAGTGACATGGTGACTTCAGTGCAGTGTCTACCAGCCAGCCTGTTTTCAGGTATGCACCTGGTTTGTTAGCCAAGACTGAAACCCATGATATCATACCTTCCTAGCAGTTCTTATCTGAGCAAGCTAGATCACAGCCAGTTTAAGCATATCTGCATGTGCTACAAAAACATACCACCAGTTGCAGAACATATGCTTAGGTCACTTCGAGGCTAGAGATTTCTGGCTCAGTTAGGGCTGCAGAGCAGTATGATCCCAGACAAACACAGCTGTGCCAGGGACTCTCACCACTGTGGGTTTTTTTATTTATTATTTTATTACTTGTGGATGGTGATTTTATTTTATTGATATAAAAAGCTTTAGCACTGTATGTCTCTCTGGTAAAATGCAGCAGGACTTCTATAGTGGATATGTACCCCAAATATAAAAATAGGCTTTCACTGTGTCTTGTACATGGATCCTCTCCGCCTTCACATAACTATGCTGGCAGCATTCACTGTGAGTTTGCCATTTGCAGGATTGTTGCTATTCTATACATGGAATTGCTGGAGAAACTTGTGAAGAGTAAAACTGAGCTCTGATTTGTTCTTGGTTTATCGGCCCTGCTCTTGAGAATTTACAACAGTTTTCTGGGGCAGGGAAACTTGGAGTTACCTGGCATCGCTCAGGAGAATAATAAGAGTCTGTTGATATTCAGACTCAATGATTAGATTGTCCTTGCTGGAAGTAATTTTGGGGCAGAGTGACAAGGAAATAATTCTGGAATGGATCAGGATGCAAGAGAGAACCCCCCTCCCCAGATCAGCCTTTCCATGCACACTGGGTGAGCCTTGGAAGATTTTTTTTCCTGAAAGTACAGTTCACTCTCTGCATCAGGACCAGAAAAGGACAGGAATATGAAGGTCAGTCTTGCCTTTCCAGGCTGTTGCTTTCTTGAGCATCACGCAGAAAAAAAACCCAACAGAAACAAACAAACACCCTCCCTTCCCCACATAATATATATGCTACTTGCATGAATGATTTTGTATTGTATCAAAACCCAGAAAAACCCACAAGGACAGGTACTTTTCCATCCTTTCTTCTCTACCAGTTGCGTAATTTCAGTTAAGGAGCAAGTGCTAAATGTGATTCCTTTCATGATAGGAAAGCTGGTCATTGGGTTATCACAGCCCACTGACACTGGACACCCAATGTATTTTGGGAGCAGTTGTCAATTATCCATACTCATGTTGGCGTTTGCTGTTTTTATTTCTCTCGATAGAGTGACAAAATATTGTTGCTTCTGAAAACTGTTCTTGAGGTGGACTTCCCCAGAAGAAACTCTGAGGGGATATCGGAGTGTGTTTGCCTCCAGGAAATGGAATTGACTGCTTTCTCATATACTGCAGGAACACAAGCCATACAACATATGGCAGGATACAGCATACCAGAAGAACAGGCTAGAAGGGCATACTGTTCTACTGATCTGTTTAGTGTGAGGACACCACATGAAAATTTAAAAAAGAATAAGGGAAACTGAAAATCTGGACAACTTGCTCTTTACATGCCTAGCCATCACTGGATGTAGTAAGGTTCCAGAGAAGAGTGGCAGTGTGTATGCACTTTATTGAAGCATTGCTAGTGTTCGTCTTACTGTCTTACCCAGAACCCTGTGCAAGGCTTGGAGCATCTGTCACCAATATATGACACTCCAAGGCAAACTCATTTCACAGTTGATAAGTTGTAGTGGAGTAATAAGTGTGCCCAAAGTGTAACTATCGTTACCAGCTTCTGCAAATTCTTTTGATGATTTTAAATTATGCATCAGTTCAGTAGTATCAATTAAAAGTAAAAATAACAGGCTTTTCAAAAGTAGGTATTATCACCACTTTACAGAGGAGTGAGAAAGGGAATGATTTTGGAAGTGCCTCTGAATTTTGAGTGCTTTAATTGTAAAATATCTGATGAGATATTTTAGGTATCTCAAGTTAAGTGGACAATTTTGAGAATTTATTACTAATCACCTGCTTAAAACCACATATGAAGTCATTAAAAGAGTCACTAGTAAAATTGGTCTCTTGTTATTCCTATAGCCTTCCTTCCGCCTTTTCCCATGGTAGTATTCAAGTAGTGAAATGTTTTAAAATGGATAAACTAAAGCAGAATAAAAATGCAATGATTTATATTATTTGCAGTGTCGCCACTCAGGACACGTAGGGCATGCTGAGCTGTATTTTTTACAGGCTTCATTGGTATGTTGCAACGATGGCCAAAGCCCAAAAAGGCCTATATGTTTGTGCATATCACTATACAATCTGAAATATCAGGATTCAGGACTCTTCAGTGGACTTATTCCTATACATGTTTTTAAGAGCTGAGATGTAGTACATAGCTACACAAGTATTTATATTTATGTCTTTGAAGTTGCTAAAGCCTAATTTCGTTCTCTAGTATATATGGCAGTTTCAACTTTTAAAGACACGGGCAGTCCAGCAATGGTTGTTGCTTTAACATACTTCTCATAAGGGGAGGAAAGGAGTCAGTGTTGGGTGAGACTTTTGAGGCGTGGACCGACAGAGATGGCTTTTCCCACCAGCCTAAGGGGCCTGTATTGGTAAACACAGAATAGAAAACACTTGATCACGAAACTGCCATGACTCAGGACTTTAGAGTTCACAAACAATAAAGAGGCAAAGGATTAGCGGGTCATAATTACTCCTCCACAGTTTATTTTACTTTTCTTTCTCCTTTTGATGTTTGTGGGTGTGGTTCTAAGTCTGTCTTAATCTATTTTTGTTCTGCATTTACATGCACAAAACATACCCACCTCACTATATGTCTAGGTAAAACTTTGTCTCTTTTTGTTAGTCCTTTCTGTTCCGGGTTGTAGAAGTTCTCAATAATGCAAAGAATGTCATTCTTCAGTGTAATCCCAGTTTCTTCTAACACAGCACAAGAGGGGCAGAAAGCAAAAGATGTGATCCCACGAAGCAGAACACTTGGAGCAAGATAGGGCATGATCCACTCCCATTACATACAGCTAATGGGGAAATTCTGAGCCTGAGCAAAGCAAGCAAAGCACTGCATGTCTGAGTTAGTGCTACTTAATTAGTAATTATACCTTGGCAACCTCATAGCTGTCTACAAAACTTTCATACGTGTATCCTCAAAGCACCCTCTTCACTTTCATACTTTCATATTTTTATTTTAGGATATGATAGCTATTCTATAAAGACAAAGAAAAATTGTATATTATCTAACTAGAAAACAGATTTTCTTCCTCACAAAAATCAAAGAAAACAACAGGGTTTTGGCTTTAATTTTATCTAAATATATTAAAAAATGCCTCTAAATTTATCTCTGTTTAACAAATAACTTTTAAAATATATCCTCGATTATAGGATTATAAATATTTCTGCTTTTGGACATATCAGGTATTTTGAGGCAGGAAGAAAATAGCATATACTACATTTTCAGCATCTGAAACCAATCTATTTCAACTGAAAATAATCCATCATGGAATTTAAAGTTTTCATATGAAATCCATTTTTGTTTGGTTATTGGTTTTTGGGGTGTAGGTTGTTTTTGGTTTTGG